>OY727109.1:45066916-45784416 GCA_963402855.1 Ormia ochracea
GAATACTGTTATTTGTTATATATTTGCTGTTAAGAAAATAAAATCAAAATGATTTATTTTTATAAGCTAACTTAGTGCTTTTGGTGATTTTTAGTCATATTAGAGCTTTTTATTAATAAATCTTTTTTATATACTTTTCAATGCTAAACTTGGATTTTTATTACCCATTCGTATCTATTTTACGATTTAGAACGTATTTAAAATATATTTGCTAGTTATAAAAATAAATTTTTTTTGACCTTGGAGTGATAACAGCATTCACTTAGTGATAACACCGTCAAATCTTTGAGAAATCCTATTTATTTTGCAATGCAAATTTTGCATTTTTGTTATTTATTGTATTATTTCCAATAATACAATATATTATTTTCACATCGATCAATATTTCTTTCCGCAAAATTATCCTTTCCGTGCGGAATCAATAATACCACCCATTATGTAGATGCGTTCTTTTTAACTTGTCTGAACACCAAATCACTTGGTGCACTTATACACTGACAACATCGCATCTTTATGTATTTCTTGTACACAACATCACAAAATTAATTCTTGTAAAGGTCGCATAAGTAATTAGAACCGGAAAATGGACGAAAAATGTCTTTGAAAATAATTCGCTACAAAGCAGAAAATTTTAATTGGTTAGCTGGCTTCTAACAAGAACGTGTACATCATTATGTACAAATTACACTCAAAACTTCTGGTTATAAATTACAATCCTTGTCGCATTTAAAGGGAAATACTGGAGTTTCGGTCCTCGAGGTCCTGCAGCGAAGGTTCTTAAAATTAGAAAAAGGTATTAAATAATACATACCTACATATGTATATCAATGAATAAAATAACAAGAATCGTATACCACACTTTGCACCAAAATTAATAATATTTCTGAATAAATTCAGATAAAATTTGCACTACAATAGAAAAATAGTCCAAACAATTTACGCCAATTTTGTCTAGTTTTTTCAGAAATACTCTGTGCGAAAACTTTAGTAATTTTGTTCTGTTTACAAAAAATTTCTGAATTTTGTATGAAAAAGACAATATGTCAACTATGCCAATCTATGTATAAAAGATTGCTATCCCTTTCATACAAATTCGCAACGAACATAGTTGCATTTATATTGCTGTCAAGTCTAGGACAAATACTGCCACCTGTACGTGAGTTTTCTTCCAATAATTAATAAATTATGGCAAATTATTAAGCATAAATCTTTAATATAGAATATCGCTACCCATTTTCATTGTAATTGTACAATTTTTCGAATTGTATTCACTGTGTGTGTATTATATTCGAATGTGACATAATACCAAAAAAAATATTTTCAATTTCTACTAGGCAATGAAAAAAATACGATATATTGGAAAATGTTTTGGTAACCAGGATCGTCATAGAAACCATGTCCGTTTATTAGTTTGCTGTTTTTGAAAACCAATGCAGGTATAATTTGATGTCATGAAGCCTTATTGGTTTTGTTATTGTGGAATACAACTAAAACCAATATTTGAATCAGCTTTTTGCATATGCATGCATGTATATTGGTTTACAATTGGTTATTTTAGTTTTTTACACAAAATTTATAGTGTTTTAAAACATTAAAAATTAATTGAGGCTTATTTCATAATTACAAAAAGTGGTAATAAGTAAAATGACCACAGGAATTTCAGCGTCTTTGCTACTGAAAGAAGACCAATCAGAAAAAATTAAAAGACAAATTCTTAGAGATTGAGTAAACGAAATGAATAATGATGGGAAATGTATTTCAAGACACGATTTCTATAATAAATGTAAAATTCCGTCTATAATTAGTTGCATTGACGGTGCACACGAAAAATTTTAAAGGCTAATATTGACGAACATTTATACTTTAATCTTAAGGGTTATTATAGTGTAAATGCAATGGTTGTAAAACTAATTTTGGTTCCATATTTTTATAGTATTTTATTTATGTATGTATGTATGTAAATACTTAGATATGTATGGGATGGTGAAATTGGAGTATAGCGGCATTGAATACATACCTTAGCCATTTAAAGACGTGGAAGGGAACTTTACATTACCATTACCAATTAGGGATGAAATAGTTAACAGTTTATTGCAAAATTAAAAGCTTTAAGTAAAAAATATAAAAACTTTTTTATTTATTAAAACAACAACTTGATTGCAAAAATTCAGTCTTTTCAATTACATTACAAAGTTCCACAGCTAGTTACCTTACCTTCTATTTTATTATGCGCGAGTTTCCTTTCAACTTTGATGATTCCCTTTAAATTCATTAATTATTAAAACATTTAAATAAGTATATACAGAACTAATTTACCTACATTTCATCAAATTTTAACTTAAAGAAATGATTTCTTCAAATCACGCGTATCAAAACTGACACGTGTTAGCTACTTGGTTTATTTCTAATTGAAAACCGATAAAATTGGTTTCTATAACCCCTAAAACCATCAGTAATTCTAGTTCGAATACAAAACTGAAAACATTGACATCATTCTATGACATCAATTTATGTTTTCTTGAAATTCCGACTTGAAGAATTTAGAGTTGTAATCCTCGAACGGGGAATATTTGAATACTTGTTTGTGAATACTTAGCAGCTTTCTTGTACCTAAAAAAACTGTATGTTTTTTAAAAATGAATTACATATAAAATTATAGTTTATTTCTTAAATATAAAAACGTAAGCAACAGTGATAAAATATACGAATTTACATAGCATGTACATGCATATGTATGTATCTGAATAATCAATATGAAAATAATTTTCATAAATTTTTATATATGCATATTTTATATCGAAAATAATTGTTACAATTATCTGGTTTTACATATATCTAAGCATATATCTTATGTAAAATACACAAATGTAATTATAAATATATAAAATGTAATATCTACTGCTCACTATTAACCAGTTCAAACCACTGACGCATTGCTTCACTCAGCACAGCGGGTAATTGATTTAAATCTCTTACGATAACGTAATAAGGAAAAGGAAAATCTTCTAAATAAGATTTAATATTAATGGAATTGTTTGGCAACATTTCTAATGTTTGTATATCGAGTATGGAGTCCTTATTCTCTGGATTATCGATAATAATGTAAACTATAAAAATTCTCTGAAGTCTAGCTAATTTAATAGCATTTTTTACCTGAAAACAATTAAAAAAAATTCATGTATCCTATTCACAATTTACTACAGAAATAATAATACCCACTTTGGATTTGCCTTCAGCAAATATGTTGTGACCATCACTTAAAATTAACAAAAGATTCTCAAAAATTCCATTCTCGGATCCTAATAAGCCTTCTTCCGTATTGGCCGTTCGAATGAAGTCAAGTAGTTCACCTATTTTTGTTTTATCCTGTGAAAACTGTAATGATTTTACCAGTTTTGGTCCATCAAAATGTTCACTGTGATTAAGTAGTATTTGCGGCTGTTCACCGAAGGATATAACGCTTAATCGACCACTTTCAAGTATAGTTAATGCTTGTGATACTAAAGATATTGCTTCTAGAGTTAGAACTTTAGAATTGTTGTGATGCATAGATTTTGAATCATCAATGGCTATAGTAATTTTGTAATCGCGTTGAGCTGGCTTTGTTCTTCGCAGCCAGATTTTGTCTTTACGGAATTGGGAAGCAATATAGGGTATAATTTTTTTCATATTTATACGCCGACCTGTACGGTAATCACCTTTTAACCGTGTACATTTCGTAGGTTCTAAGATAAGTCGCAACTGTTCACAAAGATCGCGAGCACTTTGAGCCATTCGATTCGATATCGCATGCCACGTTTCGTAGTCTTCACTTTGAGCATAAATCTAAACAAAAGGAAGAAAATTAAATGGTAAAGAAAAAGGTATACCGTATATTAATTACTTACAGGTTGCGGCTGAGAAACCTGATCCTGATACATTTTCTTTAATTGTAGTATTTCTGTTGCACATAATTCATCAACATTACCGCTCTTATCAGTTAGTAAATCCGTACTAGAAATATTGGTCAAAATCTTGGCTTAAAAATATTCTTTTAAATATCGGTTACTTACTTGCAGTGTGCAGTTGTATCGTTACTTCGCGCCATCGTCTTAGTTTCAACAATTTCACCTTCTACTTCAAATTGTTCTTGCGTCATTGTGTTTTCACATTTCTGTTCAGTTGTTGAAGATTTTTCTTTTTTTGTGTCCACTTTATTGGCTTGCATTTGTTCAAGATTAATGGCATCTTCTTCCTCTTCTCTCATTTCTTCGTTTAACTGAGATTGATATTCATCAAGGAGTTCATCTTCATTTTCAATTAATTCCTCATCTTCACATTGCGGCTTTCTTTTTTTGGATTGTTCTTCAGTTGCATTATCTAAAGTTAGGTTATCGCTTGTTTTCGGTTCTTTAACGTGCTGATATTCTTCAGCATTGGTTTCATTATCCATGACTTCCTTATCTTCCTCGTTTTGGGATATATCCTCCTCATTTAGTTTGTCAATAGTTTTGAGACGTTTTATTTTATTCTGGTCCGCATTTCCTGAAATGTAAATAATTCGTTTTGTATAATTCCAAATCAGAGTAGAGTATATTACCAATTGATCTGTCTTCATCAGTCTGTCCTTGTTTTCTCTTTTCTTTAGAGTTAGCCTCAATTTTATTGTCTTCTGACGGTGTAGGTTGTGTGGTTTCAGCTATGCCTTGATGACCTCCATCGTTGTTCTTAAATGCATTTTAATTAATTTAACTTTAATAAATTTTTTTTTCATTTAAATGTAAAGAAATTAAGTAGTACCTCATTTTGCGCTTGGCCTATGCCTTCTTTGTCCTCGCCTGTATCCTGTTCGTCCATATTTTGATCCGGTTGTACGTCTTTTTCAGGTTTTTGATTTTCTACCTGATCTTTTGAACCTTTGCAATTTATTTCAGGAACAGATTGTATGTTTTCTTCTCTCATAGGTTGATCATTAGACTGTTCGTACTCTTCAACTTTCTCTTCTCTACCTTCTTTTTCTTCTGCGTTTTCGAAATTTTGTTCTTCGTTAGGCCCCCTTTTTTGCTCATCGGCCTCGTTTGAATTTTCTTGATTTTCTTCATCATTTGTATTCTCGTCATCAATGCTCTTATCATTCCGCAACCCACTGTTGTCATCGCTATTACTCTCACTCTCATCACTGCTCTCACAGTTTTGATCGTCATCATTTCTGTGTTCTTCTTCTGTTTGTTGTGTTTCATCAACATCTGCCATATTTTCTTTCAAAGTATCTAAATCGAAAGGGTTGTTTTCATTCTCTTGTGTTTCATCCTTGTCGTCATCCTCATTTATATTAACATCTTCGAAATTGAAATCTTCTGCTTCCGGTGGTTCTTCCAATTCATTATGATAAGGATTGACCTGATCATGGTTGCATTCTTCCTCCAAATCATTATCCATGTCTTTGTCTTGTGACTTTTTATTATCTTTATCATTTTTCTCATTTGTGGCATCCAAACCATCACTTTCCAAATTATTTTTGCAATCGTCATCTTTTGAGGACTCATTCTTAGAATCCAAATCGTTGTGCGCATCTTGTTCTTCACTGTTTCCTTTTCCATTTTCTTCTTCTTCCATTTCTTTCTCTTCTTCCCTATCATCAGACGTTTCATCGTCACCCCATATCTGATCATCTAATTTCTCTGCGCCGTCTTCGGTTTCACCCATTTCTTTACTCATATCTTCTTCGTTTTCAGATTCTCCACTGTCATCATTTTCATTGTTGTCAATATCCTGCATTTCACCGTCGAAATTTTCACTCATTTCAATGCCTTTTTCCTCCTTACAATCATTTGACTCATTTTTATCAGTCTCCTCCTTTCGATCCTCCGGACGTTTTGCGTCATCCAACTGGTCTTCAGACTCAATTTTATCAGAAGCATCCTTTTCTCCTGTGCCATCTTCCAAACCAAAACCCTCACCTTCTTTTTGATCTTTTTTAGTATCACTTTCTTCGTCTTGCAAAAGATCCTGTGGTACACAAAAACCTTTCGTTCCTATTTCAATAAACACTGTCAAAATTATCGACAACATTTTACAGGATACTTTATGAGCTCCCAGTTGCTGGTATAGAAAATAGTGGGCCACTAAATTAAATTGCTCAAGAAGCGGTTGTATGCTCAACAGTTTCCGTATGTAATTGATTTTTTCAGCGGATGGTCCAGAAAGTTTGATCGAAAGAAGAATATTCATCAATTGTTTATTAATTTTGTCAACACCCATCAAAGTCCAATCATCCTTAAGAGCCACATACAGTTTCTGTCTTAAATGCTGATCCTCCAATTCTTCCTTATCATCCCTGCATAACTTCTGTTTATTCCTTGCATGGAATTTTTCCTCCTCATCCATCTTACTTTTTACCGGATATTTTTTATAAAGATTTTGTAGAGAATAAAGTATAGAGTGCATAAGAGCTTCTAGTTCTAGGTTAATATTTTCCAAGCTACAATCGGGCCTGGTATCAGGTGTATCACTAAATATATCTACAATAGAATGATTCATCTCTATTACGAGATCGACCAGAGGTTTAGCTATGGGCAAATATTCGCCGTTATTACTTTTAAACTCTTTTAAAATCCCATCAATTAAAGTTTTCAGATGATTGTACGATTTTCTATAATCATCTAGACGATCTTTAAAAACAAATTCACTTTTTTCACAGTTGAAATTATTTAATATTGTTTTGGATACTGACAAAATTTTCTCGCATTCTGATATGATATTATATGTCGCTCCTCCAACATCAGCATTCTCAAAAGGAATATGTACAAAGTATAATTTAAATTGTTCAATAACGTATCGAATGCGTGTAATAACGGCTTGTAGAATATTAAATTGATCTTGGAATTTGGAAAAATCCGTATGACTTTCGCATAACTCGGTTTTGGAGTTTATGTTATCCAAATCTCTTAATTGCTTTAGCATCATTTCATAATCATATATATGCTTAGTTGTGGAAGCTAAAAGCCTCCGTTGATTTTGCACCAAGAGAAACATGTCAACCGCATAACCTTTTATACGTTCAATATTATGGGGTCCCAGTTCAGGCAAAGGCGTGAGCATTATGTTACGCAACAATTTCAGCTTGAATACGCATTTATTGAAATATATATCTAAGTTCTCATTTAGCTGAAGAATTATTGGTTGAAATCGCTTTTCATTAGCATTCGAAAGCAATGCCTTAATGCAGAATGGTGGCAAAAATATATCTTCGAACTCTTCGCTCATCGATAACTCCATTAGGCCAGTTTTGTAATTGACACCAAGTGTCGATAACACTTTGAAGAGATCAGTTAATGCCTTTCGTTTTTGTTGCAATATTTGTTTTGCTTCCAACTTCTGTTTACTACGTTCTTTTGTTCTATCAATTGTCAAATTACGTAAATGATCACATCTCTCTAACTGTTGTGTTAGCAAAGTGTCCAGAGCAATAATAAGTGTTGGGTATTGAGCATTTGTTAATGTTTCCTTCACTACATTGCGAGAGGTGTTAAATAATTGGGATGCTCTTGATAGCAAAGTATGTGAATCAGTAGGGAAGTTATTACTTAAAAAGTCAGTACGCCCATCATTTTTACGTTTTGTTGCCACAACAAAGTATTTTAAGTTTACTGTGTAATATCGCATTTTCGATTCATATCTTAAATCTCTTCCTTTGTCTTTACCGAAATTATAATCTCTGCTTGTGGAATCTTTTGCTTTGAAAATATCCGTTATTTGCTCTCTCAATCTCTGTTCGTACTCTTTAAGGAACTTGTTAAGATTTCGATGCACACGAACCACATTATTCCGCATACTTGTATACGACAAATCTTTATTGTAACTTTCAATTTTGACCAATTCTTTAAGTTTCTTCTCAATTGGCATTTTAATGGACCCTTTGCGCTCCTCAACTTCTTCGGAAAATTGTTCGAAATATAATTGTAAATTTCGTAAGCCCGATATTAAATTCATAATCTGAGTGTGAGAAGTATCGCAGTTGTCTGTCCTAGAATATTTAATAAAGTTGTGGAGGTACAATTCAAAAGCTAAAAGAAGTTGCATTCGTATATGAAAATCACCATAACTTGATGATTCAACGAATTGTCTTAAGATATTTATTATATCTACCGTTTGCACGGAGATTTTTTCAGTTTTGGAATCAGCGGTATCAATAATTTCCTGTTCTTCAAATCTTTTCATAGTGTAGGTAATGTTAGCGAGAGAAAAGTCAATTTGCTGCTCAGCAAGAAATTCGTGGATTAAATTATAAATAAAAAACCAGTACTTATACGCAGTTGATTCAACCTTCTCGCATGTGAAAGACAAGCTAGTACGCCAAAAATTAAGTTCTAAACGTGTCCACTTTTGAACAAACTGGGCAACTTCTTGTTCCTCGACATTCAGATTGTTATTTTTATGCGCAACCTCATTCCAAAGAGCAATGTTCTGCCTTAGTATTTGAAAGCCAGCATTGAAACGTACTACCGGTGCTGTTGTCGGTAATGATCTGATGCGTTGTATTATTTTTTTAATATCTATCAATGTTGCATGTTCGGGATATAACTCAAGTTGTTGTTGAACCTTTAATTCAATACCGTTTAGTATATCGATGCATGACAGAATTTCTTGAATATTTGCATCCTTATAGAAATTATATGTCTTTCCTTGCCTCAAACTAGGCGATACATTATCTTTTAAAATATTGTTTTGAATAGCAACAGCAAAGTAAAAGCTATTAAAGCATTCTTCGTCCAACCAGTGATTTATGGACGATTTATATTTATTATAGATTCTCGTGAATACTTGGAAACGCTGCATAAAACAATCAACAAAATCTAATTGATCGCTTCCATCGGAATATTTAGTATTAGCATGATAGTAAGTTTGGGAGTTTTTCACCAAAAAGTTTATAAAATTTTTGGCTATAAAAGAGTAATCATTTTCCTGAACAACAATGGAATCTTTCACTTCTTTTCGATGCTTTCTGGAGTCCAATTTAATTACTCTTTCCAATGTGTCCTCTTGTATAAAGTCTCCAAAATCTTCATGGATTTTTGTTGGAAATATTGCATCGATTTCTATTTGTTCCTGCACTACATCATCATCTTCTTCACATTTGGTTTTTGTGAGATAGAGACTTTCGCTATCTTTTTTTTTTTGCCGCCTTACTTCTTCCTCTCTTTGCCAAAGCTGATTGATTACATTAAAAGCAAAGTCAAATTCTGCAAACAACTCCTGATTGATAACTCTGCCAATTTCAACACGATTGATTAACTCAATAACCTTTGCTTTCAGCAAATGGAAATAATCCAATTCACAACCAGACATTTTATTAAGTATGCTGAAAACCGCACAACGGTTTTTTAAAATGTCTTTGTACGATGTGATATTATATATATTTAACATTTTGTTACTTGGGAATTGTGCAATATTTTTTAAGACCGTGTGTAATTTATCTTTGGAATTAATACTTATATACGATCCATCACCATCATCAATCATACTTTTATTTATCTGGCTAAGAACAACCTTTATACCTTCTAAGCCGAACTGTAAACACTGTATAGAGCACTGCAATGGCTTTAAAAAGTCTTGGTAATAGAGTGAATACGGTTTTAAGGTATGATGAACAAATCGCTGAGAGTTTGCTATCCATAAATGCAACTTATTTATAACTTCCTCGCAATTTTCAACAGTTTCACTACTACAGCCGGTACTTCTGAACAAAGCGCTCCATGTTAACTGAATATTATTTACAAGTTTCATAAATACTTCCGGATTACAATTTGTTGCTAGGAAATGATGTATATCTTTAACCAAGCTACTATATAAACATTGCTCTGGTCTCAATGCAACCATTTTCTTCAGTTTATTTTGTTTTGCCTGTAACAGCAATACATTTTCATCTAGAGCTTCATATATATCTCTACCCATGCTTTTATACTTCATTGTTGTTCTGAGAAAGTCGTAAGCGTTTTTTATATAAGTAAAACAGTTAATATCATCAGTCACATATTTCTTCTTTAAACGATTCATTTCCACGGGATCTATCAACGGTGTACAGGGGATGAGGCATAATTCAATGGAACCAATTAAAATGTTAATTAAAGAAGACTGGAACTGCACCAATTGATTCGAAGCTGAATCTGAGTTTTCATTGATTTGGTCGTTGCCATTCGTAATGCAATCCTTTAGTTTTGAGATCAAGTTGTGTATAGATTGTGTATAAACCGGTGAACTTTCATCAGTTTTCCTTGACCAGAACTGTTCCATGTGTTTCACTTCCACCAGCAGCCGTTTAGCATTTCGTAGCGATTGCTTATAATTGTTGCATTGTAAACTATATGTAGGAGTAAAAAGTACAGAATTTTGCCAGAACATCTTACATAATTCGCTTAAGGAGTTTCGCCAGGAATTCAGATCACATAAAGGCACTGGCTTAAAAGTTCCACTTTCACCTACTGTTAACAAGCTAGTTATTATGTTTGAGAGGGCTGGCCCTTTATATGTGCTTTCACTTTGAATATTATCTGTGCAAGTAAGAATTCGTAGATATTCCGGATAATTACACAAACTCTCAACATTCAATCTCTGGATAGAACTTAAAATTAATTTCTGTACAGCTGATAAATGTTTGTATCCTCCAGACAAGTAAATAAAAAGTTCTTCAAATTCTTCAAAAGAGTCTATGCAAGTAATATAATCCTGCAGAATGCGCAAACAGTCACTATATTGTTGATAATACGGCAGTTTGAAAGTATTTAACAATGAAATAACAGTGGTATTTAAGCACGATATCCCCGTTTCATTTCCATAGTTACTAAATTCATCCTTTAAAGCTGAGTTTTCTTCATTTGCTACAAGGCGTTTTACTAAAAAGTATTCATTTAAAGCTAACATACTTAGTTCGATTTCATGCAGTTTGTTGATTGCGTTGATTTTCATCGTTTCCAGTGAGGATGAATCGGTAAGCATTTGTGATAATTTATTTAGTTCCAATTCAATAATATCGACGTCTTCTTCAAAGACTGCCATATTATTGTCACTGTTTTTCGTAAGACTGCCAAAAAATTCTTGCAATTTTGATTTTAAGTTTTCCGGTATAAAATTTCCATGTTCGTGATTCAAATTGATATCTCTAATTTTTCTGAAATCTATTGCATTATAGTTTTTAAAAATTAAGGAATACAGCTTCCGGACATTATCACTGCGTCGCACAATTAGCCTTTTGGCTGCATCTATAGATGGAAAATTTCCATATAATGGTACTATACGAAGCAAGTTATCAAGTTCTTGCATTTTTATGAAAATGTTCACCTAGAATTTAAGATTAATGAAATGAACCTCTCATTACTAAGTTGTAATGTTTGTGACGAGAACACGAGCAATAAGCTACGTCCGACTTAATGCTAGCAATAACAAGACTGGCTATTAGAACTCATTTGATAGTTTATTTCAAATATCATTATTCAATATTGCTGGCGTCATGTAGAAAAACCTTAGCTTGCATTTTTTTCTTGCATTATTATTTTTTTTTTTTGTTTAAATTTTATTGAATAAAGTTCATTTATGTAAATCACTGAAAACATTTATTGCAACAACAAAAATCGAGTTAGGGCTTTTTTACATTAAACCAACTTTACACTCGTATCTATACATATTGATGAGCTCCACACGTGTTGACAATATTTACAAACTTATTGCTCGTATTATCGCGGGTATCATCCTCGGCCAATATAATGAATTTGGGGCACACGTTTAATTTAGAAGGCTAAACGAATTTGTTCTTCCAAAATATAATATATGCTCATACTAATACATACTAAATATGAAATTATTATTATTACATACACAAGAAATTGAAAAAATGCAGAAAAAAATGTCTATCTAACAAAATTGCATATAAGCAATGGTAAGCAAAAATTAATTGCGCTATAACATATTTGTAAATATAAAAAAATGCACATATGTATGGATGTGTATTTGAATATTGTATATAAAAGTACAAAATAAATTTTTTGACTTTATTTACATTTATTATAAATCATAGATTGTAAAGATAATTAATTAAAACAAAAATTAGTATAACTGATAATCAAAAAGGTGGGAAAGTTGCCACCAGAGAATGGCATGAATTGATTCAATTTCTTTCTCCACTCACATTTATTTACATTGCTCGTGTGCTTTTCAATGCAAGCAATGGAACTGCTTCGATCTTAAAAGCGATTGTTTGACATTCATTATTTTAACTGTTATTTATAATTCACAAATCTCATTCTGGCTCACATCTCTCAAATGTTTATAATTTTTCACACATTCACTCATGCAAAATAAATTTAATTCAAGAGTTATTTAAAATGATTTTTTATAATATTTCTAATAATGAATTCAAAAATAATAGGAATTTTATAAATATAATAGCAGCCAAAATATAGAATATTTCGTGCCCAATTCTAAAAAACGATGATAGTTTTTCCGAGAGAAATTTTATTTGCCAACAATACAATTACATTTACAAATATTCGCCGTAAAACATGTAAAACCACACATTGAAAACAAAAAAATGCAAAAAAAAATTTTAAATGACTATTAAGTTGTTTCTAAATATTAATGTCGAGTGATTTCAAGACCACAGGTCCAGAAGGCGATGATATATGAAACTCAGCACGAGTGATTTACCTGATATGTAATGTGGAGATGAAGTGAACCTTCAATATATTTTTTTTATATTTTAAAGTCGCATGTATATACGAATGATCTCATTGATACAACGCTTAACGTATATACGCAGTACATATGTGTAAAATTTATCCCAAAATTCTACAATTTGGGCCGAGGAGATGGAAAACAAAATCAACGGACTTACCTGTTCTTGTTGATAAAACGGCTGAAATTCGAGAAATTTCTTAGCGTAGAGCTTACGAGCAACACTTAAATGCTGCTTGTTCCTCGTAACATAAGCCAAGAGTTGTTGGTGGGAGTTGTGGAGTTCGGTAGAAATTGTTGCAATATTCGGTAGTATTTTATTAATTAGCTTCATTAGGTACTTATCCAACCACTTAAAATGCAATACAATCTTATCGATCAACTCGGTATTCAGACTTTTATTCAAATAGAGATTCAATTTCGATATATTTAGTAAACGATTGAACCAACTTATGGAGGAGATTAACTGAATGTATGAAGGCATTTCTAACTGAGCTACATTCATATTACACATAATGATTTTTCGAAGATGAAATAGAAATTCGGAGAAATTTTCTAAGAAAGGATGGTCTATTTTATCGTTGAGTGCTTGTTTGGACAAAGCTTGCGAATACGCTAAAACACTTAAGTCATTCATTTTCCTTAGAGGTTCTTCGGGTATTTCTGCCAGAAGCACATTCGTAATCAGCGAGATGCTTAAACATAAATCTTGTTTTTCTAAACTCTTTGTATTATAGTCACGTATTCGAGGAAACAGTTTGGTGTTCCATGGTAAAGATGAGTCGACCTGTTCAATTTTAAAGCCACTTATGCAGTTGTATAATGTTCTACAAAGTTCTAATAAAATCGGATCAGATTTAAGAATCTTTTTTAATTGCAGATAACGAAAACGCAGATCATTCAAAGAACTGCTTTCATAAACAATATATATTAAGTATTTCGAGAATTCCTTAAAGTCAATGTTTTGCATATCTATATTTCCAAAACCCCAAAATATATTGGATAGTTCTTCTATAATTTCACTTTGGTTAAACAAATTGTCCAAAACTACTTTTAATGGAAGAATTTGCAAATTAACCAATGGAATTTCTGAGAGAGAGTTGCATTTTAATACAGTATATTTGAAATTATCTCTCTGTGGAATATTTTTTAAAGTTCTGAGTTTATCCGATTCTCTGACAACAATTTCTCTCAATTTATTCTGGTAGTAATCTAGGCCATGACCCATTAGATCGTTATACGCAGAATATACATATACCTCCATAGCGCTGACATAAATAGCCTTTTCCATTTGATATCCAATTCGCTTATATGATGCGCATAAAAATGCTGTCTGCACAAGTTGTGATATAGTTAGATTAGTGACATCCGTGAGTTGCGAAATACTTTCATGTATGCTGATGATACAATTTATGGCGCTCATTTCATGTATTCCTTGATTGTAAACAATTATTTTTTTATCGTCCAAAGAAAATGTTCTATTATTCATATATATTTCAACACAACGGTTACGCATGGCTCTAGACAGTTCACCATTTTTGGGATCAAGGGTGAGGAAAGCCCTGAAATTATCAGATTTTTCGACAATTTCCGCCATTTCATCTTCAATAACACCTTTTTCGGACAACATTAATCTTCCATTTGGCTCGAAGACTGAATTTAAGCGATCGAGTACAGCTGCAGAACAAAGATTTACATGTTCAAGTAAAATGTATTCACCATCTTTCAAGGATTTAACTATCTGTGAATCAACCCATTCAAAGTAGCCTCCGGTATTTAGTGTGTTTGTTTTTTGTACATATGTTGCCAAAACATTTAGTTTATTTCGTATAAATTCAAGATTTTCAAGATCATTTTTATTAACCGGACACTGTTCGTGTTGTTGTATTAAATCAATAATGTTATTTAATTTATCTATTCGCTTTCGATAATTGACAAGTTCTTGGGAAATAAATAATTTATTATTTAGTTCTAAAAATAAAGAAGAATACTTTTGGATGAGTGAAAGTTGCCATTTAAGAAACGCAATTTTAATATTTACCGCATTTATAATTTTGTAAAACGCTGTAGCTGCTCCAAGAGTCGACCAATGCAGCAATAATTTGAATTGAGATTGAACTTAGTTTATTAAGAATAGCATTCTGAATAAACTTCAAATATATATTCTCAATTTGATGTGATATTTCTTCAAGATGTCGATTTAGATCGATCTGTACCATAAGAGAATAATAATAAAAAAATATTCTTACGTATTCAGATAAAATTTACAAATTATTTCATAAGGTATATAAACGTATTTGTGTGGGCGTTTACAATGGCTGACTGAAGTCAGGTTATGGTTTATTAGCTATTTACCTGCTGAAAACTACCGGTGACAGTGTCATCAATATTATCCAAGTTACAAATCTGGTTTGATAAGCAACACAATGAATTTACAAGTTTTGTTTTGCCTGTATTAGTGGCACCACACAAAAGTACAGGTTTCTCAATATGAATACACTCAATCAGGCTTTTCAGGGTTTCCCGCTGCGATTGCAAGAGTAAAGGAGAGCATTCCAAAGGTGTTCGCATGTACAAAGGATAAGTATTACGATTTAGGACTATATCGTTAAAGTATATCTTCTCATTTGTCCAATAAAGGGCAACATCTTCAGATATATTATTCAAATAGGCAGAATCACATTGAAACACTTTTTGGAATGCATTTCGTATAAACAATTTGTCTTCATCACTGCGCATGCGTTGGTAATACACTAACTTCATACGTTCGTAGAGCGTTAATAGGAAATTATCAAAACTTCTTATAAAGTCCTCTTCCTTGATAACAAATCCAGTTTGAGGATTTATTAATAAATCACACAATAATAAAATATCTCTCAAATTTATTTCGAATGGTCCACCTTTGTAACCAAATTCCATTGTAGCAGTGCCATTGTCCAACAGTTCTGAAAAACGAACTAATCTCAACGATAAATCAAATTCAGGAAGCTCTGCCGCGATTAGATTTTGTTGCATATTTTTATCAAATAAATTCTTTGGGTTTACTTTAAGTGATTTATGTATGTCGAACAGATTATTGGAAGTTCGCTCTTGGGATGGTAGAAGTTTAATAAAATTATCTTTAAATTCATCGAAATGTGTTTTATATTTGCCTTCCACAACATATAATAAATCTTCAGTTGTTAACTTCCTTATGTACACCTTTGTGAACCGATTAAGGAAGGACTGGGGTAAACCTTTACGGCCTCCGCCTTGTTTCAATGGATTTTGACTAGCAAATACGCGAGTTTGTGCATTCAGAGAAAAAGTCTTATTTAGTTCAGGGATAAACACTTCTCCACGATGATCCAAGATGGCATTAAGACCCTCTAAAACAGACTGAGGAGCCAAATTCAATTCATCTAATAAGATCCATGTGTTATTAGATTTTAGCGCTGCTAATAAAGGTCCATCGCGCCACTGAAATGAACCAATCTTTAAACTATCGTTATTTTCAGTTTCTGATTTTAAGGTAGATAAATTATCTTCTGCTGGTAAATCAGTACCAAATAAATCCGTCAAATCAGTATGTTCACAAAGATTAATACGAACAATATTATATCCAATTGTTTGAGCTAAGTTTTCGACTATTGAAGTTTTCCCAACACCTGGTGGACCTTCAAGCAAAATTGGTTTATTTACAGATAAAGATGACAGTAGTCGAAATAGATTCTTTTTGGTTGTAGGGGCTTCGAATAAAAAGTTTTGGCTGTTGTTTAACAGTGATACATTATTTTCTACGTTGGTTTTAATATAAAAAGGCTTAATTCCGAAGGTATTCTTTGAGGTAAACTCAACCGTGTCTCCTTTCATGTTTAGCACATCAGATAAGGTAAATTTTTCTCCCAATATTTTATCAGCTTGATGAATTGCGTATTCAATTATTTGATTCTTAAGTGTTTCTAGCTTTTCAAACGAGTCGTGCCAGGACATTTCTAGAGCATCCAAAAATATTGTTTCCAATCCAAAAATTGCTTTTTGAGAAAAATTTAAAGTGTTATTTGTAACAGTGTAGTCTGCCATTGCCAAAATGTCTCTTATAGAAAATTGGAACTTTTTATAAGTACTTTTTATGAAAAAAACTATATCTATAATATAAGTAGCTATTCGAAAATGCTCGGATTTGTCTACTGCTAAATTTTTGGTCAATAAATTTTTAATAATGCAATTATTTGCAATTTCTATTAAATCTTTTCTTGAATTTGAGGGTTGACACCAAATTTCGGTAAAGCGATTTCTCAACGCTGGCGAAAGTTCTTTTTTTCCAAAATCTCCACCTGGATTCATTGTAGCTAAGAATTGAAAGCCTGGACTTGCCTGTAGCACTAAATCTTCTGAGTTTCCTTCTGAAAGTATATTTTCCGAAATAATACCACATTTTTCGGCCAATAATACTGTACGCTCTGGTTCCAAGATACAATTTAAGCGTTCAAGTACCGAGTCATCTGCTAAAGATATTTCATCGGCCATAAAATAAGAACCTTCTTGCATGGATTGTATTAATGGACCATCCGCCCATTCAAAAATCTTTGTACACTGCTCATTACTGTCCGTTTTTCTACACGGCCTTAAGCCTCCTAAAAAATCTGCTCCTTCAGTATGCAAGTGACAATTTAAAATTCGTAGATTCACTTTCTTAATAGATGCTAATAATTGGCACACTGTCGTTTTGCCACAAGCAGTTGGTCCAACTAATAAAACTGGTTCATTGAACTGTAACGCTTTTGCTGTTAATACCGCCATACGTGTCATATTCCGAGTCCATACAATATTGTTTCGAGCTTCAAAGTTCTCTATTTCATTAATTATATATTTGGTAACAAGTGATTTCTCCTCTTTTCCATTCACGTCAAATAACCTGTTTAAGTTTACTTGTTTCCTAAAGTTTTTGTACAACGTTTCGTGAATAATTTCCAACTCAATATCCGTACGAACCTTGGCTGAAAGCACTAAATAACCTTCTTCAACTAAATGTTGATTCCAATCGTATTTTACATCGTCTAAAAGCTTTTTGTCCGCTAATGTGTAGCGAATACCCCATCTAAAAAGGTCGCGTAGTGTAAATGAGTTTTTTGCTGCTGATTTCCTATTCTTTTGCAAATCAACCATACAAGATACCATTTTACGAGCATAAGACGCTGGAATATCGCATTTCTTTTCTAAAATAGTTTCCAACTCGTCGCGAGGAATATCGGAAAAATGCAGTTCGATAAAGCGATTTTTGAAAGCTCTAGAGAGTGTTTTTCTTCCTCCATATAAACCTGGGGGATTCTGTGTAGCGAACAACATGAAATTTTCGTGAGCCTTAACAACAGTTTGAGTTTCTGGTATAAAAATCTCCCGATTATCATCTAAAACTCGATTTAGTGCCTCCAAAATTTCTGTTGATGCTAAATTAAGTTCATCCAAAATAATCCAATAACCATGACGCATTGCCTGAATCAATATTCCTTCTTTAAAGACTAATTTGCCCGTCATATCGGTGGTATAGGAACCAATGTATTCCTGCAAATCAGTGTGCTCGTGATTATTTATACGTAGGCAGTGATTCCCACTTCGCCTTGCAACGTAATCAATTAAACTAGTTTTGCCTGCTGACGTTGGACCTTGCAAAAGTATTGGAATTTTTCCTATAGATATAATTCGCGCTAAGTCTTTTAAGTTTTCTCTGACACTGTCTGTTAAAATGTAGTTTGTGCAATCCTGTAATTCTTTTGGTCCTCTTTCAATCCAATAGCCTTGAAAGTTTTCATAATTCTCACCCGGTTTTGGTATTGTCTGTTGCAGCACAGCTTTTGCATTTCCAAGCAATGCCTCTTGTATCAACTCCTGTACAATACTGTGTGATTGTGAATCTAGTTGTGTTAGAAAACTCAAGCAGAAGGATTCATAAAGATTTCTATCGATTGATCCACACAAATTTTTGGCGCAAATGGTTAAAGCTCTGCAAAGAGTACGAAGGGAATATATAGGTCTATTTCCCAAACCATCATTGAGCTCAAGCTTTGCCAATGATTTTAGGCGCTTATAAAGTTTAACGATATTCAGTACACTTTTCCTTTGAATGCCTGTAGCACTTAAGTAATCTGATATAAGTAGACTTAAATCCGCATGTGATTCGGCTTCATCAACAAAAAACTCTGTAAATCTATTACGTATACCAACTGGTAAATCTTTTTTTCCTATATCCGTATTTGGATTCATGCAGGAAAATATTCTGAATCCAGGATGTCTTTTAACGGGTGAAAAATCTCCACTTTCGAGCAACACAATTGAACCATCTGGCTCCAAAATTGTGGATAAACATTCCAAAGTTTCGTCTGATGCCAAGTTTATTTCATCCAGCAAAAGCCAATCACCATTTTTAATACAATTTACTAATGAACCAGGTATAAAAGCAAAGGATAAATTAATCGATTTATTCAATTGCACGTTGAGTTTTTGTAATTTTATTTTCAAAGCCATCCAACGGGGAAGTAAAAGCATATCCTTTTCTCTTAATTCATTGCGTTCATATTTTTCAAAAACATTGCAAACGATTTTAATCATCAATTTCACAGTGAGGCCGAAGTTGCCTTGATTATAACAAATACTGAATTTCCGAAGGAATGACTCATTCTTCAATTGATTGTAAGTATTTCTGAACAAAATTTCAAATTCTGTCCGCAAGGGTGCCACTACATAAGCGAGATCTACCGGTCTAAAACCACCAACTAAATCGGAAACATCAGATTGATTGTTCATATTAACAACTACTAATTTGTGCTCCGTTTTAGCGGCCAAATACTGAACACATGATGTTTTACCGACGCCGGTTTCACCAACTAGTAATACTGGTTCGGCATTGGCAATACAAACCGCAATCCGTTCTAATAAACAAGAAGCGAGGCGCGTAAAGGAAAAAGTTGATACTGGTGCAAAACGTTTTGTCGAAAAAGATCTTATCACTCTTTCTTCGCCGTTTGATAACTTGATTCGTTTTAAGGACTGATTTTCGTCGTTTTTTACAGAGGATGCTGAGATTTCACGAGCATAAAGTACAGCTCTTCCAACTTTAATTCGTTCGCTATCAATAGAAACTTCAGGCTTTAATTCATCTGCTAAATATTCACAGCGTGATTGTATAATTCCCAGTTTTGCTCCAATTCCTATTATTAATTTTGTTTTTTTCTTGCTGTTAGGCAAATAGGAACAAAATATATCGACTGCATTTTGAAATACAAAATACGCGCATTCTGCACTCGTAACAGAAAATGTAGGACTCGATCTGTGACAAAGCTTAATAAGGTCACGCGTCGACACTAATCGACCAGAATTTATTATTGATTGTAGGCTGACTTCGTCATGAGGCAGTTGCAAGTAAGGCTCCGAACTATTTAAATTTTCATTATTCTCTTGTTGGCGAAGTTTGCATGCAAAATGATGAGATCCGCTGGAAAATGTAAGGAAAATATCTACCATTCGATCGGCTACTGTCGCCAATTTTGGATATTTCAGTCTAACAATTTCGCAAAGTTCACTTCGCGATAAGGGCAATATATTAATAGGATACAAATGTTTCTCAAGTAAAGAAAACAGTGCTTTTTGAGACCAGTGGGATGATGATTTGTGTGTCCTAAAAAAAAGAAACAAATATATAAAATATAAATAATCAAAAAATATAAATATCTACATAAACCTAACACTAAAAACTGTTTTCCATAAGAATCCTTATAAAAATTACAGTTTAAACCCGATACAGAAACCAAATTATTGGTGAAATATTAAAAATATTTCCGATATTCGGAAAAAATATACTGTCCTCCATCAACTGGTGTATAATAGCAGATGGTTCCACACGTTTTAATGAATTTGGCAATTTTTTTTAATTCTATTAAAATTTTATATTTTATATACAATAAGAAATAATACACAGAAATTTAAAAAAATAATAATTTGAATTAAAATAATTTTTAAATGTCACATAAAAATTAGTTTTTCACTTTTTACAAATGTACATACACAGTTTAATTTCAATTAAATTTAATATTTTCCTGAAGAAGTTACACGTAGCGGTACCGAAATGTTAAAAGAAAAATTTATAAAAATTTAAAAAAAATCTAAAATCTAAATAAAATAAAATAAATATATACAAAAATTGCAAAATATAAATGACATTCTATGTACTTACACACTTGCAAAAATTCATGAAGTTTCACAATTTTAAAATAAGAAATTAATAGGCCAAGAAGAAAGTATTAATTGATTTTATTTACCTTACAGTAACAAATAATTGAAATCCAGGTGCAACTTTAACACAATCACGAAATCCTGGTACACTTAAGTAATTGTCTTCAAGGAGATTATTCAACACAGTGAACGTATCCGTAGTAGCACAGTCTAAATCTTCTAAAAGCAACCAGTACCCATTCATAACAGCCTATTGTTTATTTTAAATTTTAAGAATATTGGAATTTAATAAGGAAATATTGGTAAGAAAACTTACCTGGGTAAGAACACCTGGCAGCCATATAAATTCACCGGGGACGTCAGTACAATGATACTGTCCGAGTAACAGTTTGCTATCAGTTTGATCACCCAATTGTACACGTAAAAATCCATTACATGGTGCTGACACTTTGTCATCATTGGGTAATATTTTCCTCTTACTAGAGATATTTTTTTTACTTACTTCTACGACTCCGGTACTTAGAAAGTTGTCAACACCCATATTTCTTTCATTTTTAAAATCTTTATTCTTCAAGGGAATTCTTCCGGTCTTATGCGCTAAGTATTCAACCAATGTCGTTTTACCGCAACCCACAGGACCAGAGAGGCAAATAGCTCGTCCGGAAGTAACACCAAGCGCAATACTGCGCAAATTTTTTCTAGCAGATTCAACGCGAATAATAGGCTTATCGTGATGCTCTCCCTTGGAAAATAATTCGTAATTTTCTCTATTAAAAATTGGTAAAAATACGCCTTCAATATTTGTCACAAATGAACTTGGATTTACACTTATAGGGATATTATCTTTTGATAACATTATATCACTTTCCAGCACACGCGGTAGATTTAAAAGTTTTAAAGACTCTTGGTCCTCAGAAAATTCAATAATTAGTTCTTGAGGTATTTTTTCATTCAATCTATGCACTGCCGAAGCATTCATATTAGTTAGCATCGCAATAATATGATTGATGTAGACGTTTAAAATCGTTTTCTCATTATTGCAGTAATCAACATAATTAACGAAGAAATCTGACCAATTCCAAAGTTCCTTAAAAAAACTCGGGTCCGATTTTAACAGATAATAGCAACATTTTACTACAGCCAATTTATCCGGTGTTTCATTCAAACCTGTCTTCAACTTCTTAGACAATGTTTCATACTCAGATGTGGAAAATGGAGGAGGTTTGTTTAAAAAATATGTCATTGCATATCTAAAAATACACATTTATATACCCATATATAAATTTTATTACTAAAGTAAACTTGCAATAGTATAAATATAACATAAAAGAAATATATCACACCGTTTAGCACATAAGGACACATTCATCAGCTTTGCCAGAGCAATGCATTTATGTATATACTCGTTGTCATTCACAAACTCGTTATCTTCAAGGGCATCTGTTATAAGTAGTAATAAGCAATCTTCAAATGCCGTAGCAATTGATATTGTTAACTTTTCGTCCAGTAGTGCTCTGCTTAAGTACTTGAGCAGACATAGGATGTCACTACTCCCATAATCCTATAGTAAATAATAGAATATATTAAATATGAATATAGAAATTCTCTCTTTCTCTCTCTCTTTAAAATCAACGTACATATAAAGAGAAAAAAATGTAAACCGATCACAACAATTTTGTTTAAAGGCCAATGTAAAGAACCGAAAAGCATTTTGGTAGAAATTAAACGATACCCATTTTAAACTTTGTGGGTTTTTATTTTCCAAAATTTTACCACTATTTAAAAAAAAAAAATTAAAAGCTTTTTGAAACGAAATAGTTATACTTAAATAATAAATAATTACTTTGCCTGGCACGAATTCGACTTGTAGAGGATAATTTTATTAACAATTCTATAATTTATAAATCAAATATCTGCTTCAATAGAAAACATCAAAATTAGCAAAAAAAAAAACCGAATATGATAAAACAAAATGAGGGGAAAAGATATATTATACGTTTTTATAACAAAGCAATTACGGATGTATGAGCATATATCTTTCACAAAAAATGTGGAGTTTCCAATTTCATGTGAACAGTTCAACTCTATGTTCTCTCATTCGCAATTTGAATATCCAAATGAATGGTAACCAAAACAGGTTCATAATCCCGTCTAGATACAGTTAACATTAGATTGGAAACATCACACTGTGTGGAAAGGTTTCATTTCTTTAATTTAAACAGATGACTATTACTTATTCCACCAAAATAACAATTTCTAAAATACCTTTTTCTTCAAAAAATTCAGCAAAACAGTTAATATTTCACTTGGTTCCTCCCGAATTAACAAAACAAGCTGTTGGACATTACTTTTTATTTTATTTACACTTAATTCCATTTTTCTATTAATTTAGCAAAAATATTCCAACAAGTAGATCATTTACGTTTATTGTTAATGAAGAGATGAAAAACAAAACACGTGCACCGGTGCGAAGTAGAAACTATATTTTAACAATAAAAACAATTCGCCTTATTTTTACCATAAGTAGTTCAACGGCGAATTACCACTGGTTTTAAAAACAGAGTTGCTTTCTGTCGGTAAGACTGTGTTACAGCTGATACACAAAACACAACCAAAAAGCTGTACAATAACGTTATCAGCTGTCCTATCTTTTCAGTTGGCATGAATTTGTCTTACAAATATGTGCAATGTAACCAATTTACATCAATTATGAAGTATATGAATCTCGACAACTCGAAAAAGTAAAAACATTATTAATGTTAAAAACAAAGTAACAAATTTGTGTGAAATAATCATGTCTGAAATTGTTAAATAAATTTTGACAAGTTAGCGTGAAAACTTGATCACCTGGCTGGTCACGCACATTAGTCAAATATATCAGTATCAACTTGTTAATTTACATTTAAAAGAATATGAAAAATAAAAAAATTATTTCAAATTGACTGTCATATAAGTGTACGAGCGAAAAGAAGTGTTGATAAAAGGGAAATCTGGCAAATAATAAATTTGTAATCTAAAATGCTAAATTTATTAAAAAATATCTGCTTAAGAAGCAGAAAACAAAATTTTTGGTGGATCCGCCAATGCTCCGTATCAGCGAATGAAATTGTACATATTTCTGCAGACGCTTCAAAGGAGGGAAGTGGAGTGAAAACCCAATTGACAAACCGTAAAAATATAAAAAACACAACACAGTAAGAAAAAAAAATTTTTTTACATGGTTCCAATTAATATTTATTTGTGCCATAAATGGTTTTTATTCAAATGCAAATGTTGGCACGGTAGAAAAGGGAGATTAAAACTATTAATGTTCTACATCTTATTTTATAACCATCTATCATATCATCATGAAAACCTGTCTCAGTTATATCGTGTGTTCTGTTAAAAAGGAGAGAAACAATATTGCACTCCCCATCCGAAATATCCCATAAAGATTTTATTAAAAATAGTAACAATGTAGCCAAACTCACGATATTGTTGTATTGTACTTAATACCTGCACACATCCATACATATGTATATGCATACGCGTAAAAACAAATTATATATTATAGTTAGTAAGACAACACAAAGAAAAGTATGCTCCCAATATAACTAGAAATATTATTTTTATAGGCCATCAAATACGCAACATCATCAACTGTCAACAAGAGCAACCACAGCTCCTGGAGATGAAGGTAGCCATTTTATGGCAGTATTCCCTGGTAAGTTTAGGATTTAATAAACATAAGGAATGCAACATACATTATGTTCTTTAATAACTGTTCATTTTACAATACATATTGTTGGATTCATGTAGAAAGGGCGTAGTGATTTCCAGGTCATATTTCGAAAAACTTCCAAATCGATTCTTTGACCAACGATGTACGAATCGAATTGTGTACATATTTTGTATAATTAGTTTTGCTTTTAATGCAAATGATTTTTAATAATAATGCAATTATGTTGCACTAAAATTATAAATTTAATTTTTATTTTATTTTACCGAAGTTACCTAAACCGGTAACGAAATATCGAAAATAAAAAACAATTTTTTTGAAAATAAAAAAAATCTTTAATTCTGTACAATAAAAAAGGAAGAATATAAAAATATTGAAAGGAACTAAAGGAAGATCATGAATATTATTTAAAGTAATTTCCATTTTGATTCACACTTGTTTTTTTTTTTGTATTTGAGTACAAAATCATTAATTGGTTCTGCTTCATTATAGAGTGTGGTGGATGAAAATGCTGGAAAGTTTGAACTCATGTGCACATATGTATTTATATACATGCGCATGCATGCATAAATAAATATTTCCAGCACTTATGAATTTTATTTTTAATCATCGCTTTTATTATGGAAGTGACTGCACTGTTCTCGAGTTTTCGACCTAGTTCGCTTTGTTTGCTGAAGCATTTATATGATTATGCATACAAAAGCCAAATTCATTATGTACACAAAATTTATTATTATGATGATGCGGTTAATATTGTTATGTATATTTTAGAAAAAAGCGATATTCAAATTTTGATTATATGCCGGCACGATAAATAAGGTTAACGTCAGGCAGCTTCATTAAAGAATTTTTTCATTTATTTAAATTTAGAAATGTTACAATTGCCAATGTTGTCACTTAATATATGCAAATTCTTTTCTTTGTGCCGGAAGAGAAGTATAATTAACTCATGTGAAGCAAATTGAGTAAACATTTCCATCGTCTTTTTTTAATTACTACAAAAATACTAAAAACTTTCAGAATCTCGAATTCTTTTCCTGATGACCTTTAGTGAGCACTGATGAAACTGATATGAAATGTTTTGGAATTTCCTAAAATTACCGTGATACATATTACAACTATATAGTATATAGATAATGGAAATTATTTCCTACACAGAAAAAAACATTTTTTTCAATTTCAACTAAGTTGTTAAACTGTAGGTTCGTTTCTTGGATATACCCTGTAAGATATGTAGTGAAGCGGCTGAAACCATCCACTTTCAGCCTTTTAAATAAATTCCATATTTGAAAAATTTACGAAAAAAATGATATGATAATATTCGAACCACAATACTATTTACTTTTTACTCATATTTCGCCCGTTGGGCAAACTGTATAAAATTCAAGGAACGCACCTACAATGACAAAATATGAAATATTTTTGAAACACACTTTTATTATCAATTGAAAAATAGATATTATACGTGACCTAACTGAAGCTGCCAACAAATATAATTCTAGGGACGCATCGCACTGGCTTTCTCGAGTAAGATAAATATATATATATACATATATGTATATATATGTATGTACATTTATATATATATACATCTGTTTCCTACTTAAAATTAATTTACTTCTTTAAGGCCTTAGAATACAACGTTCCCAAAGGTAAGAAAAATCGCGGTATTCTCACAGTCTTAACATACAAAAATCTAGTCAATTCCAAAGATATTAAAGAAGAAAATTTAAAATTGGCTCACATTTTGGGATGGTGTGTTGAAATGGTATTAAAAATATATAGGAAAAATGTTGTCATTTGCCTACAACTAATTTATATGCTCATATTTTTTTTATTAAGCTCCAATGTTTTTTTATTATAAGTGACGATATTATGGATAATAGTTCAACTAGACGCGGTCAAACATGCTGGCACCAGTTGGAACACGTCGGTTTAATTGCTCTTAACGACGCTTTAATGATTGAAAATGCAATATATGTTTTATTGAAAAAATATTTTGGACAAATGGACTGCTATGTCGATCTATTAGATCTCTTCCATGAAATTACATTCATTACTACCTGCGGCCAGAGTTTAGATTTGCTCAATGCCTCAAAATGCGTAACATCTTTTGATATGGAGACATATAATGCCGTTGTTGCTAATAAGACCGCATATTATTCATTCTATTTGCCATTTGCGTCAGCAATGCACTTAGCTGGGTAAAATATAAAACCCAAATGCTGTTTTTAATTCAACTCATAATTTCCCCTTTCCTAATTTTATAGAATAAAGGACCAAGAAGCTTTTGGCCATTCAAAAGATATTCTTCTGGAAATGGGTCACTTTTTTCAAGTGCAAGATGACTTCTTGGATTGTTTTGGTAATCCTGATATTACTGGAAAAATTGGTACAGATATAGAGGACAACAAATGCTCATGGCTGGCAGTTGTTTGTATGCAAAAAGCAAATGAATTACAAAAGCATATAATGGTCGACTGTTACGGCAAGAAAGGTAATGAAAATGGATTTTCTACACGAGAAGATGCAAAAAAAAATATTTTTATTTTATTAGATCCAGAAAAAGTAGCTCGCGTTAAGGAATTATATAGAACATTAAGTATACCCGACACGTTCACTACTTATGAAAAGAAATCTTATAATATAATCAATAATCACATCCAACAAACTTCACGAGGTGCGCACCATCAAGTTCTCCTACAGATCCTGAAGAAAATATACCAGAGAAGCTCCTAATACATTTCATAAAACGCAATCCATGCATTTAAAATTATTTAAAAAGCAAAATTTTATATAAGTACATGCATACATACATCGAAACATAGGTACAAATTTATTTTCAATATCCGAATTTATAAATATATGTATATACAATACCCGTACATATCCACATTATAAAAGCCATAAATTTATGATGTAAAATCGTACTTCGAAAACTTATCTCTGAAATGGCCGACCAATTCAATTTCTTTTTCTTTATCCAATTTACACGATCTCCAATCAACTTTATCATCACAGTTTAAAAGATTTTCGGAGCAGAAGACATCTCTAAAAATGTATACATACATATATTAATATTCAATTTGGAAATAAAAAATTATAATGTTTCGAACATCCATTTTCAATTATAATCTTCAAGACATGTTTTGTGAATGTATTGTTTCAAATGTGTATTAATTTCATCGGGAAATTTTATATAGTTACCTAGCAAAATGTATTGGAAAATGGTTCATTTGCCTTGTTATCAACGTTGTATTGTTTGGCAGTTCTGCTACAAAATATGGTCCCTGATTAGGTAGTTCCAATTTTGAATTTAAATCGGATATAGCTTCAAACTGTATATTAAATTCTTCTGCTTTGTCTTCAAAAGCATGAGGAATTTTCCAAGCATATCCTTCTTCGACAGCGAAAACATTGATTTGCAAATGAGATGATTTATAGTTTCTCTCCGTAAAGCAAACAGCATGATTTTGGTCTTTAAAAAAATCTTTTAAAACTCTTTTAAACTTGTTTAACTCTTTCCAGTCATCATCTGTTAGGTTAGCGGAACATCGAATATGCGTAATAGATAGTATTAAAATATGATAATCATTTATTGGTCCTTTAGCTAGAGCTAAATAAAAGTGATCGCCTATAGAGATAATTAAATGCTTTTCAACATTTGGGCACGACAGACAAAACCAACAAATTTCTGGAAAAATATATGATAATACATAAATATACCTATATTTAGGCGATGACCTCAGCATTAAGTGCTTCTATTTATATCATCATTATATTCGTATAATGGTAATATTAAATAAATAAATAAACATATTGTTCAGTTATTATAAAAAATATCTACCTTGATCCCAATGGGGTACTTTCGATTTCTTTGCCCGTAAGTCTTTGCTACCGCTGCCTCGTTTACGATTCGTTTCTCCACCTTCAGATCTTAAATCAAAGAAAAATTGCGGATTTTCCGTCTAAAACAAGAAACGTAAATTTAAAACAAATCACATATTTATGTGAAAAATTCAATTTTTTTCTATATATTGATACATATTTTTTTAAAAAGAAATTATTATGTACCTTGTTTTATTTACTATAAGCTTAAATCAGTCGAACGGTTTACTAAATTAAATACATTATTACCATCAAGTCCAAAAAGAAATTGAATTTTGGTAATAAAAAAGCTTGCAAATCATAATCAATAGATTCGGAAAGTTGAGAATTTCAAAAATATAAAATTTTAATAAAATTATGTTTCAATGAAAATAACCAGAATCTTATAGAAGGAAGTGAACAATTTCAAAAATAAACATTCCCACACAGTTTTCCCTCTATTTGATATGTTATGCTTATTAACACACATGTAATTCTCGAAAATAGTATTATTCTTATCTGCAAGTATGGTTTGAAGTTAAAAAAAAATAGCTTTTTCTTCTTACTTTAGACGATTTCATTTTTAAAGATGCGGAGTTTATCGTGGCAAAGGGGCATGCAATTTCATTTGTTGTCTTTTGTATAAGATCCACAACTCGCATCTTATCCACTGGTGTTACGCTTAAAGCATAAATATATTTTTCTTTATTGGCATTCCCCACCTCTGCCAATGATATGAAACGTGTGCAAAGTTCTAACTGTGTTGTTTGATCTGAAGGAAATCTGAACATTGCATGGTAGATTATTTGCCAGTTTATTTTTATGTACATATGGTATAATATAATATAAAGTATTACCTGTATGGTGAGGGTTCAAAGTGGGTATTATTTAGACCACAAAAGTGATATCTGGGCTTCAAATCTCGACACAACACCGATATAAGTTTAGAAGCATTTGTCTAATAAGAAATAAATAAAACTTATCTTGAGGTATAAGTTCCGAATCACTTTAATTATCAAATTTTCTTTACAAATAGAAAATTCTGAAATAAATCATCTTCATCCATCCATGCATATATTTACTTACGTTGTCATCAATAATGCCATGTGGCCATTGAGACGTTAGAAGAATATCTATTCCACGATAATCGCTTGACGTGGATCTGCTTACTATAGATGAATTGATTACGCTTTCAACGTCTTGCAATTGAAAATAAAAGTCTTCATCAGCTCCACCATCTGGGCGTTCCGTGCCACTCAAATATGCGATTTTAATGCCATTTGTTAAGGTATAAAGTCCTCTTTTCCCGAGATAAGTTAAATTACTACATATTTCTCCATTCGTTATATTTTCATAATACTCAACTAGAGTTGATCGAGTAGGACCCAGTATATATGTTGGAACAGAAACTGTAAAACAAATACATATACATTTATATGTATTTAGAATTTGTTATATTTTTATACCAAATAACTAATAAATGGTAAACGCATTTAAAAAGTGCTTTTATAAATTATAATATTTTCGCAATTTATTCATGAATATTTTTAGGCAGTAAAGTGGTGAATAATGTCTGTCATACACTATGGTTTATTATTACTCACAAATTTAATGTTTGTCATTACTCCAACTGATACAAAATATGCAACAAAATTTTAATTTCGCTTTTGAGAGTTTAACTTACTGGGTTTATGGCCATTTCTGTAGGCGATTAGTTCCTCATTTTGTTTACTTTCTTCGGAAAAAAAATCTCCAACGCAAAGTAGAATTTCAAAGGGCCCAGATTTTTTGTTTATAGTATCAACACGTTGAAATAACTGCTTAAACCGACCTCGCACATCGCCAGCAACTAGACTAAATAAACATAAAACCGCTGATGAATGTTTTTTACAAATCACATGTTTATGTGAAAAATTTAATTGTTTTCTTTATATTATATTTATATTTCGAAAAAAAAATTATTATGTACCTTCTTTTATTTACTATAAGCTCAAATCAGTCGAACGGTTTACTAAATTAAATACAAAAAGAAATTGAATTTTGGTAATAAAAAAGCTTGCAAATCTTTGCAAATTGTTTAACTAATAACGCTTGCGTATGTGAAAAAAATTCAAATTCGACTATTCAGTATGATCCATAGTATCATAAACCATGTACATATATTTATATCTGTATTATTACAATATCCAAAGGTAAATTATGATCATTGCGGATAATTCACACTTATGAATTATCCGCATACCATCCCATAGTATTAAATATTTCTATTATTTGTTTTATACCAGAAACATCAGTATTGTTCACGAAGTTATAAAACTAAAAACGTTTATCCCTTATAGTTAGCACTTCAGCTGTTTCGATATTTGCAATTAATTTTACAATTTTCAGCTACGAGTGCACGTCAAGGGCGTACAGAACAGTAATCTTAGCATTGCATTTGCATAGTTATTGTTAGCTTGTATGCATACCTAGTATATTAAATTAACACAAGCCAGATATCAATACAAATGCTTTGTATCCACAAATTTTAATATTACCAACATTTTAAAATTTCGCAAGTCCAATTAGTAAAGATTTACGAAACAAAGATATTCCTTGTGAAATACCATGCGAAAAATCAACATTTTGGAGCGATCAACATATTGACCTACCAGCGGAAAGCGTCTTTTTCTGTAGGCATGATAATTCCAGATCACATAGAGTTCAACTCTATTGTAATATTCTTTACAGTAAACGTTATATACACATATCTTTGCTTTATTACTCACATTTTAGATTTAGTTTCCATTTTTGAAAAAAATTATTATAAACACAAAGTTTATGAACCGAATTCACATACAACAAATATTTTGCCCCAACAAAGTACCAAAGGCCAAGGTGTATGCGAGTAATCACATCTATCATTGGCCTTTAATTTACCACCATTCTGTCAAACGTACTTCAAAATTAAAATGTTTTCTTCTCCAATTTCTTACTTTATTTTTCACGACATGGCTTTTCAAATAAAAGCTATGCTTATTTTGGTTAAGTTATTTTAACTTTTTACACTGTGTTCAAAAATAACCAATTTATTTTGCCAATTTTGTTGAAAATGGTGAATGTTATTTTACAAATCACATGTTTATCACATCACATCAGAACGTTCTTTATTGTACTTTCAGCTGTCAAACATAAAACAATGTGTATTTATACAACCAATGATGCTAATTTGAATCCGTTTTGTCAAAAGAGCACTGGAAATTCTAAATATAAAGACTAAATTTTCCATCACTGTAGATATCTATTGTATACCGAAAATCATTATACAAAATTAAAAACAAACAAATGTTAATGCAAGTTAAAGTGGATTTAAATAATTTTTATTTTCTTGGTTAACTTTAAAGGTGTCGCTTAAAATGTATATTCTAAGAATCAATGGCCATATTTGAAAGTCGGTCTGATCCACAATTGACAAAAGTTGATGACACTCATGAAGTTAAATGTACTATTGAAACAGCTCAAGAAATAAATGGGCACACGGTAATTTAATTTAATTTACTAAAAAAGCCAAAGGGCTAATATATTTACTTGAGCAAAGGATAGAAACTTGATACACCATACATTTTTATGTGGTACGCGAAGCCGCCTTTCTCTTCGTATGTACATATTAGCAAATGTAAATAAAAATATTAAATTATACACGAGCACACATTTATTAAGTATCTATGTGCACATACATATTGATATTATGCGACTGTACAGTTTGATAGTACATATTTCTTTTACTTAAGGAAAAGATTCCTTTAATGAAGAAACCTGTTAAAAAAAAATAATAAAAAATTTACGCAGAGAGAAAAATTTAGAAAATGGATATGATTGCTGTTGCAAATATTTATGATATTTTAGAAGCTGTACTTCAGGCGGGACTACTAGCTTTTGTAAAAAATCAATACTGGCGGCAACGTAAACCGTGTGTGTGTGTACAAAATATCGAAACGCTAAGCTGTTTAATAATTGTCAGTTAACTATTGATATTTTTATTATTTTTTTTTTTGAATGAAGATTGTTTTTTATTTGATGTAAAAAAATTATTTTTATTTGCTATATTTCTACAACTTTTTGGATGCTTCTTCAATAATAATAAATAAATAACTAATTAAAACTCGTCAACGTTCCGCTTAGGTAGACATTTCAAGAATATATATCCATACACAATAGTATATTTTGCTTCAGATTGTTTGGCTTGCAATGCGAAAATTATTATTTCATTATTCTTAATAAATGTTGGCTTTTAGCAACAATTTTCAAACGTTTCTGAGTTGAATCAAAGCATATTTGCATTATAAAATTAAATAAAACCTGCTGCTGTTTTGGAAAATTTTTTTTTATAATTAAAAAAAAACTATTTCCCATGCACTGGGTTAAAAAAAAATCTGATTTTTATATATCAGTTTTCTAGACACTAAACTAGAATAATAGGACTGAAAACTAATGTTGAATTTATGATCTCATTCGTTTTAATTTAAAGATAGCACATGCCATTACTTCTTGTGTATTTTGTAATTAATTTTTCTACGGTTGTAAATGAAACAAATATTGAGCTGACGATATTTGTATATTTTAAATTAAAATACTTAGGAATACATCTTGTGTTTAGAACGTGGAATAATTAAAAAAAATACTTGGAGAATATTGCGGCGATACAATGATTTTGCAGAACTACATAAATGTCTATCAATTTGTGGGCTTGAACTACCGATGCCTGGAAAACGATTCTTTGGTAATATGCGACCTGATTTCATAGCTCAACGGCGGCAAGAACTGCAAGTGTACATCAACAAAATACTAATGAATCCCATATTGGCATCTTCGCTGCCTGCGAAACGTTTCGTTGATCCGGACAATTATTCCCAATCCTCTCACGGTAGTATAATATAATTATTTTATTCATCTTGGCTTTCATTTTCATAAATACTTAGATCAAGCAATTCAGAATGCGTTATTATGTTTGCGGAATGAAAGTTCGTGGACCCTCGGTTCAACAATGGGAACTATTGGTTGGCGGCCACGCAAACATTATTTCAAAGCACTACCAAAGCCACCAGATTATAAATCTGCGAACAAATTGTTAGTGAAAAGTATTTCACAATCACACCATCAGTCTAAGCAACATTCGTACTCAACTGCTGCATCCAGCTCTAATAACGAGCACAATTTACTTATGACTTCTGGAAAACATACTGACGATGATGAATTGGTAATGGAATGGGTAGAGTTTGGTCCAGATAAATATGTAGAAGACAAAGAACTGGCGGGAATTTTAAAAAGCTTAACTAATATGCAGCATTCAAATATTGAATCAATTATTTATGCAGCACATAATGAAAATGGTTGCCTCACAATAAGAAAGTACGTAGAAAGCACATAAGAATTGAGTAATTTTGGAATTATAACACATTTCTTATTAAGGTTTCATAAGCATGGTACTCTTAAGGACATTTTATGTATGGCTACACCCAAAAATCCTTTTCTTAGTAAATATAGTAATCCCAAGGGACGAACTGCGTTGTCATTGAAACAAGTAGCTACCTATGGTAAACAAATCCTAGAAGCACTAATTTTTTTAAATTCCAAAGGATATCCCTACGGTAAGATTTTAAATTTTAAACTTTATAGTATGTCATATTATTATGGAATTCGCTATAAACAATCCAGAATGACATTTTTTATATAACATAGGGCACTTACATTCGGGTAATATTGTTATTAAAGATGACTGCGTCAGGCTCCTGGATGTAGAAAACTTTGTTCTTGGCGTGCCGTCCTTTTATCGTCCTTTTTTTGTGCAACATAGTAAAATATGTAAACCCGAAGCAATTGATGTGTACTGCTTCGGTCATGTGCTTTTTGAAATGGCAATGGGATACCCATTGCAAGAATCTGTTGTAAGGCAAATAACCGATTGCCCCAATAGCTTAAGTAACTACAATTTACATAATTTTTTTTTTTTTTTTAATAAACAAAACTTTAAAATGTTATTGAATTATAGGAAATCTTCTGGAAAGCATTTTATCTAAAGATGCTTGCAAAACTGGACTACCAACTTTTGACCAACTAATAAAACATGAATTTTTCAACACACATGCAATTACTTCTGAAATTCATGAAATTGTATCTTATTTTAAAATCTCTTCAAATGCAAAGGAGAATATTATGCAAGCAGCACAAAAAGCTGAAAATCGTTTGCGGGAGGAACAAAAATCTGTTAAAAACCAAAAGCGGATTGTTCGTGTACAAGAATTAATGAGTTCAGAAGAAGAAAAACGAAAATCGAAACAAAAGGCGGTAAGCAAATTAACTAAAATAGTGTGTTCAACGCGTATAATATAAAAGCTTCTGGATAAAGGATATCTAAGTTTATTTGGCAAAAAATTAATTAAATTAACTTACCAAAAATTGTGCCACTAATTATAATATCTGTCTTTATAGAAGCATGAATATAAGCAATCAAAACTTAAGCAACAAGGTTCGCTACAGAATAATAATGTCAAAACCGCAACAGCAAGCGTAACAGGTGGAAACTCTGTATCTGATCCATCTGAAAGAGCATCTGATAATTTAAGCCGTCTTACAACAGCACTCTCTGGTAATTTCCGACAAGAAGTTGCAAATTCTTTAAAATGTAAGTTTATAAAAACTAAAACCACCTACACATATACGAGTATATAATGTGGAGAATTTTGTTTTACGTTTTTACGTTACCTTCTTCGCATTTACTAATTTGTAGTTGATTTTTAATTATTTACCAATATAAACTAAATTAGTTCTATCAAGATATACTGTGATTATAACTTTAATTAACAAAACTGTAAATTCTTTTTCCAAATTTTTTATTTTTAAAAAGCACTAAAATAATTATTTAGGACAATATTGCTAAATATGGTTGCAATCGATCGCATTTATCAGGCTAGCGCCGTTATTAACTTGAAAGTTATTTTAAATAATATTATGTCGCCTATAAAGATCTAGATTAGAAAATACATTTCAATTGATTGTGTTTGTTTTAGCTCCACCTGCAACATTTTCTGCACATCAGAAATCCGTCGATGGGCAGAAGCGTCAGGCTTCCGAACAACATCGCGGATCATCCTGTTCGCCATGTGTTGAAAGACAATCATCGTCACCGCATATTTCATCATACCCAGAATATGGTAATGAAGATGAAAGATCTGCACTTCTGGATTCTATTTGCAAATTTAATCGAGGCTCTTTAAGAAAAGTTCGTTCTAATGACTAACATTAAAATGCCCTAATACTACTGTGGTATTAGCATAAAAATTGTTGCTAACATTACTTGAAAGAGTTGGACCAAACTTGCTATACAATAGCACAACCAAATTATTTATTAATTCTGTTAAGTAAGAATAGTTTTTTTTTATAAAGCACTAAATATGGCATACGAGTATATGTATGTACATAATTAATCATACACACCCATAAAATGAAATATATATGTATGTTGTATGTAACTTAATGTAAAGTATTATGTATCTATGTGTATTTACATTAATAACGTCCAAAATATTTACTAATGTAGAATTATTCTAGCACTTATAAAATATGTATTAATGTTGTATGTACTTGTCCAAAACTTTAATAAAGACGAAAAATGTTTAGCATGATAAGGAATCACGCAGTATATTATTATACGCAGTATTTTAAAATATAATAACTCCCATAATAGAAGGATCCAAAAAATATAAGTTATAAAATATAGGTACATGCATGTATGTGGTACATACATTAAATTATACGAGATTGCCAGATACCTCAAGTAAAACTTAGAATGACTATAACAAACGGCATAATAAAATATAGTTTTTAATATTTAACTTGCACCAAATGTGAAATTTTTATATCCTTCAAATTTATTCGTATCAAGAAAAGCGTCTCACATGTATCATACGAATAGAATGAAATACGAATACCGATTAAACACGAACTCTTTATTTTAAAAGTTACTCGCCTATTGCTAAATTTGCCTGTTCAATGAGCGCTATTCTGAAACTCAACAGCACACATCTATATATATACTATGTTTGGATGTAGGCAATAAACCCAAAACCCTACGCACCACTTTTAAAAACAAAATTAGATTTTTTGTATATTTCGATTTTTTTTTTATTAAATTGACGGCTCCAAACAAAAAACATAAATTTTTGAATTACATACATATATATATATATTCGCGTACGTCTAGCCAAGTTTGTTTAAAAATTAATATAATTATCTTTTTTTGTAATGTCGGAGGAATCAAATGCTGAGCAAAAAACTGCCGATGCTCTATACATAAGCGAAGTAAAGGTATGCTTTTAAGCACGGAAACCATTTGAACGGAAATAATAAAAAAATATTGATTTAACAACACAATGGGCATAATTTGAAAACCAGCCAATACATTTGTACGTACATACTAACATATAAATTTGTCAGTCGTGTACATATATCCAAGCGTACATCACTGCATGCACACAAAATGATTACAAGCTTGCCATTTACATTACCACACATCCATACATATATATAGAAATGTGTGTTCAAGTCTCGACAATTCTTTTACATAAAAGAGCGTGAACGGCAGGAAATCATGCCGTTTAACTCATGAACTTACACATATAATTTATTAACGATAAAAATACACGAACTGCATATATGTATACATACGTACATATGCGCATTTGTTTTTGTTATTTTATAGAAGAGCAGAAAGTCTCAACCAGCAAAATTCGTTGTGTCTGCAATACAGAAGGTAAATACGCATAGACCCGCTCAGTTAGCCATCTACACTTCTAAATTGCATTAAATTTAATTAACAGCCACCAATACTTTTTATGCCTACATATCGTATGGAACCCATTAGACCTTTGAACAGGGATGCTTGTGAAAACATCATTAAAAATGTTATGGACAATACATTTGAAGGATTTACGTATTTCCCAAAATCGTCTTTGCAATTATGTGCTGAAGTAAGCGAGGAAATTAAAGCCCGCATTAAAGATCAAAATTATGATCGGTAAGTCCTGATTTCAATCAAGAAAAATGCAATTCATGCATTATATGAAATGAAATTTTTTATAGCTTTATATAAAAAAATAAACAAAAATACATGTATTCATATACATTTAGGCTAGCTTTGAGGGCATAGCACAGTTCAGGTAATATTCTCATCAGTCTACTTTTTACCTCAATTAGTTTGGGCTGGTTACATTCATTTGCTGTTTTCAAACAATGTAAATACAATTCTGCTTAATGGGAAGTCCATCGATACGACTTCGTCTTTCAATAGATGTTATACCAGGATGTCTTACCATATCCATACATAAAGAACATTTTAATGTTATACTATGATGAATTGGGAAGAAGTTAGCAGATGTGCTAGCCGCTAGCCTATCTGACTATAGAAATATTCACATGCACATGAATATGTGGGTATGTATATAATATGTGCATTAGGGTATTAGACTGCATAAAGAAATTGGTTCATTGTTGTAAACTACATGCATACATATTAAGTTTTAAATCTATATGACGTGTGAGTTATGCATAACTTGTCAATCCATTCCTAATAAAATTTTTAGCATATCCATCAGCCTATTTTAAAAATTACAAACTCTGTCTGCTTTAACGCTTCACACCTGAGTAGATACTTTATTACTAACAAATATATATCAAATACATTCGAAAACATAAAATAAAAGGACAAAAGCAATAGAAACGCAAGTTGTTTAAAGCCTGACACTATTCTCAGAAAATATATCAAATATAGAATTAGTTGTTAGCCCGCCTATAACTTTGGGGATTCTAGATCGATGTTGTTAGTTGGCAACTGGCTATAAGAAATTAATAACTACGAAATGCTTACCAATTAACTGAAAAGAAATGGTTGTATATTTGCACTGTCGTTTTTATTCCACCATTGTATTTCAGATATCGTTATATTGTTGTTGTTAGCGTCGGAGAAAAGTTAATGCAGGGCTTACTATCGCTCGTCAACTTTTTGTGGGATGCAGAAAAGGATGGATACTTATCTTATGCTATAGACACGCCAACATTTTTCGCTATTGCAACACTTTATTATATTTACTATGATTGATATAAATATATTATTTGTTTATACTCGTATATAAATTTATATTTTCTGATAAATTTAATTAATCAAACTTTAAAACACATTTATTTGCTTGAATAATATTTAGATCTGTTGTTAAGGAATAAATATTTATAGACATGCATTTCTGTCTTATCTCGTTTATTCTGTTCATATGAAGTAATGCATAATAATTTTAAAATTAAATGTTGCACTTGGTTAACGTAAAGCGTTGTTTTTTGTTGTATAACTACACTGGTTGGTTTTTGTATTTCAATCTTGAAAATTGTTGTTTCTTCTACGAGGCCACTTCAGTAAATTTAAAAGTTATTATTTTTTTGGTTGGCATACCTTGTAGAAAACTATGTAACATTTGTAAAACCCTTTTCAATTGCATATAAATTTTCAAACAAATGCTACAACTAGTCTTCTAAGGAAGTACATGCAGATATTGGATATATTTGAAAAAAGCAAGCAAACAGAAGAGCTGACATCACACCGGATATCTTAATCTGTCCGCAGGTAATTGTCACTGACACAAAATCACTTGGAATCAATTGAAATATGAACATAAAATAAATTTCCAATTATCTCTTAGAACTGTGAACTAGAAGTTATGTTTCATAGAAATATAAATAAATCACTCATGTAGCATTAATGCTGTTCTTCACATCACTTTTGAATGGATTGTTTAATGCAACAAACAAGCATAAGGAAAAATGCAATATCAACATAAAAGGCGATAATTATTACTGTTTTTTTAATAATCTTTATAAGTCAGATGGAATGGTGCTTAAGTACATACATAGATACGAATGTACATTTAAGATTGACTTGACTAGTTACAAAATGAATCAAACACAGCACTTTGTGATCACATTTAAGGACACACACTTAATGACGTCTGGCTTTAGTCGTATTTATTAGTTTAGTTTTGAAAATGTACTCGCATGGACATTAATGAAATATAGTATCCGACTCGAAGTAAATATAAATTCACTACCAGCACTACCCACAGCGGTGAAAATTCACAAAAACCGTTGTACACATTATATTAAACATTGGTTAAGCCAATGCAGTTTGAAAATCACTTTGAATCTTTTTATCGAGAAGAAGAAATAACCATTTTCTCACAAAAATTAAAACAACACAAAAACATAAAAGAACAATATTAGGAGAATACACAGTTTGAAAGCACCACCACATTTTGATCTCATCTTTGTTGAAAATATTTTTTGGCAAATCAATTTAAAACAATAAATTTGTATATGTAATTATTTCATATTTTATGTATTCCTATTTAAACCAACACAAAATTATTTCAAATTGTTACTTATATTCATACGTATACACTTCGCTTTTATGCACGTTTTGAACTTTTGATTGTCAGCAAGCACAAATTTAGTACAATTACATAAATAATGTGTATGCAAGTGAAATGAATATTTTAATCTACCCGTTCGCAATAGAACTGTTTATGTTATGAAAGTCTAAGTTGAATAAAATTTCTTATTAAATCCGCTAAATAAAATACTTACAAAAATTGAAATCTTTAAAAAAATATATATAGATTTTGTTCACTGCCTTGCGAAAGTGTGATTGCGGGTAACTTCCTATGAATGTGACTTTTCCGGGATATGCGGCAACTGCTTCCTCTATCCAACACATATAAGTTACGAAAACATATTCTGACCCCAAATGCATCACTCCAGTTTATCAACAAAATATCAATATTAACTGTATTGATTCATTGCATACACACAAACATTCATACGTCTTGAAAGTCAGCATTACGCTAATTTTTTTTAGATGTCATAATAAGATTTTGAATAAACATTATGATTTGGATTATATGCTGCTTGCTTGGATAGATTTAATTAAGCTGTACCACCTCTAACTACTACAATGACCAAATGATCCTCTTTAAATGCTTCTTCCGTTACTGTAAGACAGGTCCGTTTCAATAAGTCGGCTGAAAAATCGCAAGGAGGAAATGCGTACAATACCCCCGTGGCTTCCGTTTCTTTGTTTAATAAAGAAATAACACCAGCGGCCTCCTTTTGTTTAAGATACGAGACTAAATTGCGTAGGGGCCTAGTTTGAACGGAATTGTCGTCGGAAGTTGTAATGGGGGTTGAACCCGCTAAGCCAAGAAATATAGCGTGTGAAGAAGATGAACTTATGCGTTTTTGTACATCTTCCAATTTAGGAGGATCTAAGCGTAAACGTTGCGTAATACGCAAATTATGTTTACCATCTTCATCGCGCATGAGAGAATCCACAATATCTGTGTCACCATCAGTAAGATGAAACTTAGCTGGAAATAAGGAGCTCTTTAGTATAAGTGCTCCTTGCCAAATTATAGTGCATTTGCGTGCCACGTCTGATAATGTCCGTGCAGTAGTTAATGAACCGCCATTTCGACGCTGAGATGTATCCGAATCTGAGCCAGGAGAATGATTTCTCTTATGTGGAGAACGTGATCGAGAACGTTCTAATCTAAGTTCTCTGGAACCGGAACGTCCTCTATCGAAACTTGGCTCACCTGGAGGGCGGCGCCATTCGTCCTCAACGCCAGCAGGAGGCGGAATAATAGTCGAAGAGGATGATAATGCTCCCGGGTGTACGGGCCTATGAACATCATTATGATAATGATAAGCCCCGCGACCACGACCGCGGTATCCTCCACGGCCACGATATGTCCCACGCGGTGGATAAGGTGAGTACCCACCCCGTGGCGCATAATGGTGATGTGGCGGATGATGATGATGAGTTTCTTCGTAATGGTAATCGTATTCGGGTCGTCTGTATTCCGATGATGGATTCGACGAAATAGCTGTTTCTTCATATGGAGCCTTTGGTTTAAATGGAGCTGCTGTTGGTGTCACACCTGGCAGTTCGGAAAAATCTGTTCGCAGACGTCTTTCAGGCCCACCTAATGGAAAGCCCCTCATCTCCTTTACTGCAGCTGTTGCAGCTTCGATAGTTTCATATTGAATGTATGCACACGTGTCTCCCTTTTGATATTCAATTTTTTTTATAGCACCAAACCGATCAAACTCTCTCTCCAATTGTGTGACCGAAGTCCATGCCCCCAAACCTCCCACCCAAATCCGAGTAGCTGTAGTCACCTTACCATAACCAATTTTGCATTGAAATTTTCCGATATACTGTCCTGAAAGTTCACATTTAGCACGATGAGCCATATCCAAGTTTTGATATCTCACAAATGCATAAGCATTTCCGGTACCAGGTGGAGGCCTCTTAATATCTATATCATCCACGACTCCGTATTTGCCGAAAATACGACGAAGTTCATCGTCAGATATCGTTACTTCTAAATTCCCGGCAAATAACGTACGTGTTGAGAGGGGATCATCCTCGGGTTGAACATGGTGCAAATAATTTGGAAATTTATCCTTCTTGTTTTCCGGTTTTTCATATGGAACGTGGGGTCGCGGCCCCATATGTCGTGGAGGGCCCCCATAGTGCGGTGGTGGTGGTCCATGCAAATGTGGTGGAGCACGATGCATTGGCGGACCTCTTGGAGGCATCGGATATTCATGGTGAATAGGACGATACTCGCGGGTATGAGGATGTGGAGGAATATGGGGAGGCCCATACCTCTCATATGCATCCAAAGGGGGTCTACGATGTTCAGGAGGTCCAGGTGGTGCAACCGGTACTCTAGTATAATGATAACGATCATATTCAGGTGGACTAACTGAACGTCCTCGTGGTCTATAAACACGAAAATATAAAAAAAAAAAAAATTTTAAATATATGTATATATATGGATACCTTTTTATTACGTTTTTCTTGAGTTCGATAAGTTAATAGCATATACATCCATATATAGTTAGTTTTTAGTGTAAATGTAGGCCTTAAATAAATCTATGCTCGAGTTTGAATACCGAAAACTTTAAGCCATTTAGCATTCTTTTCAAAAAATTTTACAGAACGTTAAAACCTTAATTTTTACATAAAAGTGTTAAAAAGAAACGAAAAGCACCCAATAACTAGATTTTTTGTATATACTGTCATAGAAATATTTATTCTGGAATTGTTTAAAAATATTAATTTCTTACCTATGCTCAGTACGTCCAGACGATTCGTAAACTGGCTCGACTAAAGCCACTTTGTCATAAAGCACAATTCGTGGCTTATGATGCTTCGCTTCGCGAGCATCTTCAGCAGTTCGAAAACATACATAAGCCACCCTCTCGTCTAAATCATGAGATATACGAATACTGAAATCTCCAAATTTCTTATATTCCCTGTATAATGTCTCCTTTATGAACTCATCTGATGCTTTTGGATGAAGAGCACTCACGCATAATACTTTATAGGACGGCCTTTCCGCAGCTGGTGGTATACCACGAATATATTCCTCGCGGTGTGGGGAGGCTCCCCCCACATAACGGGCACGTGGACTTGGAGAACGCCCTAAACGTCTTCGCAATCTTTCTGGCGATATACGTTCAGGAGAATCACCTGGAACGCCGCTTCCATTGTCATATGCACCCCGACCCATAGCTGATGAACGTGAACGTGAAGAATGACTGGTTCTATTCGGAGAATCACGAGAAGCGCTACGTTTCATATTATGTATTTTAACTGTGATACGGTCAAGTTCAGCAGCTTCACGAATATTGTTCATGAGCAGCTTGCTGTTACCTTTTAAAATGTTTTTTTTTTGTTTCTTTTTTTAAAAAGTTTTTAGTTTGACTTGTCAGTAATTTATCTGAAAAGAACGTCCATGATTTTTAACATTTTATAAATGGCTTTACACACAATAAAGTATACCAAAAATTTTATATGCAAATGCAGGTTGAAATTGACTGACATGTATAAGAAAAATACATTAAACTTTATTTAATTTCACTTATATAGACGATTAACATTTTAGATATTTTTTAATTGATTCAGCATAAGCACATGTTTCACTTTTCTATTCAATTAATTTTATTTTATCAATTTACATACGTACCCAGAAAAAAATGTATCCATACAAAATGAAGCCGACAAACAAGCAGACCTATAATACCGGTTTCGTAAATGAATCATCGAATCAGGGATGGCATTTTTTAGATAGCGCTTTGCAAGGCGAATATATTGTCGCGAATTGCTACCGTATTAAAAATTCATAATTTTTTTTGTTAAAAATACAAAAAAAAATTTCTTAATTTTTATTAAGGAGTGTCGACAATTAAAAAAAAAATGGAGTGTTTTAGTATTGTAATTGAATTAGTTGCCGAACTTATAAAGTTGTACAAAGAACGTTACTGTATATATTTAATTTTTTTAAAATTCTTTTAGCTATGTGCGATTTCTTATTTATAATAATTCCCAATAACAAATTAAGGCCACATTCGGAGTCCAGTACAGAAGAGTGGCACCGCTGCATTGAATAGTAGTCAAGACATAGTTTTACGTGACACTTGTCACATTGTACAATTTCTCTAGATAATTCAATTTATTCGTTATGCTAAGGAGTTTTAACACAGGGCCAAATTTAAAACGATTTAATCCTCAAAAATAAAAAGCATTCATTTTAATTAGTTTTGATATTCTCCTTGATTTGTCTTTATAGCGTCACCTATTTGTGACTTATGATATATAGGTTCAAACATGTAAGCCTAGATGTCGGTAGTTTCTGATAGTAATGGATACTTTTACAACTCCAATTACCATATGTTTTTCATATTTATCGCACATTTTTTGTACTCTTAAAATAATAAAACATGGTTAATATGGAGGAAAATAATATAGCTGATATAGAAGATTTAATTTCTCCAGAGGACATAAAACCTAACGAGCGGTATCAAAATAAACAAAATGTTACCTTGAGAGCAAAAAAACATATGCACGCTAAAGATGACGATGGTTATCAAAAAAAAACTATTTACGAAAGTATTGTACCTGGTACGCAAACGCTTTATTTGAAGACATGGGGCTGCGCACATAATAACTCAGACAGTGAATATATGGCAGGACAGTTAGCAGCGTATGGGTACAATCTGACGGAAATCAAAGAAAATGCTGACTTATGGTTATTGAATAGTTGCACGGTAAAAAATCCATCTGAAGATACCTTCCGAAACGAAATTGAGCATGGAATACGTAATGGTAAACATGTGGTAGTGGCTGGTTGTGTTCCTCAAGGTGCTCCAAGAGCAGAATATTTAAAAGGATTATCTATTATTGGAGTTCAGCAAATCGATCGAGTTGTTGAGGTAGTGGAAGAAACTCTCAAAGGGCATAGTGTACGACTTCTACAAAACAAGAAAGAAAATGGTCGCAGGGTAGCTGGAGCTAAATTGGCTCTACCGAAAGTGAGAAAAAATCCATTGATTGAAATAATACCTATTAACTCTGGGTGTCTAAATCAATGTACCTACTGTAAAACAAAACATGCCAGAGGCGAATTGGCCAGCTATGCTCCTTCGGAGATAGTTGAAAGAGCTAAACAAGCGTTTGAAGAAGGTTGTTGTGAAATATGGCTTACATCTGAGGATACTGGGGCCTATGGAAGGGATATTGGTTCGTCATTGCCAGAGTTGCTTTGGCAGCTTGTTGAGGTAATACCTAAGAATTGTATGCTTCGCATTGGTATGACCAATCCTCCATATATATTAGAACACTTAGAAGAAATTGCTAAAGTCCTGCAGCATCCAAGGGTATATTCGTTCCTACATGTTCCTGTTCAGAGTGGAAGCGATGCTGTTTTAGGTGATATGAAGAGAGAGTACTGCCGTAAAGATTTTGAATATGTAGTCGACTTTTTACGTGCTAAAGTCCCTGGCATAACAATAGCAACAGATATTATTTGTGGGTTTCCGACCGAAACAGAAGAAAACTTTGAGGAAACAATTACTCTGTGTGAAAAGTATAAATTTCCTAGTTTATTTATAAATCAATTTTTCCCACGCCCAGGCACCCCTGCTGCCAAATTAAAAAGAATACCACCACATTTAGTGAAGAAACGTACAAAACAGTTGACAAATCTTTTTAATAGCTATCAACCTTACTCTGGCCGAGAAGGTCAAGTTTATAATGTTCTGGTTACGGAAATATCTTACGACAAACTTCACTTTGTTGCTCATAATAAGAGTTATGAACAAATTTTATTACCAATGCGGAAAAATCTCTTAGGTTCATCGGTGAAGGTGCGCATTTGTTCGACTAGCAAATTCAGCATGAATGCTGAAATTCTTGAACCGGAAGAAGACTGGACAAGATGTTCTCAATCTAAAAATATTGATCTGAAGAGAAACACAAAAGAACACAAAATCTGTTCTCGATCTTTAGATACCATATTACAGAAATACCTCGGCTTATCTTTAATTTTCATATTTATTGCGTCTATTTTACAATGGATATGGAGACATTTTTAGTTTAATAATAAAAGCTTATACGATTTTCAATTATATGTATGTATATGTGTGCATGAGATTTTTCTTATAGATTGCTATAAAATAGATCTCATTTTCTTATTTCAAACCCTTATTCTTGTTTCCATAAACCATAGTTCCTCCCACATCAAGATAATGTTTTCATGGCAATTAGCACATATACTAAAAAAAACCCCATGGATTTGTAATAAATACATTTTAGACGAAGTTTACCGAATGTATTAATTCAAAATGTATGTAGATATGTACATACATACATATAATTATAATTTGTGTATTACTATTTTTTAACTGTTTATTTTCAAATGTAATTTATGTTATAAACGAAATTTTGCAATGATAATAATAAACCTCGATATATATGTATTTTTAACCTAATAAAAGTCCTCCGAAGGCTCCGTTCCAAAGTAACGATCACCAAAGTTGCCAATGCCTGGTATGACATAAAATTTGTCATTAATTTCGGGATCAAGAGCTGATGTTACAATTTTAACCTAAATTTAATAAAACGTTATAAAAAATTAAACATCGAAACAAATGTATACACACCTTAGGAAATGCATATGCTATACTGTGAACTCCAATTTCAGCCATTAACAATGATGCTAGTATAATGTTCTCCTCTTTTACATCGTGATCGAGCAATACACGTACAGCCATCATTGCAGCTGCTCCTGTAGCAACTGTAGCATCCATTAAAATAACTTTGTACTCTCGAATATCTTTTGGAAGTCGTAAATAATACAATTCGGGTTCTTCCGTCTCCTTATTAGTCTGTATGAGAATTTTACCAATGCGGATATCCTTGCAAACATCGCAAATGGCTTGTTCCATAGTTTCTCCAGCTCTCAAAATTGATACTCCGCAAATTTTGTGCGTAGCCATTCTTTTTCCACGATATAATACACCCTGTGGCGTTTCCACTGTCATTTGTTTAAATGGGAATAAGCTAAGGGCATATTCAATAACTAAACGAATAAGTCTTTTCGAGTAAAATATAAATTCATCTCTGGAAGTATTTTTACATCTTATAAAAGTATGTAGACCTTTAATTTGTGGTGTAGCTGGTAAAAGATGTAGCGAATCAGGCATTGGTTGGTCATTGTACGAATTTGCCAGAGCTTCTCTTAACTTAAACCCACGCTGCAAACATTAATAAATGAATTTGAGACTAAATTTAAGTCATAAAGCCAAATTTACCAATTGAAGCTGTGTGTGAACATGTTGAACAATAAGGTGAATAGCAACTTTGTTTTCTCCGCCACGAGGAACTATAATGTCTGCATGAGCCATTGTCGGAGCGATATAGTTTGAATAGGATGGTTTTACCATGTTCAAATACTGTTTTAATACACCATTTAGATCACGACCTCGTTGAGATATATCTCTTTAAATACAATAAATCACAATTATGTAGAAAATGTTTAAACGATAATAAAATTAGAACACATTAAACATGTTAATAAGTTACCTTTTTAAACGCCTTGCCAGACGTATATCGGGATCAGTATCCACAAAGATTTTCATATCTAACAATTTTAGAATCTCTAAACTATGGAACACTAAAATACCTTCAAATATTATAACATTAGCTCCGTACATTGTTTTCTAAAAAAATTATAAAAAATTAACACGAAAACGCAAATGAATTAAACAATCATCGTTACTGTGTTTGCTTCGCGAGAGTGTGTAACGAAATTGTAAACTGGAACTTCAACCTTTCTTCCTTCTTTAAGTTTTTTTAATACTTCCAGCAGCAAGTCCATATCAAAGGCATCTGGGTGATCAAAATTATACTCATTAAGTAAAGCTTGTTCATGCTGTTTCTCATTCAGAACCTACAAAATAGAGAATTTAATTAAATGCATTTAGAAATGTTCGTAAAAGATACACACTCTATAAAAGCAATCCATTGAAAGTAAAGTAACCCATGGCACATCTAGGGATTCAATAATTTTTTGCGCAACCGTCGTTTTACCAGAAGCGCTTCCACCGCAAATGCCTGTAAAGAATATTATTCTCGCTTTTTTTTTTAATTTCTAAGAAAATATTTGGAACATACCAATTACAAAAGGTTCAACTTGTTGACCAGCGCAATTATACCAAGGTGGTCGTCCGGCTGTGTATATAGTTCTATTGTTTGAACGTATAACACTTTCCGAAGGATTTGCTGTTGTGGTTTGATTATTCATAGAAGTTGTACGTTGTCGCCTACGTGGTACTCCAGCACGTGCTGGTGATTCTAAGCATTGCGATGTTTTAGCTGGAACAGTTGTTGGCGACGCCGGACACCCCAAATATTCATTATTAGATGCAATTGGATCCACATAAAGCTGTTCAATTATATCGCATCGGTCATCGCTAAAATTAAAACAAGTTCATATGCAAATCGTTTTTAGTGTTAGCCTACATAGGTACATATTTTTAATTGTATGCAGGAAGACATTAAAAATTAAATGGTTTTGGCCAATGCAGATATATTTTTTGAGTCGTATGTACACTTGTAAGACTACATACATACATAATTATATGCTTAATGTACAGATTATACATACCACGTTTAGTAGTACTGGAATTAATAAAACAACAATTTTGTAGGCATTCCTTAAACTACACATTAAATTCATTTTCAAACCATATTACCTATCAGAACTGGCCGAGCTTGATGGATTATAAAATTTTATTTGTTTGCTCTGCAAATTTGATGCAGCCGTAGACATTATTCTAAATTACACTATTTAAACAAAACACGCAGTAGTTTTAACGTTGCGCTGACTACACAATTTTAAATACAAAATGAATTAATATTAATGAAATATACATAAGAAAGACGAAATGGATTCGCCGTTGTTCAACTCACAACAGAACCTGAATTGCCATTTTTGCTCTCAAAACTTTTTATCCCATTCACAATCACAGCACATCACAGTCTTGTAACAAAATAGAACGCACACATGACATACGGATCAAAAAAGGACATATTTATTTGATAGACGGCGCTATATACAAATAAATCAAAATAAAGTAAAAGGAACATTAAATTGTCACAAAGCAATCTACAATTTCATTTTTTTTAATACAATAATAAGATAAATAAAAAGACGAACCAATGGGAATGTTGAAGTGTCTAAATCAGCTGTTTTAGTGCGTGCCGGCTAAAAATAATTTAGGAGTTTTTAGTGCTTGAACTGTAGAAATCTATACAAAACTAATTTTTATTTTATTCATGATAAAAATTCTATAAGAGTAATTACATCATAATTTTTTGTAAGGTGATTGCAGTATTTCATTTAAAATCATGAGATTGTCTAATGCATCTTTATTGGCTGGAATTAATATCCTTACTCTTTTATGGTTATGTTGACTACACTGAAAATTGATGCATTGCAATTAGTAAAATCAAATGTCAAAATAGCTTCGTTTGCTTTTTGACAATCAAAATTTTTCTTATTTTACAGGGTATACTCTTATAGATATTTATTTTCAGAGTGTGGTACACAAATTTTGTTTTGTTAAAAATATATTGATTAAGAACAATTAAAATGATTCTGTGCGGGAATGTTTTTATGGATGAATTGCAAAATACATTTTTTTTGTGTTGTGTTCTTTGCAAGAAGAAATCTCGGCGTTACACTGATTTCACAAGTCATATTAAAGCGAAACACAAAGACCTTAACAAAAAGGAAGCCACACCACCAAAGCATGTAGCGAAGAAAATTAAGAATGAAGACAGCGATGACGATTATGGTCATGGAGAAAATGATGAAACGAAGCCAGAAGTTGAAATTAAAGATGAAATGGATGTTGATGCATTAGAACAGTTTGCCGATGATATTAAATATGATGTCCAAGAAATCGAAGTAAGCAACGAAATCATGAATAGGCATAGTTTACAAACATATTACAAATTGTTAGTTACGTTAAACTATATTGATTATCTTCTGTGTTTTGTTATACGTACATATTATAATTAACTGCATTATGTACATACTTTATTATACTTGTATAAAATTTATATGCATGTCACATATCTGAAGTATTTGTATATTGATCATATTTACGGATTTATTACTATTTTGATAACAACGATGCCAACATAAATTGGATTCCGGCATCCTTTCCTCTCAGCTTTGTATTCAATTTTATTTTGATGTACGGTTTTTATTTTGTGATGAAAATAATTACATGATATAATTATTTTTACTGGTTTCAAAAGATTTGAATATAAAGATTTCGTAATATAATTATATAAGTTATTCAGAAATGAGAACAAATACGTCAGCTTTATCGCTGTTAACAAACTTCAAAACCGAGAATGCGGACCTTATCCCTATTTTCAATAAATGCTGAAAATTGAATCAAAAAGATAAGACAAAAAAGGTCCGCTTTGAAATCCAGCCAGGATGTACGTATGCAAGTTTTAGAACGGTATTTAGATATACTCATATTACGCAATATGACATTCGATCGATCTGCCTTGATTGCCTTGCGGTGAAGAATGTGATCTCGTTTTTCCATTCAAACTATACACAAATTGTTTGGGTTTTATAACTCTATGTGAAAATGAAAAATATTTAGTTAACAATTTATTTTTTTTTTAATTTTTAAAATTATTACCTATATTAATGTATTTAACGTTATACGTATACTGTAGCCTTTTATTGATCCCATACTAGCTATGGAGGAGGCAGAGAGGAATAGTGCCGATGCAACAGACTTATTTGAAGCTCAAGATTCAGATGTAAAAGATGAGGACTATACTCTTGATGAACCAGATAATGACGACTCTGAAGATGAAGATTATCGGGATGAAGATGATAACGATGCTGATTCGGACTTTGAGGCGAACGAACTTCCTATTTCTACAGACAAGGTATACTTTTTGCAGTGTGTACATAATATTTTCTAGAAATTTGGTTTTATTTTTAGTTTACTCCTACTTTCTATCGGAAAAAAAGATTTGTTAATGAATTTATAGAACTGTATAAAAGTCAACCAGTTTTATGGAACATCACAGATCCACTTTTTGAAAATGCGAAAGCACAAAAAGAGGCTCAAGAAGCCATTATAAATGGAATGCAAAAGTTCAATATTTTCTTAAAACCGACAGCATTAAAATCAGCTATAAATCGGATACACAAATATTGTTCCATTATAAAATCTGATATGGATAACGGCGATAGCAAAAAGATTACGTCAGTTGCAAAAGGTTATTATGAGAAATGTGACTTTCTTAAAGATATGCTAGCTATAAAAGAACAGCCAGAAGGAGACAAACAAAATGTAAGCAAAAGATTTGATAAAATACAATGTGTAGGGATAGAAATTTAATTAAGTATCCTAACTAAATACAATATTACTATTTTGCCAAAATTTAAAAATAATACATTTTTGAAATTAACACAATTTCTGATGAATCAGAATTTTCAACGAATGATGTGAATCTAGTATAATATGAAACAATATTTATGATTAAATCAGTTCGCAATACAAATTAAAAAAATGTACATTAAATTTAAATAAAATGTATTCTCTACGCGCTTTTCCATGAAGTAAACTTTTTGTGAACCAAATTCAAATAATTGAGAAAATAATAAAAATGCACAGTTTTGGGACTCATTTTTACTCATTTCGTATTAAATTACGAACTTTTGGCCGTAAAGTTCTTAGAAATTTTCAAACTTCTACATTTCTAATAGGTTTTGAACATTTCTATTTCATTTTTCAAAAATTAATAATATTTGCTTTTTTACTGAAGTATTAATTGCTTAACTAAACACAACGAAATGTTTTTAAGTATATTATAAAAATATATTTACGCAGCAATAATCATTTTCAATATTGTTATCTAAAAGTGTTTTGTAAGAGTGTTTTCAAGAATATATGAATAATTGGTGTGTGCTAATGTTACACCAAATAAATAATTTTTTTTTTTAAGTTTTTATTACTTATTTCTTGTTTTTTACGATGAATTTTAAAAATTTCCTAATAGTAATGCATGTTTTCTAATTATTTTTATTTGATTTGTTGTCCACTTAAATTAATCGTCTCGTAAATTATAAATAAGAAACTTGATTACAAAGAAAAACTTTATTCAAAATTGGAATTTCTGAAGAATATGTGAAGTGGTTTCCGTAAATTTTTAATAACGTGGAAGTAATGAAGCAATTTGTTAAAGTTTGGCAAAATACTATTACATCAAGTTGATACAATCTTAATTTAATTTCACCCAAAAAGTAATTTTATAACAATAACTTTATAATAGAATGTATGCAATAACAACATGCACTATTACACCTTTTTCAATTATCCTAGTGATAAGTGATTTGTTCGATAAAATCGCGAAATTGCGCTGGAATGATGAAATGAATTAAGTTAATTTAAAAAAATCAAAACTTGAAATATCATTTTACCGCTCCAATATGTTTAATAGTTGTTTGCGGCAAAAAATAATTTCAATAGTGAGAAATAATGGTTTTATTTTTGTTTTCTTTATTTTCTTAAAACAAAAAAGTGTCCTTTAACATTCAAGCAATGGGATGATAATACATCTAAATTCATCGATACATATGCAAGGTTTTCCGTACTCTACGATACGAAAGATCCATCATTTAATAGTATTGAAGGGAGAAACAATGCTTTATCCGAATTAAGCCAGACGTTATTTAGTCAACACAAAATAGATTTTAGCAAAGAAGATTTATCAAATGCAATTGAACAATTGCACTCTTGGTATTATAATACAAAGCGCCGCAAAGGACATCGGTATAAACTTACAAACAGCTGCGAGGATAAATATTTGAAAATGTGCAAGTTTTTGCCAAGAAAACAATTGAAACTTAGGCAGAGAATGATGTGTGACTTGTGTAATAATCTTTTTTATACGGAACATAATTTGAAACTTCATCTGTATAAAATTCATCAAATAGGGGAACTTCCATTCGAATGTGACCAATGTGGCAAAAAGTTTGATTCAAAATTATACTTAAGGGTTCATATACAGCGCGTGCACGTTGGCAAGCAGTTCCCTTGTGAATATTGTGGAAGAAAATTTGCTATTATGCCAGAATTAAAGACTCATATCAAGATACATACAGCTGAAAAGCCTCACGTTTGTGAGCAATGTGGGAAATCATTTCGACTGAAAACTCAATTGGGCTATCATGTTACCGCAATTCACACAAAAATCCGCGCTTTCAAATGCAACATGTGCCCCAAGGACTTTCTTAAAAAACGTGACCTTACCGATCATATTAAGTCGCATTTGAATATTCGCGACAAAATCTGTGAGACATGTGGAAAAGGATTTTCCAATTGTCACTCACTAATACGTCATCGTCAAATACATTCAGAAGTCAAGAAATACGAATGCAAATTGTGTGATGCTAAATTCCATCAATTTGTTGGCCTTAATGGTCACATGAAACGTACTCACAATATTGTCAAAAAAGATCCATAGTTTTTATATTTAACTGTTATTAAATATTTTTAGTTGAATAAATGAATGACCAACCACCAATCAACAGACATGCCAACACATAAAAATGTGTTCAATTCAAAATAAAATAATTTTCAGCAAAGTATTTACCTAGTTTTCCATTATTATTGCAATTCCTTTCATCCCATTGATTTGATGTCGTTTTTGAGTAATCAATTTATATATACATATAATTATATAATTTATATATATTTATATATATATATATATATATATCTGTAAAATATTTGCAATTACAATCTGTATCGGAATAAAAATTCACTTAATTAAATCGACATTTATTTGTAATTACTTAATGTTATAAATAATTGTTTTTATTTTTGTTGTCTTTATTTCTCGTTTAAACAAAACAGAAACCATTAACGCTCAAACAATGGGATGACAATACTTCTAAATTCATCGATGCTTATGCAAAATTTCGCCTTTTATACGACGGAGAGCATCCATTGTATGGCAATTTTGAGGAAATACAAAAAGCACATCGAGATTTCACAAATGCCCTATTAAATGATCATAAAATAGATATTAAAGAAAACTTGGCGACAGCAATAGATCAATTGCATTGTTGGTATTATGAAGCCAAACAACGTAAAGGGAAACAACTCAGTAAATTGAGCAAGGATGAAGAAGAATATTTGAAAAAATGTTATTTTTTACCAGAAAAACGTCTGAAAACTAAATTCTTTTGTCATGTATGCAAAAAAAATTTTAACATGGAACACAACTTAAAGGGCCACCTATTTAGATGCCATCAAATAGGAGAGTTACCCTTCCAATGTGACCAATGTGGGAAAAAGTTTGAAATGAAATCAACTCTGCAAACGCATATTCAAAGAATGCATGTCAGTAGAAAATATCCATGCGGTTTTTGTGGAAAACTGTTTGCGATAAAATCGGAACTCAAAGTACACAACATGGTGCACACAGCTGAAAAACCACACGTATGTGAATTATGTGGTAAAGCATTTAGAATTAAAACTCAATTACGTTATCATGTTACAGCAATACATACAAAAATTCGTGCCTACAAGTGCACTATGTGTCCCAAGGATTTTTTGAAAAAGCGCGATTTGACTGATCACATTAAGACGCATCTCAATATACGAGACAAGATATGTGAAACTTGTGGCAAAGGATTTTCAAACAGCCATTCGTTAATAAGGCATCGCCAAATACATTCTGAAGTAAAGCGATATGCCTGTAAATTATGTGACGCTAAATTCCATCAATTTGTTGGTCTTAATGGTCATATGAAACGCACACACAATATTGTAAAAAAAGATTCATAATTGAATAATACATGTATTTATGTATGTATGTATGTATGTATGGCTGTATATGTAATTGAACTTTATTGTAAACTTACATTGTAAGGAAAATTATACTTTGTATTACCTTTGAAGAAATAATTTACACAAAAATAAATATTAAATAATAATTAATTAATACCTATTTTCATTTAATGTATAGAGTATGTAACCTTTTCTAGACATAGTTTTACTCTTATTTGTTTACTAAAAATAAATTAAAAAAAAATTGTAATTCCCCTGTTGGAACAAACACCACATTGTAACCAACATCAATTTATGTGGTACGAAATGGAAAGGCCAATAATAGCTCAGCTCAACCAACTAGACTTCAGATCAATCATTAATTTCTTATTCAGTTTTAAATTTTATATATTTGATATAAAATGTTGTAGTGGAAAGGTTTTCAAATGTCGTTGAAAATGTTTTCGTTGGTTCAGGAAATTTAATCTACTCGTACTCGTATGCACGTATTTCTACCATTCAATGGCACGATTAAAATGTTTCGAATGTGTCTACTATTTTTGACGCTTTTTCAAATAAGTATAATAGAGTTCGAAGGCATTTTGTATTGTCTACAATAGGATAATATTCGTATATTATCTAAAATAATTTATATTGATTAACAGCATTATTAAATCATCCAAGTCGTATGTATGTATGTGTGTATTTATGTATATTACACTACTTCAATTACGTCAAATGAACTGATATATTGAAAGCGTTACATAAAAAATAACAGCAAAAAATTACCCATAGTGGTAAAAAAAAATTATGGTTTTACGCTATTTTACAAGGTGTTGACGAAATATTAATAAAATCTATTAAAAGCCTGTGTAAAAAACTCCCCTTAATCATAAATAATAAAAAAAGCTTTATATTTATTGAATATTTGTATATTCAAAATTTCTTAAATCTAATTAAATAAAATAAGATTAACGTTTTACTAATAAATTGTATAGTAATTTAAATAAAGCTAACTCATTTACATGCCAATACATTTACTGACAAATCAGAGTCAATTAAAAACCCTGTGTGTTTTTTTTTTGCTTCATTGGCACTTAAGGATAGCTTCTTTATTTGTATAATAGAAATTATACGTTCTAATCAGGTTTCGAAGAAAAATTTAAGTATTTAAAGAAATTTGCAGTAATTTTTTAGAAGAGTATGAATCACAGCTCAATATAGGAGCAGTGGTGCCAGAAAAGGGCAAGTACCCTGCACATATAGCGTGTACACATTGGTCTGTGTATTTGCACATACACACTTCTCTAAAATGTCTTCTATCTTTCGCTTGATTTGCAAAGAGCAATTTTGGAAAATAATGACAAAATTTTGTAGACTTTAGTTGCTGATCGGTTTTATAATTTCTTTGCTTTTGTTAAGCTTAAGAACTCGTTTTAATAATTTTTTTCTTTATTTCGTTGCAATAAAATAGAAACCACTCACACTTGACCAATGGGACGACTCCACGTGCAACTTTATAGAAATTTTTGCAAAATTTCCATTACTATATGACAAGAAGCAACCATCATATGGTAAATTAAAGGACAAACAGAATGCAATATTGGATATCAGAAGCATCCTACTAAGCGAACACAACATTAATTTTAGCGAAGAAATGATATCCAGGGCTGTAGACCAATTAAAATCTTGGTATTATAAAATAAAACGTCGAAAAAGTAAACCTACCAAATGCCAGGAAAAATATTTAAAAATGTGCAAATTTATACCTGGAAAGAAAATTAAAGAGAAGATTTTGTGTAGCATTTGTGAGAAGGTCTTTTATACGGAACACAATTTAAAATACCACCTGACAAAAGACCATAAAATCGGAGATTTTTCGTTTCAATGCGAAATATGTGGAAAGAAGCTTGTTTCGAAAACTGCTTTACAATATCATAATCTAAGAGTTCATGACGAAAAGAAATATCCTTGCGAATTTTGCGGAAAATTATACGCTATACCTGCTGAATTGAAGGTACACATACGGGTTCACACGGCAGAGAAGCCTCATGTCTGTGAATTATGTGGCAAATGTTTCAGACTACGAAATCTTTTAGGTCTTCATGTCACACGTATGCATACCAAAATACGTGCTTTCAAATGCACAATATGCCCGAAAGACTTTCTCAAAAATACCGATCTAAGGGATCACATGAAAACCCATTTAAATATACGTGACAAAATATGTGAAACTTGCGGTAAAGGATTTACTAATTGTCACTCTCTGATACGGCATCGTCAGATACATTCGGAGGTAAAAAAATTTGCCTGTAAATTATGCGACGCAAAATTCCATCAATTTGTCGGGCTAAATGGCCATATGAAACGTACTCATAATATAGTAAGAAAGGATTCTCATAACTAGAATAACGTAATATTATGGATTTGTGATTGCCTGTGTTGTTAAACAGCAAAAACCATATTTTGTTATGTTGTGTATGTGCATGCACACATGTAAAGATGTACTTCTGCATATGCACCCTCATACCTATATGAACGTAACTACTCGTTTCATATGGGATTGTGCAGTATAATATTTTACATATATGTAGCTCTCTGGTACGCATTAGTTTTTACAAATATTCACTTTTTTTTATTTAAAAATTAAATAACTTTATAAATTTTTCGAACGGAATGAATGCTTTAAAATATAATACACAGGATTCATATGTGAGCTTAAGTTTTTGAATAATAGTGACGGATAATAACGACTGAATAAAATAAATGTGAATAAAAAACCGTTTTAGATACATACATACATATATAGATTTGTCGACATCATTTTTCTTTTCACAGAAATTTGGTACTTTTTTTATAAAATGCATTTCTGTAACGTTATGTGTAAGCCGCTTCTAAAATCTAAATTCCTAATTAATGTTCTTAGAGCATGTAATATGTAATGCATTTTTAAATGCTGATGCATACGTAAAATTATTATTCGTCGCTGTTTGTTAAAATAGATTTACTCGTATGTGGTAAAAGAAAAACTGAAAGATGTTATCACATATTCATATTTAAATACATACATACGTACGTACATAGTTTGTTTACATAAACACACTGTTTACAAATGACTATTCATATGCATATCTGTCCATAGTACATACATACCTACGTAATTAAAAGGTTCTTTCTAATTGTGTAATATACATTTTTACTTGTAAGCCCACCTAAAGATATAATTATGTATGATCCTAATAAAATTTATGTTAACAATATTCAGACACTCCGTTTTCTTATTGTACCATCGAATACAACAAATCTTTACATAACACATGCATAAATGTAAACAATTGTCATATACGATGAGTTTGAAATTCCACGCTCCTAATAGTAAGTTACTTTATATTTTTTTTAATTTGAAGTAAAGTTGTAAGTATGACTTTTAAGTAAATATTAATAAGCTGTGAATAAAAATATATTTTATCTTTAAATAACTGATAAATTTAGTATTTGAAATAAAATATGAAACATTCACGAGAACTTGCAGTATCTGCGGTGTTGCCACAATTATGTACAATTTAAAAATTTTATTTACGGTTATTTTATTAAGCGGTCTTTTACCAAAATCAACCTCAATAGCAAAACGCACACTTGTATAGTCCACATATCAGCAAAAAGTACATACCTATATATACACCAACATATATATATATATATATATATATATATATTCAGTATATTTATTTCACAAATGTGGTCGGGTTATTGTAATATATGTGGACACTTTTAAAAAGTTTTTTGGGTTCTATGAACAAAATATATATTTTGTAAAAAAAAGCGCTTTTATGTAAACATTTTACAGAAATCGTGTTATTTAAACGCTCCAGTTTCCAGAAATGAATATTTATTATAAAATAAATTTTTGGTTCGAACGCAAATACATTGGAAGTGATGTCTGTCTATCAGCAAACTCTTACTTGAGCATAATTGTAAGTTGGACAATTTGAATTCGTCTACGGAATAAATTTATAGTTTGATTATAATATAGTTCAATTTGCATATATGTAGTTACATGTTTTTCGCTAACATTTTTTAATAATTTCTTTTTAAGTTTCTAGATCAGACACCACTTAAATTAGATCAATGGGACGATACTACCCGCAAGTTAATCGAAATGTATGCTAAGTTTCCGTCTCTTTATGACGGGGATCATCCGTTATACGGAAATTATGAGGAGAAACAGAAATCCTTATCAGATATGCATAATATCCTTTTAACTCAACATAACATAAAATTGAATGTAGACAAAATTTCTGATGCTATTGATCAATTGCATTCTTGGTATTATGCCACCAAACGTCGTAAGCTTAAGCGTGGTTCTAAATTTGGCAAATTACATAATCACTATTTGAAGTTGTGCACCTTTTTGCCAGAAAAGCGACATAAGGTGAAGATTGCATGCAGTATTTGCCAGAGAAACTTTTATACTGACCATAATTTTAAATATCACTTATCAAAAATTCATAAAATTGGTAATGAAATGTTTCAATGTTCTCAATGTGGAAAAAAACTTGTATCGAAATCTGCTTTACAATGTCATGCACAAAGGATTCACTGTGAGAAAAAATATTCATGTGAGTTTTGTGGAAAGCTTTTTGCAATTCCTTCGGAACTGAGGATACATACTTTCGTGCATACGGCTGAAAAACCACATGTCTGTGAATTATGTGGCAAAGGTTTTAGGCTACGAAACAATTTGGGACTTCATGTTACACGCATGCATACGAAAATTCGAGCCTTTAAATGTACCATGTGTACAAAAGATTTTTTAAAAAATTGTGATTTAAAGGATCACATGAAAATGCATTTGAATATACGCGACAAAATTTGTGAAACTTGCGGTAAAGGATTTACTAATTGTCATTCCTTAATACGTCATCGACAGATACATTCGGAAATCAAAAAGTTTTCGTGCAAGCTTTGCGATGCGAAATTTCATCAGTTTGTAGGACTAAATGGCCATATGAAACGTATCCATAATGTTGTAAGAGAAGACGCTAATAATTAAAATTCCACAATACAAAGTTAGCCACCTTATCACGGACATTTAAAGAAGTAAAGCTTGCAAAGGTAACATAAAAAGGATAATATATAAGTGGTTATAATTACAAATTAATAAAATCTATATACTTTTGCGAAATAAGCAAATAGAATAATAAGAAAATTTTATTAATTCTTTTTGAAAAATATTTATACATATGTATGTACATAATATAGATTTGCATGTACAATATAATGTTAATTAATTTTTTTAAAGCTTATTAATTATTTCTAAAAGTACTTTGAAATTCATTCATTATTAAACTATTATACTAAATTATTATAACTAAATTATGGTTAGCACTTTTATTTAAATTGGAAAATGTTTTCTTTTTCTTAATACATACATATGTATGTATAAAAAGTTATTGAAAATAAAAAGCGTCAAGATACATAAGATTATATATATATATATATATATATATTTTTAATTGTATGAGAAACTATGATAGGTTACTCGAATATAAAAATATTTCATTTTCTGATATGATTGTATAATAAATTTTAAAATATTGAGTTGTTAATTCAAAAATTCAAAGTTTTTTACTGATACATCACGTTTTTATATAAAAATCTTCCTGGTTATTGTGATTGGCGACGTAAAGCCAATTTGTTCTTTGCACTTCGTAGTAATAATAATAAAAATAAAATATCAGATGTAAACACCAAATTACGTGCGGTCATCAGCAAGACGAACTTTCTCATGGCTGATTAACTACATACACAAAAAAAGATAATTACGCACTGTGCAATGCGTTCACGCAATCTCACAAAATTTTATTTTACATTGCAACATTTATATTCGCGCCTACGATTTCACTGTTGATTGAAGAGTGTGTGTCAAAAGCTGTATGCTGAATAGAAAATGAGTTAAGTAAACTCATTCCTAGTCTGTATATACATCACATATCTCGGTCTTAATATAAGATTGAGACAAAACAAAAACTATATGTGTTAATTTCGTTTTACAACTACAGCTCCATCTGCTGTTCTTCAACAACATAACTTAGGAAAACCTTTTGACAGATTAGCTTATTTTATACACAATATAAATAAGTAAATTGCAACCAGCTTTTGAATTCGCCTTAGTGTTGTGCGTACACACACAAAACAGAAACCGATTTACATAAAGCCTTTAAAAGTAGTAATTTATTTATTAAGAAAGTATTTATGAAAAAGTTTTTCCTCATTAGGTATAAAGTGAATTTGTACTATTACAGTTACATCCCATTATGAGAAGTTATATAATTAAGTTGGGCATGTCCCTACGACAAGAACCGAATTGGAAAAAGTTCATATATTCGCGCTGCTGCATCAATATTGGAACTCGTGCCAACAATATGCTCTTGAGTAATACACAGTTTTTAAAATCTAAATGTATGAAAACGGTTTTTGAAAGATCCTATTGTTCCTCATTAATCGAACAATTAAAGACCGAGAAGCCCCACTGTAATATTGGAACCATCGGTCACGTTGATCATGGAAAAACCACTTTAACTGCTGCTATAACCCGAGTGTTAGCAAAAGAAGGCTTGTCGGAATTTGTTTCGTATGACGAAATTGATAAAGCACCAGAAGAAAAAGCTAGAGGAATTACAATAAATGCATCCCACATCGGTTATTGTACACATAAACGAACTTATGCTCACACTGATTGTCCCGGACATGCTGATTATATAAAGGTACCTATTTATATGACTTTTACTTATTCTGATAATAATATGTACACAATTTTCTAAGAATATGATTTCTGGGGCATCTCAAATGGACGGAGCTATACTAGTAGTTGCATCTACAGACGGGCAAATGCCTCAAACGAGGGAACATCTTTTGCTAGCAAAACAAGTGGGTATTAACAAAATTATAGTGTTCGTTAATAAAGCTGATTTAGTGGATCAAGAAGTTTTGGAATTGGTAGAAATTGAGATGCGAGAAATGTTAACGGACTTTGGCTTCGATGGAATAAATAGCCCTGTTATATGTGGATCCGCTTTGTTAGCTTTAAAAGGGGATGAATCACCACTTGGTGTGCCATCAATTCAAAAATTAATCGATAGTATCGACTCATATGTACCGACACCAAACCGTGATTTTCACTCACCTTTCATATTACCAATTGATAATGCTTTCACCGTACCTGGGCGCGGCACTGTTGTAGTGGGCACTATAAAACGGGGTACAATACATAAAAATGCAGATTGTGACTTATTAGGTTTCGACCATAACATAAAAACCTCTGTGGGTGACATACAAATATTTAAAAAAAGCGTATCAAAGGTAAGCTTATATGATAATTACTTATAGAAACTATCAAAATTCACATTAATTGATATTTGAAAAGGGTGGAAAACCGCAGAATTATTATTCACTAAAATATTGAGTTATTATTTAAAAATACATTGAAATTGGTTATCGAGGTTATTGGTTACTATAGATCTCTAAATATTTTCAATGTAGTATATTTTTTTGTTTTTGCAATAGATTTTTTCAATGATTTCAATTTGTGAACTGAATATACATTGCCATCACTAAAAAGGTCATTCCCATTTTAAGGAACACAGAAAAGTTTTTGTTTTAAAATAATGCACGGAAACTTAAGATGCACTAACGCAAGTCGGAGTTGGGTTTTCTCTAATCTAGAGCACTTATAATTTTCCAAATGCGTATCCACAACTTGTAGGGATTTGGTATATATTATTTATTAAAATTATCAGCCCACATTCAAGCAATATTATTCACTTGCATTTTCTTTTATATTGACGAGGAGCATTAATGCAAAAAACTTATAGAAATTACAGAAGTTATCTGTCTTAACCATTTTTAAAAAACTATATTTGTACGTATTTAAAATATTCTATATAATTTGCACATAAATACATACATACTTTATTGGCTTTTGCATTGACGAGTATTTGAAACCTTTTAAAGGCGGTAGCTGGTGAAAATATTGGTGCATTATTACGAGGAGTTAAAATATCTAGTGTAGAACGTGGCATGCTACTATGTGCTCAAAAGTCAGAAGATATATCGAATCATTTTATTGGCTCTATGTATTTACTGTCAAAAGCAGAAGGCGGCCGCTCCAAACCGATGCTGTCAAAATATATTCAACAATTATTTAGCGTTACGTGGAATGTTCCAGCCCGCATCGATATGAGTGAGTTGAAATAATAATGAAAATTGTTTATTACTAAGTTTATATTTGATCAGTCCCTCCAAATAATATGTTAATGCCTGGAGAACACGCAAATATCCATATAACACTATTACGAAAAATGGTTATGACCAGCGGGCAAGCTTTTACAATACGAGAAAATGGTATGACTGTAGCTACTGGTATGATTTTGGAACGAAAATCTTCTATCCATTTACCTCAAAATAAGTTGTCCAAAGCTATCATAGGTTCCGATTAATATGGATATAATTTGGATCCGCTTTCAAAATAGCTTTAAAATAAACAGATGCAAACTGATATAAAGATATTAGTAAAGTAACTTGAATTGCCCCATTATTTATAAATTTTATAACTACGCAAATTGGAAGATGACATTTTTTCACAAGCCATTTACATGTTTACATGTTTTAGTTTTCCGAATTCATTTTATTAAGCATCATGGTTCCTTTTTTTATTTTATCTTTTACGCAACACTGTAATAAAGAATAACCCTATAAGATTGATTCAATAATTTGTAGCACAAGTTTCGCTGAGCAGCTCCGCTTCGATAAAATTAAAATTTCCGAGCAAGATAACATGTATTTCAATTAATAAACTACGCTGAGAAATTTATAATTCAAGTAGATCATAAATTTTTACATTAATTTTTTGCATTAGATGATTTTTTAACTTTTATCTCTCGGATATTTCGTTCGATATCAAGATAGTTTTAATCTTAATTGTTTCATGCTTTCATTTTATTAAAAACGCAAAATGATTTTATAGCAACCTCAATATGTTATTTGTATATATTTCAAAATTGTTCTCCAGATCAACTCTAAAATGCGTATACATATGTGTAATAAAGAGAATATATTTATGAAAGTATATGCATATGCATATAGGTATGTACATTAGTTAGTATGTAGTTGCCTAGTACATTTTAATTGATAATATCTTACAATATGCAAATAACAATAATTATTAATAAATAACAATACACATTGTATATAAATTTAATTTTTAACGTGCCAATTTTTTATTTTGTATATAAATAATGTTAATAATAAAATTTGTTTGCTTAATCAACACACGTATGTTTTTCAAAACAGATAACTTGCTTTTTTTGCAGTAGATTTTCTTAGGTATTTTGATGTATATTCAGTTCATACATTAAAATCACTTTAAAAATCTTTTAGTTGAGACCAATGATATGCATATGCAAACCAATTAAAAAAATTTCTACAAGTGGTGGATTTGATAATTAACACGTCAAAAACTTAATAATAATATAATATAATTAACTTTCTTTTATAAAGAAAGGTATACATATAAATAATTTTAAAAATTTTCTCTAAGAAATGGCAATACGAAATAAAAAAAAATTAATTTAACAATAAATAAGTCGCAAGTTTGAAATATGATTGTCTACATAATCGTAGCAACGTAGCAAACTAAGCATATTCAGTTTTTGTATTTATTACACTTATTTTTTTTTATGTACTAAAAGTATTAAATTAATTCAGGTATACAATATCTTTAAGGCAACATGATTTACAACATACATGTATATGTGTGTGTGTATCTAAATACTTTAATTTTCGATTGCAATTTAATATAACTTAAGTACATTTTGAAATGGCTCGTTTAAGCAGAATCAAAAATATTTTGGAATCTCTTTGTTTAGAAATATCAAAATATTTTTATTTCTAAATTTAGTTGAATTTTAAAATCAGTAATACGTAATAATACTAAACAGGAAAAATAACTTATAGGTGGTTTTAGGAGTAAGGTTTTGTTTTTAATATTTTTTAGTTAGGCTTTTTAAATTTTTTGCAGCAAGTCCTCAAGGCCCAAATGTTTTGGTATTTCAATCTCCTCCAGTTTTATATCACTGTATTTGAAAACAACTTTAAATGGAAAAATAAATTTCTGGTCCATGGTGAAATCTTCATGTTTTACCTGAAAGTGAATAAAAAACATTTGGTTGTATAATGGATGATTTCGAAAATGATATACAAATATAGTATTACCATTGCACGTGTATCTAGTTCTTCTTTCAGTTTTTCGAGAAATGTATTGGTTATCTCTCCCTCATAATCGTCTAGTTTGTACGATTTCATAATCTAAATTATATACATAAATATATATGTATAAAAGTTTATCATGTATGTCGTTTCAGTTTGATTTTAATATAACTTACCTTTAAAACCTGAGCCGTATTCAAGTTTGTACAGAGATCGCAAATACTTTGAACATCTTTCTCGCTTTTGCGAGATTGCAACAATTGGGAGACTTGATTGAGAGGTGCCAAAGGTGCTAAGACGTTCTTTGACTAGAAACAAGAAATCATAGAAATGAAAGCAAAGGCTACCAATAGATGTATAATATTTACCATTTTCCTATCCTTAACCCATTCCTCAATGTGGCCCAAGTTGTAGCGTATTATCATTCCAGTCTCCCACATGCATTTATCACCCCTCAACATTAAACAATTCATGGCGGCAGCGCATATGAAGTACATAAGCTGAGAAAAAATCTGCTCAGAGTAGCAGCGATCTAATCCGAAATGTATGAATTGCTTAAAAAAGTGTTCCAATTGACTTATCAGCTGTTTCCAAGCGGCAATTTTGCCATGTTCCGGAGATGCGGAATTATCAAAAGATGCAGAACGGTTCGCCCGTCCGCCAATCAGATTCTTTTGATGTCCCCTTTCAATTTCGTCGTTGTTTAATATGGCCTCCACAATATAACCCTCTACAAGGCCTTCAATTTGCTGCACCAAAGCTTCGTACAGTTTTATTATAATTTCTAAAATAACACGCCGATACTCGTACAAGTTAAAATTTTTCAGTTGTTGCTGATTTTGCTTCTCCGTATTAAACTTCACATATTCTTCAACATCACCGTACTGCTTTAGGAGATTCAGGAGTCTGCAATATCAATCGAAAACCAAATTATATTAAATATTCAAATATTAACTAAAAAATAATAATAATGGCAAGTAGCTTACGTTATTGAATTAACCAACCACAATGTACGATATTCTGTTACACTAGGATTGCAATGTATCTTTTTTATTTGCTTCACAAACTTGCTTAATAATTCTCGCACATCTTCATCGGCATTGATAAGATCAGTGTAACTGAACGAGAAACTTATGTAAAAATTATGGAAATTCATATATTGTTTTTGTTGTCATACCGTATACACATGAAAAGAACATACGCTGGAAAACCAGGTAGTAAGCCAATAGCTACACGTGTGGTCATATTGATAACTAAGCGATGAAATATTTTATCCAGATCTTCACTGCGAAATTTCATTAGTCCTTTCGAATAGAACAGTTATAATAGAAAAAATAGAAAGAAATAAACAATATTACCCTGATAAGTTTTGGCCTTTTGCTTTCCTACTGCAATTTTCGAGTTCTGAATACTAGTTTCGTTTGCGTCATCTTTTTTAAGAGCAGTACTATCAGGAACCATACCTTGCTCCTGCATTTTCAATTCCAAATTATAGCTGCGTTGTTTTAAAGCATCATATTTCTTAAGGAAGACATTCAATTCTTCCTGCACCTGTGAGTATTGGAACAGAGTCTTTTTCAATTCATATTTCAAATAGCGGTTACTTTGCTGTAAAGCATCTGTATCTTTTGTATCCATGTTGAGCTCATCAAGGCTGTTGTTGACCACTTCTTGCAATTGATTATTCTCTTTACGCAATTCTTCCAACTGTCGACTTAGTTCAGCAAAGTGTGCGTTATTTTCCTCTGTAAGTGCCTTAAGTTCACTTTCCAATTGCTTATTTATTAGTTTCTGAGCTTGGTAAGCCTCTTTGAGATTACTATCTTGAATACTTTGATCGGATCCTCGTAATAGAATGCTCTCATTTTCCAGAGATTTAAGCGATTGTGTTTGCTGCTGCAAAACAGATTTCAATTGTATACATTCTTCTCTACGTCTCTTGAGTTCTTCTTGAAGGGCATTATATTGAGCCTCCAACTCGTGAACTTCTGCCCCATTACGAATACTATGCCTTAATAAGTGATAGTCATTTCGAAGTTTTTCATTCTCCACCTCCAATTCAGAAACTCTTAGTGAATCTTCTGTTGCGCGGTGCTGACTTACAGCTTTGTCCAATCTTGTTCTAAGCGTTCGATTATGTTTTGTTGCTTCCTCAAGCAAGTTACGCAACTTAATGACGATCACCGTATTATCACTTCGAGGAGTTGAAGTGGCTTCCACACTTCGGAATGACTCTGGAGAAGCGCGACTGTGATCAAAGATGCTGAGTGAATTATCATGCCTGTGCTCCAAAGTATTCTTAGCAGAGCTATAACCGACATCATCTTCGTAATGACTTGATGTATTGCTAATGGTTCCCTGGTTACTAAATAATGTAAATTCCCCACCACCTAATTGGTTTGTTATGCGTTTCAATTCTTCTTTGAGATGGTAATTCTCATTTTCTATTATTTCCTTATCTACTAGAACTTTTTGGTACGCGTCGTGAATTTCAATCGATTCAGCTTTAAATATTAAATCTTCTCGCTGCATAATGACTCTTGTATTTTCAACTTCGGATTTTTCAACCTTCTCCTGCATTTCGTTTATTTGCTTGCGCATGTTATCCCTTTCGATCTTCCACATTTTTGTTTGTTTCTCATTTTCTTCTAACAACTGCATTTTTTCATCCCTCTCTACTTCCAATTGTTTCATAACCGTAACAATCTTCTCATCTTTTTCGGTCAACTCAAGTTTCAATTTTCTCAGTTCATACTCAAGGGCCTTTTTCATTTCTAGTTTCATTTTGAGAACTGAAATTTCACTATTCTTATGTTTTAGGTATCCGTTCTCTTTATTCAAATCGTCAATGCGCTGCTGCATTGAAATAATTTTGTTCTCTAATCCCTTGTACATATTTTGTATATGGGATATAGTTTTAGCCTCTGCCTTAAGACGTTTAAATTGGCGTCTCGCCAAAAACCTACGCACTGCTGATTGACAGATAGTAATCTGATGGAGTCTTTTGGAATATTGCCGTCTTGCTAAATAACCACGTGCGAAACGTTGAATTTGAGTTGCACGATAATGATCCATTGCTTCTTGAAATCTTTTACGAGCCAGCTTTCCACGAGCGTACTGTTGTATTCCACAAATCGAACGTCTCAAGCGAACATACCGCCTTTTGCACAACCATCCACGTGCATATTTCGATATTATAACCGCTGCTCGTTGCTCTCTAATGTCTTGTGCCCTTAGACGTGCTAAATAACCACGCCCAAATCGCTGTATACCCACGGCTGTGTGCTGTAAAGTTACAAATTTTTTGCGCCAGATAAATCGGCGCACAACACTCTGTATTATGGTGATATATTTTTTCCTCAAGTTGACACGAATTTGTTCCAAATACGCAACCTGGCCAGCCCGAAAAAATATTTGCGTATTACCAAAACGATATTTGTCTTCGTCTGTAATCCATTTTGCTATAATATTTCGACAAGATTGTTTTAATTCACTTTTATTGACTAGAGATCGATGGCATAGTAGCTGATAGCGCATATAAAACTCCAGGTAAACCCAACGAGAGGGAAAACCAGCTGCTGAAATTCGAACCGTTTCCAAAACACCACAAGCCCGCAACTGCTGAACTATTTTTGGAGCATCCCACTTAAAAGCCATTTTTTCGTCATTGGGCTAAAAGTATTAAAAATGATTACATTTATTTCGTTACTCTTTTTTTTTTATATGATAATTGGCAATTTTCCTCCTACCTTTATGCAGCGGACATAATGGGGTGTAGTTGAATGTAGTGTACTTATTAACGAAGTCAGACTGTCGCGAAATTGTGAACCCACTGATCGGCGGCGTTGCTTCGAAGGCGCAATCTTTTAAATGTAAATTTTATGTATATTTATATTGCAAACTATATATATTTATATTATTACAATTTTTTAGAGCACTCATACAAACTTTAATTATTCACTATAGGGAATTTTAGATAATTGCATTCCATTGGATATGAATTTCGATTAGTACAAGATTAAAAAACATGGACAATACCTCTATATAAATTACTCAAACTAAATTTAATCAATCCCAATTTAATAAGTCGAACAAACAAAAAATTAATTATCGATTCGTAATTTTCTTGAATTATTTTATTATGAAATAACAATACAAAATGTTAAAGTGCAATAAACCTCCAATAAAATGGAAGCCGTAATAAAGAAAACAAGTTTTCAATTTAGTACAACCTTTTAATCGCTGGATATAAAACGTAAAATTAAATTTTCTTGTGTTTGCTTATTATGCCTGTCACCGTTAAAACGACATCAATGTAGAAATATTTGAGAAATCGAAGTATATAATATTGTTCCTCGAATAAGGAATTGATAAAATTTTCTCTTAAGGTAATAAATTTTGAGTATTTGTTAATCTGTTTGTTGTTTACTTTTTCATTTATATTTTTATGCTTAAGAATGATTTTTTATATAATTTTTCAAGCTCGTCCATATTCTTTTAAAAATTTCTGAACATGCTCAGGTTATTTTACGTAATTTAGAATTTTTGTAATATTACTCTCTTAATTTTACCATTCACTACAAGTTTATAGAAGTTTAACAACTGAAAATTGAAAATAACTTAAAATATTTGTAAATTATACCAAGAGAAGCACCTGAGATTAGTTAATAATAAATAATTATTAGTTTGCTTGTTAGGAGAAGGAAAAAGTGGTAGAGAAGATTATTGATGAAAAAGTATATGGATATAGCATTATTGCACCGCGATCTAATTAACCATTTTATTCATTGCCTTACTTCGCGCAAAAAATACTAAATATATTCCAAAAAAAATTTTCTGTTTCATCATAAGGCATATTGTGGAGGTATATTCATGTATGGATACATACTATAGAGATATCTAGAGATGTCTATTGCATCACACTTTAAATTATTGTGAAATAATCCTAATGATTTAAATAATTAACATAGCCAAGAGCAACCAATTATACGAAGGACATCACCAACCATTAACAAAAAATACTCACTTAAACCGAAACTAGTTATGAACAGCATGCTTTCATTATGAAAGCATTCATTCAAGCAAAAATAATTTTTCAGCTCTCTTTCTCTTAGTTCAACTGCGATTGCGAGAAGTGGGAAAAATAGTGCAAATTAGTATTGCCAGTTTCTGTACATACATATATTCACACACATTTCAGTACATAATTTCGAAGAAGTTTTTTTTTTGTATAAAAAATAAATTAACACAATTTTTGAACTATTATTCTAGCTAGATCCCTTGTATTCTCCCGCAAGTTTGTGTTTGTTAAAAAAAAAAAAAAATAATAATAATAATGTGAATTATGGCTGCCTATAGAGGCACATAATATATTTTAGTGACTACTGTATCAACGATGACTGACTGACATTGTTATTTCATATTTAACAACGAACATTTTATTAAAATCTTATTCGGATTCTAGGTCACTTTGGAATTATTACATTATGTAGGGACATTGGCTTTTCAATTTATGGATTATTTTCTGTTTTATTGTATAAAACATGTATTAATACGTCAAATTAAAAGAGCGTATATGATATTCCTTCCAAGCTCATGAGAATGTAATTTATGATACCATCATTGTTTTTGGTGAGATTCTTAAAAAATATTTTAAGCAAGTGAAACTGGTGACAGTTTCTCTGTTATATAGCCCTGAAAACACATCTTATTACTGTTTGATACGCCTACCTATGCCAAAGTAACTAGATACATTTTCTACGCCAACTGCTTTTTGTGACAAGAGACTTTAAATTATTAGAATTATGTTAAAAATATTTACTAGGCTTCTTATATTAATAAAACATCATAGTTTGTGAAGTGTAGCATTAAATTTAACAAAGCGCACACATTTGAAGAGTCCTAAGAATGAGATGTAAATATCCTTCAGGCTAACCAACTTAATGTAAATAAAGTAATGGACATAAAACTTAAAAAAATATGTTACATATGGAAATTGTTTTCTCTTTTGTTTGTTAGTATAAAACGTGCATTAATGCGAGTTAGTATAAAGAAATCTTTCTTGGAAACAAACAAACATTATTCAACTAACTCTTTAAAATATCTCTCGGTCTACAAGGATACCCTATACATAAAGAAAAGTAAATATAGCAATTAATTAGGGCAAAAATCACAATATATATCAAGTCTTAATTATAAATATGTATATATATATAAATATTATTTTTTATAAAAATAAGCTTTAACAAATATTTCAACACCTGCTTTTTGAAAAATGAATAGAATCGTTGTTAAAAATATACCTGCTTTCTTGCAGCACTTATAACAACCCGACCTCCAAGTGTTTGCGTCTTAGAAGCATCAGCACTAAGAGTATCTATCTCTTCCATTTCCATTAGTTGTTTACACAACGACATTTTCGATTGGCGCAAAACAGTAACCAATTCCTTGGAAACTGTATCACGGTTTTTCTCTAAAAATCCATTTACATCATATTCTACCATGTCGGAGAAATGTTTGATTAAAAAACCTGCAAAAAATATTTAAATTTATATATAAGGAGGAAGATAGGAAAGGGAAATTGTACGTATTACTTGTATTTCCAAAGCGAGGTTTTTCAAAGTTTGGAAATTTGTTACATTTACCAACCAGTTTTTGAACCCAACTTTCATCTGATCCTTTTGGCATCTACATATAAAATAATTCTGATATATTAAGCAATTATATTATAGTAAGCAAAACAGATTCTCGATTAACATGGTAATGTCAGACATGGAATGTTTATGGGCGCCTACACGGCTATTCAATATCTTCCTTAATGATTTTTTTTAATTAACTAGACAACAACAACTAGCTTTTGCTGATGATATCTAATTATTATGGACTTCCACTATATTATCCAATAATGTATTGCAAAGGATATAAAGCCATCCAATCTCTAGATCTAATGCCTTAAATTGCTGGTCCTAATCTTTCGCTTAGAACTTTTATTGACTCTTTACCTTCGGAAATAACTTCACCAACATTGTGTACTGGATGAAATTTGTGATTACCTCTTAATGTTGCTGAAGACCTAATAATTTCGTAGAATATTTATTCTACGGAAAGATGTTTTCTGGATCAAACTTGGGCAATGGAATAAGATATAATTATTAATTTGCAAAGCAGTAAGATTTGTATACGGCCTTAGTAAAAGGGCATATGAGTAAAACCTATTGAAGCAATATTTCAATTTTAAATTTGAGGATTATCTTTGATTTCGGTAGTTAATATATTCATTAATTTCCAATGTCAATTGGATTTAAGCAAAATCTTTTACAAATCTCTTACAAGATGTACAAGGAACCCTCAGATTTTTATACACAGATGCACGCTTAAAATAGGAATCTCTTTTTAGCTTACATAATTATATTTAAAAATTATTAACGTTTAATTCTGTTAAATACTTGTGTGGAATTAGTCTTGTAGTATAAATGTATGGGCCAAAAATTAGGCATGTTATATATACATATACAAATGAAACGAAATATCATTTAACTTACCCGACATTCCTCATCTAACAAGTCTAGAACACCCAATTTTGATTCAATTAAATCTATGCAAGGCTGGTTATCATAAAAATCAATCATTGTCCAGGATATACCCTCCTTAAGATATTCTTCTTGCTCAAGCTTGAAAACATGTTGATTGAATTGCTGCTGAAGCTTTTCGTTAGCGTAGTTTATGCAAAACTGTTCAAACGAATTTATTTCAAATGTTTCAAAGCCATATATATCGAGAACACCAATAAAACAACTGTGTTTGCGGTCATTATTAAGCCCCTTGTTAAGAACGCTGACTATATATTGAAACAGTTTAGAATATATATGTTTGGATAACGCGTCTCTAGCTGCAATTGCCGATTCCAAACTATTTGGTATCAAAACCAATTCATTTACAGATTCAATTTGACGAGCCTTGAGCCATTTGCGCAATTCCTTTGAATTAATTTTTAAAAGTTCTCCCATAATTTTTAAATGCAAGTCTTCTTGCTAAAATATAGAGAATAATAAAATATATAATACAATTTCTTAATTTTTAAAAAATAAAAAAAAATCTATTCTACGTCATTACAACAAATTTTTAACCATGTGTGCAATATTTTTTTTAAATTATGTATGTGCATAAATATTTAAATATGTAGTACATAATGTACAATATACATTGGCTAACTTCGTAATAGAGTGTATACCAATCTAGTCCACTAGCCAGCAGGTCGCATGAACGATTCCTCTACACAGCCACGTTGTCTTTCTACAGCCAAACTAAAAATGTGTCTTATAGCTAATTGTGTTTATTATAATTGTTCATTCATTAAAATAATCCAAAACTTTGAAGGCTAATAAATATTAATTTTTTTTAAAGAGTTTCAAGAAAAAATTTATTTTTCTACTAAGCCAAATGAACAATAAAGTAAAAGAGGCAATAAATAAGAATATGTTTAGGCCAGAATGTGTATATGTAAGCATGTACTATTTAAAATGATACGCGTTGTCAAACTCTATGCATCTATGTGGCATATTTCAAAATTTCATATGAAAAGCTGATGAAAAAATAATAATAAATAATAGCCAAGTATTAAAATTAATAAAATGTGTATCATTAATTACTTTTACCACAAACAATACAGTAAGCGGCGCTTTTGTCGATAATGTGTAGAAATGAAAAACATTTTTGTTAAATCGTTGTTTCAAAGAAACAAACAAAAAACCCAATAGGACTTGAAATAGGATACAAAAGCAACTTATAACTTATATTCACGTAGATGTGTAGCCATAGAAAGTATTATATGTTAAATATGTTAGATATAGTATATGCTTATCTGAATTGATTTTACTATTATTGATAAATTACTTTATATTTATTTTACTACAATTTGAAAAGGTGGTTTAACACTACAATTAAAAGCAGTATTTATGATTAACTACTCACGGCGATGTAACAACTATCAGGATCAATTTCTTCAGAATTCTTCTTGTATTTTTGACAGAATTTTATGTTGCCCAAATGAAGAATGCCAGCAAGAATGTTTAAAATATCTGAAATCTAAAAAAAAAAATCAGCTAAATTCGAATACATACATAATTTCTTCTGTAATTCTTGTAATTAATACTCATGATCAAAAGAGCGTACCAGCTCAGCATGCTTCTTATGCACATGCCATAAAATAATAATAAGTGTGTGTGTGGGTGGGTGTGTGTGTTTGTTGTGGGTGGGTGTGTGTGTGTTTACTACCATTTGCTGATCATTTCCCAAATTTATTACCATTTTTATGAAAATTAAAAGTTTAGTTTAGTCACAGAAGTCCAAAATCAAAGTAAAGATATGGAAAATATAAAAAAATTGCAATAAACATTTGGTGTTTATAAAAATATATTACAACCTCGAACGAAGAAACAACTCTTAGTAACACATACATAAATCAAAAGCCCACACGGAGTTATTTTAAGTATGTTTCCTGTCCAGTTGGCGTCATAAACATGTCAGTGTGCCGTAAAATGCACATTTCAAAATACTTTATAAGTAACAAATTGAACTGAATTTGATATTCTGATTGCATAGTTTATTGCATAATTTCTACTTCATAGTATTATAAGCTTTGGCGGCGCAGTTAATATGTACTTATACGACACCACTTACATAATGAGAAAAGAAAAATTAATTATATGCTCGAATGCTAATTGTGAGGAAATTTTTTGTGCATGTTTCTTCTTAGTAATGAGTGCGCAATTGTGAACCCTGACCAAATAGATCTTAATTTGTATTGTATTAGAATTTGAATTGAATCATACTTACCTGTCTGGAATCAAATCCCAGAATATGCATAGCATGAATTGTTTCCTTAAATTGTTCTTTATCGGAAACTTTTTCTATGTTAGGTGATTTACCCATTTTTAAGTATTCGAACTTGTCTTGATGCTCTATTTTAATAAAACAAAAAATTATATGATTATTAAATGTATCAATTATAACTAAAATTTAATGCTTTATAAAAAGTTTACCTAAAAGCAATTGAGGGTATTCCATTCTGGCAGAGCAAAGCTGATAGAATATATGATAATTGCGTTCACCTATAGCCTGAAATACAACCCTAGATTTTTCTAAAAGGTACGTATGCATAGTAGCTCCAGTTAAATTCATAACGCTCATATTGTTTTTAAACAGTAACTTTGTAAATTTTCCAAATCGGGAGCTATTATCATTTCTTGTGGTTTTCGCATTTCCAAATGATTCCATTATCGGCGATGAAGCTAAGACTTTCCTTTCCACCTGAGTCTCCGATTCTGAGCCGCCAACAGCTGCGAAGTAACGCATTGCATATTTGGCTGATACAGTCTTTCCAGCTCCGGATTCACCACTAACAATAATACTTAAGTTACATTTTTCTCTTTCCAACTTTGTGTAGGCATCTTCTGACAATGCAAAAATATGTGGTTCTAGTTCACCAATAGATCTGCCACGATACGCTCTAATGATACTGGGCCCATATAAAGGCAAGTCGGCATATGGATTAATGGCTACCAACACTATACCACAATATGTGTATATTGTTTGACGCTCACAAAAACGTACCCTCAAATTATGTAATACGCCTGGTTCATGTAAATATGACAAAGAAGTTAGGTCATCTTGCCCAATTAAAATAGCTGGATTTTGGAGCGGTGGCAAATTGCTTCCATCTGCTTTAATTTTAACCTCGATCTCAGGTCCACTATCCAACAGAATCTTCAATGAAACATTACCTTTTCGATAATTCTCATTTAGAGTTGCAATTTCCCACACCGTACTGCTATTAGGTAACCACACTTTAGATCCCTACGATATATGTATGTATAAAGGCTAAAGGTTAAAATTTATATTTAATGACAAATTATAAATAAAGTATTGCAAAAAAGAGTGATGCCTTCTATGCATAACATGCTCTTACAATTGTAGCATACATTGACCCATTTTTAGAATATCGAAGGTTCTAGGCGTCAAGTAGCTACAAGTTCACCAAGCACAACCGTTGAAAATGCAGCAAAATTTTCTTACTTGCTATGATTAACGTCAGTTTAAAATAGTTTCAATAATTGAACACTAAGAATTATTTTTAGTAAACTTGATATCTATGTGTACATACACAATCTTGTAAGTGTGACTTCAAAATACAATCTTTATTTTAATCCTCGACAAAAGTATGCATATTTATGTGCAAAGATAAATAGATACATATGAGTATATGCTCTACTTCGCCTTATTTTTGTTGTGGTCTGTTCTAATAATGAATTTTAGAATTTTTACATAATGCACAAGATTCGAAAATAAATCAATGTAACAATCAAAAATGTAATTTTTTACTTGTATGACTAGACTTACTAAATAAAAATGCGATACCAAGTGATATTGTTAAGTTAATTATTTTCTGCATTCCCATGTCTTAAATTTTTTTGCTGGTTTCACTTGTTTTTGCTTAGGCTGTTAGCATGTTCTATTCTTTCAATGACTGTTAGCTAACAGAAAAAATGCATACTTAGTGAGTTCGATAGCGAGTATCTTTATACAGGAAGTAAAAATGTACTTGCTGTACGGTATTAATATGCATGAATACCTTAATGTACTTATGATAATGGGATCAATAAATTTTATTAAAATTACATACGAAGGTATTAAGTGCAAGACTATTACTAAAAACGAAAATATTTGATTATAATGAAAAATAACTGTTGATATATTTTACAATAAGACGTGAAATTTTGACGAAAAGAAGTAAAGGAAAAGTGTTCCGTTCTGGAAGATAGGCAACCTTTTTAAAGTGTAAATTTTTGTGAATAATATAAACGCTTATAGTCTCAGAAAATCGGAAAATGTTTGGCAAACAAGTTTTACATTCCAAAAAGTGTACACAAAATATGTAAATCATAATTTTGTTCCGATTCTTTTACTTAAAAATCAATATTTTTGGCATTCTTTGTAGTTTAATCGCTTGCGAGAATTTTACTCAACCAGAAATATTTGAAAACATAAGTAAGCAAACAATATATTTATGAATCCATATAAATACCTTTGCATAAAGTAACTCCTCACTAGACATTTTATCTATAAAATACTATTTGATGTTTAATGCAGGTAATCAATTATTCTAAATATAATATTTGTAATGCAATTTTAAAGGTTTCTCATTTATTTTGTAGATTTCAGGTTTTTTCTAATGCAACAATTTTATCACACAAAAAAAAAATAATAGAACATCGTAATCATTACAATCCCGTTATATTAAATGTCTTTATTTACAGTATAAAATTTAATAAAACTTTTTATTAAACGGAAACTATCACAATTTTTCAGAAAAACATATACAAATAGAAAATTTCATCAATCGTTATAAAAAAAGTAAACTAAATAATTTACTACTGACGTGACAAAAACAACTATGACAATTTAACTCAAAAAAAAAAAAAACAATTGGATTCATTGCTTGTGTTGCCAGATAACTATAAGCTCCATGTATAACAAACAACATAAAAAATTAAAATTTTATTGACAGCTGTTCTTCGGGATTGAATTTCGAAAATTCACATTTCTTTCCTTCTTCATTACAACAGCAAACTATACATATCACCAATGAAAAACAATACGTGTTTTCATTTCAGTTATTACACTTGCTATTATTATAAAAATAATATTTAAAAATAAATATTAATGCAAGTAAATTTTGTTAATTTACTTTTATTAAGAAAAAGTAGAAATGTAAAAAGTACTAACTTTTTTACATATATTGCAGTTATTAGAAAATTCTATAATCTTATGAGATTGCCCCACTATCTACTTCTTTGTTTGAAGTGAAATAATACACAAACTTATGTCGCCGCAATTCTCTTTATTATGAACTGAAAGTAAATATGCATTTTTATATAATATGATGCAGTCACAAAAAGTTTGAATTATAATTATTCCGATTCAATTCAAGGTTCAAAGTGAAAAATACAAAAATAAAACAAAAATATGGGAAAAGTCATTAAATACATCACTAGTATTTTTTACCACATCATATTACTCTTTGTTGCAACTTTGTGTAATTTTTTGGCGCTAGAATTATTCACAAGTGTTCTGAATGTTGTAAGACGCTTTTGGTGTTCTTCCATCTCGGAATATATATAAATATTTTGTGTAGTCTGTATAAAGCAGTTAATTGCACGGGCTTATTAAGCATTTTATAATTGTTTTGTTTCGGTGAGAAATTTAAAAAAAAAAATCATGTCCAGTCCTGTTAGAACTCCTGTTGGAAATCTTGTCTCTAAGGTTCAAAAGACTCCCACACGCTGTAAGTTTAAAAAAAATTCTATCATATACGAGTTAGTATGTATTTATATTATTTATATAATATTGTTTTATTTTTCAATTAGCTGCAAATGTGATGGGTGATGCTGATACACCCATACGTATGGGCCCTAACCAATACACTCGACCATCTGATAACGTAAGTTTGCCTCCGACTTCACCTGGAAATATTAGTTTATCTGGAACTAGTCCAGCTGGAGCTTTGGTAACTAATATGAGTGAAATAGATGTAAGTTCTCCGTTAAATTATGGTACACCTAGCTCAATGGTATCCATAAGAACACCACGTTCAGGTATTCGTGGCACACCATTACGTGCAAGACCTGATATACGTACAGATAAGAGAATGCGTCAGGTGGCTATTAGTGGCATGGGGGTGAGTTTGTAATGCAAATGTGTTCTAAGCAGGTGACACAATATTTGTCTTCTCTTAGCTGGATCCTATTCACGAACGTGTTTCGGAAATAACTGATCCACCATCTGAAGCTTCTTCTGCACCACAAATGGTAGTCTGGGGTACCAATGTTGTCATTACCCATTGTAAAGCTAAGTTCAAACAATTTTTGCTGCGCTACATTGATCCTATGGCTGAGCAGGACGAAATTTCAGAAAATATTGATGTTAATCAACCATTGTATTTGCAAAAACTAGAGCAAATCCACACCCTCGAAGAACCGTACTTAAATTTAAACTGTTCTCATTTAAAAACGTTCGATGCCTCTTTGTATCGCCAACTTATTTGCTATCCTCAAGAAGTCATACCAAGTTTTGATATGGCTGTAAATGAAATGTTCTTTGAACGTTACCCTGCTGCAGTGTTGGAACATCAAATTCAAGTTCGACCTTTTAATGCTGATAAAACTCGCAACATGCGTTCGCTTAACCCGGAGGACATGGATCAGTTAATCAGTATCTGCGGCATGGTAATTCGTACATCAAATGTTATTCCAGAAATGAGGGAAGCTTTCTTTAAATGCATTATTTGCGATTTTGTCACAACCGTCGAAGTTGACCGTGGTCGAATTGCTCAACCCAGTTTGTGCACAAATTGCAACACAAATCATTGCTTCCGCTTAGTTCACAATCGCTCGGAATTCACAGACAAACAGTTAATAAAGTTACAGGAATCGCCGGATGATATGGCGGCTGGTCAAACACCTCACAATGTACTGTTATACGCTCATAACGATTTAGTTGATAAAGTGCAGCCTGGTGACCGCGTTACTGTAACAGGAATATACCGCGCTACACCCATGAAAAATAGCAATATTTCATCCAGCGTAAAGAGTGTTTATAAAACTCATGTTGATGTTGTTCACTTCCGAAAAGTTGACAACAAGCGTTTATACGAGGAAGAAGAAGGGTATATAAAGACGATTCGACCCAAAAATTTACTCTTTAAAAAGATGTATATACTATATATACATATATATATATATATTTTTTTTTTCTTTCAGAAAAGATCATATATTTCCGCCCGAGCGTGTTGAATTATTACACGCGTTGTCGCAAAAGCCAGATATATACGGTAGATTGGCACGTGCTATTGCACCATCCATATATGAAAATGACGACATTAAGAAGGGTATACTTTTGCAGTTATTCGGTGGTACAAAGAAAAAGCATTCCACTCTGGGAAGACAAAACTTCCGGTCTGAAATTCACTTATTACTATGTGGAGATCCAGGTACTTCGAAATCACAAATGCTTCAATATGTCTTTAATTTAGTACCTCGGTCACAATACACATCTGGGCGTGGTTCTTCTGCAGTTGGCCTGACGGCATACGTTACAAAAGATCCCGAAACTAGGCAACTAGTATTGCAAACGTAAGTTAAATATATTTTTATTTACGAAAGGTACAGATCTATAATGAACTCGGATTTTCCAAAGCAAATATTTCATTGTCTTTTATTATGGTATTAAAGTTTTATTAAAAATTTGTCGTTATTTTTATTTATAACACTTTGTAAATAAAAATATTTTCTTAAATGAAGTACAAGAGAAACAAATTTTAAGTGCTGTAAAAGCTGGTACAATTTGCCAGATGAATATTTTATGACTATCAGGAAATATAAAAAAAATCAGTTCTTTATAGAAAAAAATATCTGAAACTTGGTTAAATACTGAAAAATGAAGTGTAACCTTATGCTAAGAACTATTTTCATGAGAATTGTTCATATTCCTTTGGGAAAAATCGCAATAAAAAAGTAAAAAAAAATGTCATTGCAGAGGTGCTTTAGTTCTAGCTGACAACGGCGTATGCTGTATTGATGAATTCGATAAAATGAATGATGCAACACGCAGTGTTTTGCATGAAGTAATGGAACAGCAGACTTTAAGTATTGCAAAGGCTGGTATAATTTGTCAGTTGAATGCTCGAACTTCAATATTAGCAGCTGCTAATCCGGCGGAGAGTCAATGGAACAAAAAGAAGAACATTATAGATAACGTTCACTTACCTCACACCTTGCTGTCTCGATTTGATCTAATTTTTTTGGTTCTGGATCCTCAAGATGAAATATTTGATCGGCGCTTAGCAGGGCATTTGGTATCATTGTACTATGTAACTCGTCACGAAGAAGAAGATACAATGTTTGTAAGTGTTAATTATTATCGATGAATAAAACTTTTATCATTTTTCATCTTTATTCTATTTAGGACATGAGTGTTTTACGCGATTATTTAGCTTATGCTCGTGAACACATTGCACCATCTTTATCAGAAGAGGCTCAGCAACGTTTAATACAGGCTTATGTCGATATGCGTAAAGTAGGAGCAGGTCGAGGGCAAATTTCGGCCTATCCTCGTCAATTGGAAAGTTTGATTCGCCTCTCTGAGGCTCATGCCAAGGTTCGGTTAAGTCAGGAAGTACTAGTTCAAGATGTTGAGGAAGCGTGGCGTTTGCATCGCGAAGCTCTCAAACAATCGGCAACAGATCCTTTATCAGGAAAAATAGATGTTGGCATTTTAACTACAGGTCTCTCAACAGCTGCTCGTAAAAAACGAGCTGATTTAGTAGCTGCAATCAAAGAAAATCTTCAAAAGAAAGGGAAAATACCAACAGTGCCTTATCAAAAACTCTTCAAAGAAATTAAAGAATCTTCTCAAATTGTAAGATACCGTCACTACATTGCCTATTCATTGCATACCTAAAAATAATTAAATTATACAATAATTTGCAGATAATTACTCGTGAACAATTTGAAGATGCTCTTAAAGAAATTCAAGACGAAGGCGCTATTGTTGTTATGGGAAAAAATACCATTCGTATTTGCTAGCTCTTAATAAACATTTAATTTGTACAATACTACGCTAAAGAAATTTTCACTTATCGATTGCATTGTATTTATAAACGCTGTATGTCAAGTATCGCCAATTAAGTAGTAGTTGTTGACAATAGTTTTTTTTATTATTGGGGTACTTGTTTTTTAATATAACAAACATTTTTTTATAGAACTTAATTTTATTTCTTAAGCTTACATATATCCAGTTGCTTGAATAATACGTTGAGATAGTCACACCTGGCATATAATATTGGTCGAAAATGAATCTAATGGGTTTTTAATTTCTTAGTGGCGCCCTGTATAAAGCTCTTCATTTTTAATTTATAACGTTTCTCAGTTTATTGCGTCATAAGAGCTACATTTATGTCGAAAAAGCATCCGAAGGAAACACTTCGTTTGAAATTTTTTTTTCATTTACATAAAGACGAACAACAATATAACTGAGACTTGATAGAAAAAGTATATTAAATCTAAGGTATAATAACAATTTTTTAATTTTTGATATACCATTGCACGTCTTCAATTTATACCTGATACTTTAATGCAATTTTCATTTGTTTATTTTTTTTTGTATCTCATAATCACGTTTTTTTACCATAGGTAAAAAAGATAATCAAAAATTAAAGAAAAGTATGAGAATTTAGTATAAATTCTTTACTTAGAAATTGTTATAAGAACTTTTAAAAAATTGTCGGCTTTAGTAAGAAAGGTGGCATCGATTTTTAAGTTTCAAACTTATGCCGCCGATGAAAAAATTTAGCGCCGTAGAGTTTCGAGATACATGTGAGTGTTTGTATTTCTGTTTCGTAAAGTTTGTAAATATTGACGCTTTTAAAGTTTCCAATATTCAAAGCAATTAGTAGCAACAATGTCTACGTGCGGATCAAATGAAAGTACATGTAGTGACACAAAAACATATACTACTGATTTCGAAGTGAGGACAACAATCCAATTAAATGCAGGCAACGTACAAAATGGTATAGATATAAGCAGTACCACAGATGATCGGAACTATGACAATGCATTAATTAAAGTGCCACTACAGTTAACTGGCCGAGAAAAAAGAAATGTTTCTCCTGCCTCGAGTATTTTGAATGAAGTTTTTACTGATCCGCAGTCACCATCATCGTCTTCTTCCACTTCTCAGACTACCAGTGCTAATGACGTCACTTTTGAGCCAACGATTGAAATGATGGTAAATGACTTCGATGATGAACAAACGTTGAATGAGGAAGAAGCCTTAGCATCTTTCGATTCCCAAGATCCGGAAGAAGAAATAAATACGCTAAAGAAAGAGAGTGAAATGCCTTTGGATGAATTATTAGCTAAGTATAGAGACTTACCACGTCTTCCTTCTCCAAACAGTAGTTCAGAACCAACACGGAAAAAGCAGAAAAAATCATTACAGAAAGAAAAACAAAAGCAAAAATATAAACAAGAATTCAGTTCCGCTCAACCATGTAGTATAACTAATGAATGTGCACCGACTTCTGGTAAAATTGCAAATATTTCGAGAGATGTCCAAGGAAGCACAAAGTACTTAAGTGATGAAAGCGACCATATTAATATCCGACTCGGCGAAGAAAATATTGATGAAAATAATTCCACCAATAATTTGATAGCACGAAACTCGTTGGTTGCATTTAGCGATAATGGTAAAGAATTCACAAATAACTCAATTTTACAAAATGAAGTACCCAAAGTTCGACGATCTCATTTACTCGCCCTTTATCCACAAGGGACATTTGATAATATAGTTGCTGTAAGTGATTCTACTGCCAGCAATTGTGAAGGTATGTACATATGTTCAAGAATGAACTTTTTTCCAACAAGTTATAAGCTACATTTCCTTTGCCATAAATAGTCTCGATTAGCTGCTTTAGAGATATTTAATTAACTTTTTTTTTTAATAAAAAATTTCTCCAAAGTTTAGATCAAATTTGATAAACATTAATATGAAATAATCAATATAATTATGTATCCTCATCATGGATTATTAAAATGTTACTACTTCTTTAAGGGGAACTTTCCAAAGTAGGATAGTATGTATCGTGAATTTTTATAAAGTTCGTTAATAGCTTAAAATAGGTGAAAATATTTATCAACAGGATTATTTATTTTCAGTTTTGCATTGTTGCATATAAGATTTTTGGCTTATCGAGAAGCCTGTGTGTGCATTTGCAGACTTATGAAATATATATTATGGAGTGAAAAATAAATACCTATTTATTTTTATATTGAGTTAAGCAATTAAAACTATCAGTCATTCTTTTAGAAACTATATATGGCGTTCAAGAAGATGAAGAAGATGAAGAAATAGAAGAAGAGGACGAAGACTATAAGAAGAAAGTTATGATTGGGACTTTATATCAGGCAACGATACCGACAGGCTTGTCACAATATGGCGATATTTTGCCATATGAAAATGAAGACAAACTTATTTGGGAGCCCTGCCAAGTTAGTGAGCGTGAAGTAGAAGAATATTTAATTAAAATACGTGATATTAAATCAAATCAACAAGGTGAAGAAGATGAATCTCCCACTGATATCAACTCAGAAGATCAATCGATTGAAAATGGCATATCAGAAGGAAATGCCCATTTGGAAAATAGCGTTTTTTCATCAAATGGAGATAAAATTCCCGTTGAAGTGACAGCATCCATGGATATTGATAATCAAACTGTGGTTAAAGATAACGAACAAGTAAGTTATACTAATTAAAAATCAATTTAAAAATTGTAAATCGCTAAATAAATATACATATATTTTAGGCTCTCCATTTGCTGGTACAATGTGGTTATGATTTTAAGGAAGCTTTACGGCGAAAGCGCTTAAATGCGCTTCCACTTAATGATTGCATGAGCTTGTGGTCAGAAGAAGAATGTCATAAGTTCGAAGAAGGAATACAAAAGTATGGAAAGGACTTTCTGAAAATAAGGCAGACACAGGTTAGGCTTAACTTATGTAACAATATAAAGGAATTTACAGGGGTTTATGAACTGTTCCATCATTATGTATGTTGTTGTGGATTTTCCCTAAAAATTATTTATTTTTATGTTTGAACTAAGAATTTTCTAAAACGTTATATCCCGACAGCTAAAAACAAAATAAAAATGATATACCTTAAAATTTGTTTAAGGGCTAGGCATTTACAGATAGTATAATGGTTAGTACCTTGTAAATTTCCGCAACCAAATTTTTACTTACATAACGGAATGTCGGTACCAGCGGAAACGATATTCTAATGCATGAGTTTACAATAAATACAAAGAAGAAAACAAGAAGTAGACTTAATGAAAGTGTCCACTGTTTTAATTTCAGGTGCGGACGCGTACAATGCGTGAATTGGTACAGTTTTATTATTTGTGGAAAAAAAGTGAAAGAAGAGATCAAAATTTTGCCAATGCTGATACTGTAGATCATATGGATATTTATTTAAATGAAGAAAATGAATATGGGTCCAACACTTCGTCGGCCTTAATGCCTTTAGGGTCGCCAGCTGGTAATACTTCGGCATGTTTGGGCACAGGAAGGAATTATAATGTACCGCAGAAAAACATATCTATTATGACTACTATTACAAATACACCAGCGGTTACGAATTTAACTCCTGATAAGAATAGTTCTAAAACGTATTCGCAACAACAGCAACCTCATCATAAAAGACGTACACACTTCTGCAATCAGTCAACTCTTAATGTTATGGCAAGTGATCACAATAGTGACAACTCTTCTAACACGTTATCAAGTTCCAACGTATGATGACAGCGTACCAAACGTACGTTTCAAGTCACATCTGAATAAATCTTATCCCACGACGAGAACAATATACATAAAATGATATATATGTATGTATGGGAGATTAAAAATATAAAACAATAATATATATGTATGCATAAGTATAAAGATACATATATATAAAAATTGTGTTTGTCTGATTTTGCAGCAATTTAACAAATCGATGTCGTGTATTTAAGTATGTAGCTACGTATATATACAGAAATATATACACATAATGCACACAGTATATATGTATGTATGTACATGTGTACATACTAATGTAGATAAATAAATATTGGCCATTGGCATGGTAAAATTAAAAACTGAATATGTTGGTTAAATAATAATGAATGTAAAACGTTTCAGTCTTGTTAAGTATAGTAAATATGGATGTGTTGGATTATCTGTATATACATACATACATAGATAGAAATAGTTTTTGCCAGGCAGGACGCGAGAGAATGAAGCACAAGAGGCACCATCACATCATTAATTAGTCTATATTAGAAATGCTGAACCAGCAACACCCTTACATACAAACATATCCAGATATTAATCGGAAAGCTTAGTACGCATAGGTACATCCATACACAATCTCTAAATCAATATTAGTAAAAATCAAGAATTGATTTATAAAGCTTTTCATCGTATGTCTGTATATAATAAACTATTTAATTACTCCGCATTCAATTTTATTTTTATGTTTGTCTCTATTATGAAATCCCGATTAATTTGTACATAATATATTAAAAGGCAGTAACCAATTTCTGTTTCATATAATTTTTCTTACAACAGTCATTACTATTGTGGAACTGTTCGCTGATCCCAGTGATTCTGAGGTAGTGATCTTCCTATATCTAAGTACATACATACTTTCATATTTATGCATTGCTAAGTTGTTTGAATATATGTATGTATGTATGTACATATATTATGTATGTACCATACAATTTTTCTATTAAATTCTGTAGTTTCTTTTCTAAACAACAACCAATGCAATTGCTCGCGAGAGAAAAATGTGAAATTTGATTAAGCTGCTGATTGCATTTCAGCGAAGGAACTGGTTACGGATAATTTTATTTTCCGAAATTGATTAACTCCACACATTTTTTATTCCTAATTTATTTAATTTTACGCATTCATGAATATGGATGTATGCATTATCTACCTGTGCATGCGAAATATACTGTTATTTTCAATGTTTTTGTCTAATGTCGCTCAATGCACAATTTGCAGTTGGATTAAGAAATGCATATATATATTGGTCCTTTTTTAGCTACACTGACAGATTTTAGCCGGAAAATTATCCTGTTTTTGGAAATTACAGAAAAGTGAAATGAAAAAAGTAATTTTAGAATCAAGATCACCATATGGCAATAACAATTCTTAACTCTCTAAATTGGGCCTAAGGCTGAATTGCCATAGCCTATTTAATACATTAGTTAATAATTTGTTATTGTGCTCTTAAAGTTTCAATTGCTAACAAATGGATAAATAATCACTACCATTCGCTGGCAAAGTCCTGAATACATTGATTGAATAAATAATTTTGTTATATAATCCTTAAAAAAATCAATTAAATAGCGCTATTAATTATTTTACCGCTTTTATATTCTTGTATGATTGCTTATTTATCTTCTGATAGTTTGTAGATGTAAAAGTTGAATTACATTAATGTGTTGGAACTGCATATTGTAAAGAATTCGCCTCATTTACTTCGATAAGTTTTTTAAAGTCCATTCGAACGAAATCGAATAAAATTTGAATGTGAAAATGAAATTTCGTTTTTTATAGTGTACCTGGCCTTGCCACCTTGCAGAATTAACACGTCTTTTTTTAAGTTTTCCATCTCGGTTATATGTATTTTGTGCTCTCTATTCGTTGTTGTATATTAAATATGTAATTGGGAGACTCATCAAATCAGTCTGGAATCTCAAGTGACGGAAACATATACTAAAAGGTACTGTGGGAAACATAAAAAACAATAAAACATTAAAACAACAAACGTCTAAAGCAAAGAAAATGTATAATAATATAGAAAATAACTAGATAAGGGATCCAAGCTACAGTATGTACTTTCATACCTACGTATATATAAACTTAAGTAAAAGAAAATTAATTTGTAAGATTTAACATCTTATAGAAATATTTGATCTGTATCACAACATTGGAAATTACAATAAATTTATTTAGTTTAAAACTGTGTCAATATAAAGTGGATGCTATAAATTAAACAACAATTGTAGTAACTAGAATTCTCGTAACAAATTTGGATCAAGGCCATAAATTTTTCTTAAAACACAGATTTGCTTTGTATGCCTGGGACACATATTGTAAGTAATAATTTTTATAATCTTATTTTCTGCATTTTAAATTGTTTTTTTTAAAGTTTTATTTTCAATACCTCGCTACCGCGAGGAAATATTGGGTTTAACAAATAAATAAATAAATATTAAGTTTAACAAATAAATAATATTTTGCCAAGAAGTTACACATAGCGGTAGTGAAATATTGAAAAAAAAAATTATAAAAACAACCTTAATCCAAAGAATTAAAAATATATATGTTGAAAATAATGTTGAAAAAAATAAACAAATAATTTTTATAATCATTTACACCAAAAATCTTATTATTAAGTTTATATGTAATTATGCACAAACAATTCATACATATTTAAGTATGAATTCATCTAAGTAAATTTGTACTGAATATGTTTGTGTGTGTACATACTTATATAGTTTACACGGTGTGTTACAAGCTATATTCGGAATATAAATATATACATTATGTCGTAAATCGTTATGGAACTTTTTCAATCCACATGAATATGTAAAACTCTTCCAGTCGCGAACATTACTTTAATTTTAATTTCATATAAATTTGTACGTATGTATATAAATATGTTGGCCATTTATGGTGCAAAATCGTTGCAATAACAATAAATCTGTAAGATCCATCGATATAACAGCTATGTATGTAAGTAATCGGCTGATTGATTTTTATGCTTAGTTTACTTCATGATGATTTGGACGCCATTGTTTTCTAATAACTCCAATTTGTATATTTTTTTTTGTAAATTTTATTACATACATATGTATGTATGTAGATACTTATGGTAATTTATATGATGTTTTTTATTTATTAAAAAAGCTTCGTTAAGGAGTAATGGGGAAAAAGTAAATCATTAACATTTATGTAATATACATATTTCGCTTTCTCCCTGTCATTGCAATTTTGTTGCAGCAATTTTTGGTTGATTTCGTTGAGAGGGTGAGAAGATTGAGGAGGGGTACAGAGTATCGTACCCCTCTCACCTAAAACAACCAAAAATTGCAATGTGGACAGGGAGTTTGTATATCAGGTCAAAACCAACCGTATTACCATTTTGCAAACATACACATACATATTTATGTATATGCACCTTCGTTGAACACAAATTTACATTTGGAACAATCAATAGAAATATTGAAGATACATATAAAAAAAGAACAAAAATTTGAAAATACTTTCATTAAGTACTAGTTTATTTCGTATTTTTTAGCAATTATCTCAGTTGATAAATATACTTATGTATGTAGCAGATATTCTACAAATCAAATATAAATGTCGTCTAAACAGAAATAATAGGAATGCATTTGTATCTTATCATATAAGTATGTATGTATGATGCATGCATGTAGTATTTTGTTACAGCTTGCTACACCGTTCGAGATTGCAGGTATCTTCCGCTTTTAATCGCAATTTACAGAAAAACAGTTTTCTTAATATTATATTTTGGTTTAAGTATCTAACAAGAAAAGAAACGCATATTTGTTTTCTATGAACAAAATATGTATTGTTAGATGTGTGTATAAAAATAAAACACAGTCTCAAAGTATGAATTTTTAGTATTACTTTTTCTTCTGTAATTCATCCCCTAAAAATACAAATATTATGCACGCATCATTTTATTTTATTGTCAAACAAGTTTAACAATATGTACACACATACACATGTGTGTAAACACGTTAAAGAATTTAATACTATTCGAACAGTAATGAAGTAAAACTATACACATAGATAAATACGTCTAGGATATATATATATATATATATATATATATAGTAGATAATTGAATTATTTTTTGAAAATTTTACATAGATATTTACATATGTATATACGTATCCATGTTTTTAATAGTTTTATACAATAGAAAAAATGTAGGTAATTTACCTACAATATGTCTGTAATATCCATGCAGAATATGTTAGTATGTATGTATATATATGGAAATATATTTTATATCGTTGGTCTCAAGTAGAATGTCCCTAATGCGATTTTTTAAATAATTTCAAACGAAATACACTTTAGACCAACGTATGTATTTATATTGGAAAATTTAACGTCAATTGCTGTCGAAGGTATACAAAAGAGAAATATATGAATGTATATGCGTATATAAGTTAAACATTATCAAAAACACATGCACAAATAAAGGAAGAAAATGTTAAAGAAAATAACAAAATCTATAGAAAATTTTATCAAAAGAAGAGGCATACAAGGACGGAAAAGGAAAATAGAAAACCTCTTGTTTTAACCTCACTTTTTATTGAATTGTTATTCTTAAAAATTTTGTTTTAAATGTAAATGGTACAAATAGGATTTTTCTATCATTGAAGGTAACAGATATAATGAGGCTAGTTTTCGAAATAAAGTTTCAATATCAGATTGTGATAATAAAATAAAATATGTGTACATATGTAGATAAGTATGTATGCAGGTACATACATATACATATAGTGCATATGATAATTTTGCACTAAGTCATATTTTTAAAGGCTTGTAAAAAATGCTAGATATTCCATAAATTTAGTTTAATAGCGTAATGTGTTGCCATATATGTATATATGTACATACATATGTAGGTTTGATGCGCTGAAGAAGAGCATTGAGTTTCACGACTTATTCGGAAGAGTATCGGAGGGGATACTATCTAATTTAAAAATGGCATGCAACTCTGATCGTATTAAAACCTATTATTTTATAAATATACTCAAAATTTTGCAAATCGCGTGGAAAGTAAAAGGAAAATAAAGCAAGTATGTATGTATGCATGTATGCATATACCATTGCCATAAACTACGTAAGCATGTATAAACATCGGTATGTACATATGCATTTACACATCCGTATGAGTAGTTCTGAAAAGTTAAAAGTTTAACTTGCTTAAATCCTAATTAAAATCAGATATCATGCATCAATGGTTCACTAATTTCATACATAACACAGCCATACATACATATGTATGTACATTCATGCTTATATCCATAGCTATGTACATATGTATTCACATATAAATATTTATATGTATATACATAGGTATGCATACATCCATACTTTATCCTACCCAAAAATAAATAGAAGGGTGAGTTTGTAAACTGCAAAAAAAAATTAGGTTTGGGGATGATATTTTTGTGTGCTAAACTTTTTTTTTACTCCCCAATTGTTCTACTTTTCTTAAGCACTAAATATTAAGGAATACAATATTTATGTGTAGATATTATTTGTATGTATTTTGTAACTGAACAAACATGCATACATAGTTATATATTTTCCTTACAACAGTTATATGCATATGTACTTAGTAAATATTTTACTTTGTATACAGAAATGAAGGAGAGAGAGAAAGAGAAAGAGGGCAGAAATAACGTTATTAAAGATAAAATATTGTATCGAGCAAAGGTGGATTGAAAGATGGAAATAAGGTTTTCCCGAATGGTTTTTTTACATTATTTTCTGTAGAATGTTAATACAAAATTCCCAACGCCTCTGCTTTTAATTGAAAATGCTAACGGAAAGTATTTCTGTTCCGATTAAAAATAAAAAAAGTAGAGTATTTTTTGTTGGTTTTACGGTTTGAATAAAATAATAAACAAACCTTGTTATATTCAAAAATCTTTGAGAACTACAAAACATAATCATAGCAAACCTTGAAAACCTTTAACAAATCTATACAACAAACTAATTTAAGTCGATATATTTCTACATTCATACATATGTAAATATGCACGCATGTACATAATTTATTTTTGCTATAGCCATATAGATTATAATATATTAATATATAAGTGTGTATGCATATGTATATGCTGGACGTGTGTACATACATACGTACATACATATACATATATGTAAGTTTTAGAATGGCCGTGGATTAAGTGTAGATGCATATAGATTTTTTTGTGTGCATGTACGAAATACATATGCATATAAATACGCAGTAAATGCGTAAACGAATAGATATTCCAAAGTAATTCATTTCAGAAAAAGGCATTCCATGGTGGAAATTGAGGAGAAATATGTAAAGAAATGTAGGTAACCTGCTGATCTATATACAAAGATAGTGTATGTATGTATACTTGCTTTGTAATTGAATTCTGCAAAAATTTAATAAAAACATCTGCTATGTCAAAAATAAAAAAAAATTGGGAATTATATTGTGTACTTTACCCATGTAGTTACAAAGTGCACACTTAGGCATGCACTATCAACAGTTTGGCTCAGGATGTATGTACGTACATACATGAATTACATTGGTACATAAAAACATAGATCTGACTTACAGTGCTGGACTAACGTATGCATATACAAATTTTAAATAGTACGTAAAGCGATTTACGTACTCGAATCGAATGCGTTGTAAACTGTTGCTTTAAAAGGTATTTGTTGGTAAAATAAGTAATTTATTATACATATATTCCCAGAGTGTAAAAACATTGTAGAAAACAGGTATTTTACAAATGAAAATGAAAATTTTAACTTAAAGATTATTAAAGGTCATGCTTCACTATCCTAAACAATAGTAAGATATGTGAAATATGGCAAAAGCTAAAACAATAAAACTTTTATGGCAAGAAAAAGTTTATGAAAATTTATTTTTAAAAAATTAGAATTTTCTAGCCATCGGAGTTGCTTTTACTGCAATCAAATAGGGAGGGAATTACATCAGATCCATGTGAATGATTTGTACGACTGTGTAGAATAGTGAAACATTGCCTTAAAGAATTCGAGAATGGAGATATATTTTATATATTTACGCTGACAAAACGCTTCGTACGATGTGTTGGACACAGTGCGCACACACGCACACATCCACACATACATTGATACACGCACATATATCCCATGTATATATAGATATACAGATTGCTTTACTTCACTAAGAATCGAAGTTTTGACTTTGGTAGATGGCATTGTACTGAGCTTAAAAATTCTTTTTATTCTATTTTTTATGTTTAATGTTTGTAAGTTCACCTGGTATTTATATGAATTATAGTAAATAATAACTTCTTTTAAATATTTTAAAGCTAAATATGCATTTGTTGCATATATACACACACATGTAAATATGTATTTTTGGCAGTAAATAATATATACAGTATATACATCCATATGTAAATCACTGCACTGCATGTGTATACATATATAAACATGTACCTACATACATACGGATGCTACTTACAAATACTGACATACTTATGTCTGTAGGTGATAATTTGGGTTTGAGTACCTAATAGTACCCATATTTATATATCTATTTAAGTACATACATATGCATATATGTATTTATACCAGTAGGTATGTATACCAAGTCTGAACGAAAATTAGTGTCTCCTTCGTAATTTTGAACCAGCGTTGCAGGAGTACTTAAGAACGCGTAATGTATTTTTTTGATTTAGTTGCGCATGTATCATCATTCTCTTGCTATTTCGGTCAACATTTAACGCGTGTGTATAAAAATATTAAAAATTTACACATATGTATATTAGATTAAACTTACCCATTCATACACACATACATATGCAATCACAAGTTACATCACCTTGTAAAAATTTACAGTGTAATATTTACTTAAAAATACAAGCCTTTTACATTCGCATGCATTCATGTACATATAAGTATATGTACTAAATGCATACATTACATAAAATTCAGTCGCAGTTTCACAACCCTTAAATTTTGCTTCAGAAGCAACGTTTGTTCTTGTGGGAAACTCCAATTTTCTTGTGGTTTGTTAAGGCATGCACCATACATGCAAAAATTCTTATACGTTCGCTCATAAGTATATACATACATATATTTACATATATTATGTATAATGTGTGCTAAAAAAAATTCCGAAGATACAAACAAAGAGCAAAAGATACAAACTGTAATAATTTCTGTGTAAATGTTATATATTTTTTTCAATTTTTGTTTAAATTACAAGGCCAAGTGCTACACGTTCTTTATTGCGACCTAATTTTGTCCGTCAATAGTGTCGTAGCGCTACTTAAACAAGTATCAATAATTTTATGATGGAAATGTTATCCCACAAATCAATATCAGCAGCAATGGCATCAGCAGCAGGAAATAATGGAACCGAGAATGTCAATTCAAATGCAATTGGTTTAGCGAATGCCGAACAACTGTTTCCTTGTGTTTTTGAACAATTTTCAAATTGGCAAATTGGCGGCAATATGACTAATAATGAAAGTCAAAATAAGTAAGTGCAAAAGAATATAATAACCATGGCTTAATATATTGTATTTAATTTGTATTCTTTTTATTTATTTATTTTCAGTACACCACCAAATAATACCAACATGTTTAATAATTTTTTCACACCGTTCGATGCACCAAATGAATTTATATTGAGTGCAGCACCCATTACGATTAGTATGACTGAACCCAAAATGTCTCCTGCATCTTCAAATAAGTTAAACATTAACTGTAGTTATTGTGAATATAATCCCTCAATGCGTTGCTTGGATTGTAATGAATTCATGTGCAATGATTGTTTAAAAGAGCATCTCAAGACACCATCATCGTCAAATCACGCAATTGATCCGTTCCCTACACCTATTGGTACTTCACCGCCAAGCGCCACGTCAACAAGTGCACCAAAAATACCGTGCCCAAAGTACATTTGCGATGAGCATAATGAATTATTGGGGTTTGTTTGTGAGCAATGCAAAAAATTGGTATGCCAATTCTGCACTCTTCACGAGCACAAGGAGCATTACTATAAACCAATACAAAAGTTTGTTGGTGAATCAAAACAGAATATTGCAAATGCATTGGAGAATAGCCGTACGGGTACAAGATGTATTAAAGTTAGCATTGACAAAGCACTTGCTTTTATACGCCTCATTGAGAAAAATTGCGCTGATGTAAGCGATAATATTCGTAAAGCCTTTCGTCAATTTATTATCGCCATTGAAGACCGCGAGCGAATGCTTTTGGAGTTTGTAGATAAATTAAGACAACGTCGTTTGTCCACATTGCACGAACAAATGGCTGGATTAAAATCTGCTCTTGCTGGGCTGGCTGAGACTACTGATATGCTGCACAAGTTGTCTGCAAAAGGGATCCGTATGGATCAAGTGGATATTGCTCTGAAAATAACAAATGGTCAACGTCAACTAGAACAATTCTCTGCCATTTACAACGACTTACAACCCAAACAAGAAGCATATGCATTTGTACCTCCAAACTACACCCTCATCAAAGAACTGCGTAACCAAGGTGGAGTTATTTTGCTGAATGATAAGAATGTTCCCGTAATGAATATAACTGGTGGAATAATTTTGGGTGAAAATGCTTGTGTGGATTCGGCTGGTATGATATCTTCAATAGGAGGAAATATTTCTGCAAACGGTGTTGTAGCTACTAACATGAGGCGAGCACTTCTTAGAGATAATTCATTTCGAAATCCTTCACCCGTTATGCAAAATAGAGGTGGTAGTGCATGTAGCATGCTTAACCCAGGTTTAGATTGGGAATTAAGTTTGGTGCGCAGTTCTCCCGGGCTTCATTTTGGGACTCCGCGTTCAACACCTGCCATTCCGGGTACTTCTGAACCGGTAAAAGCACGTAGGTCTAATGCTCTCTCACTGTCATTTGCTACCGAAGGCCACGAAGATGGCCAAGTCAGCCGACCTTGGGGATTGTATGTTGATAAATTGGGGCACATTCTAGTGTCTGATAGACGCAATAATCGAGTGCAAGTTTTTAATCCTGATGGTGCACTCAAATTTAAATTTGGTCACAAAGGTGTTGGCAATGGAGAATTCGATCTCCCTGCAGGTATTTGTGTGGATATCGATAACCGCATTATCGTAGTAGACAAGGATAATCATCGTGTTCAAATATTTACATCCACTGGCGCATTCATTTTAAAATTTGGAAGTTATGGCAAGGAATATGGCCAATTCCAATACCCCTGGGATGTAGCTGTAAACTCCAGACGTCAGATTGTGGTTACTGATTCTCGAAATCATCGTATTCAACAATTTGACTCCGAGGGAAGATTTATTCGTCAAATTGTGTTTGATAATCATGGTTCCACAAAGGGCATAGCATCACCGCGTGGTGTGTGCTACGCACCCAACGGTAACATCATAGTATCCGATTTTGACAATCATTGTTTGTACCTGATAGATCCTGATATAAATGAGGTACATACATATTGTTAGTCTCAAGTAGGAAGGTCTTACCTCGAATTTTTTTAACATGGATTTTTTTTACGTATATATATATTATGAAATAAAAACCAACTGGCAGATCTCTTGTGATATTTTTACACTTGAAAATATTTATATCTTATAGATTTTATCAGCTAAGGGCAACGAAGGGTCCGCTCTCAACGAATTTAATCGCCCTTCAGGTATATGTTGTGACGATGAGGGTCGAATAATAGTTGCCGATTCGAAGAACCAACGCATACTAGTATACAGTCCTACTTTGGATTACTTGTGGGATGTAAGAGAACATAAAGTTCATTGCAATTTAAATTAATGGCCATTTGCTCACAATAATTTCTCTTTGTCTTTATTAAATTCAAGATTGAAATAAGGCCATCATTAAATTCCTTGATGCCAGATTCGTTAGATGAAAAAGACCGTACTTGTGATGTGGCCTTAATGCCAGATGGTCGTATTGTTTTTCTCATTGAACTGTCTCCCGATTCTAAAGAGGGATCTAATCGCTCTAAACACTTTGTGCATGTCTTCTAACGTTCGACATATCCGTCATTGGGATGGATAAATAATACTGCAATTACCGCAGTTGAACTGGATACATCATTGTCAGCCAACATCGCGACAACATCTGCGCAGAATTTCATAGGTAATAACGTTTGCAATGGAAATGCAAAAAAATTATAAAACTCAGCGATCTTCTTAAACAATTTAAGGTTATAAAACAAAAAAAAAAAAAAAATTATTAGGATTTAAGTTACAACGATTACCTCGTTCATATTATTTAGGGATCAGTTAGTATGAATCATGCATTCAGTTGTAAGCAAAAACACTACATCATTTGAAATCATTTAAAATCACATCAAGAGAAAAGAAACTTTTTTTATATTTAATCAAATGCTCATTTTCCAAGAAATATTTTGTAACACAATATTTTTAAAAAATTGACAATGGGAAAATGAGCATAATTTTATATAATTTCTATCAATCCACATGCGGCTTGCGTTTTGTGAACAGCACGTTCAGGAGAACATCAAAAGTTAAATCTCTAAATGTCACATTTTTCAAACGCATCTGTATATCATTTTATGAACAAACATAACATATGTATTGACATATGTATTGTTTTCTTTGAATTATTGGTAATAATCAGATGTGACAAACAGTAAATAAGCATTTTCGATTGATATCTGCATTCATAACACGGATTATACAGAAATTCTTATTGCTTTGTTGATAAAACTTATTTGGTTACAGACAAACATAAATTTTTTTTTATTTCTGTAAATTTTAGATTTTATATTTTCCCTATTATACATTTATTGTTCGGGATATCGTACCGTCAACATCCGAAATAGCCGTATTTTTGTCATTCACATTTAGCTGAACTTGAATATAGAAACATGTGTTGCTTAAACTGCAAATCTTACGAAATGACCAAATTTATAAAAACTTAAAAGCCATTTTTGTGCTGCTTTTGTGTTTCGTAATATTTGTTTTTTAATTTACAAGTGTAGAAAGATCTCGCAACCTCGTATTTTAAATTTAAAAGTTTTTGAAAAAGTTATTTTATTATTATTTCATTATTTTATTCTCTCCATTATACATTAAGGAATAGTTGAACGTTAATTAGAATGTCAGCAGGATATTTTGGAAAGAATGGTATCTAATAATTTTCAAATTTTTGGCTTTCTTAAATTGCATTAATTTTACGCATTACATTATTACGTTTCCAAAGGAATGTATCGCATATATGCATATTTTAATTTTACTACTTATTTTTTTTTTTTAATTAATATTTTTTTTGGTATATTATTTGTATTTTTATATAAACTATATATTTGTATGTTGGAATTTCTTATTTCATATTCCAATTTATGCATGTTATATACATCAGAAAGGTGTGTTTGCAAATAAGTTTAAATGTGGGATAAAACTTAGCACCTATATTTTTTTTTTTGGTTCTTCTTTCGTCTAAAAAAAAGTTATATAACAATGTTCGTTTTTAATCATTGGACACTGTACAAAAACCCATACAGGTCACTTTAGTTTGTATACAGAATACGATAAAACCTGCAGAATTATGTCTATTTTATTCGTATCTTTTCAATAAATAACAAGTTTATAAACCACTCACTTAATAGGTAAAGCTGAAAGCTGGCCACTTAAGTGGTATCATATAAAAAAATTTGAGTCTACTTAATTATTTGCATTTTAAGTAATATGGTTAATGACTCAGATATTAACCGTTCATTTTAAAAAGTAGGCTTATTTCGGACAATATGATTTTGAAAGCAAATGCTTATTTTCCTAATTAAATTCGAGAAATCAATATTTTCAGCTAGGCTTCCATATATTAAATATATTAAAATTACTACAGTTTGTGTGGAAAAAGTCAAAAATTAATTTTTTTTTAAAAAAATTTCATAGAAATATACAATGTACCGTATTTAGAAATAATCAAAATTTCCTTATCCAAATCCAAAAAAAAAAAATTTTTTTAAAGTAAAAGTAAAATTTCTGGTTAGGAGAAAATTTATAAAAGTTCCGCACAACTTCCCCATCAGATTTTAAACTATGTTACGAGAAATTTCGTTCTTTTAGGTTTTGCAATTCTATTTTTCCGTGGGAAAAATTTAAATGATAGCAGAACAACCATTCATTTTTATTTGAAATTTCTTATAAAATTGTGTTTTTTGGAATCATCAGTATTTTGTAAAATTAATTAAGATGGACTTTCCATATTTGCATTTACTAGCTTTTCTAATAATATATATGCATATATATTTTTACCCCTTTACCCAACTTACCCCTTTTTATATCCTTCTTTGTTCTAAATAAGTTTTATCAATCAATTAAAATTTTCAGCGTTACAGACGCAAGGGGCATTTTTTTTGTGGTCAAGTGTGAATTCGCTTTATTCATAACTTCATTTTATTCGAACCTTAAACATATTATAGATTTTTTTATTAATCCAAGATTAATTTTATTTTTAAATAGACTGATTATGATAAATACAAAGTTTAAAACTAAAACTCTATTTGTAAGAGACTAAAAATCTTAAGAGTGCAACCATTTATAATAAACATATAAAAAGTAACTTAACTGAAATGGCTTGAAAGCTAAAAATCATACAAAAAGAAAACTGCACAGGAACTGTGCACAGCAGGAAGTTTCATTTAATAACAAATTGTCAGCGGCACGAGCCACAGAAAGAAAAATTAAATAAAAAGAGCTTGCTGTGAAAGTTAATTAATAGTAGAGATTAAAAACTAATTACAATTAAGTTCTCTTTGACCTGATTTTACTCTTTGACATTTTTATTATTTGTTTTCGTTCTGATAATTGAGAGACTGAACTCAAGGAAATTATTTTCATATGATTCCATTTTAATTTACAAACTTTGTTAACATTATTTTTGTTAGTAAGACTGATTACCAAAGTAACTACATAACACCGACTAAAAACAAAAAAAAAAAATATTTTTTAATAAATCAAACAAAATCTTTAACACTAAGAACCAGCTAGAAAACTAAATGATAAGTGAAATGGAAATTAACTATTACAAGTATAAAGAAAAACTTACAAAACAAAAACAAAGTATATAAATAAAAAAATCACATAAATGTGTTCATTAGTATTATACATACATACGTACGTATGTAAAAAAATAAAATTATTAGATAATTTCAAAATAAGAGCAATATTTCAAAATGTGAAGCATTTCAAATGTTAAACCAGGATGACTGAAATTCAATTCCTTCAAATTAAACTTTTAAATTTAAATTTCTCCCCCCAAGTAACTCAACAAGGAAATAATAGTGTCGTCGGTTTAGTGACTTGAAGTCATAATGAAATTAGCAGATTAATTCCTACTTGTCCTCTATATTAATAATGCGGCGATGTATACGTTGTACACACATATTCACGAACTATCATTATTATTTTCTCCTTTTTGAGAAAATATATGTTTCTTTTAAAGCTAAAAAATATTTTGAGCTGCCTTTAAATTATTGATTTGCTTTTACAAAATGGAAATTATAAGATCCATATTTAATTTGATTGCGTATAAGTTTTGTTTGATATTCCCTGGTATTGCTTTTTTAAAATATAAAAGGAAAACTATGATATTGATTATAAGGAAAGTTAATAACAACAAATAGAACAAATTTAGATAAATATGAGTTGTTAACTCATTTAAATTAATATTATTAAAGTTATAATACAATTATTTGAAATATACTTAGAGAAGTAGTCAAACAATAACTTACATTCATGCTTGAATGCACAACTTAGCATAAATTGTACTAAATTAAAAATAATATAATTTTGCGAAATTTACAAAATTAGTAAAACTTAAAGCAAACTCATTTTTTAACCAAACCATAATTTAATTCAATGTATAACAAATATACCTACCACACACATACATACACATTAAAAGAAAAATTATCTTATACAAATATAAATATTGGAAAAGGAATAACAATTTTGTAATGTAAAAGTCCTTCCACCAATTTAAGCAAGTTGCATTTATAACACCAACATATTAAAATTGTAAAACTCTGCAATGATGAATGTTGGTGTTGATTTTATAAAAGTAATAAAACAAAAATACATAGTAATTTAAGGAAACTTTAGTATTCTTTACAATAACTTAAACATTTATACACTAAATGATTTTTTATATTTTCTTTTTATATATTTTATAATTTTTTTTTTCTATATATGTATGTATTTAATAATGTTCGGTTTATTATCAAAACGCATGCTCAGGTATTTACACGTTTACTCATATTTTACAATTTTCTTTATTTATAAGCGTATTTTAAAACATAAGTTCATTTGTTATAGTTTTTACTTTTCCTATAATTTCAAAGTAATTGCCACTTACGAAAGTACATACGTAAATAATTCCACGGTTAAAAACTCATAACTAGCATAACTGAAAGAACCAAAATAAAGTGCATGCCATTATGGGCGGTATACCCCTAAGAAATAATAATAAGTACTGTGTTAGCAATGATTTCAAATCATTCAAGAATAAATAGTTAATAGACAAACTGCCAAGCTAATCTAAAGTAATTTAAAATGGCTAATATTATTCAATTACTGCAATTAATTCTGTTTTTAAATTTTTTTTTGTTGTTTTTTGGTTTATATTTACCATATTTTTTTCCTCTGCGCATTTATCACTTAAAGTAGTTAATTTAATTGCCAAAGGCTCCAAATCAAAAACAAATTTAAAAATGTTTTTTTTTGATCCTTGTACATAATGCGCAGATTTATTTAATCGATTTAAAAAGCCATCATGCTCATTTCAGACAATTCTCCAAATCGCACATTAGAAAAATGCCAGCAAGCATATTTTTAGAATTAAGTAAAAAAAATTAAAAGAAAATCAAAGCTCTTCGTATTATACAAACTTCAAAAGTAGTAAAATAATTTGAAAGTTAAAATAGTAGTTTTAACGTAGAAAATTTAACAAGCGACACGACATCACACGCTTCTCCTCATATTAACTCTGACGTGAATTGTAATAATATTATTGCACCAAATTTTCTAGCTCCCAACTTATACTCTAACTTTCACCAGTCTACTGACTTGACATGAGGGTTTATTTTGTTCGACGTCCCTTCCTATTATTTAAATCGCCAACATTTAAACGACGTATTATATGGAATTGTATTCAATACACAATTGATGTGTGTGGTAGTTGCTTTGAGATGAAATTAATTTTTGTTTTTATTATTTTATTATTAGTATTCAATTTTTTTTAATAAAATCAATTATTTTTGCCAACGAAGAAACGTAAAAGGAAAATATATTAAAAAAAAATGAAAACGTATGTTGTTACTGTCGTGTTCTGTTTTGTCGTAAAACAATAAAAAACAAAATAAAATAGTCAGAGACTAAAGGCTAAATATACATCAATAATGTATATTTTAAGAAAAATTAAGGTTTTTCCGGAAAACTTGTATTACATTTACGCAATTTTATTCGTCTTTTACTTTTTAATAATTAAACAGAAGTTATTTGTTATAATAAAATGTATTAAATAATTAGTTATTGCAAAATTTAATATCCTGATAAGCGATGCGCATTCAAATAACACTTCAATATTTATCTGAAAGCATTATGTTCATTACCTTAATTTTTATTATCAAAGAAGAAAAATAAATCAGATACGCCTACTGCAATTTTTCCGGATTTGTTTTTAGAAGAAATTTTCACTTAATGCATTAGGAAGAAAATTAATCAGGAGTTTCAAAGAAAATAAAAACGAAATAAGGTATTGAACTTAAATCAAAATACAATTTTGAAGTTATTTAAGTAAAAAAAATTGAAATTATATTTTACAAAAATCCTACACATACACACATACCCATATAAAACATGAAGAAAGAAATTCCTAAGCAGATTCAATTATATAAAATATAATTAAAACTCTATATAAATAATTTTTTATTATCAAACATGTTTTTTTAATGTAAAAATTGAAAAAATAAAAATGCAAATATTTGAGTACAAAACATAAAAGTACAAATTACCAATTTAAGTTTGAAAAAAAAAATTAGCAAAGGAAATGAGAAAAAGTAAAAACTGCACACATACAAAAAAAATGTACGCTGCGAAACGTCAAAATGCGTTTTGAACTCGTAAAACTTTTGTTAGGGCAGTTTATCTTCTTCATAAAAATAATTTCATAAAATCAAATAAATACATTCTTAGTAAAATTCTAAAATTACTTAAAGACTATTAAATATATGAAAAATATACTTATACATAAAATTAATAAAACACAACAAAGGAAGTTGTAAACATTTTGCGAGTGTTGAAAAATTCTTTTTTGAAGTTCGTATTAAAAAAATAAACTCATAAACCTTAAGTTTAATATACACCCAACTATATACATTAATATAAGCTTAATTACGTTTAATAAATATGATTGATAGTTTAAGAAAATGTATTTCATATACATATACACATACATAAATACATACAACCATAAATAAGTTCATATATACACTTATATTATTCTATAAAAAAAAAAAAATTCAATGTCATGTAAGGCAGTTTGTAGTAGAATTGTAAGTTACATTATTCATATTGGTCTATGGGATTAGAAGAGAAAACTTAACTAAGAATATGACATTAAAAGTTTGAAACCATGAGCAGATAGATATCCATACATATTGTAAACATGCTTACGCCGATGCGTAAGCATGTTTACTGTGGACTTGATTCACTAGTGGTAAACTGATCGAATTCTGCACCATTTCACAGAATTTGCCACATATGCACTATATATATTATATATATATTTGTGCTACCCCTCCCTTTTAATTGCTATTTAATTTATCAGAAAATGAAACTAATGAGTTAAGCAATAAAGCAGATTTTCAATGCATTTTTAATATTCTACTGAATATCAATATTTGGAATCATTACTATAATTCAAAATAATAATGGTACAATATTATTTTGTGAATTTTTCATGAAAACACAAAATCAGAGAGGACATTCTACTGTCCAAACTTATGTCGGACATTACATTTATTTCACATCTGCCAAATAAAACTGATAGTGAATCAAGGCCTTTTAGTATGTTAGCTAACCATTATTTTATATACAAATATCATTATAACATGATTAATTTATGAAAAACTTAATTCCTAAACATTAAGTAAGCTTGAAACTTTTTTAAGAGTAGCCAGAAAAACAAAACACTTTTTAATTGGTTGATCTACAATTTATTCATGCTATGACCGCATCATTAATATGAGTAACTGAAATTGTATAATATTTCATATTAATAATAATAAAGATTTATATAAAGCAAAAAAAAATTTTTTTAAATGTTTAATAAATAAATTATTCAGAAGATACGGAAATTTATTACATATTTTTTTAATATGTTTTTTTTTATATAAAATCACAAGCGGCAGCAGCCTATAAGATTAAATGAGTTGGTATTGTGAAGGGATTTTCTGCAGTTGGCGCAAAGTTGCCGATAATGTTATATTGCCAGCTAAAACGCACAGCTAGTACAGCTAAAACGCACAGCAATTGGAATTAAAAATAAAATAACTATTTCGTGTGAGATTTTATATAAAATTATATTAAACACGATATTTTGGCAGTCATTACAGACCGACGTGAGAATAAGAGATATTTAATTGGATTACGTTTTCACTTTTTTTGCCTTACAAATATTACTTGATAATAAAAATTAAATTGACAAAAAAAAAAAATAATGAGCCAACAGGTGACGGTATTGGTAAATAAAACAAAAACATAAAAACTAATTAATGAAAAAAGGAATAAAAAGTTTGCAATTTCTTATTAAAAAAATTATAGACTCCAATATGTAAAAACTTGTTTTCACATCATGCACAAATTTCAAAAACATTGAAAAGCTATCTTAAAATACAAACCAACCCCCACACCCATCCCTATTAACTAATGCAAGCATTAGTAATGTCATGTCCATAAGCACCTTTCCAGTTTCCTAACTTTGAGAGATGATAGAGTGTACTTATTTTACATTTATGACAGCACAACATGTTTAGAATTAGTATTATTTGGTATTTTATTAATTAGTATTTTTTTATTATTACTATAGAATTACTGAGCCTAAGGTGCAAATGTCTTGTCCCATTTATTCATTAGGTAATCATTTGAATTTGTTCTCTAAAGGATGAAATAATCAAAAAATTAAGGTGCCTGTGGGATTATATGTAATATCTATAAAATCTATTTTCAAAACGTTCATACAATTCATGCTTCGACTACGTTTGTACTGCTCTGTGGTTTCCAGAAGTCTTATAGGAATGATTTCATTACTAGAAGCAAACATATGTGAGCGGTTACAAATTGTATTAATGACGATTCAAAAGCACAGAAAAAAAAATTATTCTTACATGAATAGGAGAAGCTACTCCAGATTTAATGTTTTATCATATGTACAATATACATTTTTTTTTGTACCATAAATTGTACATCCATATGATTTTTTATCTGTCAACGAAACAATCTTTACAGATGTACATTTATATTCCAAATCCAAATCCAAATGTGTATCCTGAAGAGACATGTTATTGTAATACGTTTACTATTTACCTAAAAATATTTTCAAAAGGGTAGTTGGTTACGTTTCTGTTATTATTTTCTAATTGATTCTGAACAATCTAAGTAAAGTTCACTAAATTGTGATATGAATCTTCGATATTAAAATTGTCTTGATTATTTTATTTAATTTAACCAAATCAAATTCTATTTTTGAGTTGATCAAGAGATAATGTGTATATATAATGCACCTTTGCGTGTATAAAGTACCTGGGAGCGTACGTACCTGCATTCCATATCAAACACTTTGATTCCTTTATATTCTTCAACTAAGGAAATTACAATCAAAAAATATTCAATTAATGCAGTTCAGATTGTAACAGCTTCCCCAAAAACGCCTTCAAATCCATCAAATATATGTATGTAGCGCAAATAATGTAATCTTAATGTTATGAGGACTTTATCTTAAAGAGTACAACTCTGCAAGTAATTATCACTGCCAGTAATATGCGTTGTAGTCCTCTCTCTTATGGAGTTATTTTCATGAGGTTTGATTTTGTTGAGGGGAGGTGGATGTTGAGAATAGCTTCGTAAATTGCTTCGTTCTTATTTGTCAGCACAGTTAAATGCCTACATCAACATATATGTTTCCAACTTTCTAGTTGACGTTTTTCACAAAACATTCCTATCTGAAAACCAAGAAAAAAACTTTAGAAACGGTCAATTAAAGCTTTCCATGTGTACGTATATACTTGCAATTGCATTTACTTTGCTTATATATACATTTTTTTTCTTGTAAAATATACCATTTTTTGATGTAATATTTTTCTGGATATGAAAGAAAACAACTACAAAAAAAATTGACCATCAAAATTCTATTATGGAGGGCATTCGGGTTGCTCGTTTGCAAGAAAGCAACAGCAACCCAACTGAGGTGTTAAGCCATCCGAATGTTAATTTGGACCAACAACTTCCCTTTGGGTGCCTCCGTAGGCGAGTCAATAATGCTGAGCCCACTAAACCGAAGGTAGTGGGTACGATTCCTGCGAACAAGCCGAAACTTTTGCATGTTGAATTAATTAATAAAAAACATTTACTTTTGGAGAGCGTTTAAAAATGTTTGCTGGGTATGGCTGACAAATGTATTGGGAGTGTGTGCGATATATGCATGTGTGCATTTATGTACATGCTATTTGTTATTAATATGATACAACACTGAAATTAAACCAAGGAGTTGGCTTAGTTGTTTTTATATTGACAACAAGAAACTAATATTTAGTAACGACATTAGTTTAAATTGAGATGTCGTAAAGAAAACATTTACGTAAGTCGTTCTTAGAAGTATGTTTAAATATTAAACATTATTTGTATCAATATCGAAAGCTTGCAAACTTTTTATTTTTTTTGCATTTAACAATATAAAAATCTAAATAACTATTAAAAGAGTAACTTTTGTGTTAACAAAACAAAACACAGATTTCAAGTGCAAGTACAAGGTAACAACAAATTTGTGTTAAGGTAACTACATATATAGTACGTGTCTGTCATTCGTAATCGTGTGCACATTTGCATAAATGCACATTTACTAGTGTTTAAGGCCTTATGTAAACTTTACATGCCGTGATAGCTTTGAATTGTAAAATTTTTATATAAATGCTTTATAATGATTTTTAAAAAAATGTATTCTAAATTGCTTATTGTGGGGTAGGTTAATAACGTAAAACCGCCCAAAAACTAAAAATTATATTGTATATATCCCTCAACTTCTAAGCACTTTTTCAATCTAAAAATACCCAGATAATTATTACATTTAAATAATTATTTATACATGTCGAGTATCTACATACATATGTACATACATATATACACACCTAATATCTTTATTGTATCGTTCTACTGAAACAGTAATTCTCTTTCGCATACTTTTGCTATTCGAATATTAAAACTTATGTTTGGTGTTCGATCTCAGCGTTATTCTCTTTTAATCAAAACTAACTATATATTAATATCCCTGGAATAGCATAGTAATACATATAGATTTTCTTCCATCTCTGCTTTATAGATAAACTATATGTTATTATAAATTTTTTACATTTTCATTAGAGTTTATAACTTTCCAACCATTGCGATTTCAATTAAATTGTAACATTGATTTTGATATTTGTAACTTCTACATGATGGTGCTTTAGAGATCAAGTTATACTTTCAATAGTGGCTTTCATAAGATTTTGTTTTTTTGTAAAAGGTACTATACATACTTATCGAAATGTTTTTACCTACACATGTACATGTGTATCTAAGCACAATCTGAATGAGTTTTTGTGTACGTAAATGCAAATGCATATAAATAGTAAAATATTTAGCGAGACCTTAAAAATATATGTCATGATTAGTAAATAACACTAACTGCCAATGAGTTTTAATGCGTACGTACGTATTTACAGGCACACATATGTACACTTATATCCTTAGTTATACACAAATACATTCTTATGTATGTACACATGTGAAATATAGAGGCGATATTTGTTTAGTTTTTAGAGGGAAATTTCAATTAATTTGTGGAGCAATTGGAAGTTATTAACACACGCTGAAAACACACAATTTATTTCGATTTTCTTAAAATTTGAATTACATAATTTGAGAATTAATTTATCTATAGATTTATATGTCCAAAAATAGGTTCCCTCAAAAAAAAAAAAAGAAAAAGTCGAAGTAGGCTCTACCATTTTACGACGATCTAATATTTTAATTCGCCTTGGCTTTTCTATTCCATTTTATTGCTTCTGATTTAAATGTATAATCAGGATGCAGTAAACATCTTAATGTTTTTATTGTACTATAAATCAAGTGTGTGTCTATTCAATTGTATGATAATAATTCATAGTGTTGCTTCAATTTTAGAATACAAAAAAGGACATTTTTATTTACAATTTTTGAGTTTCTTAGAGGAGGTGACTACGTAGCAGTCCTAGTGTAAAAAGTTTTGAGACTACGTCGTAACTAACTTTTTCTGCACTTGTACGAACGTGCATCATTAACAAACTACATACATACATATGATTCCGATATTCTTTTGCGATAAATTATTAAATTTTAAAAAACAGTCATAGGGCAGATGCATACATAAATATCTACATACAACGGAACGTTCTGGCGCATTTATGTATGTGTCATGCATGATCGGGAATGTCACGCAACCATCTCTTGTGTTTTACATTTTGAATTTCATTAATTTTACTCATTAAATATTAAAAAATTCATTTTTAGAAAAAAAATTCATTTAAAAAAGGTGCATGAAATGACATTAAGGAATAATATTATATTTTATGAAAAAATTTCATTTTAGCAGTTGTTTTAATTTTACAAGTCAGTTTTATAAAATTAGTAAATATTATAACTAACACGAAACGCAACTCAAAATAGTATATTTATGTACATATAAGATTGAAATACATACATAATATATATTCAGTATATTAATTTTAATTTTGCTATTTTAGTTCAAGTATACGAATTTAAGAAAAATTTCTTAGAAATGGCGGATGTAAAAGATCAATTTCCTGACACAGTATTAAATATACCAACAACAACTGAACCCGGTATGTATTTTTACTTATGTAAAATTGAAACTAAAGTGTAAAATGTATGAAATTTGTGTTCGAAATTTTTAAGGCGGTACCCCAATTATAGATGCATTCAAAAACTACTACTCTGAAAATGTTGAAGTCATAGACATTGGTAAGTTTAATACGTTTATAACCATGCAACTAATGAAAACTGTTAAATCGCTTATTTGATTAATTCTACATCTATATTCATATACATACATATATGTATAATGTATTGGTTCGTTTAATCAACCAATTGATAAAATGTGCATATTAATTTTTTTTTGTGCTTATAACTGTTGAATGTATTCAAATCAAAAATAGGAGAACATTATTACGTATGAGTCTGTGTTTTAATGCGAGCACGGCTAAAATCTATGACAGTGCCAACCCATTTCGGCTAAAAGAGTTTGCTGCAAACATGTGCATTAACAAAATATAGAAAATTCTGCATTGTTCAATTAATATTTTGGAATTAACGGTATTATGGTTTCACAGGGTTCAAATATTAAATATACGAATTAAAAAGTTTTTGTTGATTATTATTTATAAGAACAAATTGCAAAACAAGTAAAGTTTTTTGCTTTGAGGAAGAATGGTTTAAATAAATAGTTGATACATTATTCGAACTTGTAGTACAGAAAAATTTCACATTTAATAACACTTCACTTTAAAAATCTGTTTTTAAAAATGCAATTGGGATGCTATATTGTAATAAGACCTAGTGAAACTTTCAAAATAATATTCAACATAATCATATTTTTATCAAACTTAGATATACGAGTGCAGATACGTATATACTCTTTAATTTTATTTTTTCTTGTTAGAGAAGGGCATAAAAACAACATATGTGTAACTTACATATCTATCATTTATATTTATGATTATAGTACAGAAAATAGGGATCGATTCGATACGACTTATTCAGTAAATAAGTATTACGTAATATGTATGTGTATATATACGTATAAATAATAACATCTTTATAATTGAATCAATTAAATCAATTATTAAAAAAAGTGGTTTTGCTCGTTTTTAAATGAAAAAAATTCGACGTACATACTACATATATATATACACAAGCATGTACTGTAAATTTTCATTATCCAAATATGTAAATATAGTTGATCCGTTGCTAATAGATTTCACCAGCTGATTAATTACGGCATACTCGTATAATCAAAACCATTCACCAAGTATATTTGCGCGTATATACAAAAGTTATGAACACATTTATTTATTAACTTGTATATTCTCGTATTTCTATTTAATTTAATAAATGCATGTCTATTAAATATGTGTTTTGCAACAAAATTATACATACATACTTATGTATTAGTTTGAATCAGGGACTGTAAAAAATTTTTTATTTATCAAAAATAAATATCACTTTGTTCAAAATTCCTATTTAAATTAAGACTGCTCCAAATATTTTTCCTTTAAAAAATATATACATATATATTTTCAAAATATATACATATATATATTTATTCAAAATACATTTACATAAATTGTTTATGTCTCCCTTAATCTTGGGTCCAAAAAGTCAACTAACCAGATAAAGAACTTTATCATTTTATGTTAGAGATGGGATCGTGACTAGCTTTAGCCGGTGGGTTAAAATACTAAACTTAACTTCATCCTAATATTCCAAACCAGGATCTAAAAATAAAATGTAAAGTGCAGCCGACATCTTTATGATTAGTAGAAAGGAATCAACACTGAAATTAAATGGCTCAAATTTAGGCATTAACTGCATATTTAGTTTTGAGAACTATTCTATTCAATAAAATGATGTGAGCGATGTCCGTCTCTATTATCTACATAGTAAAAGGGTTTTCATTAAGCGCTTGCTTTGTGTTTTTCAATATAAATAAAATAAAGAGTAATTATATCGTTCTAATTTTTTATTCCAATATGCCAATTTGTCTGGAATCCTAGATGTCGAGTTTTAAGATAAAACATGTCTGGTAAGAAAACAAAAATTCATTCATTATCATAATCATTCTTAAAGAAATGTGGCATTTTACTTTTTTTTATTAAAAAACGAACTAATTTGTAAATTTACGTGCTGAATAAATGACAGTGTCAACAACACGACCAGTTCCAACAGCTACAACACTTTACTTTGGAAGTTCCTATTAGGATACTCGTTAAAATACACTGCATACAAATGTATATTTTAATTGTTTATCTATTTTTATATGTACATACGTACATGCACGCGGCAATACATTTTATTTCATTCAGTTTGATATTCAACTTTATTGGTACTAGTTGTTTATTTGGTTGAACAGATTTGTTTTAATACGGCAAAATAATTCATTTTAATTTTTAGAAAATATAAAATTTTCCAGCTGGTAAAAAGTTTTCATTTTATAAAATTGTACGTTTTGGTATTCCATTTAATCTGAAAACATACTGGTATGTACATAAATAAATGCATATGGATGTAGGAATATATATATATGCACACATATGTATATTAATAAAATCGAATCGATTCGTATTGATAACATTAGGTATAATAGAAATAATAATAATTAGGTATAATTATTAACTGTAATAATAATAATAATAACTAATTTTCTCAATATGTTATTACTTTGTAAGCTTAGTATTCAATAATAATAATACATACTTATATGTATGCATCGTAAAGAAAATTTACTGTAATGTCAGACTCAAGCAGTAACCTGAAGGAACATTAGAAATTTTGGTGATGAAATTTTTTTTTACAACAAACATTTGCTTCTTCATATTATAATTAAATGTTAATTGCTATTATAAATTGTGTTTAGTATTACGTTTATAAATTTAAGAACTCATGTAATCCCCAAAAATTTAAATTTAAATTAGAAATCAATCCGCAGATAATTGCGTATTTTAAATATCAGCCAACAAAGTCATCATTATATCCGGCTGAGGCTATTTCGCAAGTATTTTGTGTTTAAAATAAATTACGTTTTACATGAAAACTTCTGGTTTTAAAATATTAATTTTAGCAATGCTAACTGCATTGGTAAGCCAAAAAAAAAATGATAAGCTATAACTTCCATAAGAATTCACTAATGCTGGTATATCAAGTCTAGTAACATCTACATCCATCTGCTTGTATGGTTTAATGCACATGTACGTGTAAGTATGTACATTGTATGAGTTCATAATGGTTAATTAGAGCCACCAGTTGCAATTAACTTATTAATTGTACGTATATAAAAGATATGAAATATAAAAAAGCTTTAAGGCATCTACATACTCGTATGTATATTAGTGGCATACATATATAGTATACTGTAGGCTGTCACCAAACTCTATAAATATGTGTAAAGTAACTGCAAATATGCAGATGAGGTACTTTATTCAACTTTAGATTTCAAATTAAGTTAAGAAATTGTTTTAGACAATTTTGTTTAGATATTTAGCTTTGTAGCGCATTATCAATTTATGTTGGCGCCGGCATGTGAAGTAAAACCTATCAGACTAGGTTATTTTAACAGGGGAAACTTCGCTTAATATGGCAATGCTTCTGTTTCCATGATAACAATGTTGCCATTTCAGAAGTGTTATGTTACATCTTTTATATACGTACGGATGTAATTTTAAGATGTAACAAATAATACCAATTCTAAAGTTGATGACTAAAAATTCAACTATAGTCGCTTCTGAGCGGCAAAGTTTACCCGTTTTGCATATTTGCTGAAATCAAACCAATTTCCACACAAAATAATAAAACAATAAGAATGTCAATCCCAAAATGGGGAAAAAGTTTTTATACTTAAAAAAGAATTGACGAAATTTTGTATAGAAAAAAGCAAACTTTTATAATCTGAATCCGGTCCAACGTTATATCAATCACAACGCCGTGATAAACTCCGTTATCATACCATTTTGAGGTGCAGTTGTAGTTTGCTTTTGCAATGACTTTCAGTTGATTTTTGTGTCTCGTAATAACTTCTTAACTTCCATGGATAGTCGGATTGGTTTTGTTTAACAATCGCGTAGTTAATGATAAACATTTTTTGTTTTTTGAGGTTCGTGTGACTTTTTAATTTATGTATTTCTATTATCTCCTTTTTGTTCATGATATTTACTGCACAAAACAAGAAAAATAGCTTTAATTGCAATCAAAAAAAAAAATAAATAAATAAAATAACCAATACACCTACATGCATACGTGTGGCTATGTGCACATGTATGTATGCATTTGCTTGCAAATTCGGAAGTACAATTTTGAATAAAACTAATTTAGATACATAAGTATTTATGTGATGTGTTAATTGAGATGATAAATTTATTAAATCTGAACGCACTTACAAACTTGCATGCATAAACTGGAACGCAACAGTAAAAACGTGTGTAAAAATATATATATAAACATTTTAAAAGCATACATTTTATTTACAATTTGCAGATACTGACGAATCCGATAAAATGGCCAGCTATGAAGATGTAAGTACAGAAATGTATCCAGTTATTTCCATCCAAAGAAAAACTTGTACATATATACTTACATATGTATATATATGTATCTGCATGTAAATGTTGTGCATGTACATATATATATATATGTATATACATGTATACTTATTTTTTGTTTTTTCTTGCATAACAATATATTGAAAATTGAAACCCGCTCCAATTGCTATTTACAATAATCAGGTTTTACAAAGATGCCGCACAGCATTCGCTAATGGGAAAACAAGGGACGTTGGTTTTAGGTATGTAGTATATAAACCGAAAGCAAGACCCGTACATTTGTGAATATTTTTGCATATTTGGATATGTGTATATATAGTGGGTACACTATATGCATATTTTGTAAAATCGATTACCATTTATTCCGCTTTTATTTTGGCCACGAAATTCATGAAATATATGTACTTACATAGATACATACATATAAAAAGAATTTTTTTGATATTTAATTAGCTTGTATATTTGCATGAATGTGTTAATGTATGAAAATTAAAAGTTAGCCTTTAACTTTCCTGTAAAACTAGTTTGAATAATTTCAATGTTAGATACGTATGTACATATCTATTCATATATACGTATATATGTACTTATGTATATTAGAACGCATACTTTCACACTCATGTCATGGATACCTGCATATACATACATGCATACATACAACTGTGTGATTTAAATCAATAAATAATCTGACAGCTGCAAGCTACTCTTGAGGATCGCCTTGCAGTCAATCTTTTAATTAAATACATACATATGTATCTATATTATGCATATATCATAAACATACACATGTATCCATACATACCAGTATAAAAAACGAAAACAACATTATTAAGATTAATTAATAATTATTTGGGTTAAATTGGCAAATTCATGGTGATCTTGTATTTGGAGTTTTTGAGTTCAAGATTGATATAAAATATACTCTTTATTATTAGTCGTTCATACTGCATGTGCCACATAAAGTGAACATAATTTCTATGCCCCTTAGATATGAAAGAACAAATTGTTTGGGGAAAATAAATATAAGAAATAGTCACTGGGACTATTATGTGTATATATGTATAAAATACATCCTACATGCACTTGTGTATTTTAATGAAATCTCCAGTATTTTGACACACCATATGCACATTGGATGTACTCCTTTGTACATACATATTCAAAATTACTAATAATGTTCGCACATCATATACATATGTATGTACATACTTACGTATGTACACATACGCAGAGAATGAATGCACAATGTATTTAAAAAGCTTATTAAATTTTTTCTCGGAAACTTTTGACAATTTGTTTAAATTTTATTACAGAAAAAAGCAGTTGGTGAATTTGCTGCGAATGTATGAAGAGCATGAAACTGATATGATTAATGCTCTTGATGCCGATTTGCGGCGACCTAAACAGGAAAGTATGGTCGTTGAGACAGAGTTTTTGAAAAATGATATCAAACATATTTTGTACAATATAAATGAATGGGTAAAGCCAAAATATCCCGAAAAATCATTCGTTAATTTAATGGACGATGTACAAATTTATAATGATCCATATGGAGTGGTTCTTGTGATTGGCGCATGGAATTACCCATTGCAGTTGTTAATGGTTCCTGTAGCATCAGCTATTGCAGCTGGCAATTGTGTTGTAATCAAACCCAGTGAAATTGCTGCAAATTGTGCCAAATTTATACAACATACTTTGCCGAAATATTTGGATAATGTGAGTTAAAATAATAATTATTTTATGTAACAACTAAAAAATTTAAAAAAGGCTTACGAAACTTTGAAGTAATTTGCTGGTTTGAGAAAGATATTAATAAATCAATATCAAAACCGTTCTCGGTAATTATATAACTTAATCAAATGTATGGTACAAATTCTCTAACATGCCTTTTAGTTGTAAGTGTGTTTTTATATAAACTAATAGTTATTTTTTATGTGTTTCAGATTAAATTTAATATTTTTTATTATGTTTTTTTTTATATTAACGATGTTTAAAAAGTCAAGTATATTGTAATGTGTATTTGCAGGACTGTTATCCTGTGATTTGTGGCGGACCTGAAGAAACTACTGAGCTCCTTAAGCAACGTTTTGATTACATTTTCTACACCGGATCTACACGTGTAGGTCAGATCGTACATGCTGCTGCAAATAAATATTTGACACCTTGTACATTAGAATTGGGTGGAAAAAGCCCCTGTTATATAGATAATTCCGTGGAAATAGTAACAACTGTCAAACGTGTTCTCTGGGGAAAATTAATAAACTGTGGCCAGACTTGTATCGCTCCTGACTATGTTATATGTTCTAAAGAAATTCAAGAAAAGTTTATCAAAGAAGCAAAGATTATTTTAAAGGAATGGTATGGAGATAATATTGAAAACAGTCCCGATCTCAGTCGTATTATAAATAAAAACAATTTTGAGTAAGTAATAAAATTTTTTTTTAAAAACATAATCCTTTTACCTAAACACTTCACGTATCAGCCGTTTGATGTCCTTAATGAAGCATGGAAAAATTGTAGTTGGTGGCCATCATAATGCAGCCGAACTGTTTATTGAGCCAACAATAATTGTTGATGTTAAACCAGAAGATCCAGTAATGCAGTCGGAAATATTCGGACCAATCCTACCATTTATAAACGTAGAAAATGCTTATGACGCTATTAAATTCATCAATTCCAGGTATTTAGAATTTATAATCTATTGCACAACATATTTCCTTTTTTGCTTACATATATTGTCCAAAGTTAAAATATAAATATAATTTGTTAAATTGTTTTCTATTTATTGTTAACAATATATTCATAAAAGCGAAAAATCTGATAGGCATCCTATCATGAACAATCGAAACCATTACCATGCAATAATGCGTGTATAACAAAGTAATTGAAATAATAGAAAATGTGGCAGATATAATTACTTTTGCCTCAAACAGGGGTTAATTTTTTTTGGCGGTGGTTTAGTGAGCTGATTTTTCAAAAGGTTTAAATTGCCTTCAAGTAATTTCAAAATTGATTAGAACTACATTTTCTCAAATTTTTTACAAAGGTATATTTTTCATACACACAAATTTATTTGTTTTGGAAAGCTGTACTACGTTGAAAATAATGGTCAATTTGCCTATAAACACTTTTTTACAATAGTGCAGTAAGTAATATTATATATCTCCTATTTCTTAACCCTTCGTAGCTTTTTTATTAAGTAATGGAAATGTGTGTATGCGTTAGGTTCGAAAATAACTAAAACAAATTGAATCTGAATCATATTGAATATACATACATACTCATACATGTATGTAGGTGAAGAAAGCTCAGAGAGTGGCTATACAATATAGAATATCGCAAAACATGGAGAAGCCATTTCTAGAATAGTGTTGAATAATCTGGGTCCTACGAATTCAAGTATAAATTAATAATTAAACTTTAACTCATCGTAATTTTTGTCTGTGTTTTATTTGAAAACATTCATTTGAATTGAGTTTCTTTTTGAAAATTTTCATTACCATTCTTATTTTCTTATTATGAATTGCTACTCATTGTCCATCGCAAAAGAGCACTTGGAAAGAAATGATAAAATTAATTCAAGATTGACATACATATACATATTCATATCCATACATAATGTATGTATTGATACATTATGTATGTATGTACATTTGTAATTTGGAAAAAAAAACTTGCACTCATTTAAAATTTTTACTTCTCATTTTCAACCATGTGTCTTGTCTCAATATCTAAATGTTAAACTCATACATGAAAATAAATAAAACAAAACAAACAAAAAAACAATTAGAGAAAGTCCTCTAGTGATGTACATTTTCACAATGGAACCAGAAGTACAAAATTTATTCATACGTGGTACACAGTCAGGAGGCATTTTGTTAAATGATACCATAATGCATTACGCTGGTAAGAAAACCTATAAAGTATACATATAAAATATAGAAATTAAAATAGTTTGGCTAAAAGTTGACATGGTTCATAGAATTATTTTTAAGAAATAACATTTTGAGGTGTTGGGCACTTGAGGTGTTGGTACTTATTATATTCACTTTTATTTAATGTATTGATGTGTTAATATACATATCTATGTATGTATGCTTATTTCCTCTATAGAAAACATTTGTCATAAAATTTTATACATTCTTAATAGGGAAAAGCCTTTAGTGATTTATGTTTTCTCCAAATCCCAGAAAATCACACGGGAGTTTTTAGAAAGTACCCAAAGTGGTGGATTCTGCAGTAACGAAACTATTATGCATTGCGGAGGTATTGGTTTTACAATAAAATTGCTTTTTAAGTATTTAAAAAATATTTATCAATATTGTGCATGCTTTCCTAAATGGTTTATAAATTTTATATTTTTTTTTTCTTTCTTATTTCTAACACTGTATATACTTATTCACAAAAGTATTTCGAAGCAAAAACTTTATATTTTAAGTGTTAGTATAAAAACATATATTTTCATTTAAAGTTTAATAAAAAATAATTTTAATTTAAATTAATATAAAGAAAAGCCTATTCTCAAAAAATTTTTGTAACATTTAAAACTAAAACATCATCTGGAGGTTTTTGCAGTAACGACTTGTTGAATCGATTTGCAGGTACAGAATATTATAATTTTTGGTGTTGTAAGACTTGACTTGATTTTTCAATCTATAATCGTTAACACAGTATTAGGCTTGATAATAATTTTAAGAATTTAAATTCAATCTGCTCTAAAAAATGTAATTTTCTAGTATATAATTAACTAAAATTTGTTAAATGCGTACGTGTGGAAGTAGTCCTATTAAAAATAAAGAAAAAATCATATAAAGTCATATTTTTGAATTATATGAATCTTACGTGTTCATAATTTCTTTGCACTAAAAACTTCTAAAATTTTTGGTTGAGACATCTCTCAAGCAAATTTCCGTTTGATTTCCGACTTTATCCCACAATTTTTTCCCACAGCGGTAGAAACGTAATTGTAACATTATTCTGCAAATTAAAATTAAAAAGAAAAACGAATTTTATTATTTAAAAAATAATTATTATTATTTATTAAAATTACTAATTATTTCATTCAATTTAATTTATTGAATAAACTAATTTTATAACTATTTAAGTGAACAAATCACGCTTCCATCATGATTATATAACATATTTTATTTCATGTATATATAATGCTTACATTTCGTATTAATTTATGTTATCTCACTAAAATATAATTTCCCATTTTTAATGCTTTCATTAATTATTTTTTTTTGACACACGAATAGAAAATATTTAATTATTTCAACGGGTTGTTAAATTTAATCATAATTTATTTCTTATTAATATATGTATATGCGGAACGAAAACTAATATTATAATTATTTAAAAAATTTAATTATTAATGTGGTGAAAATTGATTGGAAAATATTGTGTGTGAAATACTGACTCCTAATTACTTTTTTCTTTTAAAATATTAAATAAATTTCCAATTATATTACAATATCGAAATAGATTTTTCGAAAATAACATCCTTAGAAAAAATAATATAAGATTTAATTTACATTAGATAAATGGACAAAAACTTTCCACTATTTCGAAACAGTCAATCGATTTTCAATACATATAAATTTATTTTTCTCTGATGCTAAATACTGTTAATAATAAATAAAAATAATATAGAAATAATACCAATTGGTACTCACGTAACAAAATTGTAGAAATTTGCTAAAAGAATTTCAGTTCGAAAACGAACACTTAGAGAAAAGCCTTAAATGTATTTAAGTTTTATATTATTAATCACCCCTATTCTGCGTTTCGATTAAGTCTCCGCATTCAGTTCCGTTGCGATTGAAAATTGGTATTCTGCAGAAAAACGGAATCGAAAGAAAAAGAAGAAGACAACAATGTTTACAAAATTAATAGCATCACTGTGGAATGTTGAAATGAAATAGGAAAATAAGTAAGTTTGTTATCATTTTCATAAACAAATGTTTAATTTAATGCAAAAAGTTTATTTATACATAATAAAAATAAGTTGTTGATAAACAAAGTAAGGTGTAAGGTTGATAGACAGTATTTCTCGTGAGATGCAGCAAAATTCTATGACTTCTTACTTCATACTGCTCTGGTGTTGTTGTTTTGAACTTGTAACATTATTAAATATTAATTTAATTAAATAAATTAATTAAAAATATTTTTAAGTGTTTTTTTTAATTGCTTCTGAGCATTTTATTTCATTTTCTACTTACATTTTTTTCAATTTTAAAGTTTTTAACTAAAATACACGGATAAAAAAACTCCTCCGTTAACAAAAACTCAACTGAGAAAAACGGAGCTCCGATCGTAATGCAGAATACATACAATCGAAAGAAACTGAGCGGAATCGAAACGCAGAATACCAAAGTTGACAGACGGAGAAAATTTCGATTCAAATCGAAACGCAGAATAGCCCCAAATATTTATTACTTGCATTATTTGCAATTTCTTTTTTAAATTACTTGTAGTTATATATTTCTTAAATGATTTCTTCCTCATCTTGATTATCTAAGGTGAATAGTCTTATAAATGATTATTATATATAAGTAATCTTAAAACACAAAACTAAATTTGTTTTTAATTATTCGAAATTCCATATATTTAGTTGATGTTCTGCCATTTGGGGGTGTCGGTTCAAGTGGTATGGGCAGTTATCATGGCAAATATGGCTTCGATACGTTTACCCATAAAAAATCATGTCTTCGTAAAAATTTAAAACCTCTTGGCGAAAAACTTGCATCGTAAGTATAGATGCAACTTCATTATATGCCATTAAACTCTATTTTTTATTATTATATTTTCCAGTGGCCGTTATCCCCCTTATTCGGATCGTAAAGCGAATATTTTGAATTTTTTGTTACGAAAACGACGCCCGTTCCCGAAAATATATTTGACACATATATTAGCATTTGGCATAGGCATTGGATTAACATTTATTATCAATAATTACATGCAGGTAACGAAGAACCATTCATTTTTGTGAATTGATTGCATTTCATAAACATAAATCTTCATTGTGTTAAATACATTAAAGGGAAAGAATATTTTCGCGTTAAACTAAAAATTACATAATAAGCCCAAAACTATGTATTCAAAAGCATCACAAGTGTAGGAAGGGAACTCTCGGGGTTGCTGTTATCCGTTTTTGTTCAGGACTGATTGCATAGATATAGTTTGAAGAAGTATCATGATTAACTTATAGTTTATTAAATTTTTTCGTCTACTTTTAATAATGTAAAAAAGAAATAAAACATATTGCCTTTGGATTTTTATAAATATTTACAAATGCTTTATGTATTCAAACTGGACATTGCAATGTATATAACTTCTTTACAAAGCCATACATATGTATAAAAACACGATTTACGTGTACCTATTAAATGAATATACATTTTTTTAATTTATGTGCATAAGTGTAACTATCGCATAAATGAGACTATGATATTGATTGATAAGCACATTAAGGATTGGCTATAATCATTACATTGCAAAAAATCTCTGTTGCGCTTGTTAAGTTTTTGGACAGTGTGTATCCAAATTATCGAGATGTTCTCAATCTGTAATAAGGGATTCTTATTCATATACATTTGTACATACATCAATATATATGTCATTCTCAATATCTTTTTTTATAAAAATACCTAAAATTGTTTTCTTTGTTCGTAATTTTTATATCTTGCAGAGTGATAAAAACTAGTTTAATTTACAAATTATGTAATTCTTAAAAAAGCAATAAGTGGTTAGAGGAACTGGTATTATAATCCCAAATTGTATATTGTTTACTCCTTTTGTTAAATTCTTAATATAACCTTTTTATATTCTAATAAAATTTGAAATAATTTATAAAAGTTGTTTTTGTGTTCATGCTTCTTTTTTAAAAAAAAAAAGTCTAAAGTAGGTGCAAAGTACAATTTTTACTGTTTGTACGCTAAAATAAAAATGGTCTACGCTTATAAAATAATTTAAAAATTAAATAGTCATTTCTAAATAAAAATAAAGTTCTTTTAATAACTTGTGGTGAATGTATTCCCCACGGTCTATTCTATTCCTTATTTTTCGTTGGGTTTCTTCTTGGTTATGCTAATAAAACTTGGCACTAAGGTAGAAGTAGCGCTGAAATACAACGATGTTTTGTATTATTTTGATTGTGATTACCGATTACTTCCATTCTTGTTACTTCTAGACGGATTCGATTATTTGTTTTTTGTAAAATCATTGTGCAAAAATTTTATAGTAAGAATAGTTTGTGGAAATCGGAATCAAGTAAAATCTCTAAATATAATAGTCAGGTAGAATAATGGCTGATCACGAAGAATTAATAGCTCAATTTATTGAAATTAGTGGCGGGGAGGAAAACGTTGCCAGATTCTATTTGTCCAGTAGCAACTGGTCGTTAGAGGTACGTAGCTAATGAATCTAAAGCAATATCTGTATAAAATAACTATTAAACTGTTTGCAGGACGCCCTATCAAATTTTTTGGGAAATCAAGGTGACGAAGGAATGTCTGAAGTTGTTGGTAGTTTAACAGATGACCAGCCTGTAAGCATGACAGACACTAAACATTTACCCTCAGAAGATGACAGTTTTGGTAAAGGTTCTTCTACGACTAAACCAAGGTAAAAAGTATGAAGTACTAAATGCAGCTTTTTTAATTTTTATCTGTTGTCTGATAAAGAATTGCAACACTGGGAGACGTGTCGAAACGGGACCGCAACAATGATGATGAAGAAGGACAAGCATTTTACGCAGGAGGTTCAGACCGTTCGGGTCAACAAGTTTTAGGTCCACCTAAACGTAAAAACTTTCGTGAACAACTAACAGATATGTTTCGAATGGCTCAAGAAAGTAGCAGTAATCCTGACAGTGCTCCGGCTCCAAGCACGTCTTCAGGCACCAGTTGGGGCCAAGGAATACGGCTTGGTATGACAGATTCCGATCATTCTATTGTTACGCCATTAAGTAAAGAAAGTGAAGGTAAAACAAAGCCCGTGGTTGTATTGAAACTATGGAGCCAAGGATTTTCTATAGATGACGGTGAACTACGATTGTATGACGATCCCCAAAACAAAGAGTTTCTAGAAACTGTCATGAGAGGGTATTTAAGAAATAATTTAAATTTACATCGATTTGATGTGTTTGAAAGTTTTTGTTTGCCTGTTACATAGCGAAATACCTAACGAACTTCTGGAAATGGGATGGTTAGTAAATGTTGATGTGGAGGACCATAGACATGAGGATTACAAAAAGAAACCATCAGTAGTAAAGACATTTAAGGGGTCTGGTCATGCTTTAGGAAGGTAAACAACAATTAAAATTGATATAAGTTCTGAACTTTTATTTAAATGTTTCATGTAGTCCAACCCCCAATTTTAGCGAGAATAACACTCATTCGACAGCTGAAGTTACACCATCCGAAATTCCAATTACTGATATAAAGTCTAACGAAGATGTCGCTAAAGAAAAACTCAAAGTGGAATCTTCAGCACCAATTACTACTCTACAAATTCGTTTAGCTGATGGTACACGCTTAACAACACAATTTAATTTGTCTCATACAGTAGGGGACATCCTGGCATATATAGAAAAGTAAAAATGTTAAATATGCAGTGGTTTCTTATTTAAAATTGTATTTTTCTTTTAGCGCTCGTCCTCAATATGCGAATCGTAACTTTATACTGGTTTCATCTTTTCCTACGCGAGAACTTACCGATGCTACTGCTACTATAGAATCAGCTGGATTGAAGAACGCTTCTTTAATGCAAAGAATAAAATAAGAAATTGGCTTAATAAAAATTCACATATTAAATCTTAAGAAGGTATGCATATATAATACTTACGTAATACCATTTCTTAAGTAAGCATCAGTTCATGTTTAAGTCTTTTATTTTACAAACGTCATTGATATTTTTCGTTTGTATTATTATTTTTTATAGATTACAATGAAAATAAATACAAAAACTTTGCACATTTCCTTTCTTAAGACTAAATGTGCTCCTATCAAATATATTTATTTCTTTCGCTTTTGTTACAAAAAATAACTATAGGAATGCAATACATTCGTGAGAATGGAAAAAATTTAATACATATGTAGTGTAAGAAAATAGTTAAAGATTGCGAATGAATGTGACGTAATTAAGTTCTCCGTAAACTTATATACATATATAAACTATAAAATAATTTGGAAAAATACTGTGTGAATGATAATGACGAAGGATTCAACTTCAAGACAATCAATTCGGCTTATTTAATTGGAATTGGACTAATACAATTCGAAGGGAATACACAGTTATAGAAATTTGTTTGGAAAATAATTATATTAAGACCATAATCTCTTTATTCAGTGTTTGTATGTGCTGCATAAAATCTTCTCTCAATGAATTGCGCCAATCATGCAATCCATCCTTGGCAGCATGTATACAGTTCACATAACAATGAATAAACACCTGCGATAATGGCAATGATATCAACTGGTGCTCATTCAATAAATTTTGTGAATTTAAAGATAATCTAGTGTATAGCGGTCTGTGTATAGTTATGGCATGTGAGGATTTTATTTCAGGATCATATAAAGTGTTTTGGAATAAATATTTGTATTTATAATTTTTGCAAACTGCAAACACTGGCAATTCAAATCTACTAACTGTGTTAGGGTAATCATATAGGCTACGTAAGAGCGACTCCTTACTATCTAATTTTGCCTTTGGATAAAGGAATTCATTTGTTTTTAAAAGTAGACAATGACGAGCTCTGTTAATGGATCTAAGCACACAATCAGTTTCAATTATACTTTGGATTGCTCCTGATGCATTTTGTGTTGAGTAGGGGAAATTAAATGGTATAATATGTAGTCGTATATTAAAACGTCTTAATATGAGTATCACATTTTGAGGCAAAGCATCGCCATTGTAGATTACAAAATCTTCTACACCCAAAGTATAATGGTGTACAAAAAATTGCAATATCTCTGAATCCAACTTTTCTATCACGCTCACATTTTGAAATTCGCTGGTTACCATATCTACACATATTGTTAAAGGTTGTACTGCTAGTTTCTTAGATGCCTCATCCATAACTTTAATATATCTCAGTTTAATTGAACGCCCATTCCTGCTATTGGTGCTCAAGTCGACGAATGTTACAGATTCCGGCAAACCAAAATCGCGTGTAATTCTGCAAAAAAAATTATATCTGGTGAATTCAAAATTGTTGTCATCCCCATCTTTATCTATTCGTTGAAAACGAAATTTTCCTTGGACATTGTGAAAGCTGCCTCTAAAACTTAAGGTGCATCTAAAATTTAAAACAGCTCTTTTAAGCCCAACTACAAGGACAGCAGCTTCTCCACCTGCAATTAATTCATTTCGTGTCCAATAAGCCGAATAACCATGGAAATGATCTCCTATCGTTTGCCAAACTGCAAGAGGATGAAGATAATCCACTAAATAGTCGATTGGCATCGTTCCATTATTATTTTTTTTTAAATTAGCTGCATCGTTGCGTCCAAAGAAATTTATAACTTGTAAAACATCTTTTAATCGATTATTCTCTGTTTTATACATAAAGAGGACTACCACACTTATGCACGATATTATTAATAACAGCAGTTGCTGATATTTACGCATGATCTTTCTCTACAAACGTTAATATCTATTATCAACGAACATCAGTTTTGTATATTGCTACGCCTTCATTAACTTGTAAACAAAGCCGCACTGAATCGTGGCTAGTACACCCTGCAACAGGGTAGACACCCTATAACGGCAAACTATATTGCGGACGAAGAGTTGTGTTTCTCCACTAACAACGTGATGCCACCAAAATTCTCCTAATTGGCCGTTAAAAGTAAAGTAGTGAGCAAAAAAAATTAACTAGCCCATATTACACGAATTTTTGCTCCGCTTTCAAAGTTATTGACATTGTCCACGTTACATTATATTTACGATGTGTGTACAGACTTTTACACATACATGACTCAATGCACACACACAACACACACTCGCCTACATATATTCTTATACACCAGATTAATTTCAGATTGCAATGTTCAGTAATTTTTGCTTTATAGATGTTGTAGTCGTTCAATGTGGAAATACTGTTAGATAAAATGTTTCCCAGTGTGCTACTTACTTATATTGTAGAGACCTTCATAAACCCAGTGGTAGGCAATTAATTAAACATTTGTTGCCCCATAATATAATTATGTCCAATTGAAATTTTGTACACAATCACAAGTCACTCACAAATAAATAATAAAAAAATAAAACGCAAATGTATTCCACAAAAAAAAAAATTTAACAAGTTTCCTTTGTTTTCAATTAATAAGATTTCTCAATTTGCATACATACACTTTTCAAATGATAAAATGAAATTAAGTTTAGTTGGGCTGGTGGTCTTCAAAAAAACACACAGAATTCAAATTTCAAATAGCAGTTTTTATAATTATATATGTATGTACAGTTCACTATACAAATACATATATAAATAATTATAGAAATATATGTACATTCCATATAAATATATATTAAAAAATACAGAAAGAAATGGATTTTGATGAAGTACTTAACGAAGTTGGATCCTTTGGATTATATCAAAAAATCATAATATGCGCCGTTTTATTGCCTGCAGCCTTTCCATGCGCCTTCCACGCCTACAGGTGGGCATTTAACAAAAGCACAGCACAAGTTTCACTTCTAAAAGCTGTAAATGAAATTGTTTAGCCAATTGTTTATTGCAGCAACTCCCAAACATTGGTGTCGTATACCTGAACTAGAGCCATGGGTACGCGACTATACCGAATTAGTTATGAATCTAAGTGTACCGTTTACACAGGGAGAATATTCTCAATGTGAGATGTATATACGGAATTACACAGATATCGTTCGTTACATGGAATACCGAACGCCAGTGGACTTGCAACGCGACAAGGTGTGGCATATAGGAAGTCCCTCTGGTTCGAAATTGACATGGTGTCAATACGGTTGGCATTACGATCGTTCACATTACCCGACAACAGTGGTCACAGAGGTACGTATGCGCCTAAATATGTATATATGTAAGTACTTATACATATACTAGACTACTTTTAAATCGTGTAAGATATGATATCACTAAATCTGATATAACGCCATTAAAATCATTACAGTGGAACTTGGTATGCGACCGGAGTTACTTAGTAACGCTTGCATTGGTTGTATTTGGCGTAGGTGGTCTTGTGGGAAATTACATTTTTGGATATTTACAGGATATGTGGGGCAGAAGACCAAGTTTTTATGCCTATCTACTATTAGAGATTACTGCATGTGCTGCTAGTGCTCTTGCTTGGAGTTTTAACTCTTGGCTAAGCCTAAGATTTTTCGTGGGTTTAACTGTACCTGCAATACTAGCCAGTCCTTACGTTTTGGGTAATATATTTATTTTATTTTAGTATTTAATGACATACATATTTATATTAAGGTATAAGATATAAGTTCACAGTATGGCAGTGTAAGTGTAATGAAAACGGGCAAGGATGATATATAAGTATATGTGAGTAGATATGTCATACCATGTATGAGTATATAGGTTTTTTGCCATACTCCTACATATTTTTTCCACTTCGTGCATTTGAAATTTACCTGGAATGCGTTTGTTTAAAAAGTATGCGCGTTTTACACCCTTCTGTAAAAATCATACTGTATTACATTACACTTTACTGTCTGCTGGAGAACATCAGGGGAAAATCTACTTTATTTATAAAGTTCTACAATTTCAATTGAGTAGTTATCGTTGTAAATAAAAATTCAGGAAAATAAATTATTATTCCTTATACAGATTCCAGAAGTCAGTAGATCAATATCAATATTTTTTACTAAAGATAAACACTATATTGTTGGTTCTCTTTACAGCCATTGAAATGGTGGGACCAGAAAGGAGAGTTTTTTGTACCATAGTATCTAACATTGCATATTCTTGCGGACTCGTAATGCTATCTGGTATTGTTTATATTGTACGTGATTGGAGATATTTAACGCTGGCGGTTTCGTTGCCACTATTGCTACTATTTTCTTGTTTCTTTGTTCTTCCTGAATCTCCCAGATGGTTAATGGCTGTGGGGCAAACTCGTAAAGCTGCAAAGATTTTAAAAACAATAGCGCGAGTAAATGGCTTCACTGTTGATCCAGATTTTGTAAATACAGTTCAGCAGAAGAGTCTTTTAACACGCCAATTATACAAGAATTCTATAAATCCTGGCATTCTCGATCTGTTTAGAACTAAGAATATGTGCCGGAAAACATTGATAATAACGCTGATATGGTTCGCTAATACCAGTGTCTATGTGGGTCTAAGTTACTACGCCCCAGCTTTAGGCGGCGATGAGGTATGGAATTTTTTCTTAGCGGGTGCTGTCGAGTTACCCACATACATTATACTATGGCCGGGATTAAATTATTTCGGACGTCGTTTTATTTTATGCATTTCCATGTTATCTGGTGGGATAGCATGCGTTATTACATTTCTTTATAGTCAAAATGCTGACATCATGTTAATCTTGTACTGCGTTGGGAAAATGGGCATTTCATCTGCCTTTGTCGTGCTACCGTTACTGGCATCGGAAATTTATCCGACCGTTGTAAGGGGCTTAGGCATGAGTTTCAGTTCTGTAATAGCTATGATCGGCCCCATTGTTATTCCTATTATAAATCACATGGGACAACACATGCTGGTTTTACCATTGATAGTTATGGGTTCGTTGTTAATAATTGGCGGACTCGCCAGTTTGCTTTTGCCTGAAACCAAAGGAAAAAGTTTACCAGAAACTATAGCAGATGGCGAGTCGGTGCCATTGAGTTTTCTCTCGAATTGTTGCGACAACGAACCTAAAACTAAGGCTCGTAAAACTCAAAATTTAAGATCAGAGAGAAATAGGGATCAACACATTGTATGCAGTATTTGCAAAAGTAAAATAAATAGCCGAGGCGGTTAACCGAGCTTTCAATATTTTTAATTGTAACTAATTTGAAATTAAATAAACAAAGTTTAATGTAAGTTCATAAACAGCCATATAAAGCATATATATATATATATATATATATATACTTAGACTAAGGAAAACGCCAATAGAAACTTTTAACTTTTTCAACTTTATTACACTTTTCATATGATTGGAAATAATTATAGTTTTAAGAATATTTCCAGATGCTATTGCTTTTTTAACGCGCTCTAGCAACTGTGAAATAAATATACATATTTAAATTGAAGCAATAATAAAAACTTATAGAATATCTATTTAGTATTAAGTTAGGAATTGCAGATCTACGCTATTTGGTTTTTGGTTGGGTCGTACAGAATTTATGTTATCAATAAAGCAAATATATATATTTATAATTATATAAATATATTTATGTATGTACATATAACTCCACGTATTTCGAAAATCATAAAACCCAGACGAGAGAAATTTAGAAACAAGTATGTCATGTAAATCGAATTAGAAACCAACATTATATAAACAATGCGCCAACGTTTATGTTCACCAGTTTTGTGGTTTATATCTTTTGAAAGCGATAGGTTTCCTCCATATATGTACATATATATATATTTACATAGAAATCTCTAACAAATTTATAAACGTTAGGTCGTATGCATTTATTTATAACTAGTAGTGATTTTATTTTCGTTTGAATTTTATATAATCCCCATTACGGTCTCCAGGTACTCCTCAACAAATTCATAGGGATGACATGTTTTAAATATAATAATAAGTTTTAAATTAGTTAAATTAGACTTCTTAGTCTCGTGAAGCCCCTATAATAGCCAAAATGTACATGAATATATTTACAATATCCAAGTAGAGATTTAAAGCAGCAAATATGTACTCCTCTGGGCTAATGGAGTACTTATGGTCACCTCCCATCATTAATTGTGTATCGTACACCAAGTAAATAGAGAATAGTAAGGCTCCAATCGACGAGTAAACCAGCGTCATTATTTTGCTGGAAAAGAAAATGGCGACAATACCAAATATAACAAACACTACCATGCACACAATTAATACACCACCACACATGGTGAAATCATATTTGGTTTGCATGGCAAAAATCGTTAATGCTAAGCAGACAGCGGCAGTAACTCCTACTGCCATCAAAACCTGCAAAATTAATTAAAAAATTTTGGTTAAATTCATCTTTTCGGGTATGATATTGAATTTTGATGTTCACCTCATTAGGCGCATAGCGACTAGCGGACACACCCAATAGAAAAGACTCTGCCAGTGTAAACAAAGCAAGAAAAATAAAGTTCATGGGCGTTTTGCGACGAACACCTTCACAGCAAGCCATTGAAATCATAGTTACTAGCAACACAGCCAGTGCAACCCAAAACAGAGCCGGATTGCGCATAGCAAACTCTTTTGTACCCTTATGGAATGAAAACAATGCTACAAACCCAAATGTCACTACTAGTTGACCCTAAATAATAAAATTAACTTTTATAAGATTCAGCTGAAACTTCTATGTGAAATATATTAAAATATTTACCATTAATATCATGTACACTTTACGTATAAAACCTTTGCGAACACTTTGGTCGCTGAAAGAAAAATTTTTGGGAGCTTCAGGATCTTCATAGCCCCCATATGAGTCATTTACTGGAGGTGGCTGTATGAACCCAGGTTGGGGCACAAAACCGCCAGGTGGATAGCTCCCTGGAGCACCATAACCGCTGGGTGGGGGATAACCACCAGCTGGTGGCGGATACGCTCCCGGAGGTGGGTAGCCACCAGGAGGTGGGTAGCCACCAGGAGGTGGATATGCACCTTGGTGTGGTGGTGGGTAACCTCCGCCATAATATTGTTGATTGGGATCTGAAACGCCGAAATGATTACAACTTAGTAAAACCCCTTTTTTTTATCAATATAACGTATTATAACAAGGATATAACTAATTGCTGTATCCGTTAAATGAGTTACGTGCGCAGTAAGTATTTAAATTTTCAAAATTTCGATGAAATTTTTCATAATAGTATTCCATAATAAAGTTTCAACGACTTATAACAATTTCTTGCAAATAGATATTAGGTCTGTTCATTTACTTTCCTAGCAGAAACTAGATAAAGAAGTACAGTACGAACTCCTATAAGTAAAATTTTCTATAACTAGAACCAAATCAAGAAGCATTTAGTTTAGTGGTCAAACTGTATACAATTTTACTTCCATAACCCGAACTTCTATAAGTCTAATTCCTCCATAACTCAAATGAAAAAAAAACACGTGCCTTCTCTAAGTCGAATTTTTCGTAGAAACAATCCAACTTTTTTACTGTTTTTATTATTTGTATTTTTTCTTTATTTGTTTGTTTTCCTATATTTAAACAAACTGGAATATCTTTTTAAGGACAATAAGAAGAAAATAACTCTACAGCCCCAAGTAATAAAATATTGCAATCAATTATGCAAAAAAATTTAATATTTAATTTAGAGCAAATAAAAAGGTGAATTTGTACTATATGTATGATGTATTTCAATAAATTAGTAAATTTTGAAAAAATTCTCTAACTCGAACTTGTTTTCGTAGATAATGGAGATTCGACTTATGGAAGTTCGACTGTATATCTAAAAGTAATTTAATTTAGTCTGTGGTTGCAGTTCCTAAAATAAATGAATAGACCTAATTTTTGTAAAGAACAAAATATTTATCAATTTTATTCATGCAAAGAAAATTTTGATCTGTTTGGGCAATAATAAAATTACTCGCCAATTTGACGATTGTTTTTTCGTCGCAATTAGGCATTCAACCTGAAGTTGTATGTAAAAACAATGAACATTGTTATGTATGTATGTATGCATATAAGCATGCGTATATATATTTTTTAAATTGGATTGGAGTATTCTTCTGGAATCCGTCAAGTTACAGGACTTCTTACATATACATTTATATTAACTTCAATGACCTCGAGTTACTGAATTACATATCTACGTAATGTGTGTGAGGATAAATACTACGAGTTACATACGTTTTGAAAAAATATCGCATGCGATATTTTTATCTGCGTAAATGGTAATAAAATGATATTAAAATATTAAATATTTTATTAATTTTAAAAATATATTAATCCGAATTGAAAGCAAATAGAGAAATGTATATATTTTTGCAAACTACTTTTCAAAATCTCTCCAATGATGTATAATATGCCCTATTTTTTCCACTATTATACACAAAGAAATTATTGCACGCACAACTGCCTCTTACGCGCGTCTCATAATAGAAGTGGTATTTATAGCCAATGCAAAAAACTCGAATTTCGCTTCTTTTTTTTGTGTGCGCATGTGTCATGTGTGTGTATGTGTGGTGAAAAGTGAGTGTGTTTGAAGACTATTTTGATTGCGTCTAGACCGCAAGAAGTAAAGTTCTTGTGACGTTGCAAAGCGACATTTCTGAAATATACGGCTCGAATGGGTAATTCTCTAAAGCTCAATAGTGGGAAATTTAGATAAAAGTGCTAAAAATGGAATAAAACTTTTTGTAGAAATTGCTGCAGTGCATCTCAACCACTCTCCCCTGACAAATCAAACCTATGCTGTCGTGAAGAAAACATATTTGACTATTATGGAATATCTGTATTAGAAGCCTTTGAAAACATGACGTTGCAAAATTTACATATATATAAACAAACATTTTATAAATGGAATAATCACACAATGTAAGTGTGATCCGCTGATGAAAAATTATTTAGATGCAATGAGACAATTTTTAGAAAATGTGAATAATTCCAATGCGATATTTTTTAAAAACGTATTTAACTTCACACATATTATGCATGCATGAATATGTATTTATAAACATATGCATACGTAAAAGCAATATAAATTTTACAATAATATGAGGCATGCAAGTATGCAAGTAAGTTGAGTAAATTTGGTGATTTCTTTTGTTAGCTTAATTAGGGCAGTTAAAAATAAACCAAATTTGAAATAAACCTTGGTAATAAGGTCCACCTTGCCAAGACATTTCCTTTATTTTTCCTCCTCCAAGTAATTAAGTGAATCGACTTAAAAGTTACCGATTTCTAAGTATGTATGAATACAATTCAATAAAATTAGAGTCTGAGCTGAAAATTGGAAAAAAACATCCAAATTGAATATTCTGTGGTTTTTGATAATACTTACCAGCCATTATAAAGCCGTTCTTGGTATTTTAAAAGATTAATAATGTACCTGAAAATTAAATAATTATGAGATTAACAAAAATGCTCGGATACCTTTTAAGAATACTTAACAAAAAATAATAACAGACCCTTTACGATGCAAAAATATATAACTAAAACTAAAAATTTACCTACAATAGTAGCAATTTGGGGAGGTGGCATAACAATTATTCGCATACAAGTAGAAGCGACGTTTGTTTTCACTTGTCACTTTTTGCATTTATCGCACACTAGCTACTCTCATCCACAACAATGTAATTAAATGGCAAATATTACAAAAAAACCATTCCGCATAGTTATTTATTTCTCATTGGAACATTTTCCTTTTTTAGAGGATACATGTGTATGTGCGCACCTAAAAACATTTCTACGTATGGATTATGTTTTTTTTTTTTAAATTCACCAAAAGGATTGATAATATTAAAATAAAATGTGTTGAAACGTGAAAAGTATTTAAGAGAATAAAAAAAATGTTTTACAATTTTAATTTAATTTATGCGTTTTGTAAACAAATGGACTTTACTTCATATTTAAATCGCACTAAAATCCCAAAAACTATTATTCTTTACTTTTTTTCCGACTTTCACTATTTTATGAATCTCTTGGATCAAGTAGACTGTAAATATATTACTAAATTTTTTATTTAGTATCAGGAAAATTTTCTGGCACAGAATATTAGAAACGATTATCCACAAATAATTCCATAAGATGCTGGATTGAACGACTTCAGTGATATTGTAAATAAAAGCAACGTATACGTTTGCTGTCAGAAAGTGGCAATGCATAAAATTTTTTTATTTTCTTGCCTTTCTAAAGAAACTTTAAAACGTTATCTTTATATGCGAACTTTTGGAAACGTATCTATCGCGTAGAGAGAATTAGGTGTAATCACTTTTGCCAGAAATAACTATTTCCCTACCTTTTGACGATTTTGACCTCTCAAAACATACTAAAAGCCATTTTATCAAGGCAACCAATTTAAAAGTGAAAAAATTATGCTGAGATTAATTCAAATTTGTTAAAAAATCTTTCTTTCTTTAACAAAGATTTTACTTATATGTTTTTGTGTTATCTGTCTTAAAAATAAATATATATGTATATGTTGGTGCGTGAATCCGGATTTCATTTTGTTCCATTCATTTTTATTAATAATTTTGATGTTTTGTAGCAATATACATATTTGTATATATGAATATGTGTATTTCTTGAAAGCTTAAAGGGTATACAAACGACATAGTTAATGTGCATTAAAATATTACTAATATGCCTTAGAATTATATCCTGACATACGATAGGAACCTGAAGCAAAGGAAACTGTGGAAATTTGTACGTTCAATTATGTCATCATGGAGGGAGTGTGACGTGCTTACGATAGACGACAACAGATTTAAGGAACACTTTCGTGTGAACAGAAAGCCTTTCAAAAAATTATGCTAAAAAGTTCGAAATATTGAGAGAGTCGACACTAATATGAGACTAAGTCTCAAAATTGACAAAATGAGTTTAGATTTTTATATCTTTTTTGCAATGGATATAATGCACAAGCTAATTCGAATTAGGGCTGCTAATGCACATTAATTCCGTCCTGTGCCTAGGCTATTATTAATAGCCATTGAACCATTATTATTGTTTTTGTAATAAAACAATTAAAATAGAAAAAAATAGAATATTTTTTCGTTTCTCTAAAGTGACTTGACGATTTTTTGCAGAGATATATGTAGTTGTTGACTATTTCTCCCCTAGACGTTCTGGCATCAGTGGGTCCAATTACTTTTTAAGAGTACAGTTGGAAAGTACGATGTCAAGCTTTGAGAAATACTTTCCAACAAAGTTTAAGCCTAATTATTTGTTAAATTAGAATAGAGGTTACAATAAATATATTTCAAACATTCTAAATACTACAACCGTCATTAATATTGCAAGCAGAAAATTTAAAGGAAAAACAACTGCATCATTTAAAGAGATAAGATAAATGAAATGAAAAAGTAACTAATTATTTCAATGTATGCACTCTACATTTACGCAACTGCAATTAATATTGAGCATTAATTTTTCTAGCAGTTAATTGCTGTTGATATCCAATATAAAATTAGTACGGGGAAGCCAGTTTTCTTGAGCCATTCAAAAATAAATAAGTCTGAATGTCCTACATCCCGGTGTTGGTAAGTGTTTGGTGTAAGTTAGTAATTCTTGACGCCTACAGGCACAGTTTTAATGGGGTTATTTTACAGAACAATAAATATTGTAAAAAGTATGAGTCAGACATTCGATCCATCAATTCAATTGTTGCGACTTGTGTATTAGGCTAAACTAAATTTGTTGCACTATTTTTATAACTTCTTTTTATTTTCTGCTTATTTACCTTTTCGTTATTAACACAATTTTTCACAATTGTTAATTAATTTCACTTCAATGAAAAACGCGACTCAATTTGTTTTGACAAATAATTCTCGATTAAAACAAACCCAGCATTAAACTCACAAAGTACAATAATTAGACAGTGTTGCCTAAGTAATAAAGAAATACATCGAATAAGGTTGATTAATAAGGGAGTGTCACAGTTTTTCTAGTGATGTACCTTTTTATAAAAGCTGTGTTTGAATTGCAACTTAAAAGTAGAGGAAGGCATACTGTGAAAATCAAGGTAACAATTTTGCAACAAAAAAAGGCCAATCAATAATTTTAAACACTTTCTGACAGATTCGTGAGAAAGGCGAAATAATCAATTGCTTTACATTGAATCCCTTTGTATAGTATATGTAGAGATGCCAGCGCGTTCGTAAACGCTATTTCCAATGTGGTAACTTTATTGACACGTCAAGTTTCAATTGTTGGTGATAAGCCTGTTATTTTTTCTCTTTTTAGTGGTTTGGAGTTTTATTATTAAAGATAGTTTACAGAGGTTAAGGTAAGTGGCGGCGTAATGATATTACTTTAAAAAGTAGAAGCGGTTTCCTGTTCTAATAACTACATCTTAAGTAGTAACAAAGTTAGAAGGAATACATGTATAAAGCATGTGACCAATGAGTCGGCATTTTGTGTATAGTTGAATTTTTAGTGTAAAAATGAATAAAATATCACAAATATTTGTACTTTCCTATTTTCTTTGTCCTGTATTAGCTAGTTCCATTTAAGATTTTACTAATTATAAACTTTTGTGATGCAATAACCTTTAATTGGCATGCAACTGTTTAAGAGAATGAAAGGTTCTTTCATGTTTTTGCAAGTTTTGCGTATGTAAGTATATGGAAGTGAATAAGAGTAATAATTTGTTCAAATGCTGCGTTTCTGTTTGTTGCATCAGAGATGGTAAATTGCACACATTTTGGAATTTTTAGTAATTTAGCAATAATTGTGTTGTGGATTATTTTTAGCAATGGTGCAAACTCTGTAATATCTTTTTATTGTTTTTTAATGCAAGCATTTGTACATTTTTTTTCTTTTTTTTAGCTAATATATTCAATTTGTAAATATGGTTACTGAGAACGATTCGGCTGCCGTAAAAGTAGAAGGATGTGAAACAGAAATGACTTCTAAAAAGGCTGCCAAAAAGCAAGCCAAGGAAGCTATAAAGGCAGCGAAAGTAAATATAATATAAGTGTTTATATATTGTACAGTAAAGTTGCATTTACTTTTAGAAAGCTGAGTATAAAGCGGCTGCTAGCAAGGTAGAGAGCAGCGCAGATGCTGAAGAAGCAATAGAAGACTGTTCAGCTGCGCTTTATGGTATGTGTGGCATTATTAATTCAAAGGAAAAACATGAAGATCGCGATTTTGTTTCAATTCAACAATTGTATCAGCACGTTGGCAAGAATGCGATATGGGTACGAGGACGTGTCCATAACACAAGAGCTAAAGGGAAACAGTGTTTTTTAATCTTACGGCAACAGAGCAGTACAGTTCAATGTATTCTTGCAGTTAGTGCAAAGATTTCTAAGCAGTTTGTAAAATTTGCTGGAAAGTAAGTATATAATATGCACTAAATCTATCGCTACGGTCATTTAAAATATACAATGTAGTCTTCCTTTTGACAATTTATGTTACAAGTTAGATGTACATGTGTATCCATATGGTTTGTTGAATTAAGGCTTTGATTTATGTATTAAATATATGAAATGTAGCGTAGTTATTAAACAAGTATATTAATTTAAGTTTAAACAAGGAGAGCATTATTGATATTGAAGCTACAGCAGTTTCTGTGACGACAAAAATAGAATCATGCACTGAACAAAATCTCGAATTATCTGTTCAGCAACTCTTCGTCGTGTCGCAAGCTAAAGCCCAGTTACCCTTACAAATTGAAGATGCTTCGCGGCCGGAAAATGCCGATGATACCGAAGGGCTTAACATTCGAGTAAACCAAGATACACGCTTGGATAATCGTGTTTTGGATTTAAGAACTCCGGCAAATCAAGCAATTTTTCGTTTGGAAGCAGGAGTTTGTCGTCTATTCCGTGATATTTTAACCGAAAAGGGATTTATTGAAATTCATACTCCAAAAATTATTTCTGCTGCTAGTGAGGGTGGTGCCAATGTATTCACCGTTAGCTATTTTAAAGGTAATTGTGCAATATCAGCCCCTACTGTATTTCTATTTCAATATTTCTTTTTTATTTCTAAGACTTCGCTTACTTGGCGCAGTCACCACAATTATACAAGCAAATGGCTATTGCTGCCGATTTTGATAAGGTATTTACAGTAGGGGCGGTATTTCGGGCAGAAGATTCAAATACTCACAGACACTTGACTGAATTTGTTGGCCTTGATTTGGAAATGGCTTTTAAGTATCACTATCATGAAGTACTTCACACTATTGGCGATACATTTACGGACATTTTCAAGGGACTTCGGGATCGTTATCACCGTGAAATTCAAGCGGTAGGTCAACAGTACAAGGTGGAGCCTTTCAAATTCCTGGAGCCTCCACTAATTTTAACATTTTCGGAAGGTGTAAGCATGTTGCGGGAAGCAGGCGTTGAAACTGGCGATGAAGAAGATCTTTCAACACCCAATGAAAAATTATTGGGCCGTTTAGTGAAAGCAAAATATGATACTGACTTTTATATATTAGACAAATTCCCATTGTCTATTCGTCCATTCTACACTATGCCTGACCCGAACAACCCTGTATATTCTAATTCTTATGACATGTTTATGAGAGGCGAAGAGATCATTTCTGGTGCCCAACGTATCCATGACCCCGAACTATTAGTAGAACGAGCGAAACACCATGGCATTGGTAAAAATTATTTACAAAGTAAAATTACTTTAATTTAATGATGAATAATATTTATTTCAGACATAAGTAAAATTGCTGCTTATATCGAATCGTTTCGTTTTGGTTGTCCTCCCCATGCTGGTGGTGGTATTGGTATGGAGCGTGTTGTCATGTTGTATTTGGGACTTGATAACATTCGAAAGACTTCTATGTTTCCACGCGATCCTAAGAGACTTACGCCTTAAATTTTTCAATTTCTTAATTTCGTTTTATATTGCAATTGCATTTTAGTTTAAGTTGTACCGAAATGGCTTTTAATTGAACACGCATGCATAAAATTTGATAAGGGATTTTAAAAACAATTATTTTAAATCTGCCTAAGTTACTATTTGTTACTATTTGGGACATCCCCCAAATTGTTATTTCCGTTTGTTTGTTTTGTGGTCAAGACTCTGGCTGCAGATAAATGCAGGCATCATCTAGACTAACTTAATCACACGACAAACAAAAGCCAAAAAAAAACCCTTTGTAATTCCTATTAGAACTGGCTGTATAAACGATCATTATTTTCTTTTTTTATTTTATTTCGTGTGAAGATTAGACCAAATAGCTCTTTAAATATCAGTTAAGCAAACTTCAAAATGCATCTTTCTGTTAGCCATCTTCATTAATGCATTATAAATACATATACACACAACATATGTACTTACACTTAAAATTGAAACACTTGTAAAACATGTAGTTTTATTTAATAATAATATATAAAATAAATAAATATATTTTGAAAAATATACGAAGATATGTATATGCTGGGGAAAACTATCGAAACATAATTTATAACTATAAAATACGAGCAAACAATTTGTTTTTGAATATTTTTTTTTAGGTAGAACAACAATATAAAGAATATTTTATAATTTTATATAGTTTTATATACAATGAAGTTACGCGATGAATGCTATAATACTTACAAATGTGTTATAAGTGGTATTTTTACACGAAGTACACATATAAAAACTTTGGTTAAAGTGAAAATTTAGTCATAGAAAAGAATATAAGGACGAAATGTAATTGACATGGCCACATCGCACTGATTTGTTCGTCGTACGCCGGCGAGTGAAATATATAGAAATTGTGTACTGCAGAAATCGCCACGTATGGCGAATACCACCCTTAATTGTGCCGCTTTTCGTTTGGCCAAGTTCTAAGCCTCATACAATGAAAGAAAAATCTATTAAGATTTATGTCATTTTATCTTTCCACTTCTTTCTAAAAGTCAACATGTCATTATTATGCACATACCAGCACTTTTGATGTCAAGATTTGATTTTTTCCATTCAGAAGAGGTAAAAGCGCTCATATACACTTTGCAAATGTATTAAATGTTTTGTGTGAAAGGTATTTTGGTCCGAGTAACTGTCATAAAAATAAATTGATGCTCTTCAAAAGATTCCAAATCTGATATGAAACTGAAATATGGTATTGGTAATATGATGCTGGAATATTCCTCTTAGTAGATATCTGCCCTTCCACAGTTATGTCAAATAATCTGTACAATGATATCATTCAAAAATGACAGGAATCGAAACAGAAACAGCAAAAGAGACACATTTTGTGATTAGCAAAACGAGTTAGAGCAGTGATGCAAGAAAAAGTTTTTTTACGCTGTTCATTTAGACATACAAATTTCCTGTTCCTAAGAAATTAATATATTACCGTTAATCTTTTTCGAAAAAAATCATGATCTGAGATGATTTTTTATTATACAATTTCGTATTTTGCTTAGAACATTTTGCTAAGTTTTATACCTACAAAGCATATCAATATGAAATATTCTCTTTCATATCAATATGGTTTGTGCAGTTTAATGAAATCGGTTTAAAACCTATGCATTGAAATTGGCGGTGAAGGTTAAAGTTGTAAAATAAATAAGTTAGTGGAGAAGTGCTCTATTCATCTTCTTGCTATGTGGAATTGCATGCATTTTATCAAATGGCGTCTGGTGACAGCTTGGTAAATGACGTACGTTAAAATTAAGCAGTGCAAATGAAACGAAAAATCAAGTGCCAAATGATGATACTTCTAGTAATTATCTATGAAATGGAATTCATATTTTTAATAATAATAATTAATAATTTAATACATAATAATTTGTACATAAGGCTATTACCGTTTACTTATATAAAATTTTGCGGAAAGAAATATCGATCGATATGAAAACTGCAATTTTTCATACCTGCAGTATTCTCTTTCCTGTTTTAAGTGATTATGAGTTCATGTTTTGTTAGCTGATGAGAAAAAATCAAGAAGTTTTAGATATGATTTTAGATGCGGGTGTTAAATATTTTGTTATAAATAAAATATGGATACAATTATCTTTTTAAAAAATATCATTGACAGTTATTCTTTGGACATGAGATCGGAAAGACGAGTTTTACGCTTGTTGTAGATGATTTTAGTGGGGAAGCAAATGCAATAGAAACCAAATTCTACAGAATTTTTAATTTGTAATTCAATTTTATTTAGCAAAAATGTATAGGTAAATAAAACTAAAAAATAACCAAAAATTACTTACATTTCCTTATATTTTTGTCCTTCCCGTTAACTTACCTCCATAAAAATTGGGCGTAAGCAAAATGCAGGAAAATATCTATATTGCGGAATCAATAATATGAAAATACCGCAACTGTAGAGATACCGCAACAACTGAAGCAACAGCGGAATGAATAATTGCAAATTTTTACAGCCGCACAAAAAATGATTGCGACGTCGCGGAACGGAATCAATTATCGGATCCTTTAATTTGCATTTAATAAATTATCCTTATATCTTTTCGACAGAGTCACTTTTCAAATTTGGCAATGTTTTGGCATGTAGAAAAAAAATATCATTTTGAGAGTACGCATGTAATTGCATTTTAGATATTCTCTCAAACAGTTATTGCGATTATTTTTTACTCATATCAACATTTTTTTTATTTTTAATAATTTTTCAGATCACGAAACATGTTTGGTCAACTGCAGCATGTGGATATGTAGTTGTTATACATATGCATAACGAAGTATGCGCTTATGTATCTATTTCAAAGTAATATTTTATTACAATTCCCATCTAATAAATCATAAAAGTTGTTATAAATTTCCCATAAGTTAGATTTTGTAAAATGCAATTCATTAGTTAATGAGCTGCAAGCTTATAGACACTTGAAATACCATTCGACCCCAAAAACATCCATACAAACATACAACACACATTGTTTCTCAGCTTATTTGCATTAACATAATAGTCGTACAGAAAATAAAAAACAATGTAATAAATCCTCCTTCGGTGTTTAAATGATATAAATATACTCGTATGGATGTGTATGTACATCGCTTGTTCATAAAAATGCATATATGTATACAAACCTACAAATGAATGCAAAAGTTATGCATGTACATATGTGTGTGTATACAGGCGGCTAAATAAAATTTTAAAGTTTATCATGCAAAAATTAAAAAAACATCATGTACTTACTACTCGACAAGCACAAAAAACAAAAACAAAAGTATGCAACGGAAACAAAAGTCACACCATTTTGAAAAAAATTGTAGGAAAAGGAAGGAAGTTTTTAATAACATTGAAAAGATACACAACCAAAGTCGTCAGATGTAGTTAAGCAAAAACAAAAGTAGGATGGACTAAAGCAAACAAGTGTACGCACAAAAGCAAACACCAGTCTGTCATCACATTAAGGCTTACAAATCTTCTTATAAACGAACCATCCAATTAAATTCGTTCATTTTTAAGTTCTATATATTTGTCTCCTTTTATCCCATGCATGCCCACATACCATTTATTTATATTTGTTGCTAAATGAGTATTTACTCTCGTGTGAATACAATTGCAGTGAAATTGGAGTGGCATATTTTTTTTCCTCATATAATAAGCAGTTTGTTGTTTATATACAGCGAGTGCGCACGTTTCTTAGTACGGTCGGGTTGCAGCAATGAAATTATTTGAATTATTTTAATTCAAATGCCAAATATTTTAAATTCGTACGGTAGAATCGACTGAAAAATGTAAAACAAGTGTTTGAACCATTTAGATAAATACGCAAATATGTATGTGTATATTAAAAGTGTGTACTAATAAGAAATATTGAATCCTAACAATAATTTCAATTACTAATGTTGAGAAATCGATTTGTTACAAATATATAATCCTGATAGTATGTCATATCAATTGATTTAATACAGTCGATTTGCCGCCGTTCGTTAATTATAATAAAGAAATTAGAAAAAGGAAAAACAAATGCATAAAAATATTTGGCGATTTCTGCTTTCATTTCAGTTAAATCTAAATATGTGGTACAAAAATTGATGGAAATTTGTAAAAAGAACAAGAAGCTTGATCCACAAACATACACACATTCATATACAGACGGATTAATGAACATGAAATGCCTGCACATAAAAACTTATCTAGATCCACACAAATGTTATACGTTTATTTGTATTTTTAACTAAATGCACATACACACACCCTTACACACGTACATGAAATTTCCGCGAGATCTGTGCAATAAAATTTAGAAAAAAATCTCAACTAATCACGTGAGAATTTATTCCTATTATTTCTACATCTTTTGTGAATATTCAAATAAATTCCTCAAGCTCCTTAAAGTGATATATTATGCGTAAAAAAGAATTTAAGAAATGAAATAAAATATTTATGTATGCAGTAAATGTTTTTTGAAAAGAAATGTAAATATGGTAAAAAAAGAGAAATAAATAAATCAAACGTGTTTTTTTGGCTTTCTACATCTCATTTTACAACAATAATATATGGATTACCTGTATTTTTTATAATTTGGATTAGCAGTTCAACCGGTAAACGGTAAGTAACATCTCTATACATACATACATGCATGCATACATACCTACACACAATTATGCCATTTTAATTTGTGGAATTTATGTAATGCGACCAAGCGCAGCATTCAAAATCAAATTATAACATTTTTCCATTCCGTAAATTTTTACCTTTTTATGCAATGACACTTGCGGCACGTAAGAAAACACCGGATTGCGTAAAAGTATAATTTACACCATGCTAGTGCAATTGCCATTATTGTGGATTTAGGCAGGTGATTCTCCTTGTGCCATCGACACTGCCAGCATTATGAAAACTTGCAGTTTTTAATATTTCTCATCTATTATCCGGATTAGTAGAAAATTTGTCAATAATTAAAAAATGTATCATAATAAAATTGATTTTATATTGAAGTATTAGTTACATTTAACTACAATTATATGTGTCTAATCAGTTTCAGTACAATTTATATTAATGTGGAACTATTATTGAGCTCCGTGAACACACAACTTGTGGCTAATACCGATTTTTAATCTAAAATAACTCTACAGACAAGAAAGCCTAAATTTATATTGAAATTTTCACTTTCTAAGGGATTTTAACAAGGATAATCACGCACAATATTTTATGTATCAAACATTCTGGATACAATTGTTTTTTTTTTTTAGTTATTCAAGAAGAAAAGTATATTTTTTAGATCTTTTAATTTGAGTTATTAGTGTCGTTACAAAATCACATATATTATGTATAGGTTGACAGCTATCGCACACATTGGTTTACAGGAAGCGCTGGCATAAATTGAAGTTAATTTGCTCGATAACTGCCGACATACTCGTTCACACAAACTGTTTAAGAAGAAACAAGTCAAAAAATAAAGTGCTGATAATTTTTCTACTCATTCTGAGTCTAGAAATCTCTTCGCGCAATATTTATTACTATAAAATTTCTAGCCCATGGTCTCAGCAGCCAGTGCTTCTTCCCATATTTCTGATTATAACAACTGAACAGAATGTATGCTTTATGCAGCATAATGTGGAATATAAACTAAACCTGAAATTAAAAGAAGTGTTGCCATTACTCGTATATGCGGTAAGTGCTTGATAAAATACACAGTTGCGCAGTGTGTCCCGTAAAATCATCCTGCAAACAAAATATACTTTTTCAAAAGAAAAATAGCGGCCAACTTTTGATTACTGTATTTGTGGGCACAAGTTCAAGGAGGTCATTCATTTTAACATTAATAAAAAAAGAAAAAATATATTTTTTTTTGTTTCAAGTTGAATAAATTAATTGATGATGGAGTAAGAATTGTAGCAGCAATTGTCGCAAAAGAAATCAAATTATTGGAACTGTTAACTTTTCTAATACATTTTCGAAATCCCATTCACATCGCTATTGTTTTCGCATTATTGTAAGAACTGATTTCGAGAAGGTAACTAACTATTCATTGCGAAATATCTCTCTTAATCGTAGTAATTATCTGATGCTTACAGGATATTTTACTTGATTTTCTGCTATAGCGAAACTTCAACGTCATCAATGCGTGGTCTACAATGACCATTTTGGATTACGCGCCCGCGACAATTTTTAATACATTTCCCATGGCACCTGCGAATCTACATGAAAGATCGCACACATTCTTAATAAGTCTTAAAATTTATGATTATTATAATAAGGTGACTAAGCATTTTCGTTTTGTCTTTCTTTTACAGAGTTGTGACTATCCGATATCGGCTTAAGAGATCTTGCAAATGGAGTTGTAATTTCACAAGTGTGGATCAATGAAACGAACGCGGTATAAAAACCATACACGTTGTGGTAGTCGTATGAATGCAAATTAGCATGGCAGCATGTTGAAATGAAATTCTACATCATCGTTTGGACGTTCTTAACAAACAATCCGGAAAGCAACCATATTTTCTTCTCTTTTCACATTTATTTCTTGTGACTGACCGTGCAAGTGATCATGCGTGAAAGTCAAATCACATGATCCCCATTATCATTTAACCGTTACCGTTAGTAGACACGTTAGTACACACGTTCACATGTGTGTGTGTGTGGTGTGCTTGTGCGATGATTTGAAAAAAAAATCATTCAAACATACTATAATTAAGCAACAATTACAATTGTTTTATTAAAAACTAACGAATAATTGGAAAACGCTTGTTTGGATTTGTAAGATTTTACTTGTAGCAAGAAAAGAAAAGAAAAAACAAAAAAAAAGAGGAAAAAGAAGAGAAAATAAAGTATTTCTTAATGTATCCATCCAACAACTAGTTATTTGCAGATAGTTTTGTGGTAATTGTTAGTTCGCTGATAATGGTGATAATAATTGCCACTGCAATTACAATTATCGTGTACTCCGTATGTTTGAAACAATAATTAAAAGCGAAGCAAAATAAAATGCTGAAGCAGAAAAGAAACAAACAAACATGCATTGAGACAGGCGGACTTGGACATGCACCATCGTATGTAAATAAATGTAACAAACGGAACGATGGATTTCTTTCCTAGAATTTAAGCTGCTGCGAGAGCAAATAAAAAGTTTTACACGGTTTCAATAAACTAAAAAAAATCAACACAAAATGGAAAATAAAACAAAAACAGAGTAATTATTGCAGCAACTGCATGAAAGTTAAGTGAAAATTAAGGATTTTTTTTTTAATATTAGAAAAAACCACTGCAAGAACTTTCGAAAAGTGAAACAATAAAAAATCAATGGTTATCAACACTCGAGCCCACAACGGACTACAAACTTGCAACATTCAACATTTTGAACAAGTATTCATTAGTAGTTGGCAGAAGTGTCAGTGTTTTTGTGTTGTATCAAATGAATTATTAAATTGATGAACAGAACAAGTTTAAATTTTTTGTGAAAATCTGCCTCTACAAACATAAAAACAACAGGAACTGTCAGCATACATTCAATGAACTTTATTAAATCGTACCGAGTTTAAGGAAAACTTCTCTTTAAAATAGAATAGAGAGTATTTTCTAACTTTCAAAACCATTAGAATTTTGAGCCTCATATCGAGAGCCTACAATGGCAGTATCCTGCCCTGAAGTTATGTACGGTGCTTATTATCCATATTTATATGGCCGTGCTGGACCAAGTCGTTCGTTTTATCAATATGAAAGAGTAAGTAAATATTCTTATCAGTTTATATTGCACTCAAACAAAAATAAAATAATATTAATAATAATATTAATAACAAGTAAATATCATGCAATACATCACTAAACGCGAGTAATTTATTTTAGTTTATTTTTAACTCGCTGCTCTTTAATATTTTTCATTCGTCGAGTTGCAAGCAAATCATGTAACTTTATGTTTCATCCTTTTGTTGTTGCAAAAGTGTAATTTTAGTTTTTTTTCCCTTTTTTTGGAATGAACTGACATTTGAACCATCACAATTTCAAAGTCTATGGCATACAAACGTTTATAGAAAATTAAAATTACTTGCAAATAAATTAAGAACCGATCGGTTTCAAAAAACTTAATAATGAAAATGTCTTGTGCTTTTGTGCTTTCCAGGAATTTTCTTATTTTCTTATTCTTGGGAAACCTTTTCTATCTCATAGTCAAGAAACATTTAGTTAAGCATTAACGAAAATTGCAATCCCAATAAAGACTAAAAGATTTTCATCTTCACATATACACACTCTCCTCCATCCTTCCAACAGAATTCTCTGATAGGCTCTTCTGCGCTTTTGGTTAATTCCTTATTCAGTTGTCTTCTTCCGGTAGGAGAGTGGAAAAATATAACAAAATTCATATTTCATTTACGGTTTCATAGATTGAAACCAATAATGTAAGCATTTAACGTACAACTTATTTATCGAATTTATTTCGGGATAATTTTCGCCAATTGAACATTTTTGTAATTTCAGCTTATGTTTAATTCATACATTTCAAGGAAAGAAACTTGAAGTAGATTTCCAGTCCTTAGTTTGCTTGGTTGCTCATTGGGGCAACAAAAAAGGCAAAAAGGCAAAGGAATTTCTCTTTCCTCCCCCATCATCCTTAATCCCAAAAGCTTCGCAATAAAAGTTTCATGCAGTGTGCTGCTTCTGATACATATGAAAATTTTGTATTATGCTAAAACTGATTTAAAATGTTGAAAATAACAGGAATTCTTTGTCTAAAAGTTATTTTTCCCTAAATTTTTATTGTATCGTAGGCTGAAGTAAAAAAAACCACATCTACAATAATAAAAAAGAAAACTAAATTGCATTAGGGGGGATGATTCCTACTCATGGAGTGAGTGGTGCATTCTGAACCAACTACGAAAAGTGATATCCGAGATACTTTCTTCTATGATAAATTTTTGCCACATACGAATTGAGCTGCCCCTTCGGTACCACTCGACACAATTCACTAAACAGCTTTTACAGAAAAAATCTTTAAAATGTTATTGATTTAAATTGCCTCTTCGTAAAGTGGACCTGGCAATATCGGATTTACGTTCTAATTAGTTTTCTATCTAGAGTTTGTACTTTGTCAATATTTGTGAAAGCCCAATCTGGCTGCAGTTTTATCATAAAAGTGTTTCCGTATGCATGACAGAGGTGTGTGCCTGTATGTCAGTTGTTTGCACTTTTTCTAAGCATAACATTTCCGCACATGCCTCAGAAATAAAATACACCGATCGATCGGTTATTGTTTATGAAGTGACAAACTCATGTAAAATACAGTTTAATTTAGAGAAAAAAGTGAAATTCTATATTCAATATTAATTGTTTGCCGAAGGATCTGACTCATATCACATCACTCGATTGGTTTGGTCTGTCCGGTCGCTGACGGAGTGGCAGGAAGGCGTTCTGTTGGTGGCTACATTTTCAACGAGTAACACACAAACTAAAGCCGGCATAGGCTATAAATTATCCAAACATGATATAAGCATACGGCTACACATACATTCAAACGACATGGTTTGCTTCTCTCGCGGCTGCTATTGCTGTTCTTGTTGCTTCCAAAGCGATTTCAAGTTTCTTTCAACATTTATTTTTTACTCTGCGGCTTTTAAAGCAAAATGTTTGTCAAAACCGAAAACAGGCAATAGCAATTTTAACATTTTCTTCTAAAGACTCCTCTCAGTATTATTGGTGTTGTTGTTGCTGCTCTTGCTAGATCTGTTCGTCGTTATCATACGTATGAGTATAATGACTGTGATGACGATGATGATGACGATGGCGATGACAATGCTGATGCTTTCCATGCACATGCGTATGCTGGTTATGCAAAGGTGCTTGCTTGACATATTTGGTTTCCGACAAAAACAAAAAAAAAAATATATTAAAAAAATACAAATTTTTGCTTAATGCCGCGGCCTTGTGTAATTGGGGCCTTTCGACATAAGAATTTCTTTGTTTTGTGCGACACTTTTTGGGTTGGATAAAAAACCGCACCAAAAAAAAAGGCAACCATACAATAAGAAAAGGCAGAAAAGAAAGGAAAAAACGCAAAAACACTAATAAAAGCGAACAAAAGATCACTTATAAGGATTTTCTTTAAAGCGCGACTTGCAGGTAAATAGACAGACGTTTGTGGCAACCGTGAGAACTTTTATAAAAAAATATAAAAAAAAATATCGAAATAGTCGCCGCCAATATTAGGTTTAATTAACAATATTGATTGGCTTAAATTTGTTTAAATTGAATTTTTGCTAATTTATTTAAGAATGCATTGAGATTATAATTTTTTAAAAAAGCGTTGGCAATAACTTGAGTTTCATCGCAAGTAACTGATTACCGATTATTTTGTTAAGAAGAACCTGAAGTTAATGTTTTAAAAATTAATAAAGTTTCTTATAAAACTCATTTTAATCCAAAACTTTAGTATAAGAAAAACTACGGAATATGTGAATTAGTTGGCGGGCCTGCGCACATGCAAAGCATTGCGCAATAAAGTTTAAATAATTTTAAGTGATTTTTTTGTTAGATTTAGCGCACTGTTGCGTTCAGTGGCAATTTTACTGGATTGTTAATTTCGCCAATGGTTCGGGTTTCCAAACTGATGAAGGAGGTGGCACCATCAGCTAAATTCATGCTCTTTTTGTGATTACCAGAGAACTGCTGTAAACCGGCAATATTTTTTTGTATTTTCCTTTGCTTTGGCAGCCAACTAACCACTGTAGGCAGGAACAGCCCTCAATACAATTATTAAATAAATTATAATCTCAATGAGGGGAAAATATTTCTTTTCTTGTTTTATCTTATAAGGATAGTGTCTCATGCGTATTTTTAATTAAAACTTTCTTTGAATACGCGAATAGTTTCTGCAATAAAAATTTATTAAACAGATGCATAGTTTTCATAAGGTTTTCTTCAGTGATCCTCCAGTATTCCTCTAGTTAAATTTTATTATATTTTAGAGAAAAGAGTCACTGCTTCATTAATTGAAGCTTCGCGGTAATTAATTGAATTGATATTAGCCATGTTTGAAGAGAAAATGTTAAATTAGTTATTACTATTGTTATTATTATGGTGTACAATTAACTGCATGCGTAGTAAAACATTCCACATTATATTTTTGAACTAAATTTTTTGAATTTTTTTTCTCCGCCTTCTCCGCCTTCGCCGCTGGTAGGGGAATCATTAGAAACAATATTGTACAACCTGTTCGCTAATTTCAGTTGAAACATTTTTTGTAAAATCATTGTGGCCAATTATTGATCCAATCATGAATGTCGCATAAAGATGTTATCGTTCTGCTGGCAAGGCTTTCGCAATAGAAATGAGGGGCAGTTTCTTCTTGTTTAATCTGTAATGTACATGCGAATGTGTGTGTAGATGTGCGTGCATGCATGTGAATCAATTGTGTAAGCATATTTTGTAATTATTCTGTTCTTTTTCTTTGTACTTTTTTTTTGGGGGGTTTTTTTTTTGTTCAATTCTCTGATCTGTCAGTTGTTTTAAGCACATAATCAATGTTGTTTCTTATCGAAAGACACGATCGGTACGCAGCATAAAGTCAAATTGTTTTGCTGAGCAAATGACAATCCAAAACTTTGCAACGCCAAACACAAAACGATAAAGGAAGATAAGTGCAGTAGCCCAGATGCCGACAAGCGTAGGCCAACTGAATAAGTTGGACAGACAACGCCTGACCAAAAACAATTATTTCAAGACAAATAAAAAAAAAAAGCACAGAATAAACTTAACAAAGTTTGTATTATTTTTTTATTTTTTTCAACAAAGTTCGACTTGTTTTGAATTTTTATTCTTAAGTCTTTGTCAGCTTTTTCGCTCCCTTCCCAAAAGATATTGTGCACAAAATTTTGTTCATTGTAAGTTTGGCTTGGCCAGATATTGGATAAAAGTTTGCTTTTGATTTTGGGCCGGTCGAAAAGTATCGTTACAGAAATCTTTAAGCTCCAACAAGTACAAGTATGTATAAACAACAAAAGGAATTTTATGTCTTTTTGTGTTTTTGCCAATCGATCCGTTCCGTTTGCATTGATTTTTCTTCTGAAACTCTTTTGTTTTGTTGTTGTTGTTATTGTTGTTGTTGTTGTTGTTGTTCCTGTTTGTTGATTTTGTTTGTTTTATGTCTTATATTGTGCGTTTCTGTTTAAGCATCATTTGTATTTTAACCAAATTAAGAATTTGGCAAAAAGGCAAGCACAACAAAAACAGTGTTTAACAAAAAGTGTTTGCGAAGTTATTAGGTGAATTGATATTTCGATAATGTTCGAACCGTCACAAAGAAAATCACACGGCATAAATCACGCATATTTTTTTTTTATTTTTTTGTTGCTTTTCTAAAAAACTTGATAAGTGCGCGTGTGTGTGTTTTAGAATGCCCTTTTTGCTTAAAGATGACCAGTTAGATGACAATCTTTTGCTCTTTGAAAACAGAGGGAAAACTTTTATTCACACGTCCCTCCAGAGTTTACCCAACAAACATAAATCCAATAAAGCAGCAAAATTAGGAAGGCAAAACAAAACGAATAAAACAAATAAAAACTGATTAAGAAAATAATAACTTTTTGTTAAAAAGCCTTTACACTTAAATAAATATTTACCCATTCAGAAAATTTATATAAATCCGTCTACTGATTACAAGCATTACAGCCACAAACATGAAACGTTATTTTACTAATACATGTACGAGGTGTGATCAAAAAATAACTGTTATTTTCAATTTTCCCAAAAGTATTTCTTTATTCATCAATAATTATGTTGCGCCCTTCAAAGTAAACCCCTCAGATATAATACTCTCACACTTGTAGGTCTGTTTGTCAGCCTGAACAAGCATTGACTTGCAAAACATTGGGGCGGGGGGTATTTGAATTAATTAATAATTTAATATTTTTTGCAAATTCTATTTATTTTTTTCGGTCTTCATTTACAATACGTGAATGCATTGACTTGAATACTTTCTTAATGCCTCTACCACTGTCATGAATTTATTACATTGAAATAAAAATAGAGCTTTGAAACTATTTGCATTTGCTTGTTAATTTTAGTCATTGCGACTGCAAATCAAAGCACTGTTTCAAAGCAATGCTCTGTATGAAATTCTGTAGCCATGGGGGATCAACGGGGGGGCATCGAAATGTGGAGAATCCGTTGGGAGCTATAAAAATTTCACAGACATAAATTGAGAAAATTAAATAACTATCTCAAAATGGCATTTCACATTGAGAACGTTCCTGCCATTTAACACAAAATCCGTATACTGCAAATTATCGCTCTAAATTCGTGGCGATTTTTGGGTAATTATAAGGGAATTTTATTTAGCGGATATGCATACTTTCCTCATAAAATGCGAGTTGTTTTACTTGTGCGGCATATTTATTTTACATATATATTTATTTCTTACATCCGATTAAAAGTGGAATACTAACTGCGTCCCCACAAGCACTGTAACAATTCTGGAAATAAATATAATGACATACAAAAGTACTCTAATGATGAAACCGTGGCAGAATTTCGAAACATCAAATTTTCCATGTTTCTTTCGATTGGTAATTTGTGTATACCATGTAGGTAATTAAATTGAAAAATTAAATTAAAAAATTTGCCGAACTTAGGCCGAAATTATGCAAGCCGGTGGAATGCAGCTGTTAAAATTTTTAACACGTAAAATATTAATGATGGCAGGTTATCGATAGTAATGCAAACGATTATTTTTGGTGGTATCACAAAAACGCGATGACGGATACAGATAACGCCAGTAGAGTTTCATTTCAATATGAAAAGCCTCAACAAACCGAACCATAATAAAAAAATTTACAAGACTTTAAAGTTGAAAGAGAAATATTGCACGTACATTAAAACTTATCGAACTATAAACTTTTTTCTCAAATAATCCACTCCAATCATTTTAATGACTGGTTTTTCGTGGGCAGAACAGCCACCGACTAATTTGTGCAGAGTTTGGAGCCATTTTATGAAATATATTTTTGAGGAAATATATATGTATATCGTGTTATCCCTGACATCAGCATTATTTTTAGACGGCACAAAGCCACTGTAGTTCCATTTCGAAGAACGACTAGTTCTTCTCTTTAAATGCTTAATTTTAACTCCTTACATGGGGAACATATAAAGTCAGTGACTTACAATGTTGCTGTTGTGTTGCTGGTGTACCGCAACAATGTAGCGCTGTTGCCTGCCGTCGTCCATGTGTTTTAATACATGTCAGCGCTAAAATGCACTCAATTTTTATAAATTATTTTTAAAACAAATAAATATCTTTTTAAATTCTTTAATTTTGTACGAGTAAATCAAAAAAAAAAAAATTACGTTGGAGAAGGATTTCTTTGGGTTTTCTTTAATTTTTTTCGCAAACAACGTTGCCCTGTTATACAAAGAAAATTAAAAAAAAAAACCTTAAGTGGACTTAAAGCAAAAGCTTTCAATCAAATATGTGCGAGGGAGTGTATTAAGATGTACGGTACGCAGCAGCTGTTTAGTTAAAGAAAGTTTCCACATTCATTCTTGAACAACTTTATCTTCTTTCGATGAGTCTACAAAATTAGAGATGATGATGTCGATAAGCAGCCAAACCGCTTAACTAGGCAATTAAGAAAGATGATAAGAGAATGTTGAAATTGCTTAAAATATGTAACTTAAATAGGAATTAAATGTTCGTTTCACAACATTCATAATCCTTTTTGGATGCACACTTTAATTCTAAGAAGCATTAAGCATTTAACTCTCGTATGATTACGGCAACTGGCTGCAGCCTCAAAGATGTCAACGATAATGGAACTCTTAAGCATAAACGCTCGTATATCAATAAATTCGTGACACCGAAAGCAATAATTATTATGCGTTTATGAATGGGTGTTGAGTGGATACTAAATATATTTAGGTATAACTATGTGTAGAGAGCAATACAAAAACAAAGAGGGAGATGTGTGACGTGTGATGTGTGAATTATAATCTGGGAAGCATTGGCACTTAAGGTTAACCCATTATTAGTAATATTGTTTTGTTTAGTTGAGCCGGAGCCAGCCGTTTATTTAGGTAATGTTAAATATAGTAAATGTTGCTTTCAGTGTTATGCTCGAATTCAAAGAAGGTATTTTGGGGCGCTTCTGTAGCGAAAATTCCATATTAAAAATAAATAGAAATTTAAAAGTTTGACGATGGCATAAACTGATCATAAATTTGTTCAACTATGCATTGGAAATGGTAGCAGGCGACATGCAAGCGCTACAGAAGATATACAAGCGTGTGTTTATCCATATACACACTCACACACATATATATGCATATACGTGATAATAAAGTAAAATAAAATGTTGTTAGAGGTTTATCTATTGCACACAAACGAGTTCGCAGTCATTTAGCGTTGCAAAGCATAAAATTAATGTATTCGTTGCATATGAAATGTAAACATGACCTCAACCCCAACAAGCAGGCCTCGATCCCGGTCCCCACGACCCTTTACTTTTATTTTATTATCTACACATTTACATACACGCCTGCATACATATGTACATGCATACATCGACATAAAGCTCGAGGGGCAGGCGTGTACGTATACATACGTATGAATACGCCGACTGCAAATAAAAATGAAGGAGGGAAGATCGATTGGCGGAGTGAGTGCGGGAGCTATTTTTATTGCTCCTTTGCAGTTAACTATTTGAAACTATAAATTATAAATGTGACACTTTCCTTCTGCTTCTCTGTTCTGTAACCCCTTCTTGCCTATATTTTTATTTTGTTAATATATTTTTCCATTTTCATAAATTAGCTAAAATGACAAATGCAATTAACTTGGAGAAGTCAGTTTAATTTTAAACACACAAAACCAAAAGCATTCGAGTAAAATGATTACGAGTCAAATGACTAGAATTTTAGGAAAAGTTTTGTGATGATTTTGATGCGAAATACTCGTATGGAAAATGATATCGCTGCAAGCACTAATAAGTTGTTATTGTTGTTTACATGTTGTTTGCAGTTTAATCAGGATTTGTATTCATCATCTGGTGTGCAACTGGCATCGTCCAGTGCATCTGGCAGTTCGCATTCACCCTGCAGTCCTATATTACCGCCATCGGTGAGTGCGAATGCGGCGGCTGCTGCAGTGGCAGCAGCACACAACACTGCAGCAGCTGTTGTGGCAGCCGCAGCACAAACAGCAAATCATGCCTCATCTTCCTCTAGTTTAAGTGCAAATTTACCTTTGAACGCACCCGGCAGCGGGAGCAGTGGTGGTGCTGGTGTTGGCGGCGTTGTTGTCGGCACAAATGTAACGGGAGCTATACATGGCAGCGCGGGCGCAAGTCTGATGGGCACTAGTATTGGCAATACTCTACACAGTAGAACACATACCAAAGAAGAAGATCTGGGTGCGGTAGCACGTAATGAAGCAGAAGGTAAGTAAAGTGTGCTTGAATGCCTCAAATCCTTTTTACACAACTTACATTATTCATGTATAACTCCCCACAAGAATATGGTATATGAGGAATATACTGAATAATTACTTTCCTAGTCTCCGTCTCTTCCAAACTCCTCATATTTATCCTTTTCCACGTGGGATAATAAAACAAGTTCAACACAATTCCCTGCAACCCAAGAACTAAATCGAAGTTGGTCCTGCGGATCCAAATGAAAGAGAAGCTGAAACTTTATTGTACATTTTACGTAAACGTTTCGTTAGATTCTTTGAAATTGACATTTAACGAGACCGCCCTCAGCAGCTATTTTCGCTATTTCAAATTAGCGAAGCAGAATACCACGACGACGGAGATTTTGATTTTGAATATTATTTTTTAATTTTGTTTTTTATTAGAATCATCTGAAAAATCAATAGAGATAAGTCAGATTAAACAGATTAAACTGATTAAACAAGAAGAACTTTGAGATTTAAGCTTTTGCGCATGCGCATTAATTATAGCTGCAGCAAGTATTATTGCAAAACATTTCTGTATCTTTCTCCAAATAATAGATAATAAATAATAAATAGATTTTTAATTGTTCTCCCCACAATCCATTAAGCGAACTGAAATAAATCAGATTTCTTTCAATTCTGTTTTGCAATTCAAAAAACACGATTCCCTTTAATTTTTCATTTTTGCAAATCTGTGTTCCACTTAATAACCACACAAGCAAACGCATTAGAGCCGAAACATGAGTTGAAAAGTGACGATGATGATGACGATGATGATGATGATGATGATGTACTCGTAGGCACACTTGCAGTAGTAAACGGAAACTGGGAATGAATGCGGGCTGTAGCAGCTGAAGTTGAGTAGCAAGCAGTACTTGCTTGAAATGCTTGGAATGTCGTTTCGTTAAATATGGTGTCGAAGTCCATCTAAATGTTTTGCATTTCTGACAACAAGTAGCCATAAACGATATTTTAAAGCAATTTTGCCGCAATGAAGTGACGAAAAAAAAGACAAAAACGTATTTATACTCGTAATACTGACTAAAAAATGTGTAATGCACGCACACATATGCACATGCACATGCACATGCCCATGCACACACGAGAACACACACAAGCATATTGTGTGAAGGCACAAGTGTGTTTCTGAGCTGGAAGCTGCACGCTTTAAATCTGAAACCAAGCTATTGGCCAACGGTCATGCCTAGTAAGATTTGCATTCGAAAGCGAATGAAACAGTGCTCATGAACTTGAAGTGAGCTGGAAGCGGTTATTACGAGCATGGTGGCGAAATATTCGTAAGCACCAGCCACCACTTCAACTAAACTTCTGAATAATCATTCAATGTTCTCATTTATAAGTTTTTGTTAGGCTGAAAGCTTTTTTGTTACACTCAATTTTTTTTACTGTGCCGACAAATTTTTCTGCTGCTACTTGACGAACTCCTTCGGCTCGAACACCCGCGTCATTAATTAATTTGCAAATTTTTAAAATAGCTCAACAAGAAAAAAACGACATTTACTGCTTCAAATAAATATATTTATTATGTGTTTAATCTTTTGTTGCAGATGTTGTGTGTGTTTCTGTAGACACAGATGTAGCAGTGGCATGCCTGAACACATTCCAAACAAATTCCTTCATGATATTATCAAAGTGAACAGTCACAACGTACACCAACTAACATAAATGAATACGTGTGTTCATTAAATACAGAAAAAAATAAAACAAAAATAGTAATCATTATCAAATTGGAACTGCATAAAAATATCAATTCATGCCACGGACTGGCTGTGTACTGTTGAAACCGCGTATTCGCTTTTTTCATTTTTATATCGCTGTAGAATGAGTAACTGCTTTTGAAGCGGACAACTTCGATTGAATTGAGTTAAGCTTAGCACAATTCGTTGCTTCTGACTTGCTGCAGTTGCATTTTTGTTCGATAATATTTTTACTTAAACAATTAAGGATTCGTATTTACTCGAAATGTGGTAAATGCAATTTTTTCAAACCGGAAGAGCCATTAATATTTTATAATGTGGTCAGGGCCAAATAAATGCCACATAATACAAATGAATATAAATTCCTCTGAAGAATTGGTTGCATTAATTAAAAAGTTAAAGTTTCTATTTTTTCGCGCAACATTTTTTTCTGCTTGCGAAGAAATGAAAATAGTGCAGTAGAAAGGAAGCCCACAAGTCTTTTCTACATGCACATTTATTTATATGCTACAAAGACCTGACTTTGACCACGAATTAATACGCTTTATATGTGACATATTTCATTTAATTACAGCTCGTTTAGTAGGCGCTCATCATCATAATGAGTCGTCGTGCTCGTCGGGTCCAGATTCTCCGCGCCATCATTCAATGCATCATGGAGGTGGTGCCCAACTAAAAGAATTGCCTTTGGATACCACCAGTATAATTGCTGGTCAAGGTAGAGCACAATATTTATCAGCCACCTGCGTCGTTTTTACAAATTATTCCGGTGATACAGCCAGTGTTGTGGACGAACACTTTTCTCGAGCACTTAATTTCAACAACAAAGAAAATAAAGGTGAGACAAAATTATGCTGTTGTATTTCTCTTTTTTTTTTTTGATTTGCCAACAAACGAACCCACCAGCCAACCAACATAATAAATGCAACATCTTAATTATATCACTTTGAATGCAAATATTAATGTATCATCTTCAAAAGATCAAAAAGTCTTCTCTTAGCTGTCATGTAAGTGTCACACTTATTTTCTTTATTTTTCATATTCATTTGCCGCTGCTCCACAAATCCTTTTTGGAAGAAATAAGTACTAAATTACATGTATCATTTGCTCATTAAGCAACAGGCCCTCCTCCCTAAAAGACGCTGCGAAACAGACGTACATACATACATACATGCTACATACTTACGTGCGTCTATAGTACGTACTTCTTATGTCGCTTTCTGAATATAATTTTCGTTTGTTTGTAATTCTAGGAAAAGTGTCAACATGACACTTAACATGAGCACCTAATGCTGCGCTTGTCATTGGCAAAGACATCTTTACAAGCAGAGCGTTTAAACAGATGAATAAATTAATGAATCTCTTTATAATTCAAAATTTAATTTTATGATTTTCTGCTATTAATTTGCGTTGCATTTATAACATGTTGTTACATATATGTTGGCCAAATCAGTTCTAGCGAAATTGGTTTTTGCAACAATGAAACTACTTGTTGGACCAGTTCTCTTTTTTGTGTATACTTGGCAGATATGTATGTTGCCCGGATATATCGACTTTTTTCGTTTTTAGCTTAAGCGCGAAAAAGATGAGCATGCATAAGCAAAATTCTTATTCACATTTGCTTACACTTTTATAAACCGTCTCTTTGAAAAACTAAATGAGAATTCCATGGAAATATTTTTACATAATTCTGTTACCGTTAACACTCCCATCCATGTGCTCATAGGACACTGCAGAAAGGGAATTTTTTAATAAATGTTTTATCGTCCGATGTCGGGTGAAAAGGATATCACTAAGCGATTAATTAAATATAGGAATAATCCGCTGTCCTAGTAAATCGTGCGAGAATGTTCGGGTATTGCGAAGTAATAAAAATATTTTCAGTTTGGAGTTGGATTAAGCGAAACTTGCTTCTTCGAAGGCTTGCCTAATAATCATTGTTAGCGAAGAAATTAGGCGCTAAACATTTAAGTTTCAACTTGCACTCATTAGACAAGCTTAAGTGCAGTTAAATGAGGAATTAGCAGGCTACAAGTATTTCTGAGTGGTTAAAGTAATTCATGCTCAAGTGGTAATTATTGTTATCATGAAAGTACTTGCAATCATGGACAGAAAAAGGATTTAAGATTCTATAAATATTTTTATAAATAAATTGGAAATGCATTCAGAAATATAGTGATAAGTGCATGTCTATGCAATGCTTTAAAACATAACGATCAGTGCACCTCTCACGTGCCAATGATCATCTCATGCGTGAATGGTTTTAATATTGCAAACAGTTTGCAAATAAATATTTTATCTCGACGAAATTATTCTTAAGTAATTATTTGATAAACTTTTAGCTAATTTTCCTATTGTTTTTCTTAACTGAAACTTTTTTTATTGTTTTGCCGACGTTTCGTAGAGTTTTTGTTACATCGCATTATCAAGCGATCACATTATTATTAATTATTTCGATTATCTGCGAAGCAAATTGTCCATTGTCCTGTCAACTGACTGAACTAAGTTTGCCACTTCCAATTAACGCAGTCTAAATATGAAATCTTAAGAGGATCTTAGGGAGGCTCCAGCACTACTTGTACGATGGAAATTAATAAATCTTAATCGATGTATTTGATTTTATTTGCCGTTGTCATCTGTGCCCACTTTGCGGTCTATTAGAAAACGTTAGACGCATCAAATTTTATTAAAAACATGATGTGTGCCGCATGTGACACACATTTGTTTACTTGTGCATGTACGAGCGCACACGCAACCCCTACAATACTTCAGCGTCATCAACACCACACAATAAGATCTCGTGTTGTTGATAAGCATCTTGCAGCGATTCCAAAAGTTATGAGAGACCACCACGGTTATAACGTATTTTGATAACGTTGATAACGATGCAACTGCAATTGTTAGTATTTTATTATTCGTTCTCTTGTAGGCTTATTTTTGTTAAAATTGTATTCGCTCTGCTCCTTTGCCTTCAGTTGTCATTTGAACATGATCGAAAGATTGATAAAAATAGAAAGGTATGAATGTGCAAACGTATAACGAAAGGAATTTGATTTTATCTTTAAAGCGGCATCTAATTAAATTGTTTTTGCTGCATCCTATTTATAGAAAGAGAAAGCAAGCGAGAGAGAAAAAAGGAAAAACTACTGGTTTATGCCCGGTTTATTTCATACGAGTACCACAGTGGCCCAGAGTAACAAATTAAAAAATAAACTAGAAGCGTCTAACAATAGCAAATGCATGTGCACATACTTTATTACGTACATATACAAATGAAGTTAAAATTTGCGCAAGTACAGTGGTATCAAAAAGTCTGCATTTTGGAAAGAGGTCAGAAATGTTATTTCGCAAGCGAGTCAAAAGTATATCTCCGATATTTTCGAACTGTGCATACCCGCACGCACATACAAATGTACAGTAGCTTACATTCATTTTTACTTAAAATATAATATTTACAAAATCCGACCATTTAACTCCATAGTATGCTCCGGCTAAAATGAATTAAAAACAGAAATATGGGAATCTATTACGCCGCTTAGACACTACAGTGTATACTGTTAGTAGAAACAACTAAAATTGTTTAATGGCCCTTGTGGCAGTGTTTTGATAGTCACTGTACTCTTGACAACCATCATTTAGTTAAGTACACACGTCTTTACATTCCGCATACATACTTCTGCGATATTTTTAGAAAAAAGAACAGCAAATGCTAATGATTTTCACATAAATCTTTTTGTTCTTCTCGATTTGCATTGTAAGTACTTTCGATTTGTGTTCGAATCTTTGAAAATACTTGCTAAATGGTACATAAATATTTTCGATACAACTATATACTCGTATGTATGTACGAGTAAATAAATGAATAAATAGCTGGCTACAAATATATCTGCATAGCTGTTCGTGTTGCTGCCTGGCTGGCTGGCTGGCTGGCTGGCTGGTTGGCTGCTGACCGACTATTTCGTTTGCTAATTGAATAATGAGTGCATTTAAAAATTGCCATGAATCCAACTGTGGCATGTGATGGTATTCGCCATTGGCATATGAACGGAGCAACTGGCAAGTGCTTAACATTCCGTCGACATTTTCTTATAAAATGCCAATGTAACAAAAAAAAAAAAAATTATAAATAAATAAAAAATTATATAAACAATAAAGAAAACCGCAAATATATAGCAGAGACAATTTTTAATGTTTTGTTTACTTTTACACGTGCTTCTACATAATTTGACACTCGTACTATAATGCCTCCCACTTTCTTAACGCTCCATTCCAACGCTATAAAAACAAACACCTTCGTAACCACAAAATGTTCTGCAACCACTGAATATCAATGTTCTTTCTATGTTGTTACACTGGAAATGGAGCTGAAAATGAGCAGAGAAAGCACAATCACACAAACGGCAATAAAATTCAATTAATTGGAAATAATTCGTGTTGGGACTTAAACGGCACTATCAGGGTTACGTAATCATAAAAATCATTGCTTAATTTTCTTTTAATATGCAAAACATGCAACTTAAATTTACTTGCCTCTGACTCTGGATGCGAAAAGTAAGTAAAAGCACACGCAATTCCGACACAAGGCTAGATGAAATTCTTGTAAAAGCGATCAAAGACCAATTTCGAATACTTTAACAGCGCCATTCTGGAAATCAAATTGTTAACTTCGGTTGGAAAAATGCAATGTATGTTGCACTGAAATTCTTCTCTCATATGCCTACAACGAGTCTCGTGGCCGGCCATTCAGCTCTTTAATATGAGAACTATCAAGCAAACTTTAATTTATATAAATGCGATTGCCTGCCATGAATAAATAATGAAATTTAACAGCTGAATGCTGAATGCTGGCATAGAAGGCACTCGCAGATATTCAGACAGTAGAACTATTAAAGCCCAAATCCTGAAAACTTATTCGTATGAGTAAGAAATGATGCAAGTATGTTTCATAATTGCAATAAATATTTGTATTTGGAAATCCTTTTGCAAATAAAAACGACGTGAGCATGTAAAGTGACTGATGCTTTAACAAATATTTAAATGATTTTTTGTTAACAACAACGTTTTCAATTGGAAGCGGGTTATTTTTGACTTGAAAGGAACGCATCAGCATTAAAAAGGAAAACAAAAAGAAAACCACAAAAGAAAAAAAAGTGTGCGTGCTTGTATTTGCGAGTGCGAGTGCGAGTGTGTTTTAAGCGTGCAACACCAAAATTCATGTAGTTGATTCAAAGTCGAGGAAAGAATGACAAATGCAGGGGATGGCTGTGTGACGATAAGGACACGATGATGCCGATGAAGTCACCCTTTCCATCACTTGCATCTAATGGTTGTGTTCTTGTTTAGTGTACTCGAGTTGAAAGCAAAGACACACATGCATTAATATCGTCATGGAAATTGTATAAAAACAAGTTAAGGAATGTTGTCATCATTGTATAACGCTCGTTCCTGGATACTATTTGATATGCGCGTGTTTACATGAATGTATTTATTTGTGTTTGTGCGTACCGCTGTGTATGTGTTTCAGAGTATACAGTGAACTCCCGAAAAGGTAAACACTCGGCCACTTCAACTGACTTATTCTTAGTGGATAGTGGAGTAACGTACTGGCGTAATACTTGATGTAATAAGAAAGAGTTATTCTGGCAAGGTTACAAGAGAATAATATGTTCAAGCATATTTAATTTAACTACTTAACCAGCAATGAGTCAAAGCAAGATTATCTCCAGAATACGTAGATCTGTAAAGAACTTTGAATTTTTAAATATTTTTGGAGAAAATGTTGCAAAGAATATTTTTGTATGAATTTGAAAGTTTTCTCTCCGTTGGTAGGTTTGCTACCAAGGCACTTTGCTGCAAAGAGCATGTGGGGTAGTGAACAACTTTGCTGATCCATATAAAAAAGATGTTATCCAGATGATTTGCTAGGAACCCTAAAATTTTTTCCAGCCATCCTTCTCTGACGATAACATTACATTTTCATTTAATTCTTATATTATTAAATTATATTATTTTTTAGTTTTCTTAGCAATTTTTAATTATATTTTTATAATATTCTATACATATTCTAATACGAGTATGTTTAAAAATTCAAATTTGTAGTTTCGCGAATTTACTGTAGTCGCAACAATGTGTGCAACTAAATTTACTTTCAATGCACATACCCGTACACACACATTTACATGTATGCAACAGGTCTTCCAATAAGGGCGGTCGCACTTTGACATCCATTAACGGTCACATCGTCCAATCCACATGTGTTGAAGTTCGGAATTGGCACGAAATAAAATTATATGTAACATTCAAGGGCATATAAAGCATACCTAAACACTCGCTGCTTGTCATTGTTGTTGGAATGGCCCAACAGCGAGATAATATTGCGAAGGTGGCCACAATTGCCCACTGTGAGTTCTATAATCTACTTTTATATTCTTTATATCAGAGAAACCGTGTGAGGTGGAATGCAATCAATGTTTTACAAGCGTTAAACAAGCGTTTACAAGCGTTAGCGGCACTCACAGCCAAAACAGGCGATCCCATCTACTACGACCTTCCAAGGTTTACTTTAAAAATCTTTTTTTCAATACATATATAAGGGATTTACTATTTTTTCATAACAATACAAAATTTCTATTACATGTGGCACACAACACGCGTCCGAGAATGGCACGAAGAATTTGGCCACAGGAAGCACTTACTGAAAGAACCGTTACATAAAAAATTGCGATCCCTTAAACGCATTCCTTTAATGCAATTCACTATACTCAAGTATCATGTTTTCTTTTTTTTTGCTTCCTAATAAAACACTGAAAATGATGTTCAGAGCTGAAGTCATGTACGATAATCGCAAAATGTTTATTTTGTCACTAGTTTTTGTCCCCCTAATTTTATTTCGGGTGCAGTTTCTTTGGAGGCTGAGTGTGTTCTGTTGAATAAATGTAAAATTCCTTAGTACTCGTTAGTGAAGGCACACTTTTCATATGTTGGCAAATTTTCATTATAAATTGTGATCTTGTGGCTGTTAAATGGACGACATGAAAATGAAAATTCGCTGGCAGAATGCTTTTCTCCAACAAGCCATGACGTAACGGTACAACTGTTACAAGGCATTAATTCTTAATCTGGCGTTTTTTTACATCATGCTCCTTCTCATTCCATTAAGTTTCTTAATCTCGAACTTATTTGATGACTAACAGATTTAATTGTGTACGACTACATCTTAATAATGTAATTATAATAAATTGTTTCTCTCTCTCTCCATCCCCCTCTTTCTCTATATTTATATATATATATGTCCTGCTTTGACTAAAGATTCAGCCACGCCAATGTCTACTAGAAACTTCCCACCTTCATTTTGGAACAGCAATTACGTGCATCCTGTAACGGCAACAACACATCCGCAGGTAGGTTACACTTTGTATTAATACTACCAGTAGGCCATTGCAGTGCCAAATGATGACTTTCGTTTTATCCTTTCAATTAATAATAATCGTTGTGCTTTTATTAATTGGTTTTCCTTTTGTTTTATCGATCAAGATGAGCGATCTGTATTCAACCGATGGTGCTTATGCAACAGATCCATGGGTACCCCATGCAGCGGCACACTATGGCACTTATGCACATGCTGCCCATGCACATGCTGCCCATGCTCATGCCTACCATCACAACATGGCACAGTATGGAAGCCTCTTGCGTCTACCCCAACAGTATGGACACAGTTCAAGGTACATGAATTCACAAAAGATACAAGTTCGTTGAGCATATCGATTTCTCTATCACAGTTAATTCTCTTACCCATTAAGGAATTATTTTTATTACATTCACATCTTACTTTTTTCAATTTTCTTGCAGACTACATCATGACCAGCAGACCGCCCATGCGCTAGAAAGTGCTGCTGCGTATTCCAGTTACCCCACAATGGCTGGTGAGTGATTTTTTATTTTTATTTTCCAATTTTTAAATTTTTCAATTTTTGCTACACATCAAAACATTTTTGCTGTAACTCTGGAGAAGTTGCATCCGTGTGGCGTGTCTGTGTTGCCAACGTTACATTTGCCAACGACTGTCATGACAACAATTTGACCCTTGTGTTCAACACAAACACACTAGAACCAAACTTAATTGAAAGTTAAACTTCAATCTCCAAAAAGCACGAGTGGCAAGGGAGTTTTCTTTCTTTTTTTATATATATATGTATATGTATACATATATAACTAAAGAGACAACACTAAGGCAACCATTTCAACACTGAAATCATTTCCATTGCATAGACGTAGTGAAAGATATTCCAGCCTGAGCGCCGAAACGGGCTTCGTTGGGGACGGCAATAACATTTTCAATAGAAACACAAAAAGAAAAGATATAAATAATAATTTTTACACGCAACATTTAATTACTTTGCGCCGCTGACTTTTACCAGTTTTTATTTCTCTCAACAACGACAACCATCAATGGAGTGCTCAACAATGTAAATTTAATCCTTTTTACCTTCTTTCTGCTTTAGTAGCAGAAACTTTATTTGGTTTTTTAACAAAATGTCCATTTTAGCAGTTATCGCAATGGCCAACATGATCAAAACATAAAGTTTGGAAAACACTTTAGCTTCAGCATGCTTTGCTTTCCCAATTATTATTTACTTGACTAATTTGAGCTCTAAATTAAAATTGTTTTCCTCGTTTTAAAATTTCCCTTTTTATTTTCATTTTAGGTTTAGAAGCTCAAGTTCAGGAATCCTCTAAGGATTTGTATTGGTTCTAAGGACTATTGATATAAGCGCTTACTTAATGAAAGGACTTCCATCCTCACACCAAGAAAACCAAAACACTACAAACGGACATGGAAAAAACACTTGAAAAGTTTTAGTGTCAGAAACACAAAAAAAGAAACTGAAAAATATAAAATATAAATAACAAAAAATTAAAAAAGAAAACAGAAATTAAGAAAAATAGTTGAATAGTAAAACACAAAATAAATTATTGTGAATGCATTCACAATAAGGGAAGGAATACATGAATGGAATCTTACTGTGCTTAAGTTGATAATTTGTAATTTAATGGAAATTGAAAGAAAATGTGCAAGAATTTTTAGCTTTAGTTTAAAGTTAAAATGAACCGATCGAGGAGTTGTTGTTTCTTCTCTTAAGACTTAGTTTTGCTCCATTTTGAAAAAAAGAATTCAATAAATAATAAAATGAAGAACAAGGTGTGAATATTTTCAGTTGAAAGAAACTTTTGTTGAGAGTTCAAAATTTCAAAACATTAAAAGAATTTAATTAGAGTTTCGAATAAATGTATGTATACAGATGCCTGCAGGCGCGTATTTAGGTAGACCAAGTCCCATGAAGCAACTTAATTATATTTTACGTAGTCTAGTTTAGTTATGATGATTGTATCACTTTTAAAACAAATTTTAAGTTATAAGAAACGTTTGAAAAATGACGGAGCAAACTTAATTGTAATTATGATTATGATTATAATTATAATTAAATAAAATAATTATATGCGAGTATACAAATGAATAAAAAAGACAAAATATTATGATTATAATAAAAATGAAAATTATAAAAACGGTTTGTGTAAATTTATTACTCGCAGTTAAGGAAATAGTGTGCGAATCTTTTTCGTTGCATGTCGACCCACCGTTACTCATTTATACCAATTAAGTACGATTGAATGAATGAAAACCAGCATCTTATCGAATTGAATCAGTCAAACTGGAGTTTGGTTTTTCGCTCCCAGTTATGACTTGAACGTCATTTACACAGGCGCCTCACTCCTGACTTATTATTTATTATCGCCGTTTTCTCTGTGTTTTCTTTTTATCTTTTGGTCTTACAATTTCTTCCACATACTTCTACTTTAAGATGCATAATTAATGAAAACTGTATACGAGATTGTCAGATAGTACACAGCCAGACAGACAGACAGCCGTTTATCCGTCTTGATGCATGCGCGTACGAGTATAAAGATGTATTTTGCTTTGTTCAATTTTAATCAGAACAACATTGCAGAAAAAAACCTATGCAGCATATTCTACAGTCAGTCCTTTGAAATCGAAAACAAAAGATCACCTGATGATCATTTAGGTAATTTTATTCCACTGTAGGGATTCTTTAAGTTTGCAAGGCTCATGGGTCAACCAATTTTCTTCCAACTAAAAACTAGAAACCTCATTAAAAGTCAAATCTTATCGCATCCGCCATTACCTAAAACTGGAAAAACTTTTAAAATGTCCAAATAAAATACTCTGTGCAACACTGTGTGTACGATTTTTCAAATATGGCATCTTTTTATGACAAGTAAAAGTGTATGAAAATGTGCATAAAATAATAATGCATCATATCTGTTAAATAGTGTGCCACCCACAACGCCATTTTGAAGCAAGTTTTTGGAATATGATTGTATCACTGTCAGATTCTTGTGTTAATGAATCGTATGACTGTGTATGATAGTGAAGCATGCATGGCCTTAAGGAGGATAGAATTGAAAAAATATAAATTAACATTTTATAAGAAACAACTATTTGTAATGCGTAATTGTTTTTGCTCATTTCTAGCAATTCCCATTCCATATCATTAATTAAGTTCAGTTAACTAACAATGCTAAATTAAGCTTAAAAGGCATTATGGATGCAATTTTATAATTACAAGTATCTTGCATTTACAATTACATTTAGAGTTGCAAACCTTTCGTGGCATGAAACACTTCTGATACCAGCAGTTTCCTGTTTGAAATAATCGATAAGTGATTGTATTTGAGGTATGCCAGCGTTAAAACTGCAAATTAAATGGGTTTAGGAAGCGTAGGTTGGAAATAGAAATGACACCCGTTTGGCAGCATAATAAATAAAAGAACATGCAAAATAATTTGGTTTTCTCAGATTGTATTCAGGGAGTTGTTCAAATGAGTTTTGACTAAATAAAAAATTTCTGAACGGCAAGATTTCTTTATCGAACATGCTTGCAGTTCATCCAGTTTCGAGTTCACACATAAATGCACATCGCCACATGTATGATTTAGTATATCATTACGCGATTTCCGCTAAAAAGTGCACAGTGCTGTCAACTTTAAAACACAACTTTTGTGTGTTTTCTACTTGTACATGGAAATGAAATCCAGCCATAGCTTTGGCGTAACACATCTTCGGGTCGATTGAAAATTCAAAAATATTTAGTGCTGGTCAATACATTGGTTTTTCGGATACAGCTGTTAGGATATGCAACAGTTATGCCGCTTGTGAGGAACACTACTTTGAAGGAAGTTAAAGCGAACTGAAGAACTATCTGGGTAAGAGTTGATATGAGGATTCCCAGATCACGGTTTGTTTGGCATTTCTCTTTTCATTTCTTAATCGTTGATGCTGGTTCCATAACTTTAATTTGGATTTACGATGGCTTCTAAATTTCTTGCTTAGAAATTTCAGCTGTTCCAGTCACCCAGATGCGAGCACAATACATGTAGTACGGCATATCAAACGGCATTTCTTTGCATTTTTTCCATTTTCATTACAAGAAAAATTTGGATGCATATGAGTGCAACACAGTCTGAATACCGCTTCCTCATTACTTAGAAATATGTATGTGGCCAGGCAGGGCCACACCCGTCCACAATATTAAATTCCAACTAGTAGCGAGTATACACGTTTTGGTAAATTAGTTAAAAGCGCATGTGCAACAAAATTATTGTTATGTTTTTTTGCATGTACAAAAGGGGTAGGGGAGCAGAAGGAGTAAAAGTAAATAAAAGTCCTCCGCATGCCCCTGTTTTATTCCTGCTTTAATTTTGTATTCATTTCTTCTCAAATTTATGGTTAAACAATTTAGAATTACAATATTTATTGTATTTGTGTAAGTTTCTTTGCACGAAAACATGTTAAGAAGAATCCCTTTGCAAAAGGCTCCTCCTGCTGTTGCTGTTGCCGTTGCAAACATTTCATACATGGGAATTTACTTTGTTGCCAGTTTTTTTCTTTTGCACAGAATTTATTACTTTTCGCACTAGCAGGCATGTGAGTGAGTAACTGTGTCAAGCGGTTCCAAAATACATTATTTTAACATAAGAATTCAATATTTTTCGGACTACCAAGTAGAACAACAATTGATAGATGGATGGATGGATGGATGGACGGACGGACGGACGGAAGGTTGGTTGGATGTTGTGCGAGTTGCAAAGTAACAATTGTAACCGAAAAAAAAAAGAAAAAAGAATAAGATCAAGCAATATTATATGAAGTTGAAATAATTTTTTTTTTCGCCTGACTATAGTCGATGTCTTGGGCCAGAAATATTTATACAAAAGCACTTGTGTTGTTCGTTATGTTGTCATACTGATCGTCAAGGTGTTCAACAATTCGCAAATGACTGGGTTTATCGCTTTTTAATAAGTTCATATGTCCGCCTGGCTGATGCTTTATACTCCACATAGATAGAAGTGAGGATTTTTTTCTTGTTACTTTTGAGCCAAACAGGAGCTACAAAACAAAACAAAAAAAAAAAATAAATAAAAACAGAAGGGGTTTCTTTAGAGAGAAGACTTGCTATCGCTCGTTTCTGTGAATTCGTTTTGCCTGTTAGTTGCTTTGTTGGTTTGTCAATACAAGTAGAAAAAAGAAACGAATGACAGATGTTGTTGCAAGTCTAAATGACCAAAACGTTAACTCGTATGCGCGTGTGTGCGTAGTGGTACATGCTTCCGAGTTTGCTCATATTGCATTTAAATTGTTTTCTTTTGGTTTTTGTGGCCAGATATGAATAAATTTTAAAGGTTCTGTTTTCCTACTGTTTTTATTTTATCGATGACACAATGATAAGTGAAACAAATTTATGAGTTGCTTCAAATGAATTCAAGTTTAAAGTTTATATTATGATAACTAAATGTCTTGTAATTTTATATCGATTTACAGGACACATAAACACACACACACACAGACAGCCACATACATCTATACATAACATGCGCGTATAGGAAAATAAAAAGGCTGCTTTGGAAAATGACACAAATGTTCTCAATAAAAATATACAAATTAAGTTTAATCTGTTGCTGTGCGAGTGATGACTTGTATTAAATATCCATTCACTTTTCAATAAATTCCCTTCCAGATTGATTCCCAACAAATAAATCACAAAAAAAAAATTGTATTTTCCTTTTCAAAGATTTTGATATTTTTAGTATTCAATTGATGGCTCTGCAATTTTACAACATAAAACAATGAAAACAATAACAAACGTTTAAGTTTATTGTGTCAATTTCATCTCAACATTCCACAGTAATAGAAGAATATTTCTTTCCTGTTTATTAAAATCTTCTTGCTTTAATATTTACAGCAGCCTCTTTGCATTTAACATCCGAATTTGTCTATGAGGAGAACAAACGGTTCCTTCAAAATTTGGCAGCCGTTCTTAGTGCATTTCATACGAAAAATAAGCACTGCATTAGGAAGGTTTACGGACGTCTTATAGGGTATTACTCATTTCTTGCCGTCAATAAGTAGGGCAAATAAGGAAACAAGAAATACTTTGAAATACAGCCTATTTTATTGCCCCATTCGATAATGTTTGAAATCAAGAATCCTGCAACATGGTGTGAATAATAAACAGCGAAAAGTTAACTTCTTCCCTCAAATGCAAACTTTTGCCAGAGTGTGAATTTTTCTAAAAGGTTCGCTGAGAGCTGCACGAACATGATCAGGAGTGATGGCAATCATTAACTTGGCAAGTATGAATTCAACTTCAGATTTTAATCATAAAAAGACATTTTTATAAGAATTTGAGAAAACGGCTAAAACAGTTAATTCACCCGTTGCGACTAAGAATTTACATTGTGGAGCAAATGAGAGGAGGGCTGTAAGCCAAACTTTAAGGGGACAACTAATCGGGTATTAATAAGTTGCATTTTTACGAGCGTGCGCATGTGTATGTGTGTGTGTATGTGTATGTGTACAATTTACATTTTTTTAAATAAACAATTTTTGATTGTTTATGGGCGCAAAGGTGTTGTTGCTGTTGGTGATGGCAAACAACCATAAATATCGACAGCAGTCACACGTCTTTGGGAAATCTTTTGTGTGATTTTATTGATCATTTTCGGTTAACGCTGGGCCTCAGAATACATTTGCGCCCGGGTGTTTTTCTATTAGAAACTAATTTTGAGATCGTAAAATTTTATCACGTTATTTGGCATCTTAATGGATGTGCATTTGTCGCCAGTCCCAACAATATAAACTGACATGACAATTTGTTGAGTTTGGTTTCGGGTATTCGATATAATTAAATTTGAACAACATGAGCGAGCAATTAAAAAGAATTGTTGTTATTCAACACTGCATACCATTTAATTTTGTTTTTAAAAACTTTACGATACATGCGCTTGTTTCCAGCTATGTGATATATTTTTCGAACAACACAAACAAACCGATTCTTGGTTGGATAACAATGGCAACGGGCGAATAATAATTTGAAAATTTTTGTGTCCTGTTAAGGAAATTTTTGTTTAGAAGCATCTCGTATCGAAATCTTAAAAATTGTGCTCTGTATCATACAAGTATAGTAGTAATTAAACCAAACCCAATTGCGCGATTTGGCTTTTAGCTAACGATATAATATTTACATATATCTCAAGTGAATCCACAAGACTGACTTTCAAACAATAAAATCATGAAATCATAAAAGCTTTAAGAACTCGGATTATGACACGGCTGGGGCTTGGCAACCCACAATCCCTTAGTTTAGAGCCAATAAAACAATACTATTAGCGAGGAAAAATTCACACGTATGTATTTTTTCATTATTGATCTAAATGAATTATGTTGTTTCCCCAAAAACAAGCATTGAGGAAATGGCCCTTACTCATGAAGTGCTATGTGGAGCAATTTTTTGTGCCTTTGAAATACTGCTACAGAAGAAGCGAGGGAGGTCATATGTGCTTAATTGCACTTAGCAACGGTGCATGAGACGATGAACCATTTGGCAAAAAGTCAGAGGAACTTTTTTCTTTTATGCAACTGCTGGAGGTGTCTGGCGAACTTATTGATGATTTCAATATGGAATATTTTTAAAAATCCTTTTAATTACGGTTTGACTTAGGAGCATATAGTATAATACATAAGAAGGCATCTTGGTACCGCCAACAATATGATTTAACAGCACATGGGTTAATACATAAGAAGGGTTAATACATATGGTATATTTTTGCTTACGTTTAAATGTGCACTTCTTCAACAAGCTTTTAACTAAAATCTACCAATACGATCTTGAAAAATCTGCATCGGAAAACGTATTTTCCCCAATAAGACACTGATCGTGATAAGAAAGCTCTGTTTGACTATAAATTCAGGGAGTAATCATTCCAAGTGGGATTAGTACCGCAACTATTTATTCCAAAATTTGGGAAATTAGCACAATCTAACAAGACTAACTGAAATCGCCAATGTTAAAGGTTTTGATATTTTGGTGTCACTCGAGGAGCTAATATATATTATTTGCCAAAAATTTTAGCCGGCCAGGGATGTCTGTTCACCTGGAATTCGGACTTCTTCCCCTAAGAATTTGTATAACAGCTTTAGTCGCGATTCGATCTTCTGAATATACAAATCTAACAAAACTTTGCTATCACGATAACTGTAGTCTGCTAAAGCTTTGCGTGGATTGTGTTCAAAGTTATAAATTTCGAAATTTAACTTATCACAAATAAAAATCCCCTATTTGATAAATTGACCAAACTGGCAATACTGATCATGACCCACAACAGGCTGTAAATAAGCTAAATCAAGTGAAATAACCGTGAGGCACGTAGTAGACAAATACGGGTATCTAACGAATATAAGTGCCAGAGGCCGGGTCGATTATCACTTGGCATTAAGGACCCTTGTAGCCTTCGTATTAGATAAAAATGCATCTGCACTTATTTTATATATTCAAAATTCATAACCAGCAGTGTGTACGAGTACGATTAATTAAAACAAAATTAATTATGAATTAGCATAAGAAACCGTATTATCATTAAATATTTCGGAAAAATGTTCATAATTTTCTTTAATATTTTTTTCTTTGACGTGTTTAATGATGTTTATTTATTGTTGTGTTTAACGTTTTCCTCTTTGCGAGACTCTATTCTTTTATTTTTAATGTTTTTTTTTTATAATTTGATGTTGGCGTGGTTGGGTGCGGTAGTTTTTGCCTGTAATTTTTTACAACTCCAATTAATTTGTATAATTTTATACTCTAGTAAGTTTAACATTTAACAGATTGTTGAAAATGAATTTTGTAAAGTGTATTTGTGTGTGCATGTGGGTATGGTTTGCATTAGATTAAACGTGAAGTTCAAAAGGTTCACGTTTATAAAGTGAATAAATTTAAATATCACAAATTTATTTACTATAATTGGAACATAATTTTCCTTCTTTTAGAAAGACTTTATTTATTCATTATTTGCATATGTATGTATGTATTTTTTATTTATTTTTTTATTATTTTTTTTTTTGTTTTTTTTTTTGAATTCTAAAAGCCTTAAATTAAGACAGACACGAGTATATTTTAAATGCAAATACATACATACATATTCCAAAGGCTGAAATGAGCAGTCAATGTCCTTAGAATTATTTCGTTTTCCAACTTTGGTTTCCCCCCAAAATCAAATACAAAATCTATTAAGCAAAAAATCAATTTATTCATTTAGTTATAACTTTTTTCCTCTTTTTATACAAAGCAAAGCAACACATTTGGACCATATGTGGCGACTACCGACGGGCATGTGTATGCACGGATGTTTGTATGCTCGTTCAACTAGTCGGTGCGAGTATCAGTGACATTATTTAGTGCAGATATTCGGAATAAAGGCGGCATTCCCTCTTTATTGAACTTGTTGTTGTATGTATTCTTTCAATAACCAGCAGTGAGAAAGAAGACACTCAGCCAAACAACTTACGCGATCAGTAGCGTTAAAAGAGCAATTCATCATTTTTATGCAGCTCATTGCATTTCAATTCGGATTTGAAATGGATTTTGGCGCAGTAGCTGGCGTTTGTGTGATTTATTTGTCTCTGATTTGGGAGGATACACTCTCGCTTTCTGTATCACATGGATTTGTAGTTGGCTTTTGCTTTTTTCCTTTTTGTTTTTGTTCCATATCATCAGTAAAATGTTTTTCTTTTTTCCGTGTACTTTTTCTTTCAACTCGTGTGTCATGTAGTTTTCAGTTCTCATAATGTATGAAACGTTTTTTGTTTTTTGTTTTTTTTTTGGTTTTGTGGTTTTTAACGATGATATTATTGTTTTCCTTTATTTTATTTTAATAAAATGTATTTATTATCATCTTCAACAAGTACGGCAATCCATGAAGAGAACAGACAAGAAAAAAGGTGGAACTATTTTACATGTTTCCAATGACATTTCCGGGAGGAAAATGTGTTTTCAAATGTTTGCTTGGGTGAAAATCCAATTAATTATTAATTGAAAATAAAGACAGTCAAATATAATGAAGTTTACATGAAATGAATTTTGCTCAGGAACACGATGTTACAGTTTCAAAATGCTTGCCTTATGGGAAGGGCATAAAATAGAAAAGACCAAATCAACACATTTTAAAATTATAAATTTGTTAAATTTTATTTTCATTGCTTCCAGACAAAATTATGTTTATTTCAATTCGTAATTTTTCAATATTGTCAGACACAATAAAACTAATAATACTCTTAAAGAAGTTGGTATTGTGCAACGACAGGCAGAATCAAATAGTTTTTTTTATATAATTAAATCAACTAAACAGTCCATCGAATTAAATACATATGCATGTACATCCATACATACACACATGTATAAACAAGAAAAAAAGTGGGGCGTGTTATGTGTATATGTACGCCTTCAATTCTCCATGATGGTATTTCACAGATTTCAGCCTTTGAATGAGAATTGTAAACGCTATTGATACTGCAATGATGGTTCATTTTGGTAAATACCAGTATATATGAATATGTTATTGCCCGTAACACTTTTGTTAAATGCCAGCACATCAAATAAAATTTGTGGGAACTATTATAGCTCCATATGCATGCCCCAAATTGAAAGAAAAAGTTTAACGAAAATTTGAAAACCAAATTTTTTTTATACGGTTCCTTCTGCAATCGCTCTACTTTAATTTGCACTCATTGTTCGTATTCAAAATTTTCTTTATCTTAAGTTATTCTAGTAAATAAGCAACTTATTAGCATACATACCATGCTCCGTCGTTGCTCCGATTAACACCTAAAAAATAAATATTTTAGTACTTCGTTTAATATTTGACACTTTTTCTGTTCCTCAATGCTGTAAACTTTCTAATCTAAACTTTCTACATTGTTGAAACACTCACAGCGAATTTTCCTTGCATGTATTGCCATGCCCTCAAGGTATTGATCATTCGATAATACGTGCACAATTTTGATTTGTGCAATTCAACAAAGCGATGCCCATCTCCAAAACCACTTATTTCCCCATCTTTTCTGCTTAATTCTATCAAAACAACAGGCAATGTAAAGAACTGAGTGACTGCCAATACGTGTATTGCATATTTAGGAGGCATTTTCTTTTTCCTCAGAAAAAGTTTAGTCACCTGGTTTTGCATTTTAACTACCGGAAAGCATCCATCCATATGTATTCGTATGTATGTATATGTATATAAACATGTGCTCAAGCATACATACATACGTACTCGTATTTTTATCAAAATATGTTGTATGAATATATTGTACGTACATGTGTATTTATTTATACGATTCCATATCATAATTTGATATGATAAATTACAGAATGGAATGCAATAAAATATCAAATATTTCATTCATCTTGCAGATGTACTTCTGTATGGACATATAGCCGGCTATAGGAGTATGCACACAGGCATACTCGTAAGCATGTGAAAATGTACAAAATATAAAAAAAATACAGTCAGCAAACAAAAAAAAAAAAGAAAAATATTTGTAAAATAATCTGAAAACACTTGCAGGAGGCCGTAAACACATACAAGTACTAATGATGGATGGATGGATGAATGTAAAAAGTAAGCATACTCTAATTCAGGCAATCAAGCAAAGCACATTGACATGCATATAAACGCATTTACAGGTGGTGGTTCATACTCGTTTATGAGTACGCAGACTATTTAATTAAAATAATATAAAGTGCCAATTACAAAATCGAGTATAAATATGATATGAATATTGGAATGTGATTGAAAATGTGTGAATTTCAGATGAAGATGCAGTTGTGGAATAACATTTAATCATATTGCACATTCAACAAATACATTTTGAAATGCACCACTTAACGCATTAAGGGCATAACTCATTCATAACCGATATTTTATGATGACATTTCCATTGTGTGAAAGTTTTTTCCTCTGTGTCAAGTTTATCAAGGATAAGTTTAGTTTTCCCTAATTTATTACTAAAATATTCCCTCCAAAACCTTTTAGTTAATGTTAATTAAAAAAAATCGTATACAGGTTTTATTATTCATAATAATGCTTTAGAGAATAATTGTTTAGAGTGGTATGCAAATGTAAAAATAAATTGCAGTAGATATCAGTTTATTTTAAAGTGTTTTAAATTCTGCATTTTGCACTTAAATTCCATTTCTAATCAGCACATTTCAATACTTGGCCCAAAACACTTTTCATTACAACTAACAGTAACATCTTTGTTAGGACCTTTTTATGCTGTACCAGTGCGCTAAGCCGAAATATATATTTACGAACCACCTTAATGTAATGCTGTATATAGCGATGCATTGATCTGCAAGTAGATGAAAATGGCATCCGTACATGCTTGTATTGTAATAGATCGATGGATTTGTTTGCCTAAGTATTCAAGAAGTATATGCATAAGGACATTAACGGGGGAAGTGTTATAAAATGTGAAAAGAGCCTGCACAGACGGCCACATCAAAAAAAAAATAAATAAATAAATAAGAAAAAAGTACGCAAATAATAATAAAGTACAACAGCACATGCATTTGCAAGTGCATAAATGCATGGGGATGGCAGTTTGTTTATATTTGTACGAGTGTGTGAGTGTTTGTTGTGTGTCAACGCGTGTGTAGCTTGTACTTTCATAAACCAACAACAACAGCAGCAGCTGCAATTTCATTGAATAAGGAAAGCTAAATGGTGGTTACATTGAACATAAAACGGGCGTTAAAAAGAGACGGAGGTATTGTTTCATACCAGCTCATGTGCTGAATGATTTTGTATCATTGCGTATGTGTTCAATTCTCTTATTCAAGTGTTAAAATAGTCTCCGCCCTCGTGGACAACAACGAAGTGGCTCTTACGCTTACCACAAATTTGAGCTGACTGAACGGAAAACCGGTTCATCATTCATACCTTGAATATTAAACAAATTTGTATGCGAATGCGAATGTGAACGTGCCATAAAGCATCGGCACAAACATTCACAAAATTGTGTTGGTGTTTGTGCATCAAAAATAAACTGTGAAAGCGGACATCTTTTGCAAGGGTTGGACTTGAGCATAAAAAATAAACATTTTAAACTCCATCATAGTAGACGTCATGACCATCTACAAGCGAGTACGGGTACATACAAAGTGAATTCGTACTGAAAGCCTACACACACACGCTCATGCATACGTGCATATGTGGCCACGTGTTGATGGAACATTGCCAGTTTGTTATGTACGGCATTCATTTTAAAATACGGCTAGACAACACTACTGCCACCGAAAACTTCTTAACCACATTAAAACAAGGACTATGACGTGTTCGTTAAACGCGTTTTCAGTTTTCTCTGATTAATTGCGAGTACATTTAACAAACATTTGCCAGCGTATATGTACGAGTATATTGATTTTCTACTACCTGTCGAATAAGACAGGAACTTTGCTCTGAATTGAACAGCTAATCAAAAATAGCTTTAAGGGGTCGGCGTGTCGTTCCAAGTAGTCGTACATCCGGTATAAGAAGGAATATTTTGAACAATTGCCTGCCACATACACATTGAACACGGTACGTTGCAATTGCGTTTAAAACAAAAAAAAATTCAAGTATCGGTTATTATTTCAAATTTAAAATTCACAAACGATATTTTCTTTCGATTTTGACAAAAGCGGAGTCAGTTATATTCATCATTAAAGTGCATATAAAGAAATCTCAGAACGTCTCTTTTTTGCTGCAATAAGAAGACGTCTTGTTTGGAAGCATCGAATTTGGATAAGTTTTTGAAACCCTAAAAACGTTCATGCTTGAAAATACCAGAATGAAATTCAAGCAGTAATGCACTCTTGCCCTGCATTTAAGTTATCTGCCGTTTGTGTGCTCTGTCTATGTCCAAGTGCACGCAGAGCAAAACTTGGTGTTTTTAATAGTACATACACCAGCAAACCTGCCAAAACAAGAGCATGTAAATATTTTATCATAAAAAGTTTTATCATAATTAAATGACCGCCTGCTTCAATTTTCGTAAAATTCTCAGTTTGGTTATTGCGGCATTATGCTTCAACAACATGCAATATTTGTTGCCAAATGTCCTCACAAAGGAGACACAAATGTGCCAGTGCGCATTCCCTGCATGTTGAAAATTTTATAACATTATAACTCCTTATAATAATATAACTCGTTATACATGCATACATATTTACTAGTCCATCCATACAAACCATACGTACACATAGTGAGCAAGTTAGAAAATAAAAGTTAATTGTACATGATTTCATGGAAATTTAATCATTCATAAAAATATTTCTAACTGCCTCGTTAGAAAAATATTTATGTATATATTTTTTATTTTTTTATTTATATAAATAAGGCAGTAACTATTTAAACAGCAAAAAAAGTAGGCGATCTTGCAGCTGATTGTTAAAAGTTATCATTTCAATTATTGCAAAATATGTATGTCTCGTCCGCACAGGGAATGCGTACTTTAGAATCCATTATTACTTAGAACACTGTGCAAGCTTTTACATTTGCCATTTGCAGCGATCAGCTGATATTCTTATCTAGTCAAACGTGTTCCACATTTTATTCTAGTTTAGTTAAGACGATGCCTTCAATATTTAAAATAAAAAGAAAGTTCACTTTTATTTTTGTTTCAACTAAAAATCATGCGAACGAAGTTTTCATTCGATATCGACAAATAGGTTTCCGACATTGGCTTTACGATTGTAAATGTTTAGTTTAAGTTCTATTTCACGGCAATTCTTCTGTTGCTTTCCAAGCCAATGAACTGCCCCTTCCACTCAAATAGAGATAAATGTAACTTTCTTTCATAAATTTAAATAAATTTGGTATTTTGAGTTTGTAAAAGAATCGTGTTTCAAAATTATCGAACGCCAGAGCTTCAACAACAAGCAGAGTGAGGAAAGTATCTGATGTACCTTCACTCATGGTTACTATTTCCCTCGTATACACATTATTTTACTTGGCTTTGTTTCATTAGAGAAGTTATTTTTTATATAAAAATAATGAAATTACAGTTATCGACTTTAATAAAGCTCGCACTTTGTTATCATATTATATATAAAACAAATAATGCTCGGCAAGACTCCCTGAATATTCTAGAAATGCAAAACACAAAATCGAAGGCAAGAAAAATAATAAAATTATTCTTTGATATTTCAATTGGACGGAAATCTCAAAAAATATATTTGAATTCAAAACAAAATGAAATTGGTTATTGTGGGGTTAGCTGGCCACTATACGCATTTCCCCGCTTGCTAATGTACATATGTGCTTATGTACATAACTAAAGCTAAACTTTCGTGATAATGAACTCAAAACGCCATTACGAGGCAAGTTCGTTTACTACGTTGAAAAGTAAAACGCAATTGGCGTAGGTGGCGAAAGTAATGATTGCCATTCCGAAGGATTTCTTTTAGAAAAATATATAGCTGCTACGCGGCTGGAATTCGAATACTATTCTGCTCAAAATCGTTATTTCAAGCCAACCATATTTAAATTATTTATTGAGATACTTGTGTATATTCGTAGATAAGACGCATAAAACTTTTATTTCATAACAAGCTCAATTGACTTTCATTCATGAAACTAATTTAAACGTGATTGCATTCAATACTGTTTCTTACTTTCAAAAACAATTTTTTTTAAAAAAACCAAAAACAAAATCAATTTAGTTTTAATCGAAGCAGACTCTCAGCCAAATATACAGAGAAGCAGTTGCGCCAAAGCTTTAGCAATCAACTGCACTTTTAGTTTTCCCACAGATACCGATCATCGTCAGCTATTTAACCAAATGTTCGTTCATTTACGAACATTAAAGCTTTCCACTGTAGCGTTTTACTTTTAAAGATTGCTGGCGGAAACTCTTTTCAAGTTTTTCGTTTCTAAATGTTTGTCATTGTTAATATTGAATGCATACATAAATGAATACAATTAGAAAGGACACTTTGAGAGCATGAGCAAATCCATAAGCTGTACTGTAAAGAGTGGCTCAGTGTTTCGATGTATGTGTGCCATCTGCATCTAAGTAAAGGTGCAAAGTGGACGACAGGCAGATACTTTTGTTAAGATTTGTTTCCTTCAAAACTGAGACTTTAGAAAGCAGTCACTCTATAACAGACAATCTATAATTTCCCACTAGCACATAGTTGAGGCAATTTTCAACACAAACAGATTCGCACTCACACATTCAACCGTGTGAAAGCCATGTTGAGTTAGTTCGCCAACCGAATGTCAAAGTGTTATGAAAGGAACATGTCACTGCCATCGCTGCTGCCACTGGCCCCATTAACCAACCAGAGTCGTGTTGCAGCTGATGCTGGCAAATACGTAAACAACAGCAACAACAAATGAAAAGAGAAATTATTATAGATATTGAAATGAATATCGAGTCCAAGTCTCTACATGACATCTTAGTGTTTTTTTTGGTTTTAAGCCGCCACTCAAAGGATAAGGTCCTCGCCAAAGGCAAACTACGTACGTGCTTTAACAACTACATAGTACAAGTAGAAAACGAAGACGAAATTATGGAAAAGCAAAAGAACAAAGAATCAGCAAAATGACGAACAAGAAATATTTTCAAATTAATTTAAGTTTTTCTTATCGTGGTGGTCATTGGAAAAACGCATTCATTTAAGCCCAGCACAAAATAAAAAGAGTTTTTTCTTCTTTTTAAATTTGGAAAGGCACATTTTTTTGGGCGAGGGTCGTCACATCAGCCCAACATGGAAAAACTGCAACTATCATTGCTTTCAATAAAACATGAATCATTTACCATGGAATATGTTGTTATCTCAATAGAACAGTAACAGTACGAGGCAAAACTTGGTCGAGATAAGGAAAGCTTAAACTTAATATTATTTAATATTTAAATTAATATTAAAATATAATTTCGATTTATGTCTTAACCTAATATGATCAACGTACATCCACCTACGATAATTGACAATAAAATGGTTATATGCAGGAATATGGCCGACTGGCAGGATCCGATGAACACACAAATAGTACTTTTAATCTTATTATGTATGTATGCAAGTTATCATAATAAGTTGCACCTTTTGAGTGCTCATTATCTGAAAATTTACGCCCATCTACTCAATCTGTTGATATTAAATAGAATAAGTATAGGAATCCATTTTGTCTTAACATTCGAGCTTTTTGTGGTTCTCTACGTGATTAAGACTGTGAAACTGAAGGCAACTAATAAAAATGAAAAAGTATTGTGGCCGTTACGTTAATTTTGTAAACGACCCGTGTGAGAGACAAGTTTTCTTGCGTTGAGCGGCTAAAAGACTGATGTTTTCTTATACATTTATTTTTTTACTCTTTAATTTTTGCAGACCGGATGAACGTGCACATACGTAAAGATGCATTTAAGATTCTTCCGATTGGCCATTATTGCTTTTGTTAGTTGCAACATCTTTTTTTCGTCTCGTGTATGGAGGTGTGTTTGTGTGTATGTGCGTATCTATTTCGTTTAAGTAATTTTTGTCTACAATTTTTGCACGACGATTTGTCGTTAAAGAACAAGTGACTGTAAGCCGCTTTCCGTCCACATTTACGCATTAAAACATTACAGATCTCCTTTCTGCTCTGCTGGTATGCTTTTGTGTGCGGCAATGAAACTTTTGATTGATCTACTCCTGACATCGGCATGGATGGAAAATGACAAACACAGAAACGTTAAAATTATCCGTGAGTGGCTCATAACTTTTTATCAAAAAAAAAAAAAAAAAAAAAAAAAATTGGCGCAGTCAATGGGTAGAACAGACAGCAGTAACCAGAAATCTCAAACGACCCGGTTTAAACTGTCAGACTAAATATAACAACTACAGCAATGACAATCAGCAATGCGAACAAACAAACAAACATACACACACACACACATTCACACAGCTCATTTGTAGCAACAACAACTGGTTTTTATTCTTTTTCGGTTTCTTTCTTAGACTAACTACCTAAATAAATAACTTGTAAACGGTTGAATGAAGATGCCAGCAGATGTTGCACTCGCACGGTCGCTCATATCCAACGTCTTCATATATTTGCTTGCACAAATATGCATACAAATGGTTGTATGCACACAGGTACGAGTGTGTAGCTGATGACTCTGAAAGTATGGAGTTTCAAGGCTACTTTGACTTCATATTCTTCGCCCATTTCCCGCCAGCATTACCACAAGCCGCATATTAATTCAATTTTCCTTCGTCGCTTTCAATAATACACGAGTAGTGCACAAAATTCTGCGTTAGTTCGCCCAGTTAGAATAAAAAGTGCTGGTCGAACTAGTTTGAGTTTTTTCTAAATGCCTGAAGAAGTTCATTAAAATCCAACAATCAATAATGCAAAGCTAAACAAGAACATCGCAATCATTCCTACCACACACTGACACAAAAATTAATGCCAACTCGGTTCTGTGCTTACGAGTCCTGTAACTTAAATGTTACTGAATTTGAATTAAGCAGTCCTTCTTAATTTAAAATGTGTGTTGAAAAGAAAATGCGAATAGTTGGGAAATAAAACACACATGCGTACGACTACAAAAATATGTATGTATTTTGTTGTTGCAAGTAGCGTTTGCTGATGTAGATGCACATGCAGAACTGCATCGTGCATACTAAGATTACACATGTTCGACAATGCGCACATTCTACAAAAACATTAAACGTTAATCGAGATGTAAATGTTATTTTTTTATCGATAAATATTTATTGTTAACTTAATACTTCGGCAGCGTACGAACTGGCAGAGGACGACGTAATGACGTTAACAGGTACTTGGTCCTGCTTTTGAGTGAAATCAGATTTGATAAGATTCCAAGCATGATCACAGGTCCCTGAGTCCTACCAATCAAGCCTACTAAACCAAAGTCAATAATGTTTTAACTACTTTGATGTTCAATAAAACTATATTCTTCCTTTAGTATCAGGCTTAAGTTCGCGCAACTGGATTTCCACTTCAATAGATTTCAATCTCTCTTTTACTTTTAAGGTTGCCGTAAATTTAATAAAATTATTTAAAAATCGTTATAAGCAAAATAAATTCTCAGCTGGAAAGTTTATTATAAAATGTGGTTCTGTTTAATGTGAGCATAATGGACACCCACTTAGCATTTGAAGAAAAATAAAGAAAACTGCCGAATAAATAATAAAACAACAACAATACTAACTAAATAACTACCTTAAAAACTTCCAATTGAAAATAGTCAATTTAACTGGAAACCCCAAGAAGATGTTTAAGCAGAAGCAAGTAAAAGATATAAACCTTTTGCATTTTGCTTATAAGAATATTAATAAAGTATACTGCTGGAAAGGGGGCGGAGGTATAAAAACGGAAAACGGTTGGTTGTTTAGAGCTTTATTGTTTTCCATTCACTGAATTTTCACATAATTTTGTAAGAAAAATATTTTTTATTAACAAATTCATTACAACAATATTGACACAGTGCTGACTCCTGCAAGGAGAGTAAGTACGCCACGGCAACAGCAAGAACAAAAGGAATTGAAAAAGAAAAAGGCAAGACTAGAGTATCGGAAACCAACATAACCACTTAAAAGCAAAAGCGGAAATTATGGCAGAGGCAGCAGCCTAGCAGTCATTCAGTTAGAAACAGAAGATGGAAGGCGGGAAAAAATTTAAATAAAAGGATAAATGCCAACGGCAACTACGCAACCAACAACTACAGTAAATATTTTAAATAAATTTCCTTTTGCCTTTGTTTTACAACCTCTTGCGATGTGAGATGTTAGATATTTGATGCTAAGCCTCATGATTCGCTATCCTTCACCATCGTTTAATCTATTAAATATGGCGTATCCATATGTGCTGAAAAAATGGGGTAGTGTGGCCTAAAAATGATAATTTCCAAGCGATAAGAATTACATTTGCAACAAGAAATCTGTTCGCATCATATTTGTATGATAGTGTGAATTGAGCAACACATATTTGTATGATATTGTGGCAACCACAACCGCAATTTCATGTTAGTTTTTAAAAATCATATCAAATTTTCATTTGAAAGAATTACACGACTGTGTAGGACACTGCATCCTGACCTTTAGTGACATAGGTATATATATGAACTATTCGCTTCACTCGTATAGCTTTCTTCATATATTTCTAATTCTCCCTATATTATGTATAAGCTAAAATATATATATAATTTAATCATAATTAATATTCATATAATATTTTAAAAGTATTTTTTATATGCATTGCGATTCGCCACCTTCTTAGCCGATAATCATATCGCTTAACAAACATAGCGAACATAAAAAAATTAAGTACCGAATTCTAAGGTTGAACAACGCGATCATGCACTTTAATCACTTATACATACTGTGGATAACGCCAATATATTAAAAATATAAATTTATGCTATAATTCAGCTGATCCACACAAAAACCCGTAAAATTATAAATAAAAATTGGCAAAAAAAACCAAAAAAAATTAATTTTCTTTCATTATATGAAACACCCTTTTCATAATAACAAAGTTACTGCAAATCCTTCAATGACGCGCCAATCGCTAATCAGCTATTATTTCGTATTTACGCTTCACGCTGCAATACAAATGCTCGTTTCTCCGCCTTTTTTTTGTTTTTCACACATGTAATTATCGACAAGTGGAAATGGTTTTAACAAAAATATAAATAAGGCCGTTAAAATAGGCAGCCGACATACATACATACATACATACGCAAAAAGGCGGCACTATAGTATGTTTTAAGAAACAACCATTTCATACAACGACGTAAAAGGAGGCACACGTTCAAACTTTTCATGCAACTTTCCAAAGAAAATTTTATAGAACAAACTGAAACCTACAGCCACCGTATGCATGTACCGATATTTGTATTTCGGAAATGTCAGCAGCAACAGTAACAACAACAGCAGCAGCTGTAGCAGCAGCAAAAGAAGCCAAAAAGAAAAAGTATGTAATGAAAAGAAAGACATTCTCAGCAAAAACGAAAAAAAAAATATATAGCAACCAAACCCCACAACGAAACGGCGACAAATTGCAATAATGAAAATGATTTCGAAATACGTGGAGGTACTTGAAGAAAAGTATGGATTGGATGAAATAATACTTGGTGTGCTATCAACTGCGTTAAGAGAAAATTATTTACCTTTGCAGCGACAAAGAAAGACGTTTTCAAAAGTATGTTAACGATCAAAGAAAGTATTTATTCAATTTTATGAAGGAGGCTGGATGATTACAAAGAGGAGGTGAGATGGCCGCAGAAGTTTCAAATGACTGGAGTCTAATTCGCAATTTAGCAGCGTATGGTGCACAAGAACCAAATAAAAGTTATGTGAATTATCAAATTTTCATTAAATTATTTTACAACAAAATGTTTAAAACAATATAAGACAAGAATAAAAACATCGAGTTGGGAAATTTTTTCTAAAGAATCTTGAAAACAAGATAAACTTTATATTTTAAAGGGAAAAATTGTTTAAAGGCGCGAAACAACTCGCTATTTGCTGTTTTTCTTCTTGCTGCTGCCGTTCTTTTCAAATTTTCAGGTATAAAGTAAATTTTTTTTTATTTAAAAACATCATCTTTTCAAAAACACAACTACACGTCACTGCACAGTGGAACAATACGAATATTATAATAATAATTACGTAAAGGGTATTACATTGAGCGCTACACACATTACTCTACGACAATTTTTGTAGTTGTTGTTTGTTCAATAAAAACTGGCAGCTACATCTTGACAAAAAAAACTTCATCGTACATATTTGTGAATCTTTTATTCGTTTACAGTGACCCCGATATATGTAACAATTTGAAGGATTCGCATTTCCCAAGTGCCATTTCCAATTAAATTGCTAGACTTTTTGCTTTCATTTTCTTTAGCAAATAATGCTTTACCTCACTGTGTTCTTCCAATTTACACTTAATTTTTGTGCATATATTTAAAAAAAAATATTCTGAAACCTCTCAATTACAAAATAATTTCAGGCAAAATAAATCGGATTAATAGATAAAAATTAAATTAAAGAAATTTGCATTGCTGAAGCATTGCAAATATATCTTTGTTCATTCGTTAAACGATTTCTAATTCTGCAGGATGCGACTGTAAATAAAATTCCATTAGCACTAATAATAAAATCGAGACGATTGAACTAAAATTAATTCCTTTAATTGTACCGAATACCACTGTTTATATTAATGGAAAACAAAAAACAAAAATATCACACAGAAACAAAAATGTTACAAAAAGAATATTTTTCTTGTTTGGTTTATCATCTATCAGATCCGATTGAACTTCATTTATGTCGGCAAACAAGCAAACAAAACAAACAGCATCCCAATACATCTCCACCTAAAAATACTCCAACCAACAACAACTACCACAACAACAAGAACAAGAACAAAAAATAGGGACTAGCAAGCACGAAAAGAACGAAACGGCCAACTGAATCGGATGGAGAACCCAACTAAAATTTGTGCACGTAGATGTTTTAAATCGCTGATAAAAAGACAACAAAGTAAAATATCCTCCAATACATTTATTTGATACACACAGTGCTATAACATGATAATGCTTGCAATAATAGCAAAAACATCGGCAATTTTTTTTCCAGAATCGGCAAACCACTCTCAACAAACATAACAACAACAAAAAAAAACCCAAAACACAAAATGAAACTTCATCATACGAACACTTTAAGAAGACGAAATCAAAAGACACTTACAAACGAACATCTTTAAATACTGACCAAAATCAAAAAGAAAAACAAAAATAAAAATAAAAAACTCATACAAAGAGTATTTACAAAAAAATAAGGACAACAAAAACTACAAAGTGCAGATCGTTTTGGATCGGTTCGGTATCTTTTGAACATTTTCCAATGGCTGCAGAGTCATGGGAACCAAGTTTTTACATTCCACAAATGCTTCTGTTTTGCTGCAAGAAAACAGCAGCAACAACTTTAGATACAACAACTACAACAACAAAAACAACAACAATGGTAACAATAACTATGCCGCCAACAACAAAAGCAACTAAACATTAAGTTAAAGAGCCAGAAACAGCGAACCAACCAACCAACAACCGACTCCAGAACCAACCAGCCATTCAGTCATTTTGCTGGCAGCTATAAAGCTGCTGAATACGACAAACATTTAAATTGAACTTTTCATCGAAGTTGTCTTCCTCGAGTCTGCTTTTTTCCTTTTTTCCTTTTGCCGCCTCACAGTGGTCCTTCCTAACACAAATGTTTGGAAAGTGGTTACGAATCTTTTATTCAACTGAATCAATCCAGCTAAAAATTGTGAATCCAACTGCTTCCTGATTTATCTTAACAAATTGCATACGCAGGCAACTATTTTCAATAAAAAGAATGTCATATTATGCGGCCAATTGTTCGTAACATTTGCAATACCACTCCTCTAAAAAGAATACTTCTTAAGCTTTAAGCCCACTGTCAACATTTTTTATCTTATTTCTGAAACAAGTACTTTTGGCAGCATGTAAGTACCTCTGGCTCCTGATGTTTTTATTGTGCATCTGCTATTTCAAATTTAAACAAGTGGGAGGAGTAGGTGGGGCAGAAAGATATTTAAACTGAAACGTTTAGCACTTCAAATGTGGCGCTGAGCTCAAATACTTACTTTCCACGAAAAGTATTACTCTATTTCATCATTACCATCAATAATTGTGATTACTCAGATACTTTTCGGTTTTAATTAAATTAATTTTTCTTCGCTTAAATTTAAACCACATTTCACCTGCTTTCATCCAATCATTTTTTGTTTTCCTAAATACAACCACATGTAAAGTGAAATAAGAAGAAAAAAACATGCACACACATGCACATGCATATGTAGAGATAACGATGAGTATTCAAGCTAGAAGCATATGCAACTTATAAATAATGTCCTTTTAGTTAGTCAAGTTGATATTAAAAAACAATTCTAAATGAACAATCTTGTGGAAGAAAACTAAAAACCAAAATACTCATTCAATACTCTCACAGTGCAACAAGCAGATGACCGATCGACCACCTTGAGCGAATCAGAAAATGCGTCAATCGACGAACGACGAACAAGTGGACAGGACACAATCGGCGTGTTAATGTCTTATCTTAATTGCTACTGGCCTGTTTTAAATATTCTAAATGCATCTTCAATGTTAAACCAGACAAGATGTTTGTTTAACAAATGGATAAAAAGCACGCACGCACACACACACATACACATACACAAACGCATGCACAGACAAGAAGACAAGCATGCACATGCTTTGGGATTAAAGAACATTTAAATGAAGCAAAGTGAAATATGTATTTGCGAGTATGTTTTCCAAAAATAAAAAAAAAAAAAACCTCGAGATCTTCAGAAAATCTAGGTAAACATATTAAAATGCCATCAAACCACTTAAATTGAAATAAATATGAACGATTTGTGAATTAAAAGCGAAGAACTGAATGAACGAGTGAATGAATGGCATTCGCAAATTAAAATAAAAATGAAGGAATGAAAGTAATTAAAATCTCTTTTGGTGGTAAAATTCATAACACCAACAGAACTCTGCCAGCGACTGAATGACTGGCGAAGTGACTGATTGACAAGGAGAGCGCTCAAAAAAAATAAAATAAAATAAAACAAAGGAAAATAGGAAATATGTCTAGATCATTAATTGGCAATAAAACAATGGCATGCATGCAGACTCTTTTACACACTGGCATGAGCCAGGACACACAGCCACACACACACACACACACACACACACACACACACACTTCTTCCATTTCTATAGCGACTGCCGTTCAAATAGTATGCACGATCATACGGGTGATCGTGAATAAATAGTTGCACTAACTTGCACGATACCAACTAACTTCTTTGCTATTTTGACCATATATTGGAAGCAGTTAACCGGCTATCACTCCAAATTCTAAGCGTAATTCTATTGAAATAAAGTGTAAATTGCAATTCATCATTAAATTTGTGTGTGCAAACAAGCGCACAGACACACGATCGCCACCACAACTACACTTGCATTAAAATCTATGTATACTGAGAAAGATCTTGTGCAATCTTCATCACTGGCAGTTCAAGAACGGAGAGGAGAAAAAACTTAGACTGCATTTTACGGCATTTTTTACATCAAGATACGAGTGCACAAGATGCTCAAATTCTACTCCACGTCTATGTTTTGCGTGCAATCTTTGCAAGCAAACCAACCTTTTTTCCAGCTCGTTTTCGTTTCTCCACTTCTTTTTCTTTTCCACTTTTTTACCACCATAGATGGCTTATGAAAAGCATTTTCTTTGTAATGCCGCTTTAGAAAATTATTTTGAAATCGTTTTCCACACTTCATTTTATTATAAAGATTTGTTTTGCTCTTCACCGCACCAAATTGTATATTAAATTAATTATGCAATTTGGTACAATTTGAGAAAATTTGGAAATTTATGCATATTCTGCACATTTTCTGAATGGATTTATGATTTGCCTCTGAATCGGTATATTTTCCTTTAATTTTTCTTTTTTTGAATCCCTCGAGCCCTTTCACATCATAAAATGCTGAATTGCTAATTATACATGGCACAAGAATCTTTGTTAAATGTTCATTTACCAATCAAAACATTCTGCGAGAGTAAATACTCCACAAAAACTTATTCATTCATGGCAATAATTAACGTATTTGGAACGGGCAATGTTGCCAGAAAGTTTTAACACATTTCATGCTTCTCATACGTTAATCAGCAACAATGAAGGCTAAGCATTTTTTTACAACTATCGCAAGTAGGGATCAAATAGACAATGTCTGTGCGATTGGCATGTTCTTTGGCAGTAAATCCACAAATATTTTTCAGTGTCAGAGAGCTTGAGAAGTAGGCAGGCATGCCGTAGTCCGTTTAAGTCAAAAAACATTTTAAAATCATTCTCATATTTTTTCAGAAACGTTTTGAATGTCTCACGTGAAAGTTATCTCTCTCACACGCTGTTAACTTTATACATTTATCACTAACAGGCTGTAACTTAACAGAATTATTATCTCAGAACATTTTGAAATTTAGAATTTAAGAAATTCCTTTACAAATATTTAATACTGGAATATTTAATAATAACATTAAAATGTTTAAATATTGAATATTTAAAAATTAATAATCAAAAAATTTTATCAAAAAAAAAACTTTTAAAAATTTGAAATTTTTTATTTTTGTATACAAGTATGTGTAAATATTTTTTAAAGAAAAATAAAATGGCGAACAATACAAACTACTGAGATCTAGTTTATATTATTTATGTTTGCAGGCTGCACAAAAAAAACTGTTTAAATTTTGCAGTCTCTGAGAGAGATGTAAAATACTTTCAAAGGGATGCCATATGCGTAGCTAATGCAATCTAATCCTGCTTAACTATTTTTCTTTGGTTTGACAAGCACTTTGGAATACAACATTGTACAATTCTTTGGAATAATTAATGCTTAACCGACAGTATTGATCATTAAGACTATCAGCAATAGAACATGGTCACCTATCGTTCATATTGCGATTGCGTCCGTTTCCTATGGATTATCCATAGGAAACTCGAATTATATAAATTTATAAAAGGAATACAAGGTTTTTAAGCAAATTGCTTGTTAACGACCAGAAAATTAGGAAAGTTTTTTATATATATTCGCAGACTTAGAAACTTTCAGGGGTGGCGATGTTCCACCCTCTGAAACGATCAAAATAACTTTTAACATAATTTGTACAGTTAACAGAGTTGGAAATATAAAAAATTTAACTCATAAAAATTAGCTGCAGGAACGATGTAGGGCCGCTTTTACTTCGCAGCTACACTATCAAGAGTATTTTCATGGAAATTGCGTAAAAAAAGAAGATGTGGAATTTTTAACTAACATTTAATATAAACTCGTATGCTTCGAAGATTTAGATAAGCCATAAATTGATCATTTATATTTATCAATTTAATTTATTTATAAATTTATATTTAATAAAATGATCGGATATAAAATAATAGTAATCAACACGTTCTACGACCTCCCAGAACGTTCTCATATTATTATTTATCAGTTTCTTAATTATTAAACCAAAATCAATAATACTCCATGTGTAAAAATTTTGTGGGAATTATTTTAAGGAAGACGTCAATAACGAGGAAAACTTTAAAAAGTATGGCGTAAAGAAGATGACAACAGCCATTTTTTGCGCTACATTACATATAACATTAAATTAACTTTCATTTCTATCCAGATTGCAAGGCAATCGCGAAAAGAATTAAAAAACTTTAGATAGCTTCGCACCTGCCTCAACACACCGCTAAAGATTGATTTGTGTACTTCAGATTATGCAAATTCACAAATTTTCATTGCCCTCCTCTAGTCATATTCCATGCAGCCAAAAATATTGTGTGTAGTGCATTCTGTTGCCTCGTAAGCCAACAACTTCTCGTTGCATACACATCGAAAAGGCAAAAAAGCTTTGAAGCTAAGCAAATAGGAGTAGCACTCGTACGTAATGCTTCATTTGCAAATATGCAGTAGTTCTCCGTTTTTTCTTATTGCAGTGCAATCAAAATGGAAATGGATATTATTTAAACTTATATGGATATAAAAATTTTAACTATATTACTTGAAGGATTGTGTGTATTTCGCTGGAACTGACGTACCAGCAAACAAGCACACATGCCCCAGACAGACACACACACGAACATACACATGCCCATACATGCAGCCAGGATATATGTATAAAGGTACTTTTGAAATAGAACAGGACGTTCCAGAATATACGAGTATGCGACAGCTACGAACTTACCCCTAAATGAATTATCATAAAAGTATTGAATTTCCATTTAGCAATTAGAAATATTAATGTACAGTATCGTGAATGATATACTGCAGGTGTTTTGGTTAAATATATGTATATATATACCGTTGGCTGAAATGCAAAAACACTTATCATAACAAGGAATTCAATCGCATTTTTTATAAACCATATCTTGTTACAAAAACAAAAGATAAGATTCAAGGTAAATGTTTAAAATTTAATTAATAAATATTTGCATGCAAGCCGATCTCAATAAATTGATTATATTTATTTATTATTATTTTATTAACAATCCTTGAATTCGCTTGCAGGATATTACATCTATAAAAAATTTATCGCATATAAAAAAAGTACGCGAAGTAAAATAGTAGAAGTAAAAGTACCAACCAGCTTATCGCCACAAGTACTATATTGCTTTGAAAAGATTTACTACACCAGAGTGAAAAATGTTTCTGTCGGCCAAAATAATCAAAATTTATATAATAATTAATAAATAAAATGATTAAAAGATGTGGGTGAATGGTGGCTAAAAGTTTGGTGGCATACTCGTATATTTCCACCAATACGTATCTATGCATGCATAGAGATATGTTGAATGTACTGCACGTGCCAAATACACGTAAAAACTTTCATAAAAAAAAGACGAAATTTTTCCGAAGAGCATAATTTTTATTTATTATTTTTTTACTTTTTATTTATTATAAATTTCTTAATTAAATTATATTTCTTTTTAATAATTGGACAATTAATAAATTAGTACAGCCAATAGAACAGGGTACATTTTTAAGTACCTAGTTCAAAATCAAGCATCCATTTTTATACGAGTAGGATCGACCCGCTGAAAACTAGATAATGGCAAATTGTTAATTCACAGGCGGGTGTGACTCTCACAAAGGAAACTTAATTTTAGCATTCAAACAAATCATAAACGAAATATTATGCCGTTAATAAAAATGTTGCAGAATACAATTGTCCGGTTCCATACATTCAACGCAAGTGGAGAGACCTCCAACTAAATTAAGGTGATGAAGTAAAAAATGCCAGTGTGCAAGTAAAGACACACTCGTTAGACATTAAAACTTTTGCAAGGCAGTCTTGGATTTCTAAAAACTGTAGAATGTGCACCGTTAAAAAAACAAAAAAAGCGGAATAGCCGAAATTTGGCCCCACAAACTGTTGTTCTGCGCAAGCCTTTACACATAAACTTGCGTTAAAAATTTATTATATTCTCTGGCCAGCTCCTTTACGTAAACTGAATAGAAACTACGTAAACTGAAACTAAATAGACATGTTATTGTCATACAACAAAATATTAGATCCCCATTCTCTTATCTCACTTTGGAATCGTTTGATAAATGCATTTTGGTTACAAAATATTTAAAATATGCATTAACATTTTATTAAAATTCTTATTAAACAAACATTCAATTTTAACCCTTCTTTTTATCAAAATTAAGGACATTTTAATTAGTGATGACATTAAAGCATTTCATTAGATAAGAACACAATCCTACACACTCAAGAACACAGTTGTTCGCACATGCATACACATCCTCGTATGCATGCTTGGCTAAGTGTACGCGGTGCTAAATGTTGGTAATAGCACATTACCAATGCTAAATAGAACCTTTTACTTATTAAACATTATCCTTAATAATAAATCATAAGAATGAATGGATATTCTTCGATTTATGGCTCATAAAAACCAACTTGGAACGATGATCAGCCTGTGAAAGGATAGAGGTGAAATCATATAGTTTTGCCTGTGGCTACGTCTTGCAAAATGGATACGACTGCATGCATAGGAGTTGGTTTATCTCTATCCACACCTTAAAATATCTCTGTGAAACTTGTCAACAATTGTTAGGTATTGAGCAACTGCTACCTTCGCTCTCGCACTCGCACTCACACTTAATACTTTATGTCCTTTGCTGTTATAGCCCTTTTGGTAATAAACATACCAGGACATTTTTATCTTGATTATATTTCTACAAAATAAAGTTTTAGCTCGAACTGAACATGTTTTTCTTTTCTCAATTTTTTTATCATTAAACCGTTTTAGAAATTAAATATTACAGAAAAGAAAAAAAATTCTTGGCTGCATATTTTCGTTCCTGCCGACAACAACTTGAAATAAAACGGCACTAAATGAAAAACATTTAAACGTCTAAGTCAGCTCTTAATGAAAAGGATATAAAACAACAAGAAATTAAGTTGGTGGACTCATTGGAATGTTTATTATGAAAAAAATAAAATTCAATGGTTTATACACTCAGCTGCTTTCAACATTTCTCTGCCTTTAAAGCCCTTCAAAACCGAAAGGGGTTTTTCTATCACACTTCTTATTAATGTACGAGTATGCCTGTTTTCCGTCCTTAATATTTAAAGTTTCGCTTTTAAATTAATTTAAATGTTTCTATTCTCGGTGCGATACAAAGCTGAAATTTAAGAAATAGACAAAGAAATTTCGCTCTGGCCGAAAGTAAACAAAAAGTTAAAAATTATTCTTTTTTTTAATTTGGGATTTGCAATAAAAATATAATTAAATAATTTGTCTTCTTTACTTTTGCAATAAATTCTATGAATTCTTTGTATTATTTCTGAGCAGCAACAGCATCCCTTAATCGGCTTCAAACACGACAGGCATCAGGCCAAAATAGCGAACAAACAAATTAAAAAAGAAAAAAGGGAACAAAACACTCTTAAATGAAATGTTAACTGCAAGGTGGCCAGAGAATTGAAAAATTTTTCTGGTATCCAGCCTTTCCAGCGTGTCCTGGCGCTCAACAGCTCGCAAAGCGGTGGCGAGAATTAATGTGTAACTATAATTGCGAACGAAAATAAGTCGATTACCGAGAAGCGATACGTAAAAACATCCGCTCACTATTTAAGTAGATGGAATCGAGTTTCAAATGCCATGCAATTGATTGCCATTTTTATTTTTAAAAATTGTTCCGATTGGCCCAGCTAATTCGCTAGTTAACCGAATAATTCGCTTTTGTCTATAAATCCTAAAAATAAAGTTAATTAGTATTAACTTAAAGTGAGAGAGAGATTGGCGGCAGCGATATAAATTCCGTTTCGTTTATGAATTGTAGTTAACAAAAAATCAGACACTGCAAGTAGCGTAAATTTCAAATTTTCTCTTTTTACTTTCAATTTGCTTTTAAGTAAAATTTCAGTATTCTATTGAATATTGAGTTTGAAATCATAATGAGTTAAAAATTTCTACTGGCCGCCTATCGAGTCGTTTCCACTTATGAAATTTCGCGAAACAAAAGTATCTTTAAGTCCTTTCCGTTCACATCCCAAAGCCATCAATCGAAAACCGCTATCTGGTCACTCTAAGACACCGACAGACACAAGAAGCACTCATCATTATCACTTGTGCACTAAGTCATTGCAATAAACCACCCTTCCTTCCCTGGTGCTAATTCTTTGTTTGTCTATTGAAATAAACATATTTTCAAAATCTACATAGAATTAAATGGGTGGTTTTAGATATTTTTTTCAGCCCATGTACAACAATGTGTGTGGCAGCGACCCTTATGAATTGTAATACAAATTCCTTTATGATGATATGGCAATCATTACAATCGTTTTATTAAATTCTCTGCTCTATTGCTACTGGAAAGCAAAAAAAAAAAAAGGAAAAAACTAATAAAAAATCCAAATCCATTCATACGTTGTCCTTGTTGTCTCACACTTTTGTGTTGTAATCCAGCTGAAAGATAAATATTTCAAGGATGCTGAATTTTAGCATTTGGCAAAAATGTGTGTGGATGGGTGGGTCTACCCTAATTTTTTAATATGTGTTTGTCCTTTTAATAGCATAAAAGCACCATTAATCCTTATTTCATGGTATTGTTGTCAAATTACCACTTCTATTGCTATCATCATCATCAACAACATCTCCCGTTTAAGTGTCAAAGTAAGGGCAAGGGCTTTGCGCATCTTTTCGTTCAAGTAAAAAACAAGTGCGTCTTTGGTTTACTTTGTTTTGTCTTATTTTATTTGTTGGGTTACTGGTATTAAATCGAAAGAATATTTTGCTTTCCGTGAATATTAATGGAAGGGTGCCAATGACTTTTGATGTGTAAAGTTGAATACATATTAGAGCAATAAATGTCAAATAAATAAACGTTTATCAATGATTTCGTGCATAAGCAGTTGAATAAAAATCTTTAAAGAAAAAAGATTAATAGCAATAATAATAAAAAATTTCATTATATTCCTATAATATGTGCATACGAGTATACATATAAAAATAAATAGTTTACTAAAATTGTAATGAGAACTGCTGAGTGCGTAAAAATGATGTAACCATCCCACTGAATACATTCTACGAAATTTTCGTTCTATCATAAAAGATACGATACTCCAATCCACTGCTGGCTATCAACAAATATAATTAACTATACGAATGTGACCGCTCTTGGGCGGGACAATGCCTCTCACTAAAGTCCATAAAAATATGTGAGAACGTTAAAAACTATGCCCGATATTTTGCAACAAGTTGCCCTTCTTGTGTAACACGGTACAGAATTATAATAATTTCCTTTTCGTTGTAGAAAAATGTGGTAAATATTTATGCCAGTAGTAGAGACTAAGGCTCGCGTTATTATGAAAGTGTGTGCATATCCATTCATTCACACATATCCACACAAACAAGCAAAAAATTTTTTTTCCAGCATAAAAAATCGTTTGATTTCTAAAATATTAGCAAGTTGTATGTAGGGAGGTGTGTGTACGATGAAAGTGCAACTTGCCAGACAGAAATGGGTAATAATAAACATGTACACAAGTATGTGTGCGTGTGTGTCTATGTGGCTATGTAGGCATGGTTTGTTTTTTAATAAAATTGCAAATTTTCAAATGCATCGAAAACACGTGCACACAATCATATCTTGCTCAACAGCATCAATGTACATACAAGTGTATCGGTGTATATACATATATATATAATATATGTGTATGGATGTATGTATACACTCATAAGCAAGTAATAACACGTTCATCATTCAAAGCAATCTCTAATTTTTGGGTTCCCCCTTTTTCTTTCAATATTTAATTAAAATTTAAGTTTGAAGAACACACACTCGCATTCACACATCAGTATACATTGCTATTCTAAACCATACTAGAGATGTCATGACGATCCGCTTTTTATTAAAAACACAAACAAAAGAAGTCAAACAGGCAGAGGGTGAATGAAATACACGGACAATTACATGGCCACACTACTCCAAATGACAAGTGCTTAGATTATTTAGCAAATAGACACGACCGTATACACTTTTATCATTGCCCACCCACCACCGCCTTTATTCCAACAACAGTTGCTATGTCAAGCAGTCAAAAGCTAAGTCAAAGGCCAACAGCAATATTCAGAGAACGTAAATACAAGTCCAATTCGTTCCATTGATTGATCACAAAAATAAAGATTGAAAAACTTGGTAAATTTTAAACATGGTCCTTTTTAAAGTACTTTAAATTGCACAAAGATTGCTTTTCTCTATAATTTCATTTAAGCAGATGTTGCTTGCTTATATCCTACGCGAAAGCAATATCCTCTCAGCCAAAAGGTTAAACTATTAAAAGGAAATTTACCAAAAATTGCGCTATTAAAATCTTCTTGGGAGTATTTTTGTATTTTTACCCGCAATGCATCCTACATGCATCCATGCAGTCATATATACATAAGTATGCTATATGCATACATGTGCATGTGCAGGTGCATGTTACTACCCTGAGGTCAAAGTAAATTCACTATAACTCACTTTGATGGCCAATTGCAAGCTATTGCAGAATTTCGCCAAATCAAACCGTGTACCGTTTTCGTTCACATTGAAGCGTTGCTTTCCTTTTTAGTCTACATGTTGAGATGTTTATTTTGCTCTATCGTTTAGTTAAAAGCATTATAAGGAATATCGATTGAAAACATTGTAGGCTTGACACTTAAAATATGCATATATTTAAAGTATATACGAGATTTAAAACCTTTTGCTAATAGTTGACTGACGTAAACGCAGCTTAGATAAACAGAAGTTAGATAACAGAGATAAGTATTAATGAAGTGCCGGAATAGGCCACTTTCACATGACGTAAAGTCTACTAGATAAAAATTGTAGAATTTAAGTGGGCTCTTTTTTTTGAGATAATTAAATTTTTTTATACAAGTTGATATTATCATTTGCCAGCCGCCACCGCCTTTAATCCAATCTTACGAGCTATTGTGGTTCAGTGGTATGTAAATTTAATCCTTAAATATACGAATAAGAATTTTGTCATTAGTTTGAGCAAAATTAGGTACAAAATTCCTCTCATCGGAATTCTTTTAAAATTTATCCGGAAATATCTTGCGGTTTCCAAATAAAACAGTCTGCATTTTTTATTTAATGCCCCTCTCAGATCATTGGCAACTAGATTAGCCTTCATGTTTTTGAATGCGGCACGCAGAAATTCACTTGCACACTGAGGATACTTTTCGCATGGATCTCAGGGTTTGTGTGTGACGAGATTGAGTAAGCGATCAACTACACAGACTCTCCAGCAGCAACTTGTTATGCAAATGCGATTTAGAAGGTTTCGCACGCTCCTGGGTATTTAAGAATAAATATATTATTAGGTATCTGCGAACTTGATAGCAACTAACTTGAAGCAATGAGGAGTTCGACAATTGTCTCCTTCGTAGAAGGATCAGTTGTTTCCATTAAAAGTTATAAAATATTGAGCTTTAAACGTATTTCAAAAAAATGTGAGAATTACAAAATTGCAATCATAGCTAGCCTTGAGAAACCTGATCATACAGCAAAAAAACCAATAATCGATCATAAATACTTATGTATGTAAATAAATTGGAAGAATATCTAAAATTTCGTAAATTTCGCGATTTAGTAAAGGACATATTTAGAGATTTGGAAACTTCACGGTAATTTATAGCTACGTGATTGTTACGCCAGACAAATAACAACATGACTGGAAAAGCATAATTCAAGAAACAAGGATAGTGGCTTGCCGCATCGCAAAGGCGCTATGCTGGACAGAAATTACTCGCAATCAAATGTCATATACTTTTTTAGTGGAACGCTACATTTTGAGGAGGTTGTTTAAGGAGAACATAATTAATGAATTCCGCTGTAAGTGTTAGACGCGTTGAAACACATTTCTAAATGAGAACGCTGTGTTGCTTGAGTTTGGTATAGACGCCCTCTTACCTCCAACATGTATAAATGTATTGTGTTCTGTTGTTGGCTTTTTTGCTGTTAAAATTAAGCCAAATACAAAGCACAAGCGTGTAAAATCAAAGGATACAATTTTGACCAAAAAGGACTTTTGAAATTAAAAACATTTATCGTTTGAAAGTTGTATGATTGTTAATGTCTAATGTAATTTTTTATTTTATGTGGAAACAATGTTTAAAATTCCATTCAATATGCGTAAAGGACATTTTTCTTACACTCTGCTTGCTAAGGCCAAGAATAAAAAAGACGAACTTTAAAAATTAGCCAAAATATTTCAATTTCAATAATCGAATTTATGAAACCAATAAAGATATTTTAGAGATTGAAAATACAATTTTAAATTTGGGAAAAATTACTCTCTGTAGGGCCTTTTCGAGATCAGAAAATAGAATTAAATTGTGCTTATTATAGTTAATCGAATTGTCGAAAACCCCGTAGTGAAATATAACAGAATAAACTTTAAAAATCCAAAATGGCTTAGAATTGAAATTTTTATTAATCATTAGGAAAAAAAAATATTCGTTCAGACATTAAAAATATATTTTTTATTCCAAATACGTTGCAGTTAAAAATGGAAAATGATACCACCACAGTGACTTATTTCGTGGGTCAGCAGGCCAGCAATCTTTCACCAACAATATCAATAACGTTTTTAAGTAAAAATTGCTGTTGCCAATGGTTGATATTTCCTCAATAATGTTGGTTTAAGCCCCCTTACCGCTGTAAACTTTCCAATTCGAAAACACTAAGAAAAAAACTAAAGGCGTCAAATCCCACGATCTTGGTAGCCAACATACTGTTCTCTATATGAGAAATAATGCACTTTAATTTTCATTGGTGACGTACCCATTGAGTTGGGAGTGTGTTGGTGGGCCAAGAAACGAATAGACGACGTAATTCGTAATCAGCTGGTTTAAAACATTTTAAATCGGGAACACGAATGGGTGTTGACGGTTGAATGATAACTTTTGTTTGTGTTATAATGTCCTGTGTAATTTTTTTTTTAAATCTTTCAACCATCAGCTAGATGGGAAAAAACTTGTGCCACTTTCAAGAAATAAGTTAGTAATAAAAACACTTTTCATTATAGCCAACCAAATTATTGGAGTTCAATTAAAATGCTACCTCAATATTTGGGACCCTTTATAAAGTAAATATTTCTGAGTTTCCCCTTACTGGATTCGTGTTGCTATACATTTTTATTTATTTTTCTATTCGTTTAGACAAAAATCATTTAAAAACAGATAAATAGTAAAACGGTATATAACAGTACATAACAAAAAAAAATTTTCTATAAAGGTAAGTTTGATTTGAATTGTACACACATGTAACACATAGAGTTTTTAAAAAATGTAAATTAAATTTAAATCACAATTCGTCCCTATCGAATTCATAGTCGTCTTGGGGTGCAGCATCCTCGCAATAGCTAGTATCTAGGGAACAAATTTGTATGTCTAAATTGTCGTCTATAGTTGGTGACTGAAAGTTTTTCAAAAACACTTCTTCATGATCATCCAAGATTTCGAGACACTAAAGCATATGTACATAACAGCGTAAAATTCAAATTAAAAAGATTTTCATTATAAATGACTTTAGTACTTACATAATGTCCTAAGCTTTTGTTGAGATCTTCGTCTTGTACAAAATCAACATTGCTTGATTCTGGATTCATTTTACCATCAACCACTATTTTCATTAACATAAACTTCCCAGTCTTTTTGTGAGTTACTCTTAAATAATCTTCCATTTTGTCGCAAATGTTTTCCATAACTTCTGTTAAAAACGTCTCAGACTTGATCATAGGTATACTGTTACTAATAATATTTCCATCGGCGTCCATTCTAAATCCGTTAGTATTAATTATTTTATTAGGATCTACTTTAGAAACTTCCATCTCCATTTCTTGAACCACCGCTTTGCAAACTTTATATGTACATACATAAATAGTTTATATATAATTATTTGTGAGAAATTTTACATCATTTCGAAATGCGCCGTTTCGTATTGCAGTAATTTTAACTCACCATGACATTTTACTTGCTTGGAAGTAAATTTTGTGGCCGAAGATAAGAAGACACTTGCACACAGTGTTAATAAAATTATTCCCTTTATCATTTTCACTAATAACTCAATATAACTTAATAACTAAATAGTTACGCGGCTTTTCAATGCGGCACTCACGGCAAAATGTTTGTTTACTACGTGGCCTAAAAATATCCAACAGGGTCAATTAGATACGAAAACAGCTGTTCACAAACATTCATTAGAGCTTGGTGATGCCACATGCATTTATTTTAACACAAGGCACATTTATTTTGCTGTCATGGTCTGTACATCTGTACACTGATTTCTAAAAAAATTTTGACAAATAAGTGTCGAAAAACAGGTTTAAAATTTGGCCGAGCAACTTTTTTCATACACTTCTTAACTAAAATGGAAAAGCGCATGATATCAATTCCATAAAATTTACAACATAATAAGGCAGGCTCACAAAAAACATATTAATACAAAAATTGGTTATTAATATTTTTTTGTTTTCACAAACAAAAACAACACAATATTTTATTACGAGGGTGTTTTTTTATATATAAAACTTAGCTGATAAGGCCTAACTTTTTTTATGTCATACTAAAAGTGAAAAATTCACCAAGGAGATAAACTGTAATAAAACAATGTTTTGTGTCTGACTGAAATATATTTATAGCCGACACGAATTCTTAAGATGGCTTTATTTCTAGCTAAGATTTAAAAATTTTTTGTTTGTATGTATGAATCGACTCTATTTAAAAATACTTTTCACACCAAATATGATTTTATAAAACAAAATATAAGTATTTTTTTACAGAGTTGCAATTCGCGAAGAAATACTTTAATTCGCCTTAACTTACGTTTTCATTCTTATGGATGTGTTATATACAAAAGCTGTTTTATATGTAACTACGAAATGTGATTACTTCAGGAAGTTCATTACACACCACTAATTTTTATTTCATTCGATATTTGTCTTTAGAATTTCGTCTTTGTGCATTAGTTTTGCAGTTAATTGTATTTTATATATAAAGGTAAGTTTTTAAGATCTACAAAACGATACAAACAGAAATTTTTTTTTTCCAAGATCAAGCAAATAAAGGTAGATATTTTTAAAGTGCTTTATTAGTAAATACCCGAAAATATAATGATCAGGTGGATGTGAAGTGTATCTGTGAGAAAAACTTAAATTTTCTATGTATACATGGGGCTTGGCCAAATGGCGGAAGCAGCCTTGAAATAGTCAAAATCGATTAATGCAAATTATATCAAAGACATATATACCCCTTTAAAATGTTATTTGAGTACATTTGACTGTCTGCCATAGTTTATAATTATTTAGTATAAAATTTAAAACATTTCAATAATCAAGATGGCGGCTGTAATTGTAAAAAACTCTAACCTCATAAGCTACAACAAACATATGTACATACCACATACATATACAAACCAAATGGCGTTTTGTGTGTATGGATAGCAAAGAAAGGAATCCCTTGTACTTGAGGGGACCCGCAGCTTCATTTTGCAAGTAAAAATTTCACTTTATGTTTGTATTTAGTTGTTATGAAGTATTCATACATGTACACCTATACTAAGTGAGTTGAAGTCTGTTAACAAATTTAAAAATGTTAAAATATTCCAAAAAAAATAAAAGTGGCATTTTGAAAATTGTAAGAATATGTATCTGTGCATCTATGTATTTGTAATTTGTGAAAACGAAACGTATCGAGGTCAAAATAATATAGTATGTGTGATGGTTAGAATTTAGTTGTTTGTTTTTCAAGGGGGTGACACAGAAAGTATGTGTGAGTGTGTATATAACCTCAAAATTTTAAAGAAAAATTAAATTAAAATGGTAATCTGTCGCACGTTAACAATGAACTAAGTTAGGTTAATGTTTCTTATCAGCAGGTTGAGTTTATTGTTTCGGAATGCAAACACGGCGTAAAGTTTAAATTTTGTGAATATGAAATCAATAACCTGTTAGAAAATACATAAAAACGTAGCAATTTTCAATGGTGCAATGCTCTTTTTTTCGGTTAAACAAAAAAACAAGGACATTTTAAATTTCTATGTTGTTTGGTGAACTCTTTCACTTGAAGAAGTTATGATTTCTCCGATGTTTGAATGCGTGACTGCACATCTTTGCGATGCACCTTAATGTTCAAATCTAAAATGTTTCGTCCGTCTACTATTTTATTTATTTTCTTTATCTTGTTTATACATTTCCGTTTGTTGTACAATGCTGTCGTTGGGCTGGAAGAACAAAGAACCCCCTATATTCACATGCAAATACTTAAATTTACAAATGCATGTGTATGTATGCCCATCGTACATTGCCATTCTCATTAACATTGAATAGATTTAAATGATTCATTAAAATACTAAAAAAATTTGTTAACTTAAACAAGCACAGCCAATTTGTCATATTTTATTCATTGCGGGATATTTTGATATATTTTCGAGCAATCGTTTCGTTTTGAGAGTTTTTTCTGTGATGCAGCGTTTTTAATAGGAAAAAAAGTAGACTTTTATAACCATACCAAATGTTGGAGAATCGGAATGCGTGCATTCTACGTTACTTTTAAATTCTAGCACACTACGACTGTATTACTTGGAAGCTTGGATTTTTTTTTTTTTCTCTATATAAAAAAATGTCATGAAAATATCAATTAGGTCATATAAAATCAATTTTAAATATGTATACCAAACCTGCCTTTGGGGAATTTGTTAAACTAAACTCCCCATTAAAATTTCTTTTTATAGGAATATACGTGGCAACATTGCCATTCAACAAAAGCACGATTGTTTTTCGCATTGAAAAGTATAAGCGATTGTTGAGTGGATGATACGGAGAGAAATATGTTGTACGTTCATACATCCACTCTCATGCATATGTGTAATATTCCTATGTTATGTATGTTAACCTTTTGTTGTGTTTGTTTAAATAAAAATTAATAGATAATTTCCTTTGTTTGATGGCGTTCGCTGAGAAACTCTTAGAGGAGAATACGAATGCAGCATGCAGGCAAACTTACACACAAAAATGTGTTGTGTGTATGTCACAGCCATTTATTAAAAAACATTAATCGCTTATGACTAGAGGAGTCCGTATATTTTTCATACAAAATTGTATTTATTGGCAGTCAAATAGTAGAGCACATACTACATACTGCCCACAGTTATACCTGCTAATAAGTTAGCAACAGTTGCTAATTAAGTTGAAAGCAAAAAATTAAAGCTTCACCATCAAGTTAAGGAGAAACTCGTAAGTGTATTTTCGTACAATTTGACAAAAACTGATTTGAAATGCAATAGTAGTGACTCATGAAATTGTATGCAACGTTCCATAAATCCAGTTTACTTTTATTTACTTCCAATTTTTATTGAAGTTTAAATTTAGTTAAATCACAAAGTAGTACGTACATATACATACTTTGTTTTACTAGATATCAACTACTTAAAGAAGTATATTTGCAAATAAATTAATTCGTTAATAATTTGGAATGTTTCCACTCTGATATGATGCCAACTTTTACGTTGGACATCTGCTTCTTTTGCGTTAGTAAAGGTAAGTTAATTAAATTTTATGCTCCTGCATCTATGTATGTATGTTTGAAAGTACAATCCATTGGACACAAAGAAGACAAATATAAACAGCAACTCGTATTGGTCTCAGACAAGTGAACAAAATTTGTTCCAGTTAGTTTTGTAAAAAATTATTTTCTCAATTTCTAAATTTATTAATTACTTTATTAGCGTTCTGAAGATGTATTTAAAACTGTTTTTGCATCTTCTAAAAAGGAATTTTTATTATAAAAATTGATTTAATTATTTCAACATTTATTTTCTTTTTTTTCTTGCAGGAATTCAAGACATCTATCATTTCAAATACACATACATACGTAAATATAAAAAATTAGGGATATTTTATCCATTTTAAATTATTAGACCTTATTCAAAATCTTTTTTACTCGTGCAAAATAATTAAATTTCATTTTAAATTACAAAAAAAATCGTAAAAAAACAAGTAGTTTTGTTGAAATTTAAAATAATTATTAAAAGAAGCGAAAGTCCATCGGTTTCGAGTTGCAAATTTTTGAAAAAATTTATTTATAATATTTTTATTATTGAGTGTAGTCATTGTGTTTTGTAAATCAAAAGATCGGAGAAAAAATTTTTTTTCCTTAATAAGTTAAAAAAAAAAAAAAACAACAAAGCAAAAAACCCCACAGTGCTGGTTGAATAAAAACAAAGTATATCAAGAATTCACAATCGATATAATCGTGTTGTGTGACTGTTATATAAAAACCCAAGATAAAAGGAAATAAAAAATATTTTTTTGCTCAAGTGTTCTTTTTAAAATTTTCACCATTCCTCATTCAACGCTAAATACATATTTTTCTCAGTCTTACGACGATCCACAACAGCGTTGGTGCTCAACCAACACTGTAACGCTACCAGCAGCATTTGCAAATAATTTCACGTTGCAGGACCACAATTATAAAACAAGCACCATTGAGGGAGGCAGTAGTACCGCTGATCCAAGTATAGGGGGCAGCAATTTGAAGCTAGCAATAACGGCTAATCAAAACAATTCTGAGCATTTCAAAGACAATTTTAACAATCGAGGAGGGGGCGGAGGCCAATCCCCGACGACACCTACTGTCGGGAAAACTCTTCTTAATACCAGTGCTAATCTTTTGCCCATCACTACAGCATCAGATACTTTTAATAACCTAAAGAATCTATTAAAAATAGATAAAGGTTCTTTGTCGATTAACTCTGGGGGCAACGGCAGCGCCAAGCGAGTTAACGAAAGCGGAAATAGCACTTATAAGCGCTTGTCTAATTCCGGCGAGAGTCGTAGTAATTTGAACGGTGCTGGTAGGTCTGGAGCTCCGGTTGCTTCGGGACATTTTTCGTCTGGTTATAGCAAGAATTCCGCCAAAATTCGCCAACACGATTCTGAAGTAAGCCCACGGCCTCGGCGATCTTTCCAGAGTGATTCGTCGTCGTCGCGTTACTATAACAAAAATAGTGACAATTTGGGAAGTTCTCAAGCTGGTGGGATTGGTAACAATACTAACACCAGCAGCTCTTTTACCAATAATAATAACACTGGAGGACGTGGCGGATCTTTAAATTCAAACAACGACAACAGTGGGCGCAGCGGAAACGAAGTAAGAGGAGGCTACAGCAACAATCACAACGGGTACAACGAGGGCGGTCGACGTAGTTATCAACCGCACAACTCACAACCTGATGGCAACTATACACGCAACATAAATTCGAGTTCTGGCAGCAACTATCGCTCATACCAGGGGGCACGTTATGAAAACGGAAATGGAAATGGGCAACAGCGTCATCAATATGGCTATTCAAATAATGCAGGTTATAACAATTACAACAATAAATCAGGTGGATCCCGTGCAACCGCCAATGATAGTAATTTAAGCGCCAATTACCGTTCATCCCAAAAAGATAAAGGCGCCGATCGCGATCGTGAAAGAGACGATTACGGAGGTAACAATTATCGAGATTACGAAGATTCTGCTCGAGGAGGAGGCGGTGGCGGCCGCTATAATAATAGCAACCAAAGTAATTCCTTTCACAACGCTTCTTCAAACAGTAACACAAATAGTTTAGAAGGCCGATTACACCCTTCTGCATTGCGTCAGTCGGGTGGAGAACGCGGTGGATTTGTAGATCATCGCGATCGTTTATTAAAAGAAAATAATATTACACACAATAGGTCATTGAATAATCGCTCACCAACTATACGCGGAGTAGATAATGTATCGGGTGGTCAATCGTCGTCAGTACCATCATCGACCGTAAACTCTTCATCATCTTCGCGTGGTATTTCACCTAATTCACCAGCTTTAACATCCACAAGTCAGCATCCCACACCGGTGCCAACACCTCCACCTTCCACTGGTCGTTGGGTGCCACCATCATTGCGTCCACAGCATGGACTATCTCAAGCCGAAAAAAATGATGCCGTTTTCCGAAAGGTATGTAATTGAAATATATACATTATATTTTCTTTAAATAATGAATTTATATAAGTTTTACATGTAACTATAATAATAAGACTTGTGTGTATTCATTTTAGGTTCGCGGCATTCTGAATAAATTGACTCCGGAAAAGTTTCAAGAATTAAGCGACGAATTACTCAAGCTAGATTTGAATTCAATTATTATTTTAAACGGTGTAATTTTACTTATTTTCGACAAGGCATTGGACGAGCCTAAGTATTCGTCTATGTATGCGCAACTGTGCAAGCGTCTATCAGAAGAAGCTCCATCATTTGAAAAGGATCCAAACGGTTTGTGCACATTTTTAAGACTACTTATCGCAGTCTGTCGTGATAAATTCAATAACCGCCTAAAGCGTGACAGCGCCGAAGGAGATTCTCAGTTTAATAAGGTACATCGTCCTCAACTGCCAGCATCTGACAATGATGCCGATGAAGAAGAACGGCGCCATTTGGCGAAGCAACGCATGCTCGGTAATGTCAAATTTATTGGGGAACTACGCAAATTGGATATGCTTTCCAAAACCGTACTACATCAGTGCATCGCGGAACTGTTGGATAAGAAAAAAAAGCCTACGGCCTCAAAGGAAGAGATGTGCGAGGACATGGAGTGCTTGGCACAGTTGCTCAAGACGTGCGGCAAGAACTTGGATTCAAAACAGGGCAAAGAGCTGATGAACCAATACTTTGAGACATTGGAACGTCGATCGAAATCTACCGACTATCCACCCAGGATACGCTTCATGCTAAAAGATGTTATTGAATTGCGTGAAAACAATTGGGTACCTCGCAAAGTGGTCAACACTGAAGGTCCAGTGCCAATCAAGCAAATACGTACAGACGATGAACCATTAATACGCACCCCATTCACTAATCGCAGCCGTGATATGCGCAATAATCGAGATGATCGTGATAGTGACAGCTGGATGAATCGTATATCAGTTAACTTACAACCGGGAAGTCTAAACGACATGTTCTCGGGATTAAGTATTACCGGATCATCACCGATTATATCACCGTAAGTATTAAACAAAGAAGAAAAATCATATTATATTCCTTACTTTTAATTACCTACATTCTTCCATACGCAGTTTCAGCACACCAGTGGCAAATACCCGCTCTTACAACAATAGAGATTATCGCAACAACCAGAATGGCAATAATAACTACAACGGCCGATACAATAAAAATAACAGCCAAAATGGTATCGGTAATGCCAATGATCGCAACAATCGTGAGGATCGCCAACATTCGAGAAATAATGAACAAACCGGCTCTCAGTATAATACTGGTGGCAATCAATTGAATATTAATAACAAAGAATTGGCCCCTCGTTTTAAACGGAATATAATTACGACAAATCAAGATTCGGTTGAACATTTGAGACCAGCTGCCAATTCGTTGCTCTTTAAGGCAGCCTCACAAAATCACAAACTTCCATCTATGCTGCCGATATCTACGCCACCAAACGGTAACCACAGCAATATAACCCCTTCCATTGGCGGATTCGGTCAAATTAAAGATACGAAATTATCAAGTGCGCAATATCCAGTTTTGGGCACACCAACATCACACATGAATTCGATACATCAAAATATTCGACCTTCTTCTACACCATTAGCCGAAGAGGAGAACAAAAACTCACCGAATATAGGCAGCAGTGAGAAGTTTTTAAAAAATACATCTTCAAGTGCAAACTTTTCCAGCAATTCTTCAATAAACCAAAGGCACGCTTCCGAAAATCAGGATGATGTAAAAGAAAAGAAATCTCTTATCAGTGGACCGCACGTACAGTTGATAACAAAACAGGGGTCCACAGAGAAAGCTGTTGCTTCTAATGGATCCGCAAAGCAGCAAAGGAAGGAAAAATCTTTCAACAAAGAAGAGTTGCTTAATAAAGCAGCTGTCTACATTAAGGAGAAATTCTTCTACACAGAAATGAAAGATGAGATCATTTGCAGTTCTGAAAATGATGATGAGAACAAATTGATAGTTGCTGATAAGCAACTGCGAGAAGTGGTTGATGGTTTCATGGAATTAAAAATGCCAGAGAAATGTATGAAGGACGTTTGGATCAATATTTTATTAGATGTTTTGGAAAAAGCAGATGAGCAGTACTTGGATCGAGTTCTGAAATTTTTACAAGCAGTTAAAAAGTTGGCAAATCTGAAACCAAACCTCCTCATTGATGTTTTCAAACAGGTGGTAAAAAAAATGAACGAACGTGAAGCACTTAATGCACGAATAACAACATTCGTTGCCAGTTTATTAGCCAAAGCTACTTTGGAAGATGCAGATATTTTGAAATTGAATGACATTGCAAGCTACACCGATAATGGGCAACATTATCCTTTATTCTTACTGGTGCTTCAACAATTGCATAAGCACATTGGGAAAGAACAATTGGAAGAAAAATTTCGTGCCAGCAAAATTGATTTGCTGAATTGTTTGCCAGAATCAGATCGTAGCAAAACTCGATTATCCGAAATCCTAGATGATCGTTCGTTGACATTCCTCTATCCATTGCTGAAAGTCCAGGCAGAAATGAGTAAACAATTAGCAACAGATCCTGATCCAAGCAATTTCTATAAATGGATCAAAAATAATGTCGATGCCAAACATTTTAAAGAAGAAGATTTTATTAATGCTCTTATGACGGTCATAGTGAAATATGTGACTTCACAAACAAGCTTCCCAAAAGGAACGGATGTAAAAAATTGTCCTGATAAAGCAACCATACAAAAGGAAGAAAGCTTATTGCACAAATACTGCCAAATACTAATATCTTTCTTAGGCGAAAATATTGAATTGCAATTAATTGCAATTTATGCTTTGCAAGTTTTTTGCGTGAATGAAAATTTCCCGAAAGGTAAGTATATCTAAAACAATTTTAACAAAAAAGGAATCGATTTAAAAAACGCTTAATGTTAAAGGTATGCTTTGCCGTTGGTTTAAATATTTGTACGAAGCCGAAGTTATTCATGAAGACACATTTTTACGTTGGAAGGAGGAAATATCTGACAAGTATCCCGGCAAGGGTACGGCTTTATTCCAAGTTAATCATTGGTTAACATGGTTGCAGGAAGCTGAATCAGAAGATGATGAAGGTTAAAAATATATTTATAGTAAATTTTTCTATCAACAAAACGACAGCCATTATAAAAAAATACTTAAATTTTAAACAAAATTCCACATATTAATTACAAAAAAAAAGGAACAAGATGATAACATATTAAACGCAACTTACCAGAGGGGGACTTCCGCTGATACGTACTGATTGCTTCATATTGGAATAAATTACCGTATTTTTGTTTTTATCAATCAATAAAATTCTCATAATATTTACTTCAATTAAAAAACAATCCTCCATGTCTAAGGAAATAAAATACAATTTAAAGACTTTCGAAATACAACAAATTGTTAAATTGTTCTGACTCGTCCACAATAACAAAAAAAAAAAATTTAATTTTTCGCATGTTACATTTGTTTTTATTTTTTACTTTTCTTTTATTCCTGTAACAAACAAAAAAAAAATAGCCCAGTGAAAGATTATAGAAATTAATGAAATGTCGAAGAAGCAAAATTTTATTTTACTCTCCAAAATCTAAAATACAAATTCATGAATTTATTAATTAAACAAAACAACACACCAGTTTATAATTGTAGGTCACAGGTTAGAGGAACATGTATGCATATTAAAAAAAAAAAAAATACAAGAAGTAAAGCGATCACAAGCAGTGCAACTATACTATTGTTTTATTTTAGAAAATGGTAATCTCGCAATCGTAAGATGGTTTATTACTGCTATACATAAATAGCCTACCCAAATGTGGTAATCGATCATGCCACCATAACTCCTTTGGAGTGCCATCTAAGCCATTTGTATGTACATCTCGGCAAAAGAACTGCCAAAATTTGTAAAGAAAACATGTTAAACATGTTGTCTGTATCAAATGTTTTTTTTTACATTTACAACAATGGAACGATATTGCCATATTTAATATACTATGAATAAAATTGTCACTTCTTTTTGGCGGTTTCTGTCCGCAGTCAATTACAGGTTTTACCGTCGTCGATGTTAGTCTATACCAGCTTCGCGATCTGCTATTGAAAGCAGCAAAAATAAGAAACAAAATTGGCACAAAAAATGGAATTATTTAGCTCGGAGAAGGGTCACCTAATAGTTGGCGAACAAAAATATATAATAAGAATTTTAAAAATGAACTGTTCAACAATGGTGTTTTTGAGTTTAGCAGAACCAGAGTGCTTAGAAGAAATCGCTTTGGCTTTGAAAATCCCACAGGACAACAAAGTAATTGGCACTTCCGTTTTAGGACCTCAAACTACAACAGACTCTCAGCGAATGGCTGAAAAGCTTTGTAAACGTTTTGGACGGCAATTCATTGTTAGCTACAATGTCAACGCTGATCGGATGACAGTACCACTACTGGAAAAGCAGCTCAGTGAATATATACGAACTCATGAACATCAATTTGCGTAGTAAAAGTAATACTCTAAAGCCAAACTAGGCTTCGCGTACACAGTTTCCATAGCAAAATTTATATAAAATCACATGATATCTTTAGATACCAATTTTATGTAATTTTTTTTATGTAAAGTAAGTTTTTATTTCCTGACCATGTTAACGAAACAGAAAAAATATTTACTTATACAAAACCGCCAATAATAAATTTATTCAATGAAATTACCACTACGTAATATTTATTCATTTATGTACAACTTCCTTTCGGGAATATGGATAATAAACCCTTTACATATATTATGAAGATACTTCTCTCATAATGTATTGCACAAAATTTGGCTGTGTTGAAAAAACTCATTGTAAACAGGCTTTGAAACAGGGCAATTTCAACGCATTAAGAATATTGTTTTAGTTTTAAATCGGGTCAGTTGAGGCAATATATATGGATATATGTATATACATATGCAGCTATATATATGTATATAATTTATATTTAGAAATTGATGAATGGAAACTTCAAGGAAATATTTTGTCAGCAATGCAAAAAATTTTTAAACTTAGACTTTTTATTGGCATACCGGCCATTTAAAACTTCTTAAAAAATTCTATCACATCCTTCAAAATCTAAAAAAATGTTTAATAATGATGAGATTTTCTTTAAATAAAACAATATTTTTATTTCGTGTGTTTAATCGTAGAGGAGAAAACGTTTGTTCAAGAACATTTCATTTAATTCAAAACCAAACTCATCAGTATAAAAATTCAAAAGAAGAACATTCGCACCAAAGAAATAAGTAAATAAATTTGGAGAATATCTGAAATACAAATAAAGGCACTGAAATATTACATGGTGCGTACAAAATTTGTAATATAAATATAGATACGCACCGTGGAGGTTTATCTATGCATGGATCATGTGTGCGTGAGCATGTGCATTTTGGTGCATGCATATGTGTGTATGCATATAATTAGACAAATGAACATATATTTCGCTTTTCAAAATAGATAATAATAATGACAAAGGTGGGCCCCACGGACTTAAACTCCACCACCACTTCATAGCACTTGCATTTGGAGCACAACCAATAATGAGCATTGTTAGTGGTGATGATCATTTTGAGTCAAGCACATCACGTGCTGTCAAATAAACCGTGAATTACCTGTACTTTCTTAAAATATAAGTAGACGCACGAGAACTAATTAATAACGCGAAAAAAATTATATGTAAAATACTTGTGCATTATTTTTTGTTTTTTTTTTCTGATTTGGTATGTCTTCAATTAATTAACAAAATGTGGAGTTTTAATAGAAAGAATTTGATATGTATGATGTATTACTACTTTAATATACAGAGATCCTAATTCTATATGCATATTTTTTTCCGAAATGGAATTTCTTGCATACTTCAGTAAATGAGCGTTTAATGTGCCATTGATCGGGAAAAACAAATTTGCAACTACCAAATAATATTTTGCATTATTACTTTTTTTCTCCTCCTGTACATAACAAAGCGGCACTTAAGTCCTCTCTATATTAAGGTAACATTTGTATTAACTGGTATATGCATACATATGTATTTATGTATGAACAAGTTTTGAAATATTAACAATTTATAATATTTCTTACGAAATGTTCTCTTCTTATTCTGACTTACAAACAAATTTCAAATTAAAATTCTATTCCATATCGATTTAAAAAGTCATAATTGTATACATATGTACATGAGTATGTATGTATGTATTTGATACAAAGACTTTCTTCTATGAATTTATCATATTTATTTCGTTTCATTTAAAAAAAACGATATGCTTATTGGGTATGTGTGTGTTTTTTTTTTTTGGAGAATATTTTTTTGAGTAAGTTTGGCTACTGTTAATCTATTCGCAATATAAAGAAACAACTTCCTTTATTATCAATTCGTCTTGGTTTTCACGTCTTGGTTTGTTTACTATTCCAAAGAGGAGAAAATACAACTTGATACCAACTTTTATCTGCTCCCCCAATTCACTGTTTTTTATGAATATTTAAGCAATAAAAGTGAAGAAATGCAGTTCATCTTAGCCTACTATAACACAATTGAAAAGTAGCAACAGTAACATATTTAATTAGAGGGGGACTTTAAGACACATATTACCAACAAGTTCATTGATAATTAATAAAGAATAGTTAACCTAATATATGGACTTTGAACGTCTGGTGAGTACTTGAGACATGGAGGTTTTTCTTCAATTGTTTTAAATACAGACGCACAACCAACAGCAGCGCAACAAAAAATTAAATATTAGTAACGAAAACAAATAGGGAACGGGTACAAAGTCTTACCATCACCAGAGTTATTAAAATTGTATAAACGCGCACATTTATATGAATATATGTATGTGTATATGCCTCGGCATATATACGGCATATTTATATATATTTTTTTTCGAGTCGGTTTGGGTGGTGTCAATCTATTCGCAATGCAAAGAAACAAGTTCCTTTAGTATCAAAAGTTTCACAAAGTAAACATATATTTACTATTATATATATGGATGTATATACAACAATAACGTAATTTTAGCTTTTTCGCCAACAATTGTCTCCGGATTGATAAAGATGTCGAGCTTTGGAGAAGCCGTTAGTATACTCCTAATAGAGCTCTAATTGAAGCAAAAGCCGACTTTTAGAAAAAATTATAATTGGAGACAGAAATAATACATTTGTGTAGGAGATGGTAACCAATTTCGTTACTAATTTGCTATAAAGAATTGCATTCGATTCTCCTTCTAAATACCTACATACAAAAGAGTTAAGGAGCGTTTTTTCGGTAAAACAATATTAAATTTTTCAAAAAGCGCAGATATGTACATATACGATATTTCTGAAAATTATTATTTGCAATGGCGGTATTAAGTGTTTAGTATAATGGTCTTGCAAAAGTGCAATTATAAGCCCTTGCATGTATAAACCTATATATGTATATTTGTGCCTGTAAGCATGCTAACGTATGTATGTACGACTGGCCTCCAAGCTTCTTTTTTTTTAAATACCTGATGCGTTCAATCCACGTCCGAAAAGAAATGTAGTAAAATAAGAAAAAAATTCGCTGGCGCAAACCCCATTGCGACTGATAACAAAATTGATGTTGATTCAATATACATACATGCATAGTTCTAATATCCCAACCAATATTTTGGTGTGCTTCGCCACAATGGACCTTATTCGATGTACTCTCGTTAATATTATTGACACTTTATAAATAAAGACAATTATATATGTATGCGGATATTTGTATGTGAATAATGCAATGAAGCGCATTAAGACCTCATATAAAATTTCACATTAAGAATTCACACAATAAAATAATTTGTTTTGGGTGACTGGAAATATAATTAAAGCTTCTTCCAGTCGAAATTGGTGTTCTAAAGCAGTCTATTGTAAACTTTTTATGAGACCAGATGGTAATTTTTCGTTGTTTTCTCCTTCTATTGTAAACTGTATTTTACTGTTAAAAAGTGTTTAGAGCTTTTAATGTGACATCTAGAGAGTTTTTGTTTATTACGCAAAATAATTCCTTTACATATTTACATAAGAATTCCGGTTTTTCCTGTAAGGTCACTACTATTCTAATTAGGAACTCTTCTATGATAATATCTGCAACACCAGGTGAAACTGGTGAACCCATAAGCATTCAATTCATAGGCTGTTAATTCTTCATATATTTTGGCATCGTATATAAAATGTGTATTATCTTATTTTCCGAAACGGCGTTAGCAGCCCATTGTGATAAAGATGGTCACTTTCCAGATATAAATAATGCTACAATTTTACAAGATCAAAATTATGGATAGATATATTTTCTTGAAATGCTACATAAAATTAACACTCCCGCTAAGGTGAGAACGACCTTTAAGACAGACATAGGAAATTGTGAACATACATATAGGCAAATATCCACCAAATAACAATTTCTAGTTTAGTAAACATAACTGTAAGATAAATATAACTGTTTAATTTAATTATTTAAAATATGTTTAATTTTTAATATATTTTTAATGTTTTTGTATTTATTTTGCTTGTAAATATAATATTTAGGAATTCCTGATGAAGAACACCGAAGGTGTTAAACTATGGAAAAAAATAATTAAGTATTCCAAGTTTTTGATTTATTAATTGACATAAAGCCTAAAAAATAAACTATTTACAATAAAAAAATAATTTAAGGTCAAAAATTTAATAATTACTATAAAAATAAATTACTGAATAAACCAGCCCTACATATGGCGGACATTTAAATATTATCAGCTCCGGCGACTGATTAGCATTTAATACTGAGAATATTTTTACTTCATTTTGCTTTATGTAAGCACAATTATGTATGTACACATATGTGTATATATTCATATATGTAAATTTGTGCATACTTATGTATGTACATATGTATGTATATGCATAGGTTTTATTTTTAAATGTCCGATTGGATCGCTTGAATTGTCTATCCAGTTTTAACTGAATCATGGCCAACCAACAGTACGTTTAAAATCCCAATCACTTTCATAGATTACTAAAATTTTAAATGTTTTGTTTTTTTTTAGTATTGAATCGTACATTAAAAACATTTGTGAATTTAATTGTTGAAAATAAATGGAATTAAATTGTCTGTGTTATCACCAGATGATTTTTAAGGAGGGCTTAACAAATATTTCGCAATGTAGAAAGTCGGCTCGGGCTGCTGCTGATACGATTGCATATTAAACATGATTTAACCTGAATGTTTAAGTGGATCGCAAAAAAATAAATCCTTACATATATATGTATGTATGGATGTATGGATGTATACAGCTTGTAATACTGCTAAATGCTGATGTATGCATTTGCACGTATGGGCATACATGCATATTTGCTATTAGATGTATCATCTAAATAAATAGGTGAAAGATCTTCAAAGATCGCCAACAGCAAATTTCTAGTTTATTATTTGAAATTAAAAGAAAGCAATCGAGAAGAAAATACGTATGTAGGTATGTGTGAATACACACGTCGCCACATAGATAGTGCCATCAGAGAGTGAACTGAAAGCACCGGCCAGATTAACCACCCAACAAACAATGCCTTCTCTCAACCGTATTTTGTTTATTCAATTTTCTTAAAAAAAATAATAAAAATATATAAATACTTTTGGCAGTAGCATCTATACATACATATACATACATATGTGTGCATGGGCAGGAACGACCAGATCCATCAAGGCAGAAATTTATGTTGCTCCTCCTAAAAATAAAGTGGAAAACATCCAAATAACATAAATACTATAACGGAAATGATAACATTTACATACATTTTTGCAAATTTGAATGGAAAAAACGTTTTTTTTTTTTTGCAGTGTCATACATTTATATGTAGACGCAAATATTAATTATAAGACAAGCGCGTGTATACACTTTACCAGTAACTTGAGTTGGCACCTTAAATTTACTGCTTTATAATTGGTTAACGTAAGATACGAAGTACACCAGACGAAAATACAGTCAGTTCACATGTGTGTATGTGTTATGTGTTGGGTGTTCTGTTATCAAAATGCCCCCTACGTACGTAGATGTTTAGATATGTGTGTGCGAGTATATACATACACGCATATTGCACATTCTTGCTTAACACCAGCGTTGACAAAGTCACCGCGAGTTTCTCGTTTTTTTCATTTGATCAATTGTTAAAAATAGATAAGAGTTCGCTTTGGTAAAACCCTACTGTTTATTGTATTTGTTAATTAATATAATAATGTATGTATGTACATATGTATGTAGATAAAAATGGGGGAAATTTTCGATTCCAGCCAATTTGAATAAAAATTTGAATTCCTTATATCATGGATGAAAATTTTTCTTTCTCCTCCTTCCGACAAAAAACTATTATTCATTTTCACAATTGACTTCCTTATTTAATTGTGGTAGAATAATAGTTAAACAGGATTTCCACTTTAAATACAAACGTTACAAATGTATACCTCCTTGATTCGATTGGAACTGTGTCACCGATTTAAAGAGATGATATAGTTTTTAAAAAAGAAATATGTACTTGTCTCTTTGAAATAACTTCAATTCCTTATTGTATATACATATGTGGGTATAATATAAAAATATATGGTCGTAAATTAAAGACAAATACTGTGACAAAATAAAAAGAGTTAAAGAAAATCAATATGCAAGCTCATTTAATACCATCATACCGAGAGCCGTCTGACCAGTCTGACATGCTGAAAAGGCCCAAATGATAAGACCTTATCGCAAAATTCATAGACAATATTACACTAGTACTGAGACTTGAATAATTCAGTCGTTCACGCAAGGAGCTGCAGAAAACGTTGAAAATAATTTTGTTAGAACATTATCTATAACAATAACATACATAAGTACATACATACATATAATTAAAGAAAAAAAAATTGACAAATGGAGAGTCAAACAAATTGTTTTACTAATAGTCCGTACATTATACCACCCACATCGTTTTATACGTCATACAATACCCCACCGCATTCACTCATTTGGAGTTCGTGGCCGGAGGCAATACATCAACCCTTTAGTATGAATGAAGACGTTTTACAAATGCAACAGCAGCTGAGATTCCCAACTCCTCCAATTACTCCCCCTAGAGGCTACAGTAACATAACAGGTGAATTCGCTTATGCACAAGCACTTCAAGAATCCCCTACAAGCCAAACTAAAACTCAACAACAACGAACACAATCCGTTATTATGAAAATCGGCCATGACCAGAATCCACAACATTTACCACCCGACGATCCTAGCCATATTAAAGCTGAACTTCTTCAACGCGATTTTCATCATCATGATCAACAACATGTGCAATCATACAATGATACTCCTAGCAGCGGAAACTCTTCTCCTACGTCACATAGTGAATTTGTATGCGACTGGATAGATTGTGGCAGGTAACGTGACTTGATTAATTCTTATATCATAATACATAATACTTAATCAAACGCAATTTACTAATAACTTTGACGTTTCGTTCTCAACATTTGTAGATACTTTGAAAGTTTAGAGCTCTTAGCACATCACGTAACATTAATACACGCAGTGGCCTCGCTAAGTGATGGACTATATTACTGCAAGTGGATGGGATGTCAGCGAACAGAACGTGGTTTCAACGCTCGCTACAAAATGCTGGTACATGTACGAACACATACTAAAGAAAAGCCACACCATTGTCATTTATGCGACAAACGGTTTTCGAGAGCTGAAAATCTTAAAATTCACATACGTTCGCATTCAGGGGAAAAACCTTATATTTGCAACTTTCAAGGTTGTAATAAAGCATACTCAAACTCTTCAGACCGTTTTAAGCACACACGTACACACTCTATGGAAAAGCCCTATATGTGCAAAGTTCCTGGCTGTGAGAAACGCTATACAGATCCATCTTCTTTACGCAAGCATGTAAAAACATTTAAACATTCGTTACACATTCTTTCTACCAAAACTTCAACTGAAGTTCCGCAAAAACAAAATTTTAAAGATTCTAAAAATTATGCTTCTTGCCCACCTATCGGAGAAACTCAAAAAAATTGTTCTCACATTACGTTACAGAATAGATCTTCAAATGCAACGCAGGACTCATTTTGCATGGATATGGAAGAATTTTGCCACCTAGAAGCAACTTTCAACTATTACCCTGCGACTGCATCGACACCAGCCGAAACAGAACCGTCATATTGGCTAAAAGAGTCCGAAACAAAGAACACCCTCCACCGTATCCATACGCTAACATATCAGCAGGCTACTAATTACAATATGCAAACAGATTTAACTGTAGATAAGCCCCTTGACCTAAGAATTAAACGTTCCTGAAAACTTATTTTTTTACAGGGATAAATTATACAAAAGTATTATTTATTACTAAACATACAAAAAATATTTATCCCTAATATTCTCTAGTCTCGACTTTTGTCTCCTTAATTAGATTTACAGTTTTCTTATTTTTTTAACTCTCTTATTTAATTTAACTAAATTAATGTATCATTTTGTCCCATATAAAATATACATTTTAAATTATCAAAATAACTGCATGATTTTTTTTTTCTAAATACAGCATATCCAGACATTAAAAAATAATAATTACCAAATAAAATTCTACTACATTGAAAATTTGCTCATACGCGCAAATAATGATCACTAAATAATGTCGATCAAAGAAGATTATAATGCAATACTGCCCTAAAGGGGCACCGTAGCCCTTCACTGAATCAGAATTATTGAGAGTTAGTATTGGCTGAAAGCTTTTATAATATGCACAAAGATGTACTCTTATTTGTGAATTTCCTCAAATCTTATAGAGTACTTGTAACTGGCTGTTATTCAGAGTTCCGGCTGTATCATTATTTTTATAAATCAAACAATTTTTCATACTGGTACATACATAAGAAGGGCATTTCTATTGGGAAAAACATGAGACGTAACAGCATGATCTACTTATATGGTACATACCCGTATATGTTGCTTATGTTCCAGAAACTCTATGCCTCCGTAATCAATTTTTATAAGCGAGCCATTTAAGTACAAACGACAATTTCTCTTATTTAGTTTCATTTTATGATCGATTGCTGAGTGTGGAGAATGGGACCATGCATTGGACTTTAATCTCAAATAACTGTCGTCAGCAGTATATGCACAGCAAATATTGTGCTGTTCGCACAGTTGTTTTAAGCGTTGCACCAGTTTCTTGTAATGTGTACTCATACGTTGTAATTGCTTATTACACTCGTCCCAATAAAAACTATCTATCCCATCAATGGCCAGCAATGCCACACGTTTATTGTTCCATAGTAATGATTCAAGTTCTTCAAAAGCAAACTCCAATTCATCCATTGAATAACATGGCAAAAAAGTAATAGGTTCACAGCATTTTGCTAATGAGTCTTCAGGGCCTAACTGAGAATATACAAAACCACTGTTTCCCATTATCTTCTGAGTCATTTTATCGAAAACTTCACAATCACACTTATGTGTCAAATCTACAAAGATTACTTCACAACCCTTGCCCCCATAAAGGGAGGAAAGCGCTGTTCGCACTATTAGTTCGTACAACAATAAACTTTTCCCAGTTCCCGGCGCACCAGAAATTTCAATAAGAGATTTTGCATTAGGACTATTTGTTGGAAAAACTTCATTCCATACGTTCTGTAATGTGGGCCTCTGTGAAGCATAAATGTTTAGCATAAACTGATAACCCGATATAATCATTTCACTTTGCTCTAAACAAATCACTATTTTTATGATTAAAATACAATTGTGGTAAAGATCGCGCACCGAATTTTCCTCTTCTTAAGAATTGGCACTCACAATGGGATGTTAATTCTAAGTTCAGTGACATAAAATATCGCCAAGTTTTTAGATATAAGGTTGTATGGCCATATATGCAACTGCAATGACAATCCAAGAAAGAGAACGAATATCAAAAAGTATTATAAAAAAATGAAAATTTTGGTTTAACCCATTAGGGACGGAGTTTTTTAACACATTATTTTTAACTATATTTTCATACATATACTTAATGAAGTCAAAATAAACACACCGTGAGAAAAATATAATATATATGTACATTGTTTTTGAGTTTTAGACTGTTGCCATATGGCAACGCAAGGCACATTCGAGTACAAACAAACAGTATGTAGCTTTTATGATTGAAGTAAACCCAAATTTATTTAAAAGGTTATCAAATTAAAACTGCAGTAACAGATAACATTGGAGCTGTCGCTTTACAGAATTTCTGCTCGTTTTCTAAATCGGAACCTGGAATCGAGCCTTGATACACTTCAAAATTAGCCAAGTATACACTCACACAATTTAAGCACCAAGCTTTATATCCAAAACGAATAGGCTTATTCCGAATACACTGCTTGCATCCAGATAATATCAAAATAGAGATAATCAAAATAGCAAAAAAGCAATTAAGTTCTTCTATGGTTACACGGGGATCGGCGCAGTTCAAAAATAAAGCGTATTTAGTAGTCTCCTCAGCTAGAAATTGACAAGGGTCATCATCAAAAAATAACTCGAAAATGTCGGTGCAAGACTTGTCTTTGTAATCGTGCGATGATGTCATGTTGAATTCGTCGGAAGGTTGATCTGGCAAGTCGGCCTTTTCCCATTTATATCCGACTTTACGTTTTTTACGTTTGTACATCATATATACTAGCGTTGCCATATGGCAACGTCGAGATAAAACATATATATCATAAAATAACAATCTAGCTTACAATTTTTTTTTTTGGTTACTTTATATTGCTTATATGTTTTAAACAAAATATAACTAAGAGAAAATAAAAATGTTTAGATACACTAACATTGCAGTAAATTTCCGCGACAAGGTAAATAATAAAAAAAACCGCTACATTTTGTCTATAGTGAAAATGTTCTGTTACAAGAATAAAACACTTAAAACTGCCTAATGTAACAGGTTCTTATTGTTTAGTTGCCATATGGCAACGCTAGTACATAATGGGTTAAGCCAATCAGAGTATGAATTAGCTGTATATATAATGCATACACATACATATCTCCATACATGCATGTTCACTACTCTCTTGTCATGTATTAAAACAAAATTCAAATTATTTATATGCTGTTAATCTCTAAATAATTTTCAAATTTTTATTATATGTGTATTTAAGGTACAATTTATTTTTGTTTACACTTTTAAAATATTTCTTTTTTATATATTTTTAGATTGGAATGAAAACTTGAAATAATTTTTACCGTCAATATCTATATGTAAGTAATTATTTACTAATCTAATTATACAATTAAAGTAAGAAAAAATTATACCGGGGTTGCTTTAATATAGATAAATATAAATTTTTTTGTTTACTTAAACATAATAACACATATCCATACATACATATGTGTAATTAATCCCGATAGTAATTTTCATAAAATAAAATAAATATATACATATATATGTATATATGTATACATATCTTTAGACATTTAGTATGCCTTATAAAAGTAATTTCAATGGAACTTCGCTAGTTAAGAACGAAAAAAACGTACAACTCTTACAATATATTGTCGACAAATTGGACATTCACTTAATACTTTACCACACTTGGTACAAGTTGCCATATGACCACATTCTAAAATAATGCATTCTATAGGAGCATCCATGCAAATTTTACATAACTCGTCTGTTTGTAAGTTCTCAACAGCTGCAAAATGAAGTTAAATGTTCGTTATTACATACATATTTATATTATGTTGCGTATATAGATAAGAGAATATATATTTATTACGCCCTACCAGGACTTGATTTTAGATTCCTCCACAATCTCTCAACCCTATCTAAAAGTTCACGTTTTTCGCAACAGCCCTTATAATCAACTCTGTGCAGCATAAGTATCTCCTTAAGCTGTTTTACAGTTAAGGATTCCAAGTCCTTACTAAAATTATGTAAACTTATTTTATTTGTAAAAATAGCAATAAATTATCGATACGTACATTGACAAAATTTCATCCAAATTTATAAAGCGTGAGTTTTTACCAATGAAATAAGCCGTTGTTTCTTCCAACTGCTGTTCTTCCTCTTCGATTTCATTTGTTTCCCTACTTACGGTTCCGGTTGAAATTCCACGTTCAGAATCGGAATATTCTAAAGACTTAGTACGTTGTTCTAAGTATGATAAAAATTCCGACAGCTCCTGTTTTATATCAGTTTCGCACATTTGGGAACTTTCTAAATATTTTCGCATTTTTTCTAGCTGCTGCTGAATGTTGACTTTATTTTTTCCACAGCGGACACAGCAACGTTTTTGAGTCGAATCTTGAAATTCTTCTTCTATTGGATCATTATGGAGAGTATTATTAACATCACAATCTTCATCGTCCATACTAGTCTGAGCCTTTCTTCGGTTAAGATAACTTTCTGATCGCCGTCTGGTTACTTTTCGAGCTTTTGGAACTGCATGAGTTGGGGTAGGTAGAACTTCATTATTTTGTTCTTGAAGCTCCGTATGATTATTAGCTATAAGATCTATATTTTCTGGTGAATCATTGCTAAACGTTGAACTTGATTTATCAATATTTTGTTCATTTCCAAGTGCTGGTTGCATATTTAATGCGCTCGACGCAGTCTCAGTTTCATTTAATTTCAAATCTAAAATTTGCCAATGGTCTGTGGTGTTACTTGTAGTATCTGTATTAGTTTTACTGTCATCTGATATTCCCCCTATTGCACCCAGCTCTTCAAAAGAAGAGTGTGATGAATCCTCATCATTTATATATATTTCCAATTTTGAATAATGTGAAAGAACTTTTGAGGAACTTGTGGAACCTGCAGGTGCACAATCCTTGTAAATTTTTGTAGAGCCATTTGTGTTACTGGCATCGAGAGATTCAGGTGCATCTTTCTTCAGATTTAAATTTTGTAATTCTCGTTCAGATTTTGGAGAACGTATGCGACCATTGAATGACGCAATAATTTCTTCGTCATCAAAACATTTACATTCTTCTTGATTGTTACTGATTCCACAATTTTCTTCTATTGATTGCGAAGATCGTGGAAGATTTACAATCAGAGTGTCAGCTTCGGCACAAGTAGAATTACTTGGAGCGCGTTCACCAATTGGACTTGTCAAAGGGTTTTCTGGCGAATTTTGTTGACTACTGGCATATGTGGGTATAAACCTAGTAGTTACTTTAGGCTGTTCAGTAACATTTGTTGCCTTTGTCATATTTGTTGATGATCGGTTTTTGGAGCACGCCCGATTTTCCAAATTAGCTAAGGAGTCACTTATGTTATCACCTAAATTACTAAAAAAATTTTGGCACGACTGTTTTATGCTTTCAAAAGAGTTATTTGTGTTAAAACTGTTGGCGTTCGCATTGGTACTTCTATTTGTAGTATCTTGTACACCAACGTTTTGGTGCTGTGGTGTTGCATGTTGACTACTATTACCACTGCTACTACCACTACCACCAGAAAATATTTCATGGTTCATATCCGTTCTGTTGACATACTCTAATACCAAATCGATTAGTTCCTCCTTTTCCACACAGCCAGCTGTAGAAATATGTTTTGATTGTAGGTAAAATATTAGATCCTTGGGTTTTAATTGTATTAAGTCCGACCGAATTAAAGGCCTCTTCCTAAAGAGAAGACACCTCTCACATAAGGCATGCTTGCTACGATTGTTGCGGTTAGCCAAACAATTATGGCAGTAGTAACGTTTGCAGTCGTAACAACTACGTTTACGTTTAAATACCGTGAATTGTATATGACAACCTTCGCACGGCATTATTATCCCAACAATTTGTGGCCGCTAGATTCAATACAGTTTTTCTATTACTTTTATCCTTTCTAAACTATAGTGAAATTAGTGAATCACTGTTTTTTTTTTTTGCCAATCGCATTTGTCCAATTGTTAAACGTGTGTGTTTCCAATCAGCTTAATCAATTTTTTATCTACTCTCATACTTACTTAGCAAAACATTGTGCAGCTATATTTTTATGTATCATGGGTTACTACTCATATCACAAAGATTTGAATTTTTATTATGAATCAATTCGTTTATTTAAATAAACTACAAAATGTACTTTTTTCGAGACTGTAAATTCTTTCCTACACTTTTCCAATGATTTTGTTATTATTGATATTACTAAAAAATGTTCATCCTCAGCGTATTGATAACACATGTCATCGTCATTTCCCAGCAAAAAAAAAAAACATAAATTAAAATATACAATTATGTTTGCTTTTAATAAAGTTTGATATAAAAATTACAATAACACTACTACAAATCAACAGTAGAAACATATTTCTATATTAAATTTTTTCAAGGAATGGAAAATTTGTATTTACTTAAATTTACATTAAATATAGTTTTTCTAGTAAAAACGAATGCAGATGCGTTAAAAACCTAAATATGTCTCCACTTATATATACATACATATCTATGTACATAGATGTGAGTTTAAAAACCGCTAAAAATTTTATATACATAAATACACACAAAAATAATTCCAAGAGAAGTTAAAATTACTCGTGGTAGCACCAAACCTTAGTAATACAGGTCAATGCTACTGATCAAGTGATCGATTTCTTTCTCTTAATTTCTTTTGTCATTATTTACCAAATCTGCTTTATTTTCCGATAAATCCTCCTCATAAATATGAAATGCAGTATTAAAATGTCTATATTTGTATATACATTTATACATATGTATGTATAATTGGTATAAACGACGAAAGAAACTCTCATTAAAAGCGGTATTAAAGCCTACGAAAACAAATTTTTAAACCATACATAATTTAATAAAATTTTCACATTAAACTTTTTCAAAAAATTCTTGGACTATAATGTAGAACTTAGCCGTTACAGTTAACTTTTGGAACGGATGTATTGCATTGCACTTGCGTACAAACTTATCTATACACTTAAATAAATACTCGACACACAATGTTGTTGCTTCCGCGTGTATATTTCCGACTTCATGCGAAATCCTCAACTACTCCTTCCTTTCTCTTTCTACTGTATGTGCACTCATATTTATATTTGCTGCGGGTCCTCTGATGGAGTTGCTTAAGAATTTGAAAATGAAACAATAGCTTTTTAGAACGCATGTATTATTTATTTTATGTAAAATGTTTAAAAAAAATTATGAAATTTTATGATCTCGTATTTTTGCATGTGTATATATATATATATATGTTTAAATATATACTATATCTGTTGCATGCAATGTTGAGTATGTACTATGATGCCTACTCTTCGGTATCCCCATACATATGTATGTACATACATACCTATGTATGCATGACAAGTTTTTGTTTAAATATATATATTTATGTACAAATCGTAAGTTAAACTTTATATTTAAATATATTTTATTCAGCTAATTTGGAAAAGAGATCGTGTTTCGCAGATGTGGTTGCCAGCACCAAAAATACGTCTCCTTAGGTGATAATTTAATAGATTATGGGGATAACGCATGCGAAAGCCTATATGAATATGGAGATTAAAATAAAACTTATTAAAAAGCGATATTTTTTATAACATGCTTTCTAATATATAATTTTACACATTTGTCTTTACCCAATTAATTGTTATTATTGCTATGTATGTGTGTACGTTTAAATGCTATTCTCTTTTTAATTAAAATGAAAATAATTTCTTAATACTATAATACATTCATTGAGCTTGTATTCTCTAAATTTTGTTTCTGCTGCTGAGGATCGTCGTTATTGTTGTCATCGTCGTGTGTTAATGTAGTCGTAGCACCCACATCTGTTTGAGATTTTTCGTAATCGACAAAGTCATCGAATAGACTGGGCCAAGCTTCAGTATCGTCATAATTATTAATATCACACTGTTCGGAAAAATTTAAAAACATATTCCATGTATCCTTTGGAATGCCTCTAATACTAGGATGCTGCTCGAGGAAATGTATCCATTTACTTAGTAAATCTGGAGTGTGCACGGTAAAAACCAGCTTCCATAATGAAATCGCCATATCTAATGACAAAATACGTTGGTCTGGCTCCAAACCGAATCTATAACGTGACATTATTTGTAAATTATTATAAAAGTTTATTGAATAAACGCAATATAAGGAAAAAAGTTTTTTTTGGAACGCTGCCATTTATGCGATTGACTTCATTTAAAAATTTTTTTTTTGTTTAAAATATGTTAAAATTACATATTTAGTAAAAACTTACGACTTGAAATAAAAGCATATAGCACGCCCTTATCTTCCATAATAAACAAATAACGGGAACTATAAAATGCTAAGTTTACTTACCTAAAAGTGAATCTATATAACTGTTTGAACAACTCAGAGTCCACTTTTAGTGTTTCGATTGTCTGTTCCAGTCTTATACGAATTGTTTCAATTGTGTCTGCGCGCATTTTATGTAGACCTTCTATAAACTCAGTTCGAGTGAAACGACACATCTGCGAAGCATCTAAGCACCACGCAAGCACCAATACAGAAAATTCATCTGGTTGATAATTGAGATCTCGACATAGTCGTTCAATACCTTCTGCTAATATCATGTCTTCATCTGGATCCTTGTACTCTTCAAATAACTTGTTTAAAGTGTTATCGGACACTTCTGACGTTTCTGTTACTATTTAAAAAATATTCATCTTAAAAATATTAATAATATGGTTCAAGGCTTACCTGTAGCTATAATATCGCTCATGGCTCCGGCATTGCCACCATTAAGCAGTACTAATGATTTCTTAAAACTACTTCGTTTTGTATCACAATTGTTTGGTGCTCTGAGTGGGCTTCTAGCAGAGAGCAATTCATCGGTTTCTTAAATAACGACAAAAAATACAATTTAAAGGTAAACGTAACATTACTTTTTTAGGCATTTTAAAAAATATACTTAAAAATACATATGTAGAAATTGAAGAGGGAGAGACTTACCATGAGATCTTTCCTTGTAGAATGTGCTTCCTCTTCCTGTGTGCACTTGGTGCTGCTGCAAATTGTAATGTTGCTGCTGATGATAATGGCTTTCATTTGCATTTATATTTAATGAAATCCCAATATATCTGCCTTCAGCTAGATGCGTTGTATGACCGAGCGATTGTACTGATGAGGAAGTTGCAGTGGCAGTGCCACTACCCAACGTGGCTGCCGTTTGCTCTGATGTTTGGAAGCATTTCAGACAGTTTCCCATAGCGGGAAAACTTAAACTGATTAATTGCTGTAATCCTAATTAGCACCTTTTCCGCGTCTGATTCAGATATACTCTATGCACCTACATATCCATATGTATGTACATATGTATGCAAAAGTCTCATACATACATACGCGCTTAATAGTTTTAAAACGGTTGCAATTTGTTATTTATTAAAAATTAATAAATATATTATTAAATTGTAGATGAATAAAAGAATTTAAACTTAGTCTCCCTATGAGTTTAAATATTCTATGCATGCGTGTACGTTTCTGTTTGTGTTGGATTTTCTTCTAATTGGCACTACGTTACTGGAACTACATTATTCTAAAATAAAAGGAGAAATACAAAGGAAGGAACAAAGAATTAAAATTGGTTATTTGCAAGTGCTTGTAAAAGTAACAAGATACCATGGTGCATACGCATACTCATACGCACATCAAACTTTAAATAAAATATGCAACCATATGGTTTATTGTGTCGATTCATTTGCCTTCCGATTACCTGTGCTAGATTTGTATGTATGTATGCGCATATACGCGTGTTTGTATGACAATTGGATATTAATTTTTTCTTAGTCTCTTAATCGTTCCCAAAGCAGTTCCTGCTTCTGGCTGTCCTGTAATATTTTCACTTTAAAAACTTGACAAGAAAATATTTCATTAAGGTAAAATATATTTCTGACTTGAAATATAAGACTTTTGTATGTAGTATGTATAGTGCATAATGATTTTTCTTCAATATTCAAGGATTTTCTGCAATATTTTTTTACAAATCTCTATTTCACTCACACAAGCACAAGCAACTTTTTTCTGATTGCACTTTTTTAGCAAGACTTTCATGTTTATGGTGAATTTTGCAATATGCTATAATATTGAAACGATTTTTAATTAATGTTAGTTTTATATTTATTTGGATACCAAGGAAAACTTATTGCAAAAGCTTTAACTTAACATCGATGTTGTGAAAACAAAATAAAAATATCTACATATTTATTCTTTTTAAGTGAAGTCCTGTGGCAGCATACATTTAAATGACGCCGTTTGTTATTTTCGGGGGCCAGCCAAATACATCAAACGCAACTAGCATTGTAAAAGGTAACCCCAACTGCTCAACTCACAGCAACTATTGAGATTGTCAAAACTTGTTTTCGTTTCGTGCTCTTTTATGTATTATCATTCAAAAATAAAACATTATTATCACAATACTTTTCTAGGCGAAGTCTCACTTACTTCTTTGAAATTTTTTTGGGAACAAATCAGTTGTTGCTGTTGGTATGATATCAGCTTACTCATAATCATCAATGAATTCTCCTTGAATATGTAACAACAAGCAAATTCATAAGTTAATACATACACAAATATATATTCCATTTATTATATAAATGCATTTTTTTAAATAGGACGTTTTTTGCATTAAAACACTTTCCTAATGACGAATTATGCAAAATATGTTATTTTGAGCAAAATACAAAATAAAGCATGATTAAATTATTATACATACATATATAAAGTTTATTTTATAGTTGATAAAAACGAAAATGTAAGTTATGCTGTTTTGAGGCAAGTGGTGGATTTATAATAGACATATCAAATAGCTTTTTACCAATAATTGTCGCAACCCTTTGCATTAATAATAAAATCTAAATTAAACAGACACACTTGTGATATGAAATAATGTACTATTATACACAATATTCCGTAGGGAGTATTGATACGTAGGGAGTATTGATACGTGTTTGTGTTTCCATTGGAAACACAAATCCAATCCGCTTTTATATTGCAGATGCTAATATTAAAACATTTGAATTTTCTGCAAAATAATCTTATTGAGTTATTACATTCTTGCAATAGTGGCTAAAACCATTTGATGGCTTTTTATCAGTATGTTATATTTTTGAGATAAAATTTTAACATCATGAAAGGTAACTTTAAAGAATATATTAATTATTTGTAGAGACGAGTTTGATATTAATCATTTATTCGTCTAGTCTCAATTTCTATTGCAACGTACAAACATTTGGTTTTAAACAAAACGTGTATGTATGTATATGAGTGTGTGTTTACAACAGTGTTGCCAGGAAATTTGTGGGAAAATATTATTCCTTAAATAAGAAGATGTGCAGTCCGAGTTTATTCCAGTGAAGGCTTTTTCTAAACAGGTAAAGTTCAAAAAAGGGTGTCGGAATTAGAAGAAGCGAATATGATATGAAGTAGAAACAAAACTTAGTAAAATTTAGTTTTCCTTTTGTTTATAAATACATAAATAAATAACACAAGTGGGAAAGCAGTTTGCTTCGGATGTGCAATCCATAAATTCCTTGTTGGCAACACTAATACGCACACCTGTAAATTTATACCCAGCTTAAACCAATGCAATAAGCCAACTCATTATTTAGTCAAGTTCTTCAACTCTTTGTCGGTAGAAGTCGTAACACAAAAGAAAAATTTGACGGTCTGCTTCACTGCAGTAAAATTAAAACAAAACACGCGCTCTCTGTGTGAAAACTGATTTACATATGTACATCCATACATACATATTAATTTTGGAAAATAATAATTTTAAAAGTGTTCCCATCTGCAGCAGTACTAGTTTTACAAGAAGCAAACATGAAGTGGAAGATACGAACACAGTTTTAAATTGTATACCCGTTCGTACTAATACGTATGCACAAATGCAAATCTAGACTTTTAAAAACATGTGTATTTAATTTGAAAGAAAGTGTAAAAAGGCCTTCCGTTCATTGCAGATTTTCGGGTCTAAAATAGCACAGAATCGAAAAAGCCATTTTTCAACTTATATCCAAATATTGTATCAGTTTTGTTGTATTGAGTATTATTGCAAAATGTTGCCATGGAACAAACGTAAACATGCACACATGTGTATGTGCATCCACACATGCATATCCAAACATGTGTGTAGCGTGTAGATAAACCAGTGTTGGGTTGACACTGAACTTGCACAGCATTTTAGTATTTAATGAAGAATATACTGGCAGGAAACAGTGGTTCGTACAGCTTTTTGGCCAGCTACGTAATTCGCGGATGTTTCTTATTTGTTGAATGGAAACTTCATAACTTGTTAAGTAGGCGCAAATTAGCTTCGCAATCAATTTATTTCCCTTCACTTTTACTTTTTCTGAAGTTTCACTAACAAAGTGAGTGTGCTTTAAAAATTAATCGTCAATTAAAAGTAAAACTTATATAAAAACCAAAAGAAGGGCAGGAAATAAATAAAAGCAACATGTTGCATTGCGTTGCTAGTCGGTGTGGTTGGAAATAAGTTCTTCAATTATGAAAATATGGAAGCAAATTATTTGCCTCCTCTTCAAAATCCCTGTCGTTGGAATTATCTTTTCTTGTTACTGCCACAATGCAAGCAAGCAACTTGAGTGACGAAATGTTAAGAAAATTATTATATGACCAATATTTAATAGAAAACAACGCTTTTGAGCAGATATACAGACACTTGATTTAGTACGTGTTTTGTATTTTCCTTTTGCTTTTCCTGGTAAATTATAATGTCTAAATGAGTTTTTTGTTTCCTACGCGACAAGCGAGAATTTACGTAATGGCTGCTGGCCCAGTAATATTTTCGTATAATTTATGTTCTTGATAAACTGTTACCTCCATATTAAAAGAATTGCTTTGCATCAGCAAAAAAAAAAAAAAAAAATGTGCGAGTTCCGCATGTGGTAATGCATCGTAAACAAATGGGAAATAAGACAATTTCTATTCCTTTTTTAATTCGAATTACATCCATATAAAATACTCGTATGCAACAGAAATGCTCTACCTTTTTCAATAAACATTTTTTAAAATTAATTTTAATGATGTTTCGTTTGTGTTTCCAGTTTTTGACGGTGCGCAAACACGTAGTTGAATTACACTTAAATCACAATGTCTTCAGATCGGTTTCACAAGTAAGTATCGCGTTCAGTTTGCAATCATTAGCATTCATAAATGCATTTATAATGTTTGTCCTGGCTTAAGGATTGTTTTTTAGGAGTAACTTAAAAAAAATAAAGTGATTTATTATATATTATTGGGCAAACCACTTTTGGCATTCAATCTCTTTTCAATATTCTCATCTCGTTCAACTGATTTGGAAAGTGTTTTTTTTTTATATTCTAGAGCAGCTAAAGATGGTCTCTTGGATGTGTTGAAAGAGGCCACACGTAAGGATGCCAATTCAAAAGACGATGACTCCATGACTCCAGTCTTATGGGCTGCATTTGAAGGCCACTTAGAAGCACTCCGATTACTTTGTGGCAGAGGGTAAGTATAAGTACATATGTATACATATATGTATATGTGAATATGTGTGCGTGGGTGCATGTGTACATATGAATGCAAATAAATTATTTAAAAATAAGAAATAAAATTATGATAATAAAATTTTCTCAAGTGGGGATCCCGACAAATGTGATCAGTTCGGGAATACGGCCTTGCATTTGGCATCTGCCAAAGGACATTTGAGATGTGTCGATTTTTTGGTAAAATTTGGAGTTAACATTTATGCTTTGGATATAGACAAACATAGTGCTAAAGACTTGGCAGCGATAAATAATCGTGATGACATTTTACGTTATTTGGATGCAGCTACAGCAAATTTTGAAGCAACCGAAAGGTGAAATTAAATTAAAAAATTGAAAAAATTGCAATTTAATAATTAAGTTATGAGTTTGCTTGAACTTATAGAAATTCCTAAACAAATTCTTTTTAGGAAAAAAGCAAAGTGTATGAAAGAAGTTGCAGAAAAAAACTGCGAAAAACGTGTTAAAGAATACATGAAGCGTCAACAGAAACAAGATCAGGACTTTAAAGAACTTAAATCATCAATACCATCGGCAAGCAGTGCAAAGTCGGGCAGGATGTTGTCCACTCTTAAACAGAAAATTTGGTCAAGCCAAGGAAATTTGCACAAGATAACTAAAGAAGTTTCACCAGGCCTAGCGAGTGGTGCAGTGAGCACGGGCAGTGTTAGTGGTGGTGTTAAATTTAGCGAATTAATTCAAACTGGCGTGGAAAGTTGCACTGGTTCTATTTCAAGCCAAAAGGAAAAATCTGTTTGCGGAATGGAAAGCGGTTTTAAAATAGGAGAAATTGAAGCAGATGGTAGGCGTACAATTACATCATTAAGCGGTGTACAAAGAGACTCTGAAGTACTCTATGTGGGCACATTTAGTTCAAATGAGGAAAATGGAAAGCGTGGGAAAATAAATGGCCTGTTTGAAGTAGAGGAGACTGGTAATTCTGATACAGATTTCGGAAGTTCGAAACCGACCTATGGTACTTTATCGAGATCATTTTCGCAGCCTGACATTTTGGCTGACAATGAGTCCAGCGAACATTTGAGATCTGAATTGAGTGTACAAAGGCCTACTGGCTTATTCGATCGTCCAATGTTGGGTAGCATCGCTTTTCGTAGATCAGTAACGGCAGCCCTTAGTCAACTTAATAATGATTCTTACGCCATGGAGCAAATAACTTTAGAGGAACCCTCTACTCGAACTAATTCGATTAGCTCTAAATCACGTTCCGGTAAACAAAGATCATTTTTAAACCTGACCGATTCGGACTCGGATGATGCTGAAGCATACAGTGATGACGATGACGATCAAGATGTAGCTGGGGGGCCTATACAACGATTTCTTTGCGTCTGGGGCTTGGAAGAATATTTACCAATGTAATTTTTTTATAATTATTATTACCGTTCTATATTTTAACATGTATTGTTTCCTAGTTTTCAGAAACAACAAATTGATTTGGATACACTCCTGTTATTAACCGAAGCAGACTTGAAGTCGCTGGGCTTACCACTGGGCCCATTCCGCAAATTAAGTTTTGCTATACAAGAGCGCAAAAATGCTCTGGCCAATCCTGGTATTATAAAAGATTCCCATTTATAGGATATATTTGAATTTTACTGCCTCTAACATAATTAGATTCATACAATAATTAGCCCCATAAAAGTATAAATATCAGAAAATTGATGTTACTTTATTGTTATAAATTGAAAATTTGCTGTAAATTTAACTCATTTCTTTGGTGTAGCCTTTATGATCCTAAAATTAATAAATAGTATTAAGCAACTTGTTGCATCATATATAAACCATAATACATCCGCTTAAGTGCCATCAATTCATCGTGGCTACCTTGTTCGATGATCACGCCCTTTTCCACAACACAAATCAAATCGGCATCATGAACAGTTGTCAACCGATGAGCGATAGTCAGACAAGTGCGACCATATCGGGCCTTATCTAAAGCTTCTTGTACAACCTTTTCACTTTCCACATCTAGAGCCGATGTGGCCTCATCTAAGATAAGTATTTTGGGATTTCTAACCATAGCTCTGGCTATGGCAATACGTTGCTTCTGCCCGCCAGATAACTGTGTGCCTCTACTTCCTAGGGGCGTATCATAACCCTGCCGTAAAGATACGATAAAATCGTGTATATTTGATTTTTTAGCTGCTTCTATTATTTCCGTCACGGGCACGTTTTCGTGGAAGTTGTTTCCGTATGCAATATTTTCGGCTATTGTTCTATCAAATAGAACTGGTTCTTGCGATACCAGACCCATTTTAGAGCGCAGTGTATTGAATAAGAAGTTAGTAGTTGGAGTCTGTTCCAAGTTTATTGTGCCACTGATTGGATCATAGAAGCGTAGTAATAACTGAACACAAGTAGATTTTCCAGATCCCGAAGGACCAACCAATGCAACTGTTTTCCCCTTTTCTATATGCAGACTGAAATCCTGTAAAATCGGTGTACCTTTTCGGGTCGGGTATTCAAAGTTCACATTTTCGTATGTGATATTACCTTCCATTTTCTGAATACGGAAAAAGAAACATCAGTAAAGAGCAACTTGGAGTGAAAAGAATATTGCAACATACGACGACTGTATTGAAAGAATTTTCCTGTGTATTATGAATGTTGGGTATGCGATTAAAAACCTTTAGCAGACGCCCAGCAGAAATGACCGCATCATTAATATTGGGCGCAAAAGCCATAGCCTGTCCCAGCATCCAAGATCCAAAGATCAATGCTTCAGAAACTCTAAATATTTTGTAATAATACATTCAATAAGAAAGTACCTACCGAACGCCTAAATATATATGTAACTATATTCTCTTACTTAATAATATTTTCATAGGCTATTTTTCCATTTGCCAACAGAGTTCCTCCATAATACAGGGACAAACCATATGCCAGAAATGGAGAAGCTTGTCCAAGCCCGAAAACCAAACCCCGATATCTTAACTTCTTCATACAGGCCTTCTCCACTAAATTAATTTGAGTCGAATATCGTTCCAAAACATTTTTCTCTTGGCCTAAGCTGGCAATTGTACGAATATTTGATATGGCTTCTACAGCCACTTGAGATGCCTTCTCTACGGCAGTTTTTTCCGCCATCGCACTAGATTCTACCAATTTAGCTTCCAACCATATCGTGAAGCAGACAAATGGAACAGTTACCAACGTTACCAAAGTTAAGCCCCATGAAAAAGTAAACGCTAGCACTATACCAACGAATAGTGAAGAAAAAGCCTGCATTATAATACCCATTCTTGCGCCAGTAGCCTTAAGAATGTAAATAGTTAGTTGTAAAGTTTAAACAAAACTTGTGGATTATTTACTTACTCCTTGGACTTGAGAACAGTCTCCAGCCAAGCGCGCACATAAGGCACCCACCGAATTTTGTTCATCATCAAAAAAGGCCACTTCTTGCTTGAGAAAAGTTTGAAAAGTCCTTCTTCTTAGACGTGAGGTCATTTTCACACCGGCCGTATTAAATGTATACGTTTGTATTAAGGTGCCGAAGCCAGCGATTAGGCCAATTATAAGGAGAATGCACGAAAACAGAATTGACTGCGATTTAACATACTCGTCATCTTTGCTCGACAAGATCTGAAATCCAGGAAACCGATTACAAATTTCATATAAACTATTTTACTTACGCCAAAGAAATCACCAAAGAGCACAGCCCACATTGGAAATGTGGCCCCATGCAACACGGATGCTACGCAGCCGATCAGTAAATACCTCCATTCTGGAGCATTTAATTTCATCAATTGGCTAATTGACACTTTCAAGTTTTTTTCCTTGTCCTCTTTAAATTTATTATTTCTCTGCTTTTCTAAATTAATATTAAAAAGTTAACAAGTTAATACTTTCTCTTTTGAATTATGGTACTCACTCTTCGCCTTTATATCTTCTAACATTTCCTTCAATTCTGTATTGCATTGGCGTAAATCTTCTTCAACTTTAGTGGTGTACTCATTATCATTAATATCGTTATGAGTTTCTTCTTGTGTGTCCATGCTTCTTTTTGAAAGATGCTTACCTACTTTATCTTTTTCGTTGTCTTCAGTACGTTGTGACCTTTTAACCAGCTGGTGATACAACCCAGCCTTGGTCATCAGCTCGTCATGAGTACCTTGTTCAGCTACCACACCATCTTTGACAAATACAATATTGTCGGCATTGGTTATTGTCGAAAGTCGATGCGATACTAGAAGTGTTGTTCTACCTTTGCTGGCCACTTCTAAAGCATCTTGTACTCGCTTCTCGGACGTCGGATCTAGTGCTGAAGTGGCTTCATCTAATATTAGAATTTTCGGATCTCTAACAATGGCTCTGGCAATAGCAATGCGCTGCTTTTGCCCACCTGACATTTGAGCACCACATTCGCCGACCAAAGTTTTATAGCCATTGGGCAGTTTGATAATAAAATCATGGCAATTGGCAACTCGTGCAGCCTTCTCCACATCAGCCATTGAACAACTTGGCTTGCCATTACGTATATTTTCTTCTATACTTGTTGCAAAAAGCACTGGCTCCTGCCCTACTACGCCAATTTGGGAACGCAGCCATGCTACATTCAAGTTTCGAATATTATGGCCGTCCAATTTAACTATTCCCTGAAGTGGATCATAAAACCTCTGCATCAACTGCAGAGCAGTAGATTTGCCGCAACCAGAGGGTCCCACAAATGCTACCGTCTGCCCAGCTTTTATTTCCAACGAAAGCCCTTTAAGCACTTCGACATCCGGTCGTGCCGGATAACGGAAATGTATACTGTCAAACTCTATATTTCCCACCAATTGACTGATTTTGTCACCTTCACATTTAAAGGGATCGATTTTCGACTTGCGATCAATAATGGAAAATATATTTTGTCCGGCAGCTTTTGCTGTTGCAAAGGCCTCTACATAGGGTGAAGAAAATCCCAAATTTTGAGCACCCATAATAACACCAAACAGTACAATAACCAATACAGCGGGCGTGTAGTGTCTATCGTCATCATACCTTTCGGATACAATCAATTTTACACCATACCACATTGCAATGGCAAAACCACAATAAATTATAAACCACATTGTTCCTGCCCCGATTCCCGAATACAGGCCTTTCTTTCGCCCGGTTTTCTCTGCTGGCATCAATAGCTTTGCAAAACGTTCTTCTTCTTTACGTTCGCCGCTAAAAGCAAACACCGTACGTATGCCAGCAAATACTTCTTCAGCAACGGCTCCGGCTCCAGCATATGCTTCGAGCTCTTTTTGTGTCAATGAGCTTTGTATTTTCGCTACCATTGCCGTTGAGATTATAATGAATGGACAGCAAATAAGCACAACCAATGTTAGTTGCCAACCATATAAAAATGAAACTATAATCGTTAAAACAAAGGTCATAATCAGAAATACAAAGATCGCTATTTTCTCATTAAGCCCTTCCTTTATTTTGTCCAAATCCCTACAGGAAGCAAAAGTAACACACATATTTTTTCACTCCTACAATGAACTTATTCAATTATCCTTACTCTGTCATTTTGTTGGCAAAATTGTTTCCCGACGATGTATCAAACCAGGATATATCTTGCCTAAGGATGGCTTCCAAAAGTAGTTTTCGCACTCTTCCGATCTGCATGAAGAAATATTACAGCTTTCATAAAATTAAAATGAATTGAAAACATCATTTCACACCTGATTCAGGGCCACTCTATTCAAAATATTTACAGCGGCAGCTAAAAGAAGCAATTCGGCCATACATCCAGCTAAACTTCCCAAACCATATGCAGTAGAATCATCTCTAAGCGCTTCCATATTTTCTTCATAAGATGCGTTCGTTCTTAACGCAATCGAAAAATAAAAGAGTGACCTGGCATTCGGAAACAAATTTCAAATACACTTACAATCTTCTTCCTCCTCCGAAATTCTCTAAAATAAAAGTCTTTGAGGAAGTGCCGACGCCCACAGTGCGATCAATTAACAGCGATGAAAATTCGCCGTAAATAACTATTCCATACGGAATGCCAATACCGCCAAATGATGCTAAGATTACACCTATTGCGATCAGGAATCGTTCTCCTAGTGTGGAATAACGAAACTATTGAAGATACAAAAAATTAAGAGTGATGACCATTTGCATATATTAGAAGAATCTTATAAAGATTATTCGTATAATTCATTACTTGCATACATATGTACATCCATGTATTATCCATATAAATATAATTACCAAAAAAATTTCAAACTATACTTGATCGCAAATTAACATTCTATTGAGGAAGAAGATCAGTAATCGGAGATCATTTTACGGAGATCAAATCCAATCCGCTACAACAAAAACAATATACCGTTCATCGTACTGCTCATTCACAAATCCATACAATATAAAAGATACCTGGCCTACACAACTTGGTGGAAAAAGGACAGCAAGTGCTTAATCATACTATAGTTAGTCAGTAAAAGAAATGTATGTGCAAAACTAGAGGGAAAATTAAAAAATGAAAGTATGCTCGGCCATGTCGGAAAAATTACGCCAAATTCGAGTAGTTACTTATGAATCAGAAATCCCGCCAATCTTTGAAAGTCTCCGAACGCGTAAAATATTTTAAATGCTCAAAACATTGAAGTAAAGATAAAAAAGATAAAAAGATAAAAATAAAAATATTTCCTATAACATAAAGATACGAAAATATTCAGCGAAAATAAATAAAAAACAAATTCAATTGCGCACACTGGAATTGCACTGAAATAGTTGTAGCCTAATAAATCGAAAATCGTTAAATAAGTCTTCTCATGCCTGTGTGAATGAGTCTGCTTTCTGTTTTACATTTTCCCCTTTTTAAACTTGCCATTGCTATTCTACTGTATTGAATATTAAAAACACTGAATAAGACGACCCAGCGAAAAGTTACTTATAATAAAAGGGTCGCGATGAAAATTTAACTTAAACTCACCAACTGAAAATACGATAATTTATTGATTTCATTTGTTTCATCTGTCGATTCGGTTGCTTTTTGAAAAGGCGTCAATTGTGGTAAAGAATTTTCCATCGTATTTTCTTTGGCTGTTGGGGATGCCAATTTTCTTTTATTTGTATTATTTACTGATGATGCTTGAGCTCCCTCAAGTGCCATTATGTGAGATTTTTCGTGTTTTTCCATCTAAAAATATAAAGTTGGACAAGATTAAAGCAAAATACTATACATGTATGTATGTATGTATGTGTGCACATATGCATGTATTTATTATATTATGTCTTGTGAACCAAGACGAGGGGACGGCTTAGTAAGTCGTTCTAAAATCTTGATAGACTTCTGTTGGAAATTTCTTACAAAATTTTATTACATACTGCTCGTCTAAAGACACAATTCTCGTGGTAAACGAGTTTCCCGATTTTAGCAAACATTTAGAAAAACTATATTGTCGAACGAAGATATTTAAGCATTTATTTACGCACCTCTTTGCGTGCGTCCATAACGGATTTAAAAAAAAAAAAATTTTATATATTAAAAAAAGAATAATATAATTATTAGTTCTAATCTAAAATTTGCACTTTTCTTGAAATATTTTTATGAAATTTCAGACTAATCAAGTATTTTCGACTTTGCATGTTTACGAAGAAAATCTGGCAAATATATAAAGCACATTGATTTTATCCGTCATTGTTGTTGTAGGCCTAGAAAGCAAAGCCTTATGAAATTTGAGAGCTACAGTTTCAGCATATTTACCAACTTTATTAGAATCACTGGTATTGTTGTATGCAACTCGCGCGCATGCCTCGTAAGTGAAGCATTTAATTGGCTTGATTTAGCAGGCATCGTGGAAAACATTTCGCAGATAAGGACGATCATGTTGTTTACTGCCCCTGTTGGTAAAATATTTGCCAAAAGTTGGGCTTTGGAAGAAATAATATTTTATTTATACGTATAGATTTGTGTGCATGTGTGTACTCTAAAGGCTCCGGCAACAGATGGCGACAATACAAAAGGAGATTTGTTATTGCCTTTCAGCCAAAGCCACAATAAAAATAACATTATCCATTAATGTAGTTTTAAGTAAATTTCATTGCACTTTACAAACCATAAAATATATATTTCTCGACTTGTGTTGTCTTCGCATTTTTGCTTATTTGATTTGTTTAGTTTCTTACATATGTATGTACTCCTACTCATGAATTTGCACTATTGAACCGAAATTATCCGTCTCTGGCTACCTTCGTGGACTACTAATTGGCACAGAGTTTTCCTCAGTGCCATCTAGCTAAATACATTTTAAATGTTCTTACAATCACAATAATGACATGCACTGGGACAAACAGGCTGACTTCATCAATAAGTGATCGCTGCGAGGAAAAAAAGAACGGAATGAAATGGAATTTTACCCGCTTGAATGCTCTATATTTCAATTTAATTATTTTTTAGTGTGTTTAGAGCAGCTAATAAAATGAACCGTTTACAAACAATGACCGTACAAGACTAATTTTGAGATTAATTTCGGAAAATCTCTCATTTCAACAGGCTGGCAGTTTGTCATTCCACTTAATTTTTGTTTTTATCACAGTTTCTTTTATTGTTTATACAAAATCTGGCATAAATTCCGTCTTATAATAAGGCGTTTCGAGATTGAATGGATGGTAAAATATTTTACAGTATACAGTGACTAACTAAACTGTCGAATATAATTTTAACAAATTGAATTTTTATTTTCATCACGTTTTCTTTTATTGCTTATAGAAAATTGGGCTCAAATCCAGTCTGATAAATAAATTTATCTTTTCGAATATAATTTCCCCCCTTTTTTTTAAGAGCAGCACATTGGCGATGGCCTGGCCCCTTCTCCATTTAACGAACTATGTTATACCGAAATTAAAAATATGGGATTTCTTGAATTGTTATTCACATTTTGTTATTTATATAGAATTTTTATATACTTGGACTATAAAAAATAGATTAAAACTAGATTATTTCAACTGATAATATAAATAACCTGAGGCCACACATACGCAAAGCTACGTGTTTAACGAGCTAGAAAAGCTCTTGATTTTATTTCTTTTTTACACTAAAAAAACAATCTTCTGCTTAAAAATTATATTGAAAAATCTATTTAAATCTAGATTTAATTTACAAAAATATTTTTTACCTTCATGGTATTCTAACCATATTAAATGGAATGTTCTTAATGGATCTCACATTGTTTTTTTTTTTTTTTTTTTTGCCAGCAATTAATTTGCGTGAATATGTTCAACATTTGTGTTTATTAAATTCCCAATTTTCTCTACACTAAAAACAGTTGCGGCAGTCGCTGTACAAATACAGACCTATTTGTTATTAGATGAAAAGTGTCTGGTTGCCCGCTTGCTCATTTGATTACAAATTCATATAACACTTATTGAGAACTCTCATCATACCGGAGTGCGAAAGTTTCAAAAGTAAAAGAGAAACTATTGCTTGAGTTATCAAAAAAACGTTTTGTAATCTGAAGAATGAGAGCACCCTTATCTTAACAATGGAGATAATTTAGTTTTCGTTAACTTATAATTACGCTCTTTCGAAGTGAAGGACGTGTTTGTTAACTTTAAACAGATGAAATTATCTTGCAATCATTTAATTTCTTTCAAATTGCCCCCTCACCATTTCCTCGTCACCATTTCGCTGTTTGAAAAGGCACTTTGCGCCAAGTGGAAGCGTGTTTGACGAGAGCTTCAGTTTCTTTATTTACACGTTCTGTATTGCGCAGCAGTAACGACAATTGCTTGCGCAAAGTGCTTCCCCCATGGTTGCACATTTTAGAGTTGACGAATGTAACGGTAACGTTTGTGATCGTTAATTCGCCCTTTCAAATTTCTTGTTCAAATTTTTAAAATTTTGTTTTATTTCCATTCGAAGCTGCAAGTTCAATAAAATAAAATAAAAATACAGTGAACTCGCAGAAACGTAACATGAACTGCACAAGTACATAAGCATATGCTTTTACAGTGACTCCTCTCAACCGTGGACAAGGGTTGAAGGCACTAAAATGTCAACTTGTTTTCGAACGTATAATTTTTAATTTATAAGTAGAAGAAAAATCGGCAAATGGAATATGGATTTTTCAAGATTCCTGGCAGTGGGGTTCAATCTTGTATCAGAGTACTTATTATCTTCAATTACACTAATTACTATTAAGAAAACTAAAAGAAAAGTCAGCTTTGCAGATTCTCAAGTAAAAGCAACGCCTCCGTAGGCGAGTGAATAGACCCTGGGTGTTTTCCTGCGCCCAAACCAAAAGCTTTGCAGCTAGAGTTGGTTAAAAAAAAAGTGAGTAGACTACAGTGCTCACCAAATGCATGCAGTCAAAAAAAGCTTGTGAAAATTATTACACTTCTCTTTTATCTTAAGCAATTATTTAATTTCCTTTGTGGCAAAGACTTATTGTCTTTTTTTTGGCCTTTTTATAAAATAGGGGGGAAAAATTTATAGTCATCATAAGTTCCATTTAGCCATCATCTAGGTTTGATGAATTCCTTAAGATAAATGTGAATGAGTGTCTTAGAACTCCCGAATATGCCGAACGTAAATGTACACACACACTTATTAAAATGTGCCATGGACTTGCAAAGATTAGAATTGCAAAATGTTTTATAGGTGAAAAACCACACCCTTTATTTTAAATTCAAGAAAAAGTAAAAAAAAAAAAATAAAATATGTGTTAAAAAAATGCAATCTACAACGGGAACACTCGCTCGGAAATTTAGTACACATTTCTCAGAGTTTCGTGTATCTACAAATATTTCTATAATCATACAAATGTATGAAGTATGTGTTGGTGTGTGTGTGTGGCTGCATATTAAGGTATGTATGAAATACATTGGACGTACGCTTGCTACTCACCTTTTTGAACTTTAAGATAAATCGGACTACTGGCCCCGATCTGTGGTCAAGTGGAAAAATGTTTTCCCTACCAGGTGTAGGCGGAAGAGTATAACTTGCTGTCGTTGGTGGGCATACTGCCGAATGGAAGTCCATGAAAGATTGAAGTTTATATCCAGAACTTGCAAAAGCCTTCAAACACTCTCCACTGGCAAGCTAACATGATGACACCGAATCACTCCCCAAGAAAGGGATAAAATGTTCCGCTCTCTTTCCCATTATTTGTGAATTATTTCGTGTCATTTTTGTTGAGAAATTTGCGTGACGGTACGATTATAAAAACCAAAAGTAAAAGATTTTAAAAATTCAAACATTTTTAATAAGCACTTGACCGCGGCAGCCGCATTTAATTTAATGAGTCTGCTATGAAAATAACATTGGCCGTGGCACGGTTCCACCTTAAACTTTCGAACTGAATATTATGAATAATTCTAATTCTATTTAAAAAAGCAGAAAGAATCAGAGGTTTCATTTAACAAGGAAACGACATTTATAGATAAGATACAATAACGTTTCAAATATTTATCGATAAGGTTCATAAGCAAGTGAAAAGCGGATTGAAATGTCATACATACGACTATAGTTTTTATAGCAAATAAAAATTTAATGAAATATAATCTTTTTTTAATTTTATTTTTTTTATTATTGAAACTACACTTAAACGGACACACATTTTTTATGTCGATATTGAATACAATTTTAGTCATTCACTGCTTCAATTGCTTACTTGCACTCTATATGTATTTTTATATCAAAGAAGAAGGGATAGTGGACAGCGTACTAGTCTACTAAAGTAGACTTCTAAGAAGGTTATAGCAATTATAAATAGTGATTTTGTCGTTTAATTTCATATTACAAGCATCGAAATATTTTGCTGCCCCATTGAAAAATAGCAAATTCTTTTAAGAAATCTCTTACTGAATGCTGGCACAGCTTAAAATAACATTAATTCTCGTATACTTTTTTCTCAACAGAATTCCTGAAATTTACAAACAGTGTAGCAGTCACACTTGAATTCCTTTGGATTGCAAGCGTTATGTTGAAAGGTAAAAGGGGGGGAAAATCCTTTTTTATATTCATTGACGTCTTTATTCTGATTTGCAATTAATTTTTTTATATTTTTCTTACTTTTTGAAATTTTATTTATAATCTTTTTACATTGTCGCGAAACAGTAAAACATTTGCAAGTTTAATAATTTATTTATAAACATTTTTAAACACACTCACAAATACTCGCATACATATACATGCCGCTAATACAAATGTATACACACACCTCTTTGTGTATGCCTATGCCGAACAATTAGTGATGATTTGCTCGTAACACGTTAATTGTGAATCCAGTCCCGATTGCGTAGATTTCTGTCAACCAAAATTTCATAACCATGACCAATTTTAACCTCCCGACCGCCGAATGGTATGTAAAGGCAATTATGGGAACGGTGGATCTTACCACAAGTCAAGCTACCATTGTAATGGGCTCTACCAATGTATAATGGCTCGCCGCCGGCTGTGCGACCACCCTGCACAGCTCCTGCAGCAAAACCATTAACAGCTGCAACCCAGATATAATTGTGGCCTGTTAGCACTTCGTAACTGCTCTTTTCGATTTCTTGGCCTTGGAGGGAAACGTAAGCACAAGCACGGGCGGGTACTGCTTTTCCTGGCAGCAGATCTCCGCCATCATAACTTCGGCACACATAAATGCTGTTCATGTCGACGTCGTGACCTGCATGCACGGCATTGCCTGGCATATTACCGGCATGAGCTGGAACCCAAACATTATAGGAGCTCGGCCTAGGCGGCATACAACATGTGGTAAGGGGTTTTGGGAAATGTTGCGGTGGAGCGGTATACGTTGCAGCCGGCACAGGAGAAGGATACTTATGTATGGGTCTTGGAAAACCACTGGAAGACGTAGGAGGGTAATTTGGTAATGTACTTGGTATAGGCATGGAAGTATGTGCAGCTACATAAGGTGGTGGTGGGTCTGTAAGTGGACGTTGTGCTTGAGCATAAGATAGTTCTGATGCTATTGGCACCGTTGGCGAAGGCAATGGCTGCACTAAAGTGGACACTTGCCATCCAACCGTCATGCTCTCTTTCACCAATATCTCATAAGTTTCTAATCGCCTTTCTACACCATTAAATGGTATAAATAGCGCTTTGTGGACAGACGAAATTTTTCCTACAGCCAAGCTGCCTTCGTAATGTCCCCGACCGATATACACTGGTTGACCCAGTGACGTTTTGCCACAAAGCACTGCCTCATTCGGTATTATATGATTATAACAATGGCGCCATACCAAATTCTTGCCACAAAGAATTTCAAAGCGATCTTTTGGTAGTTCCGTACCCCTAAAAGAAACAAATGCAATTTGCTTGGCTGGTATCACATTGGCCACTAGCATGTCACCTTCGTGAAAAACTCGTCCGACATAGATTACATCACCATTTTTATCGCTGCCCCCCATTACTGCATCAGGTGGCATGCCCGCATAGGCTGACATTTGAATCCAACTGTGCGATGAATCATCTAAATGGAAAACAAAATTACATGTATACTTTTTATTGTTTTTGGCTTCAGTTGCATACACAATCGCTTCTAGACAAAAAGAAAATAATGTTCCACATACCACAATCAAATTTTATTAGATCATTTCTCGGAGCACTACTTCCAGCAGCGGCTGCTGCTCCATAAACTAAAATTTCGTATTTCTCCAGTTTCCTCTCGCCACCCATAAATGGTATATAAAGACAAGCATGAGAGGGTTGTATCCTGCCGACCACCAAACTGTTGCCATAATGACCACGACCAATAAATATTGGTTCACTACCGCACACGATTTCCCCAGCAGATATGGCGTTTGGTGGTACATCCGCTCCAAAGCACGCTTGCCAAGTGTAATTTTCTCCTACCAATATATCGTAATGACTTTTTGAATATTCCACACCAGCCCATGTGACATAAGCCGTTCTCTTGCCAGCCAGCACCATTGCTGGTAAATATTTGCCTTCATGATACGATCTTCCAACGTATATAATGCTGCCGTCGCTGTCATAACCACCCACAAAGGCATGTGCCGGCAAAGGAGTACTGCTTGTTGATTGCAGCCATTTCGCTAGTAAAAAAAAACAAAAGGCAGATTCTTTAAGGGCGCCGCTTGCAACTGAGGAAGAACTAAAATTCTCTCTGCTCTCTTCTGCTTTTCTATTTTCACACTTTAAACAAAACTTTTAATTCATCGCATTAATTTTTTTAATAAAAACCAGATTGTTTGTGTGAAAATGAATAAAATTTTCTTTGAAAAAAGAAATTTTTCCTCTTTTTTTTTAATATTTCGTAAACAGTTTTGAAATATAAAATTTCAATAATTTTTTAAAGAAAATATTTATTAGTAAATAAAACAAATTGATATTTAATATTAAATTTATTATTAAAAATCTTATATTCTCACCCATTTCGATTTCAATCGCTTGCGTTTCAATAGAAAAGAAATTAAGCCCACCGTCACTTTTTACTTTATGTCCGTTATCGCGGGCCGCCCTCTTAACTTATTGCTTCTTGCTGGCAAAATGTTAAAGCTGATTCATGTGGCTGCAATCAAAAACATTTCCTTATCAATTTTATTTCTTGGTAACGAAAAGTAAAACAAAAAAAATAAATAATGAATTCATTTCAACAAAAGTGAATGTTTCCAGATAAAAAAAAGGCTGCTTTTCGAATAAAATAAATCTAGAAATGAGTCAGCCAGTTGCTGCCAAGTTTCAAACAGTCAACGAGATACTATTGACTTTCCCATGTGGAACTTTTGCTCAATGGGAATGGGAATATGAAATTGACGGCTGTGTCCATTTTTTATTTGCCTATTTGTGATTGCTGGTAACGGATGAAACGTTGTTAGTTAACGCTTCATCCGGATGTGTCAGCAAATAAAAATCGGAAGTCAAATTTCCAAAATAATCCAAAAACCGTTTGAAATTCTGCAAAAAAATTCATCTTTTAATCTTTTTCTAAAATTTTAATTCTCTTCTCAAAATGGCTGAGTCCCACTTGTTTAATTCCTAAGTGTTTCTTTTATGTATCCAAGCTGGGTACTGCAGCCTTCTGCTGCCTGCTGAATCTTGAACAGATCTGCACTAAGATGAATTAAGTTTTCGGCAGTGTTTAAATTTTAAATATCTTTATATATACGCATTATATTTCATTTAAAATTTAGTGTTAAACTTTCTCTTTATATTGGCAGGAAGTGCAGGTCGCCCTTGCCGTGTTGCGCTGTTACCCAGTGGAATATTTTTCAGAGAAAAGCTTTTTCAACTGTAGGTGTTTATTACCCTTTCTAAGAAGTATGTGGCCAAAGCGATAAGATAAACCGCAGAGTTCCTATTATTATTTCACAGGGTGCTAACACTTGGCTGTCTGCTGCTGCCTATTGTGCTTTTGCCAATTTTCATAATTTATATCGTTTGCTATTTTACGTCAGCACCCCTTACATGCCGCTAACAATTAGCTTTATCAGGTGTTTGCGAAAAACGAGTGTGAGTTCCAGCAAAAGAAGTTGATAAGAATATGAAAAACAGACCTGATAAATAAATTCGTACAATTTAACATCATCAGTTGCAGTCGAAAGCTCCAAGCCTGAAGTATTTTATACTTAAGTAATTTATTTTAATTCTTTTCTCAAAATGGGTAAGTCCAAGTTGTTTAAATGAAAAGTGATTCTTTTACATATCTGTGTGTGGTATTTGGTAAAGTTGACTTCTGAATTATATCCTGACATTGCAAAATGGAAGGAAAATGGAAGAAAAATTTTATATTTCTCGAGTAATCAACTTAATTCCGACTTGTGTGACAGACTTATGGTTTGCAGCTCACTTGCAATTTGCAATGCTGATAGAGAACACCAACAACATGCGACAGTGTTTGAGTGCGGTAGCTGCGTTGTGAGTGTATAGAATTGATGATGATCTGCAACAATTGAACAAATAAGTGCAGCAACTAATTAATATTAAATAAATAATGATCTAAATGCAAAGTTTGATATTCAACTTTAATGACACCAACTGCACGAGTAACAAAAACAAACAAAAAAAAAAGGTAGAAGTAAAAAAGCAAGCGATCTGCCCTCAAATTGAATACATTCAAATAACTTGGCAGAATAAAATTTTCCCCAATTCTTGAATATTACAAAACAATTCCTTAAAAAAAATGCCAAAGAAAGTCAAGACAAAACCGTAGGCGTTTTTGAAAAATAAAAAAAAACCCACAACAACAAAATAATACCCCAAAAAAAAAAATACTCGTGTATGTATTTCCTCCAATGATTTTCGACTTTTATCTCTCAGCCATTCGTTATCTTTTTTCCTTAACATACATACTCGTGTCCAATCCGTTAGTAACAATTAATACATCAATCTCAATATATTTTCCACTGGACATTTCAATTTCACCTTTAATAGCGATACCTCTTTGCTGATAACGAAATTTACATGCATTAATTTGTTGTTGCAAAAAAAATAAATTTAATTGTTATCGTTTAATTACAGTCGAGAAAAAAAAGCCTTAAAATTTCTGACGTGAACAGCTCTACGTGTCGAACAATAGATTAATTAAGCAAATCCTTTTCTTACAAAGTCTTTGTGTCAAAGAATAAAAGTGATTCATTGTTTGCATTCATTAAATGGTTGGCATAAAAAGCTGTCATTTTATAAGTCTGACACACACCCACCCATACCCGCATAGACACCTCACCGCAGACACAAATACTTTACATTCACTTATGTATGGGAGAATGTTTGTATGCATGTCATTTTGCTCGCTGGCAGCCACATACATGCATACATCCATACATACATACGACCAAACGCAGTCATGCACACACACCTCACATATTCGAGAACTTGCTGGTAAAGGTTCTACTTTCTGATGTTGAGATACGCCAATGCGTGTGTATCGCATATCCATAAAACATTTCTATCTATTAAATTTAATTTCATCTGTCTGGCAACGAAACCAAACAAGGTGGCACCAGAAAGCGACAAATGCAAAAAATTGCTTACAATTTAAGGCAGCATCACCATGAGGAATATTCTCATTGATATTAATGCGTTACTTAATTCCAGAGCATTTAAATTGTTAAATTAGCAATAATTAATTACAATAGTTTTTATTATATTCAGTAAAGGCAATGCCAGTAGATAAAGTAGGCTTAAATAAGTTTAATTCGCAATCAGCGGTTTTTTTATTGCGAGCGGTACTAACAAGAAAGAGAATTATTTTTTCTTCCCTTTTGGAAAACAATCCATTGATAATAATCAATCGATTAAAATTATGAAATAAATGCTAAAAAATGTTTAAAAATATAAAAACAATTTTGTTAATTGTGTTTGCCGACGGCAAAGTAGAAGCAAAAAATTATGAATGCATGCGGCCGACGGCAAATCAAGGAAAATGAAAAGACACAAAATGAAAAAAAAGAATAAAAAGAACATTGAAAGCGAATGAGAACTCGGTATACTGCAACTCTGGAGTGAATGGGGAATGGCTGATTTTTAAAAACTACCCATTCCATGAATTAAGAGGAACTTTATTTCTACAAAAAGAATTAATCTCAAATAATTTTCTTTTTACTTCCTGTGCTGTTTGCAGCAAATTTAATATTTTTATATTTCGGATCGAAAACAAGCTTATACAAACAGCTTCTTCAGTAGTCCTCAAACTTCAAACCTCGTCTGAAGTTTTTATTATGAGGTTTTATTAATTTTTCAATGTTATTCTTGCCGATTTTGAGTTTCCTAACCAAGTATTTTTCCAATTCAGTTATTAGCAAAACCGTTGAAACTTTTGAAAAAATTAATTCCTTCTACAGATCACACGTGGGTTAGTATGAACGTTTACGATGAGATGCCACCTTTTGCAATTCATGCCGGCCATGATATTGATGGCGATCCGATTTATGTTGGCCGGGCTTATCATAACGGTGACATGCTGCCAGCCAAAGTGGTTCCAAACAAGAAGCAAGCCTATGTGGCCTGGGGTGGTCAGGAAATCAACAAACATGATATTGAAATTTTAACCGGTCATCACTACGGTAAGTGGTTAAAGCTTTCGGTTTCCTTGAAAAAAGTATATTTTCTAATAATCGCTACGCATTATTTGATCTTTTCAGTTTGGATTCCCGCTAGTAATGGTAGTGTGCCACCTCATGCTTTGCAGGTTGGCCAAACAACTGACGGCGAGCCCTTGTATGTGGGTCGTGGTCACTGGTCTGGTAGCTTAACACCCGGCAAAATTCAACCCTCGCACGGTTGCTTGTACATTCCCTACGGCGGTGGTGAACATAAACTGGAATGTTATGAAGTTTTGGTACAACCCGAAACATGGGTGTCTTCTTCGGGTAGCACCATCGTGCCTGGAACTGTCATTGCCGGCCATGATTGTAATGGTGATCAAATTTTCGTCGGTCGTGCCTACCACAATGGCGATTTGTTGCCTGCCAAAGTTGTACCAAATAAAGGTTGTGCCTATATTGCCTACGGCGGACAAGAACACACCAAATATGACTTTGAATTGTTGGCTGGCTGCGGTTATGGTTGGGTACCCGATTCTAACGGTAGCGTACCACCCGGAGCTATTGTTTGCGGTCGGACCGCTGACGGCGAATCATTGTACATTGGCCGAGGTCATTGGAACGGAAGTTTGACTCCCGGAAAAATACATCCGTCCCACGGCTGCTTATATATTCCTTTTGGCGGGCAAGAGGTCCGCATTCACGATTATGAAGTTTTAGTGAGGGGTTAAAACTGACCACTATTACGGATTGCTTAATTGTTCAGATGTCTCAAGTGTTTTTAAAACTTCTCATTTCCTAATGTTAATTGACAATAAATTTTAAAGAAAAAATTTTGTTTAATGTAAGAAATTGAGTAAATAGTACTTGCGTCGGCTCAGAAGTGCCAATGTATTTTGTATAAATTTGCGAAAGAATTCCTAACGAGAAGTACAAGTAAGAATATGATATTTGTGTTTTCAAAACCGCTGGCGCCAAATGTTTAATTTGAAACTGATAAGTTTTTGAGCAGCAAAAAAAATTTATGAACGTTTTCTTGCTCTTCCGTTTTTGACGACACCTTCTCTTTTTTTCTTTTTTTTGCAACGGAATGGAATCGAAGCAAGAGGGAACGTGGTGAACCATTTTGCCAAATTTTATTCTTTTAGGTTCCAAATGGCGGTACTCTCAACATACTCGTACATCGTGTGCACACCATTTGCAAAAAAAAATCTTTTAAATGACCAGTGCTTAGTACGTTAACGAAGGAATACTAGGAATATTGCGAATCCTACGCGCCCCACAAAATTATGCTCTGAAACTTTAGTTGCTACACTACTAACGATTCCGGCCTGAATTTGTTGTTTGCAGATTAAAATTTAAATACGTCGAAAACTTTTGCAGAACAAACTCAAATTTCTTTGTGCTGTATTATAGGAGAACAAACACAAATTAAGATTAAATTGTGAAAGAAAAAAAAAAGTAAAACTAAAATAAAAGTATTATTATTTCCTGTAGCATAATTACCGTTTCATACTCTAATCTTTGACTTTGCACAAATTAGTTTTTTTTTTTTTTTTAATTAGTTTTCAGTTTTTATTTCAATGAACGTTTTGCAAGACGGCTTGCTTAGACTAATTTATATTTTCACGAGGAACAATGAAAGTATGAAAAAAACGAAGGATGGGTTTTCAAAATTATAATATTTTACTTAACAGTAGACAATGCTAAAAAACTAAATGGATGATGAACAATCCCGGAACATTTTTTTACATTTTTTACACTGTAAAAAAATTTATTCAAATGGGGAAACTCAACCCTTGATGCTGCCGCGGCCTCTTTCAAAATAAATAATTTGCTGTCCTCAAATCCTCCACAGTAGCCATAGTAGCATTTGTGGTAATCAGATGCATCCTCACATGGGCAGCCGCATTCATATCGATGGATACACATGGATGTGTGTGCATGCACGTATGCATTTAATATGTATACTGGTTACATATTACTTTTTAATTACAAATTTAAATCAATAAATTCCTATTAAAGTATTAAAAGATGTGGGTATACACTACTGCTTCATCCCTGTTAAAGTGTACAGCAAACAATTTAAATCTCAACTCTCTTATTTTTGAATAAAAATAATAAAGAGAAGAGAGTATTACAGAGAACAGAAATATTAAAAAAACTCCGCCTTCTTTTCTTAATACTCAATTCAGCAATTTGTGGGATGTATTTCAAATAAGCCAATCAAAAATGACCAAAAACCGAAGAGTGTTCGTGCATAGGTAGTCAACAATACAACAAAAACAAAAAAAGGAACGCACAATTTTCTTAACTCATAATACACTTCGATCTGAATACACACACATATCCGTGCAAGCACGAGGTTACATTTCCATCGCAGTATGTAAAATTTATTAAATTGTACTAAAATTTATAAATTAAGAAAATAATAAATAAATGAGAATTATAGAAAATACTCAACTTTCCACCAAATTTCCGAGTTTGTATATGTTATACTGCATCTTTGATACAATAAAAGTATTTAAATAAATACTTTCTATCATATACCAATTTCGAAATAATCAGCCTTAAAACTCGAATTTGGAATAATTTTATTCACCAATTTTTTTACCCGGTAATTCTAAACGCATGTTATTTTTTTTGGTGATTGGCTTCCCTTTTTAGCATTCTTGAAAGCGCCGTAAATACTCGTCACTGACTGACCAAATTCTCTGAAAGAACTTATTCAAACGAGTTTGTTGTTCTTCATTGCCCTCGTGACGAATATTATTAATCGATTTAGGCGTAACATCATCGCAAACGTAACAGAATATAACCGTACAATTTTAAATGTAGAAAATTCATGGAAAATAATATTTATTTTCATATTTTAAAGAAAAACTTCTCTTTCATTAGTTAAAGAGGTTTCTGGTTATTTTCTTTCAGAAAACAAAAAAAGTTTGCCGAAGGGAATTTCAATTTTAGAAAAATTTTATCACATTCGTCACCACTAATGCATGATGTAATTTAATTAAATTAAATAAAATAAAATTTCTTACGGAATGGAACACACTTGTTTATTTTTTTTTAATTTTGCTCCGGACTGGGAAGTTATAGTCTTGCCGATCAAATTAATTATGCAAGTGCCTCTTCAGAAAGTTGGAAGGTACCAACAAAATTATTTTGCCTCAGCAGACAGTCCTATTCATATTTATATATTCATATAATTGTAATATTAAGTAAATAACTAAGTAAATATATGTAAGTCAAAAATGAGACAAAGAAATTTAGAGTATGCCTTGTAGTGAATCCACTGAACAGCTCTTCGGCTGTGCTATTAATTTGGAGTAGTAGCCTCAAATTGTTTGCTACTACATTGTTTTCCTTTACTAAAGGGCTTGTTTCACGATCCTAGGAAGTCGTACGGCGAGTGAATAATGCTCAGCCTACTGAACCGGAGGTCACGGGTTCGATTCCTACATAGACCCGTGGGTGTTTTCCTGCTGACAAGCCAAAAGCTTTGCAAGTAGATTTGGTTCAAAAAAAAAATGCCATCTCTGCTGAAAAAATAGGATATTGTGGCCGTCAAATGTCAGTTTTTTATGGCAAGCAAAAATTTATAAAAATTATCATAAAATGCGAATTTTCATGCCATCAGAAAAGAATAAATTGTTTCCATTATTTTTTTATGATAGTATGGCACTAGCAATATTATTGTCATGCGATTTTCTAAATTTATTTACTATCACATTCTCCTGTGAATTTAATCGTATTTGTGTGTAGGATAGTGAAACATGCTCTCAATAAAGATCAGTACAATAGATTTTCCTATTTTCATAAGAAAAATAAGTTTTAGAATAAATAAAGCTTAACTTAATGTATTCCATTTTTATTTAGGAATTAAATTTGAAATTTGACCAGCACTGTGTCTGCTGTCTGACTATTTTTTAATGTCGATTATGAATGGGAAATGAACATCAGCTGCTACTGCTTGGAAATAAAATTCTGTTTGCTAAACTTGTAAGTTTTAATTGCTTTTATAGTTCATGGTTTCCTTATGCAATTGTAATCCATGTATAACATCAATCTTTAATAAAGATTTTTCCGTCGGCATTTTGATTTGCGGACAATCGCTGATGCGTAAACAATTATTAATATCCAATTAGTTAAAAGATGTGTATGTGTGTATTAACGTACACGGAGAAAAAGTATGCAAAGATAGCACGTGACAGCACACAAATAACTTTTTGCCTTAAAACTTTGGGATAAATTTAGGATAAATTTTTATCACTATATCGTAAAAATTTGCGTAAACAAACGAAGACACACCTGCGAAGGAATACTGTTTGACTCTATTACTCCACACAAATTTATTGCGTTTTATAATAATCCTGCTTGTTAATGGAGTATCATTGTACCTGTGACCTTTTGAAGGTCGTTATTTAAAGAACATATTAAATGTACGCGAAAGAAAGCTGTGCGAAAGTCTCTCATAGTTCTCGAATGGTTTTTGTATAAAACACGATCTTAATTTGAATACTCACGTGGGTTTATAAACAGAAAATATGCCGGGATGAAAAATATTAGCAATACGTAGTTAAAAAAGCACTGAGTAAATGATAGTAAGTCGATATAAAAAACGTAATGAAAACAACTAACAGCGTTATACGGACTTGTGGCTACACAAAACTTCATCGTAAAAAAAAAATTTTTAGGGTGGCTTGTGCTTTTATTTCCCCCTTTTTAAATAAAGTAGGAACTGATTGCAATACAGTTCGATCTGTAGAATATTATCGAATTTACTTTATGTAGGTGTCCCACCAAGTATCTATTTATCAATTGGTAGTTGGCAAATGGCCTTGAAAAAATATACACACTTTATTACGATCATTTATTACGAGGAGTTGCGATAAAAAAAATTAATTTAATATCCGTTAACAATGTATTGATTGCGCAAACCTTGTCCATCGCCCCATTTTTGTATGTATGTTTGGATGTCAGTTGAAAAACTACAAAGTATACGAGTACAAGGCTTAGGCCTTCAGATACACATACATATCTGCACACATAAGTACAAGTGATATAAAATGATATATAAATAGGAGACCCAGATGTATATCCTCTGCCATTAGTGCTAGCCATTTGCTTACATGGACGAGTATCTATGTAGTATGTGTGTCTAGTATTTTATTTCATTTTGTTTTTGCATTTTAAAGAGACAAATAAAATAACATAAAATAGCGGAAAAAAATATCTCTGCCGTGACTTCATGCTGCTTGTTTGTGTATGTTTTTTGTTTTTGCTGAGATGAACAAAGCACTCTTTAAGCAGAGCAGAGAAAAGCAAACGTAGTTAAAGAAATCACACTAATTATATTCAGTAAGTGCAAGTACTTGTAAGCTGGCTGACATGTAAACCCTTTTCCGTTGGGTGTCTATTTTTCATTTTTTCCCATTAAATAAAATGTGTAGACACAATATTAAGAATATATGTATGTATGTTTATACTTACAAACATATTTTTATCGCCCGTACTCTAGAGAAAAAAACAATTACTTAAAAAATGCAGAATGAAAATGCAAAACAAGCATGAAAATAAATGTTTTCCACTTCACATGTACATAGAATTATTTTTTATGTAGATATTTATTTGGATACATATGCAAGTGTGTTTTGTTGATTTCTCATAAGTAAAAACATACATGCATATGAATGTATGTAATTCTATACCAACATGTGTAAATACATACATATGTACATGCATTCAATAAATTGAAAAGGGTGAAGAAACGGATGGAGGCTTCAATTTAAATAAATTATGCACGATATTAAGAACAATCCTTATGTGACCGAGTGGTTTTTTTATACTCCAACTTATTTTTCTCATACAAATGTAAAATGTAAATAATAATCTACATAAATACATATGTATGTATATATGTATAAAAATTGCACAGGGGGAAAACATTGGATTTGAATTTACATACTGCGTGTATAAAATATGCGGGTATTTATGGATATGTGTATGGATGTACATATATAAAAAACACAATGGGAAGTGTGCACGTAAAAACACATGTACATGCATACATAGATAAATATGTATCTATGTATGTACAGCCATGTATATATAAAGACACTCAATTGTATATATGGAAATATGTATTCATAAGTATTTTTATATATATGCAGATACATTTGGAAGTGTATATGTTGTGTGCCAATTTTCTAAATTGATAGCAAAATCAAAGCAGTTAGCATATATCAGTGCACATACTACATACACCACAAAAAGATATGCATTCATGCACACATATGTATGGATTTATGTAGGCACATATGTACATGCAAACTAGAAGGTATGTGAAAACATATTTATGTATTTAATTCCATTCTACGTATCGCCGGGAGTATTTTGTGGCAGTGCTAACATTTCTTCTCTGCTGTGTATATGCACTCATGTGTATACAAGTTTTATATTCTTTGTTTTATTAGCCCTTCTCTTGTAGCGAATAATAATAATAATAGAAACAACAATCCAACCATTCAAAACAGCCAGTCAGCCAGCAATTTGGTTGAACATTTTTATTTTGCTCTATAAGTTGACAACACAGTGGGTTGCAAAGTATAATTTTTACACTCACTTACATATAGTAAGTAATGCTACATAATATTGCTAATGCTATTAGTTTTCAGATTTATTCGTGAAATATTTTATTATAATTTGTTGTAGAAAATAGCTCATTCATTAAATAGAATTTAATTCGATTAATTTGTATATATTCCTGGGCCAAATTCGTCTGAATCATTTAATCTGCAAATATAAATGGTTAAATATGAAGTCGACCGAATCTATAAATATATTAATTCGACTAAGGGTTTTTATGAAATTAATAACGAAAATGAAAAAAAAAACTTTCAATGCTTTGAAAGTTCACGATCCAATTTTACTCCCTAATAATATTTATTGCTTATTATGAGTTCTCTATATGATGGTTGAAAAAATGTAATGAATTTAATAGTTTAAACAATTTCTTGCCTTTTTAGTATTAAAAATATTTACTTTTAAGGGCATGCTTAAAGATAATAAAGATTTTTTCTTGTAAACTTATTGCCTAGCTTTTGTTCGCCTACCTTGAACTTTTGTTTTTATATATCTGCATGTTTAACATGTTTAACCTCAGTATTCTGCTTATATTTCTTGTATAAAATTACTTCTTATCAAATGAAATAAATATAAGACAACTGTTATTATTTACAATAACAAAATATTGCTTTAAAATATAGGGAGGAACTTTACTTTGTGAAATAACTTTAGCAAAAAATATTTGTGAAGTTTGTTATTAAATCCTTTACACTGAAGCTAAATCTCACAAAAATTGTATGAAAAGGTTAGTTCTACGTGGCATGACTTGTGTAAACATGACGCAAAATTAATTATATACAATATAAAAACTAAATTAAAAAAATACTTTTTAAAGCTAAACGAGAGTAATAAACAATTTCTTAAAAAAAAAAAGTTTTACAATGAATAACAAAATGCATTACTTTAAAAAAAAATTTACATTTATTTCACCTTCTTACACTTTCTTGCTCACTGTGAGTAGCTTGTCAATGTTATTACGACTCTCTTTCGTTCTTTTTCTGTTGTTGGTTTTGAGTGTTTCGTTTGAATGTGTTTACTTCGGTTGTAGCAGAAGGCTGCTTCAGCCTGTTCGAAACCAAACTCACTCAATAATAAACCACAGAAGATGTAAAATAAAAAGTATAAAATATGGGATGGTTGTTCTACTTGGAAATTTTACTTGGCTTCGTTAAACTGGTTGAGGGCTCATTATTTTTATGGATGTGTGTATGCGGACAAGTTTGCACATGCACGCATCCATTCCCATGTATATATTCACATACATGAACGCACACACTTGTTTGATTTATTTTTGAAAAAATCTTTGTATACTTGTGCATATAAAGGTTGTACAGGCATACGAACCCGTATTGTTCTTTTCATAAATTTGAGTCAGAAATTGTAGGAGCCGAGCACAAAAACTATTTCAATAATAAAACAAAAATTGGTATCGTCTTCAATAAAGCGAATAGCAAACAAACATCTCATAGAATTTTTGTGGCTGTCGTCATCATTGTGTATGCTTGTATTATGGATCGACCTCTGCTGAGTAAGATGAGAACAGAGAATATGAAGCATACAGCACTTAAATAAACAATTATTGTTGGATTACTATCTGAGATGGAAACAGCACATTTGTTAAATGTCTTGCCAGTTTATAGAACACTCGACTGGAGTCACCGCTCACAATTAAAAATTGAAATTGGAAATATAATTTATTCATTGACTTAAAATAAGAATTACTTCCGAACGTTTTGTATATCTTTTGCGTATATATCTTTTTTCAAGAGAAATACAAAATTGCACTAAACTATAGTTGAAAGAACAATGATGTTTGAATTTGATCAAATTAAATAAAATAACAAATAAAACTACGACCACTTGCAAAATAGTGGGCAAATCAGCTGAAATTAAATAAAAAAAATTAAGTATTATTTTTTGTATTTTTGTAATGTGCCACTTGCACATGTGTTTAGCTTAAAATTTAGTTTTATTGGCAAAAGAAAGTTAGGCCTTATAAGCTAAACACATGTGCAAGTGGCACATTATAAAAATACAGAAATTTAAAATATTTGGCCAAAAACGAAAGAAATTTAATAAAATTAAGTATTAAGTTATTATTATTTTTGTTTTCACATTCATTCATCTTGTTACATTTAAACATTAAATCATTGGGGAATGAACAGACTTTTACATGCAGAAATATGTATGTAGGAAAATCATTAGAGAAAGGCATCAGATAATAAACTTTTCTGCCTTAAAATTGTTCTGAAATAAACACTAACAAGGACTTTTAGCTTGATAAATGAAAACATTGGGGATATTAACATACAGTCAAAACTCGATGTAATGAGTTTCTTTTTTTATAAAACTACATTATCTATATTTAGTGTAAAGATTTTTTATCTTCATGAAATTTGTAACATGATATAAATTTTCCGACTTATAATATGGCATATAAGGAACCTTAAAATTTAATACTCATTTATTAAATTCAGAAATTTAATTTTCTACAGAAATCGGTTTTGTAATAGTAAAAGTTTAATTAAATAATAATTATTTTTATTTTTTTTGAAAAAGACGATTTCCAAAAAAGGTTAAATAAGAAAAGTAGTTCAGATTGAACATAAGTAGTATCACAACTTCCATCCCTGTTGCAAGCAACATATTAATGATTGCAATAATGAAACGAAAATGGTTTAAGGAGAAAAGGAAAAACATACAATGTGAAAATCGAATACTCAGCAATAAAATAAAATACGCAGGGTTTATATATATGGTCCCGTGACAATATATTACTATCTCTTCCTTATATACCCACTCACATTTACTCAAATTCATATGCTTACGTAGCTATGGCCATATGCACGTAAGCATACTTAGGGATATACATATTTCTATATATGATGTAAGTACACATGTATGAATGCAATGTAATATAATGCATACAATACGGACACTGCTAGTATACTGTAAAGTATTGTATTGTATACTTTAATTTATATTTATATTTATGTATTCAATTTAATATGGTATGCATATTGTATACGAGTACATATATATATTTTAAACATATGTTTATGTGTTCATGTATCTACATTGTAGCGATGCCTATATGTATGAATGTACATACATTTATGCATGCACACATATTGTATATTGTATGGTTATCGTACGATGTACATACATATGGATGTATATATGTATGTAATATGTGTGTGAACCTGTTCATAACGTAAAATTTTAAATAAAAGTGGAATTAAATGTGTGCATGCATGTTTGCAAGAGTATTTTTGTGACACTCATACAGTCGAAGCTCGATGTCAGGAACATTTTTATTACACACTATTAAAAAACCAATTTCTACATTTACTGTTAATAAAATGGCTGTATTTATTTTAATGACACACAGTTACGAAAACTATTTACACCGGTATTCCTATAAGGCATTTTACATTAAAAGTTAATTCGTTCGTTATGCATACTGTGAACTCGTTAAAGTGGTTATTTGACTGTACTTGGATTCGTAACCCCTCAATATACTAAATATAGTACATATATACATACCTAGTTACATATGTACATACATAAGTTTGAATGTATGTATCTTCTAAATCAAGTTTTCCTTATTTTGTTTTCTTTAAATCCATAAATGCAATATGTGACTGGGTGGTGAGTTTTATTTCCTTTCCGATATTGTTGCTGGAAGTTCATAAACACATTTAGTATACGTAACCGTACACAACCTATTGCAACAGCAATAAATGATTGCAAAATCAGTATAGCTTTGAGTAATGGCATTTTAAGAAATGTGAAACTTTATATTATCTTGTATGGACATGTGGCTTCGTTGAGCTATAAAATTTATCCAAACGGAAAGTGGTGCCACAATACGACTTGTTTCAGTGGAAGGAAAAGATTTTACGGATTTCAAAATGGTATAGTTTATTACTAAAATCATCATAGGTTTTTAATAATCGTTTTTTTAAAAAAATGCGAAACTTTATATTATCGCGTAGGGGCATATGAACTCCTTGACCTATAAAATTTGACCCTACGGGAACTGGTACCCCAATACGATTTTTTCATCGGAAAGAAGACCCCACTCACTGGAGTGTTATGTCGAAACACACAAATACATATGTATTTACATATTCTTGACTATAAATGCAATCCTACAGACTTACATACAAACTCTTCCTTCTCTTTCTATCAAATATGACATCGGCTAGTATTCCATACAGGTTGTATTTGCTATGACATTAAATACATTCATACATACATTCATATATTCTTTCAGAAAATATGTTGGTTATGCAATATGTATGTTATGTCATGCAATTCGAATATGAATTGAAGATAAATCATGCACCATAAGCGTGATTATATAGAAAATTCCATATAAAAGAGCTGACGATATCAGTCACAGGGTTACGCACACACGATGAACATATTTATACAAATGTTTATGTATGCAGATACCTAATTACATATGCTACGATGTCTTCATCCATAAACAATTTCACCTTTAAACGGGGTAGCAGCTAAACGCTTTGGAGTACAAATAGCATTTACGACAGCCAAAGCTACATACTTTTATCTTTGTAAGAAAGCGAGTGACGGAACTGAAAGGCTAGAGCGCAAACTTATAAGAAGAAAATTATTTTAGACTTCCAGTCTTATCTTGTTTATTAGATATTCGCATTCACACGCTGGCATTATATGTAATTGTGCAATATTTTATACTAAATAGTTAAGGAGGAAAGTAAGATCCACCCGTACCTCTTTCGAAGTACCAGCGTACCTGTACACCAAAAACCTCTATAAGCAAAGTTAAATTCTTTTAATTGGCATAATCAAGCGTACTAACAACTACTAACTGGCATTATATGTAATTGTGCAATATTTTATACTAAATAGTTAAGGAGGAAAGTAAGATCCACCCGTACCTCTTTCGAAGTACCAGCGTACCTGTACACCAAAAACCTCTATAAGCAAAGTTAAATTCTTTTAATTGGCATAATCAAGCGTACTAACAACTACTAACTTTTTCCAAAGTCGTTGCGTTCGTCTTTCATTTTATCGCCTACGAACAACATCCTCCTCTTATATACACAATTCATACTCAAGCATATACACATGTGTGTATATATGTGATATGTATGGAAGGCTTGCAATATGTATATACTCCTACTCGCATCCGAATACGAATTACAATCTATTTCCTTTTTGTTGCACTCGTATCTATTAGAAGAGTTCGTGGTTTATTTTCATACAAAAGAATGAACCGAAAATCCAAGTAAAGTTCAGAACATAAAGAAAACGGTACTCGGTTCGCATATGGATGCGAATTAAATAATATCGACGTAACCATCTTTTTAGTCTACATTAAATAAAATGAAGTAAAATATTCATCTGTTCGTATTTTCATTTAAGTTGCGTAATCCGAAAGTGCAAGTGTAAACAGTCCGCCTGGAGTAACTTCTTTTGGAGTAAATTTTTCTATGTTTCATTTTAAATAGCTCGAAAACGTGTGACAGCGACATTTAAGTGGTCGCAGTAGATATTAGGAATGTTGTTAAGCCAATATTCACTGCCATAGTATGAATGATTGCATCATTCTTCTGTGCAACAGAATTTCTCTACAGTTTATCGTTAGCTGAAGTGTATTATGCCATTGCAGTTTTTCATTCATTAATATTCCGTATTACCCTCAACAGAAAAGAATTGCATAAATTCAAGTAAATTCAAATAAATAATTCAAATATATTTATCATTTGTTCCATATTATTAATTAAAATTTTATCAATCTTTAGATGCTTTATAAAAACTGTTTTTATCTTTTCTTCTAAAGCTCGATAAAAAAAAAAAGTTTCAGTAAAACTATATTTACAAATCTTTAGAAATGTAAGTTTGAGGAATTTTCCTTAAAGGAAATTTTAATTTTTTCCACATTTAATTCTTTTTCTGCATTAAAGTTTATTTATCCTCAATTAAAATCGCAAAGTATTCTATTTTATGTGGTCTTAAGGTAAATCGGTTGGCGGGCTGGTGGGTGGATATATTGCATGTTTGTGGTTTCGAGTTCATCTAAAATTTAAAAGTTAGAATGTTTCTCTCTCAAATTACAGTTTTGCAATAAAAAATGTATAAAAAAAAAAATATATGAAACGTAATGAAAAGAAATTTAGAAAAATTTACTTAATTTCAAATTGAAAAACAGCAAATTAAAAAGAAATTTAGATAAAATTCTTGGACAGTTTTGTCATATTCACCACAACAGAATTTAGAAAAAAAATAATTAAAAAAAATTCATAAAAAAAATTTATGAAGCTGTAAAGTATCAGGGAAATTTTGAATATAAATCAAAATATCTCTTGAGATATTATTTTTATTTGCTCTATAAATTTAGTTCACAATGAGAAAATTCTTTATTTGACAAAAACCGATTTGGCATCGTGCAGGAAATTTTATGAAATTAAATTGAATACATTTTTCTAAATTTTAGTCGAATATATGTTTGGGTGCGGCTGATTGAATGCATTGGAGAGCATAAAGAGTTGATAATAGTTTTTCTTTTTTGCATACCAGCTAAGTGATGCATTTATCTGTAATATTTTTTGATGCGTTTTATGTACACCTGACTCATCTGCTGCACGTGACCATGTATTGTATTACGTGCCGAAACTAATTATGTGATTAGAAAAAGGATTAAAGAAGAATTTTTATAGGGCCATATCATTAAATTTTATATAGTTGATATTGTAGAGAAGCTCAAACTGTAGTGCTGGCGAAAAAAAGCAATCGACAACCAAATTATGAAAGAAGTGCTACTTTTAACAAAAGTATCTTTATTTTTAAAAATTCATCTTTTTATTGCAAAAGGGGAAATCCTTTTTATTGCAAAAGGGAAATCCTTTTTATTGCAAAAGGGAAATCCTTTTTTGTCCTTTTCCATAGGACTGCATTTAAACTTTCCGCAAAATAAATTTTAGAAAAACAGTATTACAATGCGATAGGCTCTATCCATCCTATGCATTATGCGTAAATTGTGGCATGGAGAGAGTAGAAGCAAGAACAGTATTCTGTTTGTTAGCTTTTCCTTATTAATCAGTGACTGTGATTTCATCACCCAACCAATCGTTCAGCATTTAACAAAGTGAATTGTTAAGGAACTTCTCTAATCACATACTCACATACTCGTAGTCACATGATCACGTATTCGATTTTTGTAAGAAGTTATTTTGTAAAACAGATAGTAACTTTTGCCTTGCCGTAAATTTGTTTTACAATATGCTCTAAGGCGAATCCATTCCACAAGGGCTTACTAATACAACCGTGTCTTCGCCCACAAACCTCACATCATAATGATACAGGAGCATAAGCTTTCAACTTTGCTATCACTTTTACACGGCTGAATGCGCTTTGATACACATTTGTTTTCAATATAATAACCTTTGACCTTTATTACAAAATTATACAGAAATGTTTTTTTCCAACGAACTATTGAAAATAAAAATAAGGATACAACGGGCAGGGACAACTTGAGCTTTAGCTACATAATTATGAGAAAAGTATTAATTATAAAGTTATATAAAATATTCTATAAAATATTTTATATAAGTATCGCATGAAATGCTCAACAAAAAATTCAGGAAACTTCGCAAAACTTTATAAACAACAACATTATTTGCTCAACTGCTTGAAATAAACTTAAACAGACACACCAGAATCCACTTTTGGCCAATAATAATTGCAATAAAAACTAAAGAAAGTTTCTTAGGGGGGACAATATTATATACTGCTTCATTAAATAATAAAAAATTTGACAATACAACTTATTTTTAATACACCCGGGTTTGATTTTTATAAAAATTAAAGAATCGTAACATTATGGATGTGAGTGGAATACATTTTTCTGATAAAATAAGATTCAAAAAATACAAACACAACGTGGGTGGTGTGATTCAATCAATTATGGATGTTCATAAAGAAAATTAAAATAAAAATAACAACTGCGAGCTTGAAACCATTGTAGTTATAACTCTTTAATAATTCATAAGTTTATAATTTCATTATAAGTTTTTATACATAATAAAACAAACAAAAAAAAAAATATAAATAATAAATAAATTTGCTTTTGCTTCAAATTAAAAGCACTTATTCGACGAAAAAGATTCAATTATAATTTTAATACTATTATTAACAATTATTAATCGCACTGACGAAAATTGTATCTCATCAAACAATAACTTTTCTAATTCAAACATTAAATTAATTTGCACAAACGATTTCGTTTCGCGGTAAACTCTCTGAAACAAAAACATTTCCATAACAAAAAAAAAAAAAAAAAAAAAAAAATTTCATTTCCGTTTTGATTTTAAAGTTGAAATTAATTAACCTAAAAATGTCCATATTTTAGTGGAACTCCAGAATCACATATCCAACTTTTTCCGGCTCAAAAGAAAATTATGCTACGAACTTTACTCGGATGCAATGCCAAGGAAAGCTTAGAAATATATAATTTGGCTGTTCCTGATAATTATCCGTAATAATAAATTTCCAAATTACTGTTTCGAACTTAAGCCTAACTGAATAAAGTCCAAAATTTAAAAGTTTTAAATTGCTTATTCGCTTCATCAAGTATAGTTTCCTCTAAGATAAAGACTTTCTTTGAATTAAATTGAAGCAGTAGAGAAAAAAAGATAGGTGGAAGGCAAACTGGCTCGAATGTATCGCAACACTATCGCCACTTTTGATAAACAATATTCCCGTATTCTATCTATTATTGGACCAAAAAAATACCGAAACAAAATTGTATTAAATTACAGAAATTTTCAATGGCAAGTTTTTGGTGAAACCGATACGTAGTGAGTGTTTTTAGATTTTTCGATATCCATTTCGGCTGCACAAGACAAATCCAGTAGGGTTATAGCAGGAAATATTTGTACCGTGTCTGCTAGACTGAATCGAGATGTTTAAGTCGATCAGATTTTAATCGGGATGGGGCACATCGCAAAGTCTACGCAAATACGTACAAAAAGACTACACTTATAAAGAGTGGAATAAAAAATAAGAGAAAAATATTGATTGCTTTCTCTGACTTTTTGGAGTTCTCTATGAGAAAGGGCCGACACCTCCGTTCAAGCTGCACAGGCGCCAATGCGGCTCAAGTATGCTGAATCCAGTAAGAAATGACAATTCATTTCAAATTTTTATTTTACGGCCCACTAGCCATATGCTGGTATATATACTGGCCTGTACGGAAAGTAATTCGAGCTTAGGCGAGCCCTTTCACCTCACCAGAAAAGGAAATAATAATTAAATTCCACAACTATATAACCATGTAAAAAGAGTCTGAGACACACTTAAAGTTCAAACATTTATCTTTGCGTAGTGGAACTATAGAACATTGGCAATTTCAATTTAAAATGAATTAAACTTTATCTGCTGAAACGGATTCGCCAAAGGCAAATGCTGCAGCCATAAAACCCAAATCAATCAAATCTCTGTTACAACCAGAACATCTAACGTCTGCGTCATAGCGCGCTAAACATCCTCCTCGAGCATTTTCAAAATCGCTTTTATGATTTAACATGGAAATGACTTTCAGTTCGCTTCTTTATTATTAATAAATAAAATTTCATGTTATAAAATAATTTCCACTAACGAACACTCTAATTAAGGGTGTAGTAACTCGGCTGTTGTCGTCATTCTTTGATGTCGTAAAACGGGAACATAAAGAACGGCCTCATAATTGTAACCATACAACTACAGCAAATGTTAATGTACACGTATGTGTGGATGTGTGAATGCCCAACCGTAAGTAACTATGGAAATTGATGCATTCAACATTCGAATGGGGTGTATTTCATCGAAGCAGTTCTGGTACGACACAAATTGAAATTTATGGATGAAGAGCGAAGGAAGATATTCCAAAAGCAACCCCACATATCAACTACTCATGAAAAAGTCGTTGTATGAGGAAGAAGCGTATGTGCGATAGCAGACGGAGCACTGTGTGCAAAAAAACATGGCAACTGTATTTAATTGCCTTCAGTAGGGTATAAAGGTTCTCATTTCTAATGGTGTTTTCTTTTCTACATTAAAAATGTTGCCCTGTGAAAAGGAGCCTTTTTAAAATGTTTCGCCCGCCCTGTGAAAGTGCAATTTTTTATATAACGCGAGAAGAACACAAATTAGAAAAAAGTGCAACGCCTTTTTTTAACAGCTGATAAACAAACATTTTCTGTATATTTTATGAAATGTGTATACAAAAATGTTCAGTTGCCAGATTGCTAATTCATCTACTTGGGAAAACAATTTTTTTTTAATATCTCATACAAATAAGCTGCCGCATAGTGGTCTTTGGTTTGTTTTATACGATACAAAATATAAAAATAATTATTAAAATCTAATTTTCTGACTCTTTCAACTCAAAAGACTTTTTTTGAACATTTTCTGGTAACGCTGTGCAAGAATAAAAACCATGTGTTTTACAAGGCAATTTCTGCCCTGTTGATTTGCTCAGGGCAAAAGTGCAATACCTTTTGCACTGCGAAAGGGCAACATTTTTTGGAAAAGACCACGCAACCCTTTCACAGGGCAACACATTTTCGAGAAAAGAACACAAAATTGCCCTCCCTGCGGGTAGTGTTGCCTTCTTTTTGTAGAAAAGAAAACCCCATAAGCCTTTCAAGCGACGACTATACGGCGACTACGATATGCCAACTGTATTTAATTGCCTTCAGTAGGGTATAAAGGTTCTCATTTCGAAGCCTTTCAAGCGACGACTTTAGCGTGACTACGATACTTATTAATGGCTCATGCCAACTTAATTGCCTTCAGTAGGGTATAAAGGTTCTCATTTCTAAGCCTTTCAAGCGACGACTATACGGCGACTACGATACTTATTAATGGTTGGGTGCCGAGTTCATAAGAAATGCATGCTCTGAAATATTGGCAGCATGCCTCTTTCGCCTACCCCATCAACTGTATTATATATAGTGTAGCACACACGAAAAATTCTGATTAGTAGTATGTGGGGCTCGATATTTCCTTTTACAGATGGATGATAAATTTTGGTTCCATTTAATAGTACTGGTATGTGCGGTTGTTCTATTGAAAGTACTTGGAATTTATCCATAGCATTGTATTAGGTGGAAGGGCCTGTTTTCTCACAAATGGTGGGGACAGATCCCAATAAATATCAGCATGTGGGTGATGTAAATCATGTAGAAAAGTATATAGTTTGCATAATGATTGCGGCAAGTGTGATATGTGGCACAAAACTTATATTGTATTATCATTTTTATTGCTTTAGCTTGAATTTCTGGCCACCACTGTCCTCTACAAAGTGTATTTGGACGCTGCCTTCTATAAGAATTAAATATTCTTGTATGAAATGACGGTGTGCACCAAAACGAGTGTGGCAACCATTTATGGTATTGTGATTATATAGTCTGTGGTGTGCTGATGGCAACTTTGAAAGCAGAGAAAAAAATGCCAACGATCTACGAAATCTTGAAAGTTGTTTTAATGAGGAATGGATTTTTGTTCGCGGTAGTGGTTGAGTAGGCTGTCCGTTCATTATTTTTTACTCATGAATTTCGCTTTGTTTGTTATGTTTCTTTCTCATTTCACAGCCTTTTTTTCAGTTAAAAACACTCGAAATTTTTTCACTTGCATGAATTTGACATGACTGACTGAAGTGGATTTGGGTGCGTGTGTATATGCCTGCTGTGTGTTTACTAAAAAGCTTTTTGGGAACCCACTCTCTCACACAAATGCACACGCATGCATATGTGGATCTGTTGAAAGTTTTTAAATGACGGATGTATTGTTTACACTCGTTTATTTACATACACATTTTCAGGTTACATAACCTGTAGATTTGTTTGCTTCAATTGCATGTACAATCAATCAGCTTATACATATACGAGTATGTATGTATGTACGAGTATTTTATGGCGTTGTTTAAACAAATGCTACTTATAAATTGTATTGTAAATATACATAAATACATTCATCCTTTCACAAACATTTACTGGTGCTCACTCCCATACATACTTAGGTGCACACATACATACAAGTAAAAATAAACCTCAATTGTTCTCAACATTAAAGGGCTGTGCAAGATTCCTGCTCGGTTTATATTTCGTTGTCGGTTTGGCTTGATAATTGAATTTAAAAATTGAATTAATATTTATTTTCAAAAGCAACTCACACCTACTACATCTGCGTGATGTTGCATGCAATTGCATGAATATGTGAATGGGGCAGGCATGTACATACATATGTACATTCTAAATTATGTGCATAAATGTAAGTATTTATTTGGAGATTAAACTATCCTTCTGTTGGAGCCTCCTGCTAGACTCTTTCATGCAGTGTGTGCTACACACACACACAAACACACAGCCATGTGTGGTTAACGTAACGTACTTGCCTGTTTTCTGTAAAAATTGTAGACTCAATTACATGCATACATACATATTTATGTATTTTTATAGGCACGCGCGTGTGTGTGTGTATGAAGTTTATGATGGCCTTATTTGTTTTTATTGCTGTTTGGCTTACATGCATATTCCTTCATGCTTCAATGGTTTCCATTACCAAGCAAGTCGTATGTAAACCTGTACAAGTATGTATACATTCGTGCATTGTTGGTGCTCTTTGCGTTACGTAGTTGTGCATCTCGAAAACACTATTTGGCATACAAAAATAATGCTGACAGCAAAGCCGTAGTTGTTGTTATTGTTAAGCTAAACTTGTTAAATAGAAGATCGATGCATCGACAATATCGCGATAAACAAACAGAATATGAAAACTAAATAGTGTTGGATTCGGGTTGTAACTGCATTTATAGTTATGAAACATAGTTATTGCTTATGTATGAGCATGTACGAATGTGTATGAGTATTTACGAAAATAAAGGTGGCTAAAAGTGAATAAGTCAACAACATCCACCTTTAAACTCGAAGAAGGCCCACTGCTTAACACCACTTTCACAGTGAGTGCTACAACGAAAGTATTGAATATCTATTTTAGCTTTGAGTCCGATAGACACAAAGCGACCATTGAAGCAACATCTTAGGCTAATTTGGTTTGCCTGATAATCAAAATGCAGGACGAGTACACACTTGCCCGGATGGACAGATTGTCGTGGTCTTCATGGTTTTCAACGATTCATGCCTGACTTGTTCATTTCGGTCCGGTTTTCATTTCGATAGGCATTTTCCACAAAGTGACAAAGTTTTATTACATTTTGCATGTTTTGCTTTATAAGTGCGAGAGTTTAAATACGTTTTGTTCTTCTCTCCTTGTCTTTCCCACTGAAAATATATATTGAATGCAATAAGATTGCATAATGTAAGTGTAGTAGTTTTGATGCACCTGTTATTAAGAAGGGAACAACTGGGTACATAATATTCTCGCTCATATACACACATGCATAGTATGTATAACCGTGCGTACATTTGGATTCCTTTTATCTCTCCTATCGAAATTGCTCTGCTTAATTAATGTTTAATTATGTTAGGCTTGTAGTAATAAACAATTTTGTTTTGTTTGGTTTGAATGCATGTTCGCTGGTTTGGCTGATGGAAGGAGTTCATGCATGTAAGTGAGAATGGATGGATGCTTGTAGATTTATATTTCATACATAAAATTTACAGATACGCTGTCTGACAGCATTGCACTAAGAATTAAAGTTGTTGCCGTAGTTGCAGTTAATCGTGTGCAGCATATAATGCAGTTGGCTACTTAATTTTCAAGCGCGGATACTTTGAGCATGTACATCCGAATGTATTTCATATATGCGTGCCATGTATTACATTTCTATTTTGGCGTTTGTTTGCATGCTCTCAAATATCATTAAGGCCAACTGCTGTTTTAGGGTTGCCAGACCATTTTCTATTATCTGCTGTTGAATATTAAAATCAATTTGAAACTAAAATTTTCGAAAATCAATTTTAAAATCCGCCAACTGTGGGGAATTTAGCAAAACAAGCTGTATGAATGGCAGCCAGTTCGACAAATATTTATTGGAAGGCCCATTAGAAAACTAATATGTTCAAAAATAATAATGAGAATGAAAAGAAGAGTAATGTGATTAGCACTTTTTTTATGGGCTCCTAAAAACTATGTCATTAGGCTAATGTTCGTTACGCCTTTGATCAGAAAGAAGGCTTTGCACAACTTATTTTCGCTTATTTCCTTTTACTTCAAGGAATGTATGATCAAAGGAAAATGTCCTGCACGTTGCTATAATTTATAATTGACTCTTTAGCGGTTGCAGAGATTGTATTTAGATTTGCAGGAATTGCAATAGTTACAATTTTATTAATTTGTAGCTTTGGCAGCTCTCTAGATATTCTACACTTTATTTCTAAATATTGCTGGTTAAGAAATCAGAATACATTTACAAACCGACATTAAAACACTCTATTTTGTATTGGCCTGATCATTTCTGTATGCCATTGCAGTTCTGAAGGAACAAGGGCATACGGCATACGTACAGATGCTGGCAATTATTCGTATACGTATTGCTGGTTTATGTTAGAATTAGGCAAAGATATTTTAATGGCAAAGCAATGAGTCCAAATTCTAAAAAACATTACATTTACTACAATTACTTTATATTTTAACACAAATAATTTACTGTTTTCTAGTGAAGAGATTACTATATGGCTTTCTCTTATCTATGCAGAGCACTGCACTGAGTATTGAACTCGCACACGATAACTCATTAACTGATAAAAGTTTTTTATGCAGAAAGTAGCAAATTGGGAGAAGATGCTTGGCAGCCTTTCGGAGACATAATTAATTAAGGATAAGGACGAACAATTCTTAATTTAAAATATTTATTTAAAATCCTACTTGCAGCCGTTATTATTTTATTTATTAGCACATAAGGAAGAATACTAAAAAAATTATTACTTATTTATACAAAAACCTTTACAAGTGAGTAAGAGATACACCTTTCGAAGAACAAATTCATGTAAATAAATGTACACATTCATTTGTTATTAAAAAGGTTTTACATTAATTGCAGTTATCAGCGTAAGGGATCCACAAGTTCTCCACTGCCGAATACTTTAATCTTAAAGGTTTTTGTACAACTTTTAAATTTATCGTTACACACACAACGTCAATTCAGAAGGGAATATTAAGTAGATAAACAAAACGTTGGAAAAAAAACTGCTCGTTAATGCACTGAACAGGGTTGGTTGCGTGTTTTCATTTACTCACGTGGCACCATCGCTGTGCCTAAAATTAATCACTTCTGATTGGGAAGTTTGTCGTGATGTTGCGTATACTTGAGTGAAGTTAACATTTTAGCTAGAATTTAATGGCGTTCTGTTAAAGTCACTGCACTGGATTGTTACTAGACAACTTCGATTGTGAATGCTTGTGGCAGCATCTGCTCTCACGTGGTCATCACTAGTTCAAATAATGGTTTGATTTCATTTGTTGTTTTTCTAGATTTTCTTTTAGGCTGTGCTTCCGTAACATAAAATTCAAAACATCGTGTGTATAAACAAGCATACCCTCTCGTAAATATGTAGATATTCCTCAATAAAAAAAAAATTATTTTGGAAAAGCAGTAGAAGACGTAAGAGTGAACGGTATTGGCTTTAAGGGACTGCCATTTCTGATACAGTTGAACGATTTTTTGTACAAGTCAGCGTCCAAAATTAATATCGATATCTGTGCGAGGTTTTATAAAATTTGCGAAATATCTGTTGATAAGTAGATTTCGGTTTAGCGCTGAAAAGACGTAGAGGCTGACCCATAGAAGACGTATATTAGAGGGGCAAAAAACTTGAAAATACAATTAGTGCTTGTTGGATGAAAGAGTACTATTTTAGTGCTTGTTGGATGAAAGAGTACTATTTTAGTGCTCGTTGGTACGATATGTACATATATTTTTAGACACCACACTGGTGGCACTCATCACTCAGTACGAATACGTTACTGAGAGAATGAATGGTTGGTTGGTTGGAAGGATGGATGGATGAATGGTAGGTAGGCTAACTAAGTGGTTGGTTGGGTATTTAAATGCCCGAGAAAGACACATGCGAATTATTTATGAGTAAAAGTTTGCTAATGAAACAAAAATAAAACCAACCACCGCACTGTGCCGCGAGAAACAGAATAAAATTCTAAACATTTCAAAAAGGAGCGAATCAACAATTGTTCCGAATTTATTTGTTCGAACTTTAGATAGTATGAGTTGGAATTACACCGTGTACACGAAAAGGTTTTTTTTTATGCGCGTACGAGGTTTCTCTGAGTTCACATACGAAGTGTTTTGTATGTGTGATGTATGGAGATGCAAGTGTGTGTGTGTGTGTGTGTGTGCGTGCGTGTGCAGCATTATTGTTATATCCGGTTAAGGCATTTTAAATGCTCCCTTTCCATTGCTATTTTACTTTAAGCGGAATTTTTTTATTTTGCTGTATTTTTAAGAAAGACGATACACGTTGCTTTAATATTCAGGCAACATTTGTCGCCTGGGTGCACATACACGCACATAAATCATCGAATTTAATAATCAGCAAGCAGTATCGGCTGCAAACACTTCAATATTATCTGCTGGATACTTCTTTTTTTTTTTTTTGCCAGATTAACCATTAAGATACAACATGAACCAAATAGAATGAGACAAAATTGAGCGATATTTTTTCTATTTCTTGATAAAAAAATACTTCGGTTTTATTTTGAGTCCATTTTCTTAAATAATAATTAAATAATGCAATGCAGTGTCTGTAAACTTAATCTAAATTAAATATATTTCATACATTTTGTACAGTACCTTTTCTATTTACATTATTAATACTTTTTTTTTAAGAAAATTTCAATTATATTTGAATGCAAAGCAAAGCAAATGAAGAAGAGCTTAAACTTAAAGGGAGAGAGGGAAATATATAGGATTGTTCAATTAAGTAAACTTATTGGGGAAAGGTAAACAGGCAAAGTCTATATAATTTAGTTTTTAATAAATAACACTTACGAACAATTTAACTTAAAAATTAAGAGAAACTATAAAGTTTGTGTTGAAACGACGCATGATTTGCAAGGAATTGGAATCCTCTTGTACAGGATCTCGCAGAAATTATCATCTCAAAATGTGAGTGCTAAATACGTGCACAGATGGGCACACATACAAGATTATTCATTCATTTTGTTTTAGCAGCTGAATGGTCCTTTGGGGCATTTGCAACGGCAGAAGAAGAGGGCGGTGCTGTGGGTGAGGGCGAGTTGGGGAGATTTTTTTGGCCGGTTGACGATTTAGGACTAGACACTTGACGCTTTTGCATGTACTCCGAGAAGGCTTCATTGCCAGCTCGTGATATGCGTGACAGTTGTTCGATGATGTAAGCTTGTTGATAGTTGTACAAGGGATGGAGCTGGTTCAATTGCGCAGCAGCGGCGGCGGCATTGGCATTATACGGATAAAAGATGTTTGACTGATTAGCAACTGCCGCTTGAACTTGAGCCCTTAATAAATTTTCTTTGAGATATTTGCTTAGTTCTGATTGACCGGTAGTAGCATTTTGGCAAGCTGCTGCCAAGTGTGGATTTAGAATGGACTGCATGGATTGTGGAAGCGAAGGTGTCATGTTAGGTGGAATGCTAGGCATATTCGCTGGTTGTGGTGGCAACTTAATGCTGTTATTGGCATTTACAATTGCTGATGTGTTTGTTTTAATATTATTATTTTTGCAAGCTTGAGGAGATTTTGTGGTTGCTGATTTAACACCATTCTGAGCTCCGGTCGCAGTTTGTTGTTGATGTTTGTTTGGTGTGGCACTAGAATTTACTCCAGGCGATTTTTTAGAAGGTTGCGCCTTTTTATTGGAATGTATTTTGACATTAGCCCCATTTGGCGATGAATAGGATCCAATTACATTTGCAGTGCTGGCTACATTTACGGGATTTACTTCCGAGAGGGTATTATTAGCAGCTATTTGACGAGGCAAAATGTGCCGGAATTTCTTACTTGCGGAGTTGTCGCCTCCATTTGGAGATTTTTGTTCAGTAACGGTTGAATTTAAGCGTTTTTCGGGGCTTGGAGTTTTTTTATCATTTGAGTTACTGGTAGATTTGTTGGGTGTGGTTGTTTGAGGCTTGTTGCCCGCTAATCCTGTGGGGGATTTGTTTGAAGTAGCTGAATTCTTTGCTAATAGGTTCGGGTGGGACGTCACATTATTAGTGGTAGTCTTAACATTTGGTAAATTCTGTGAAGTTATTGCAGAAGGTAACGGGGTCGATTTGTTGTTGTTGTTGTGGTTGTTGCCGTTTTGACAGGAATTAGTGTTTGGTTTACTGGTGTTCGGTGGTGGTGTTACGACTCTTCTCACCGGTGGTGTGGGGAACAGGGAATTGTTGGTGCTTTGGAGGGGAGGTGACACTCGCTTGCCATCTCCACTATCCGTGGGCTGATCCGGCAACTTAAGAATTTCTATATAGTTGTTCACAGGACTCTTATGTTTAGGATATGTAGTGCCATTACAAGAAGTCTCGCCATCCTCTCGTGTTATCGTAATGGAGAGAGATGATGGTATGTTGATATTGCATGAGTTTAACAAAGACTTTACCTTCAATTGCTTCTCTGGTGGATCTTCCACTGGGCTGGGGCTTCTTGCAAATGGGTAAATACGTTTTACAGGTTGAGCTTCACTGCGGCTATTGCATGAATTTGAGGAATTACTGTTGTTGTTTGCTGTTGTATTACCACTATTGCCGTTAGAGTCTTTCTTGACGGGAGGGGTGGGAAAAAGGGATGCCATTCGATTGTTTGGACCTAAAACATTTTGCAAGTAGGAGTTCCCACTGTTACCAGGTTTTGGAGTGTATTTGTATGTCGGCATAGTAGGAATATTGTAATTCGGGACATACTGTGGAGAGCTTGGCGAATATATAGGTGAGCTGGACGTATATATGGGGGTACGGCAACCCGGTGGAACTTCGTTACCTTTAGATTTGGAAGCGTTAAAAATCGCCAAATTTAGATAGCTATTATTTTTCCCGCTAAGAGTCGTTTTGGGCGTTGAGGAGCAAATATTAGTACTGCTTCTGCCATTGGGAGCGGAACTTTGTGGTTTTAAAGATGGCAATGGCATTGAGGGTGGCCCCATGACGGTGTTGCCGTCTGATTTTGGCCCATATACTTTGGATGAACTGGGATCCTTTGGAATACTTTTGATTTCAGTACCAGCATCTTTGAGAAGTTTGTTAACGTCACTTGGTATATTCGCGAAAGGATTTATTCTTGGTGTTTTGGGCAGAATTGGTTGAAATCTCTTGGTTATGGGGGTACGACTTCCAGGCGCAGCTAATTGTATACCCGAATTGTTGGCATGCATTGGATGAGGTGTCAATGAACCGGGTGGAGCAGGGCTCATTTTAGATTGTGCTACCTTATGCAATTTTTTGGGCGGTGCTGAAGGAGGTTTCATGGCAGTTAAAGCGGCAGGTGGTGGCATCAGGGGTTTACTGATAACTGAGGTAAAAGCGTTTGCGGAGGGAGGTAATACTGGTTTGGAATTAGCTATCGGCGGCAATTTTATTTTAAAATCATCGGTAGCTAGTGGTGGAGAAAGTTTAGGTTTCTTGACTATTGCTTTAATGGGCTCTTTGCTTTTGCGTTTCGATGACGAAGACACTTGGAGTGGATCCTTGTTATTTACACTCTTATTTATAATGCTGTGAGTAAATTCTTTTTTCACTTGTTTCGCCTCCACTATATCCGTTTTAATGCTTTTAGTAGGAGCCAAAGCAAATGATTTCAGGAATTGGGATTTTTTGTCTTCATCTTCTAAGAGAACAGAAGGACTTGTTTTTGCCAGAGGACTTATACGTTCAGCTTTTATAGTTAAAGGCGGAACTGTCAAAGGACTGGGTGTCTTACTCTTGCGCTCACTTTGGGGCGATAATTTTTGCGAAGACTTGGGGCTATTGTCTTTATCTTTCTTGGTTTTTACTTTCCATTCCTTTTCAGGCTTAACTGGCTTCACAATCTCTTTGCGTTCTGGATCTGACATATTTATAATTGTAATACTATTTTGCTTTGACAGATCAATTTTAAGTTTTATATTTTCAACTTTACGTTCATCCTTTTGGGAAGATGCAGAAGTGGAAGTTTTATGAGTATACTTCTTCTCTTTAGTCACTTTAGCTCCACCCTGTGAGCCGACATCACTGCAGTTAGTTTTATCTTTTACTGCTTTATTTACTAAAGTAATTTTAAGTTTGTCAGTTGGAGAAGTGTCTTGAGGACTAGATCCAGAACTCTGAGTTTGAACAATTTCAAATTGTTTAGATTTAGTTAAAAGAGGAATTGCAATTTCAGTAGTAGAGGATACTTCCACCTCATTTTCTTGCTTGATCTCTTCGGGGTCAAGAATTTTATTATCATTTGCAGGAATTCCAACTGCTGTACTTGATTCAAGCATGGTCTGCTTATCTTTGCAATCCAATTTGTTTTCTTCCAAATCAGAGACAAGTTCTTTCTTAGGCTTGGACAATAGATTTTTCTTAACTCTAATGAGAGGCTTTAGAGATTGTTTTACTCGGAAATAGAAACGCATCGGCGCATCTCTTTTCCATGTGTATATATATGCCACATCCATGAGGGTGTAATGGTCGAGCAGCACTATAGTTTTCACTTTATACATGATGTCAATCGTAAAGCGATTAGAATTAATTTCGAATTTACCAAATACTAACTTCTTTAAATGCGCTACAGTACACATTGCTGGGCACTGCAGGTAACGCGGTTTTAATAACTCGTTATATTCAACAGTTGATGTCATGTGCTCGCTAAACGAAGAACACAAGTAAAAAAATGGGCAAGAAAATGAGAAATAGTAAGTAAGAAAGAAGATGGAAAAATATTCTTTTAATATATGAAACATTTTTTAGGAAAAATAGATGTATGAATAGGTATGTATGTATGTATGTATATATGTATATGTGCGTAAGTACTTACTCAATGTCTGCGTATTCTAACGACAATGACATGTAGTCAGAGGGACTAAATATTAAATGCTCCGTGTCGTCCCCTCTTTGTTCTGGGGTAGCTTGAGCTGCTTCTTCTGGGCGGTCTTTATAAAAAGCTCGCTTACGAATTAACTCCTTTTCATACAGACCCGGCACCAATTTATAAACGATGGCTTGCAAGGTGGTATCAGGTCTAAAAAGAAAAAGAGATAACTTTTTTTTAAAAGAGACCCCACCACACTACAATTACTTATAATATATTTTTATAATAAGAAAAATTTTTTACATATGACGCGCGCCAACAAGTTTATATAAAAATGTGGTGAAAATAATTTGAAGGATTACAGAGGGATTTCATAATAATAATTCCAATCAAAGTGAGAAATTTGTTCGCTGAAATCTGCACTTGATATCAAAAGGAAAGCTCTTGTAATCAAAATATAAGAACATCGTATTTCAAATATTTATTTTGTGTGTGTTTTTTTGGGATCTGCGTATGTATAGGTTCTCGGTCTTTACGTGTGGGGATAAGCTAGACATCCTATTTGACATCTGTGTCATTTTTGCAAGTTTGCGCAGTTGTGTAATGAAATGTTGAGGCAGATGTTCCATTATTAGACAACTCAATTAGAACAAATGTTTAACTCGAATGAGGTCCCATTCCTTCATCAACGTATTAATTATATTTACCGTCTCAAACCAACGACTTTTTTTTTGGCCAGAAGGCAAATTGCCTGTATCGTGTGTTTTTTGCATTACCTCTTTTTCGTTTTCTTTCTCTTTCTAATTAAATAAAAATTAAATAATTTCTTTTAAATACTCACTTAATGTTCGGTTTAGCGGTGTTTATCATCACCTCGCATCTCGGACAATACTTTTCCGTTCTCAAGTGTTTGATCAAACAACTGTGGCAAACTGAAAAAAAGGGGAGAACCAATTTTAATTTCAAAACTACATGCAGGATTCTTTTGTCACAATCTGCACAAGATTTCTTTACATTGAATCCTTTCTTGTTGTAATTCAATAGCTTTTTATTTTCATCCCCTGTTTATTAAAATGATATTTTATTCTATTTCATGATATGTTACATTCAATGCTTGCCAAGTGGCAAAAAAATATATGATTTTTTTTAATAATAATTAATTGAAAAAGGAGCCAAAAGAGAAGTGAACACAAGCAAAATATGTGTCAGTTACTGAATTAATTGATAAAAAAAAATTTTTTTTAATTATTTAATTAGTGATTAATATTAACAAACGTGTTTATGTTTTTTTGCAATGACGTATTTGCGGATATGAAGAAATTACTGTGATCTACTTACATGAATGCAGACATTCCACAATGGTTGTGGCATCAATCAGGTAACCGAAGCAGAGGCTGCAGATGATATGCGGATTAACTGAACTCAACAATATGGGCCGTTGGCGCATTGCAGCCAATTGAAAGTCATTGGGATCCGTTGTTCCATTCAGCTCGTGCGTATTTGCGCTGTCCGATTCGGTTTTAATAACAGCATCAGAGGACTGATTGCATTCGATTTTAATGGTATTGTTCGCATTGAGGCTGCTGCTACTGCTGCTGCTGCTGCTGCTGCTGCTGTCACACTGAGATGTTATGACTTTTTTGGCAGTAGTTGATGTTGAGCAGCTGAAAGACAAGGAGGAGGAGGAGGAGGAGGAGGTGGATGATGATGAAGATGCTGACGATGACATTTCTTTTTTTTGTTGAAAGTTTGCATTTTTAGCTTTACAGAGACCTGTTGCCACAATAATATTATTGTTATTACTGCCTTTGTGCTGCTCGATTTGTTTATACGTGCTGTTGCAATTCACCATATTTGCTTGTGTTGGTGTTGCAATTGCTGCTGCAGCTTTTATATTTGCTGCCAAAGTTAAAACTGCTGATTTTGATGCTCCCACCTTAGTTGTTGCAGTCTTTTGTGGTTTTAACGTGGCATTACCTGTCGGCAGGGGTAACGGCGACATCATTTGCTTTCTTTTTCTTTTTTTTGGCTTCTTTGCTTGCTGCTCTACTTTGGCTTTGGTTGCTGCAGTTGTTTCGTTTAATACCAAAAAGTTGGTAAGTTGATATTTTTAAGGCTGAAATATTAGTTCGCAAATGTTTACTTAATATTTTTAAATTTAATATTTCATCACATTCATTTTATCTCAACATGATATAAAATTATAAAGTAAAATTGGAAGAGCACGCAAAATGTGTGTGTAGCATATAGATATTTATACAGATTACACATGCATTTGCGTTGCCGTTTATCATTTATCTCGTTGCTAAAAAGATCAAAAATTGAAGTATCAATTTCGTAACCGGCAATGAACGCTATTCACCATTTAATTCACCATTTAATTTATTTTTAATTAAGTAATGAAAAAAATTAGAGTGAGAGGGAAACAAATAATTTGGTTAGGCCGGAAAAAATGTACGAGTTCAGATTATTAATAACTTAATATAACTTTTAATCAGTATGGTGTTGGTGTAGAGCTCTCATACAAGATGTAACGTGGAAAGAATTTTACGTTCAATACATGTTTGGCATACTTTGTTATTCTTAAAGCATTTTTCAATTTACTGGAAAGAGAGGGGCGGAAAAAGAAAGTTGTTACTGGAAAGCTACTTGCGAAAAATTCCGGTATCCACTACATACTATACGTAAGTATGTATTTTGTATGATCTGACCATTCGATCTGTCTTAGTCACTCATTTGCTACAGCCGCATGGCGGCTTAATTTTTAATATGTGTTCACTATTTTATAAATGGACAATTTCAAAAAAGAGTAGAGAGTAGTTACGGCAGGAATACTGATTCCTGCTAAACGAAATTTTGTTTAAACTAAATAGGTGGGGTTGCGTTTTCTTTAAGTTTCCTTTTGCAGTAAAGGAAAATGTCAGAAAAAGCAGCCTAACATGTGTGTTCAATGCTGAGCAAATATAGAGAAAATCAAGGTACTTCTCCCTCTAGCGTGAATATCTTAGAGATTGTGTTGCAAAAATCTTTAATGTGGTTTGGTTCTTTAAACAACCCTTATTTACAGATAAAACGAATTGGAATTTAACTAAAAATATCAAACTGTGATCTAGATTGATGGCACAACTTGCAATAATGCAACAAAATATATGTAGGTGTATTATATCCTTTTGGTCCTTACGAACACTATTTGATTCGAAAAGGCGCGAAAGTAAAAACTCGTATTTTCGCACCCAAATATAAGTTAAGTAAGTTTAAGAATGGCATATTCATATTCGACAAAGGCTTTCGAATTTATTACGTCTACGAGTACCGTCATACAATTCACTAATTTGTAACTTGTCCAAAGCTACTGCTGCTACAGTAAAGATTATGTAATTCAGTAACTTACACTTCACATGGACAGAACTAATTAATTAGTGGCTGCCAAGCAGCTACAACCACATATGAATTTTATTAATTTTAAGTAAAGAAACTGGAATGAAATGTTTACATTTCTTACACAAATTCATGCATATAAACGAGATGTGTATACATACATACATATCTACAGACAGCTGGTTTCAGGCAAACGCGTCTAACGTTTAAACTGTTATTGAATAACGCCTATGCAAATTTTCGATTACACGAAATAGATATTTTGCACCATCACAAAATATCAGCTGTCAAACATGAGGAACGATATCGATAAATATTTTAAATATATAAATATTTTTCGTATTAAAAAAATTTTTTATAAAAGAAAAAACTATTGCATTAATTACTATTTTCTTTCGAGAAACAAATAAAAGAAAATGTTTTTTTTTTTTTTAAAACAATTTCTTCTGTAGGTTTCTCGAGGCTCTCGCAGTGCACAATGTGGTTTAAATGCAATGTATTCATTCTGTCAATTCTTTTAAAACACATTTTCACTTTCCATTTTTGCAAACACTTATTTTATTTGTTATACTTCAAAAAAAAGTTTAGAAAGTGCATACGGCGTATGGCATGAGTACTCAGCTTTTGCGTTAAGCTAACTTACATTATAAATAGCCATAGTGAAATATGTAAAACAAAAACATATTTATTAAAACAATTTGTTCCGATTTTGTAATAAATTTCTGGCAACAATGGAAGCAAAAACAAATAAAATATTAGAGAGTTAAATGAAGGACAAATAGGAGAGAGGTAGAGCGAAAGCGAGAGAACAAATATCTGGTTAAGAGAGTCGTTTATAATTCTGAAATATTTGTGTTTTTGTTTGGGATAAAAACTACAGCTGAAAAATGTTTACAAAAGAAAAAATCGTTGAATCCATATTTAAGTATGCGGTGCGGTGCTGTGGCAGACGTAAAATATTTTGAGAGACATAAAAGCAATAAAGTTGAAAAACAAGAGGAAAAGAAAATTAATTGTATGGTTGGTACGTACGAGTGTGTATATATGAGTATAGCTGCACTCGTGTGTGTGTGTGTGTATATGCTTTGATATAGTAGATAGTTTAGTGCGGAGCTGTAAGTATTTATGCATGTATGTATATAAAAGAAGAAACTTGAATCCGAGATAAAATCATTCAAAAATCATATATAAAAGAAATAATATATGTATGTAAGTGCGCTCATGTGCAAGAGCGCACTAATGATACGCTTATGTGATACAGATATAACAATTTGACAAAAAAAAATATTTAATAAGTGTCTCACCTTTAATATAAATTAAATAAATAATCCAAATACTTTGAAGGCATTTTTTTAAAATTTTATTCCAAGTAATAGATCCAACCGAAAAACTCCCTGCTGTATATATTTCAAATATATCCAAATAAAGTTAAATGCTGGCTGCTAAATTTAAAATTTATCCGCTTTTTAAAAAACTTTCACAATATTTTTTATTAGCATTATTATTTTGTATAAATTTATAATTTCATAAACTTTTTTTATGTTTATTGGAAGATTTTCTCTTTTTTACAATGTAATTTTCTAAACATCTTTTCGTGCACGTATTTATCATGTATTCCGTTTTTGCTTCACATTTGTTTGCATGTGGGCATGAGGGATTTTTATTTGTTACACTCTTTACATATACAGATACTTATATGAACATAAACCCATCCATACACATATTGCCCGATGTGCTTATTTATTTTTTAACTTATTTTCTCACTGTAAACACATTCATGTACGGACACACACAAACATACATTTTTGCTCCTATTGTGTTTGGATTATGCATTGGTTTTCAATGGCGTTTCCTTGTGTTTCTCAACTTTTTGAAATTTTCGTGTATACCAAACGCAAACACGGAATTTTGTTAATTAATGTTCATTAAATTTAATAATTATTTTTTTTTAATTACAACATTTCTATAAATGGGTTTTTTTATTAAATCCCGTTAATATTTTTATGTGGTTTATGAATTACTTTAAAATTCTATAATTATTTATTTAAATATACAATTAAAGAATTTTAGACAAATATACCGTTCACGTCTTTCCAAGTCAACGTTCCGCGTTGAAATGTGTTTTAGTATTGAGTTAATATGCTGCTTTGAATGTGTGTATACTTTTTACGCTTTGCTTGGTATATAAGAATTTCTTATATATATTAAGCAATCAGATACACACATCCACTCATCAAATAAAAATGCAAACACATGAGAATGTAAATAAGCATTAAGTACAAATGTTGGATGTTTTTGTACTCATAAAATGCTGTTTGTTTTCAAGTAAATGAGCACTTCTCGACTCTGCCAGAGTTATTGACTTTAAACTCTTCCTTCTCTTTTATTCACTTAATAAACCTATGGGAAGTTGTTTACTGCCATCTCTTTCACGGACACAACTCTCTTGCATTGGAAATTGAGTGTTATTTGGTAACAGTAAGCAATTGAGTATTATTTACAATTATCGTTTACTGGTGTTGTACTATGGGCGAATTGCACTCTGACTTTTTGTTTTTACTTCTATTTTGTTGGAATTTAACACACACACATCTACAGAGTAGATGCTCTGGCATATAATATGAAAAACAACTATAAAATTCATACAACCGAAGTTGGCGAGGGATGCACTGTTATCGGTACGCGACGAACCGTTTGTATTCGCTGTTGAATTTATACTAAAAGGTCTTGTGTAATAAATGGCTTGGCTGTGCTTGAATTACCCGACTGACTGTCAGCCGATATGAGCCTGTAAATGGTTGGTCTTTATTTCTTTTTGCCTTTGCAAGCGTTGCAGTTGGGTTTTATATACAACACATACAAAACTTTATATGGATATATATATGTGTATATATGTACATACATATCTATATATGCGTGAGCGCGATTGTATATCGCTATACAAAATTTTCACATTTGCTTTTGAACACTTTTTTTGTTTCGAGAATTGTGATTGCAGATACACATCCACACACATATATATAAACAAAAAATATATATCCATGAACATATATACGGATAGATGTATGGAAGTAAGTTTGTATGTTGTATGTATGTATGATTATGTGCTGCTAATACCCAAAGCATGCAATTCAATATCTCCTCTCCGACGAACATTCTGTAAAAACGTACAACACAGTTTTATATAACAACATTCGGTTAACATTTATTATATTCCTTTTGTGTTTTTTTATTTTGTGTTCCTTTTTGTGTTATAATTACTTTCTAGGGGAACAGATATGTATTCACATACCTACATACATACATATGTACATATGTATGTTGATCTGTAGATAGATATTTCATTCTATTCATTCATCGCTGCGTTTGAGCACATTGTGGATACAGGCTTTATTTACTCGTTTATGTATAAGTCTGTATCTTTTTATAAGTGGCAATGCTTTCCCCTGGCATTTTTGTGAGTTTCTTTCCTTGATTTGCGTGTTATTGGAAAAATCTTGAAAAACTTTTCAGACAAATCGTGGCCAAATGCGTATGCATGATTGTGTGTTTATAATACGTTCGAGCTTCCTCTTCTCAACCTATAAAAACGATGTTCGCGAGGAATTCTTTGGCTTTCACTAAATTCAATGAACCTTAAACGTTCATCGGTTTGATGTAAATAAATAGAGACAACAAAACGCATCCAAACAAAGAAATGAATTAATGAACTAGTGTATGCAATATTGACACTTTAAAATGTGCTGTATTTACATACATGCTTACATAAAAAAAACTTTGTCATATCTCTCCTTTTATTTCAGTTAAATTAAGTATTTACAAAATAGTTTTAAATTTATTTGAATCCATATTAGTACGAGTATATTTCTCTCTTCAAACGGGCATTTTGTATGTGGAATGCATATTCATATGTTGAGTGTAGTCCGCTCTCACTATATGCAAGTTTTCTTTCAGAAAATCTTACTTTATCTGCAGATGTAGAATGTTGTTTTTCATAATTAGTTTAAGCTTCACATTCCACATTTTACTTCAAAAAAATTTAATATGAAGAGTAACAACTATTTTCACACCAATGTTTAGTTATTCACCAGAAATATTAAACTCAACCTAAAAAATTATTTTTGTAAGGATATCGTATATGCGATTTCGAAATTTCGAAAAGCGAGAAAAGGCCTCTCAATTCAAAGCTTCTACAATTCTGCAAGATATTAGATGGTTAGCTTTGGCTTGTTAAGTTTTCCCACACAGATGTTAAAATTTGTTACATTGTACATGTGTGTTACCAATTTGCCCCTTTTTCCATTTTGGTCCTCCAATAGTTGTAAATACACAAAAAAAAATATTTAGTAAAATTTTGTTTAGTTTTAGTTTAGTTCATAATAGTTGTTGTATGGCTCTAGAGACGTTTTCTACAACAAATCAGTAAAGAATCTAAGTAATTATTTGTCAATATCTCAAGCATTCTAAACACTCGAACCCCGAATCTGATAACTTGAGAACATCCAAACGCTGTTAAGAATAAAATGAAACACGCCTCTAACTTAAAATAATTTCTCTGCTACATTTCCCACAAATGAGCTGGATACAGAACACTATTTGCGACTTGTGGGTATGTTGCGATTGTCCACTAATCAGGTGAAACCTACTTCCAATACCCAAATTTTTCAACTAGCCCAAAATTTCTTTAGACTTTTGATGAACATTTCCTCGGAAACAGGAGATATTTCTAAAGATAATGTAATTTTTATTATCTCTAAGAAACATTCGCCCAAATTGATGAACATTTCCTCGGAAACAGATTTCCTCACTTTTTCTTAACTTTAACTATTTTTTTTTTGAGCGTAACATATTTAATACATTTACTTTGGTTAAAAAAAAAATAATTAACAAGATTTTTAAAAAGAGTATGGAAAGAAATTACAAATAATGAACTTTCGCATGGGAATCGTGATGCTTGTATTTTTTTTTTTTTATTTTATCACCTATTGCTGCATTTATTTTATAGCAATCTAGTATACTTAACACTAATAAGGTATTTGACTTTAACTTAAATTGATACGGTTAAAATTACAAAGTACTTATCCTATGATATACACTTTTTACTTCTGTTAAAGTTAAATATTTTGGTCACTATATATGTACGTTCATGTGACTGAGTTTGATGTTTTGTCTATAGTTAGCTCACTACACATTTTGCACATTTTACACATTTTACACATTTTACACACTTTACACATTTTACACATTTTACACAAGTTCAAAAGGTTTCACTCGTTATAATCGTCTGATTATGTTAACATTGCCGACGAGCTGGTGAGCCTAAGAGTTGATATGGTGTTGAAGTCTTCGTTCATGACTTTGTGCAAATTTTTTGATAACGTTGTCGACAATCTCCACATCCAAATCCTTATGTATGTTGTCATTTCTGATATACCACGGAGCATTAACTATGGCACGAATTACTTTATTTTGGAATCGTTGAATAATCATTCTATTGCTTGACTTGTGCAGCCCCAGAGCTGAATACCATAAGTCCAGATTGGCTTAAGGACTTGCTGATGCAAGAGTAACTGTTGTATGTTGACAGGGCAGAATGTCTACCCAATAGCCAGTACATTTTTCTGTATTTTAATTTGAGTTCTTCTTGTTTTTTCTTGACGTGTGGTTTCCACCTCAGTTTTGTATCAAGGGTCATGTCAAGATATTTCGCTGAATTCTCGTACGGAACTATTTGATCATTTTTGTAGACTGGTTTGTGGTCGATTCTTTTATTAGTGAAATCAACATGCACAGATTTGGTTTCGATGAGTTTTATACGCCATTTGACTGTCCAGCGTTTTATCTCAGTAATGGCTGTTTGTAACTTTTCTCTTGATTCAATGTTGTTGTCACCAGTGGCCATTGTTGCAGTATCATCAGCAAACGTAGCAACTGTGTTATTTAGAAAAGTAGGCAGATCACAAGTGTACAGGAGATAAAGGACTGGTCCAAGTACACTTCCTTATGGTACACCTGCTTGTATATTCTTTAGATCAGAATAGGCATCTTCTTGCTTTGTTCTGAAATAACGTTCTGATATGTACGATTTTATGATATATGACTATTGAGCAGGAAGAAACATTTACAGTTTACGATTTAACCCTTCATGCCCAACTTTGTCGAAAGCCTGTGCAACATCCAGAAATATTGTCGAACAAACTTTTATCTCTTCTAGCGCTTTTTCAATTATATTGGTATTGGTAATTCGATGTACTTGATCAATCGTAGAGTGTTGATTTGGGAAACCGAACTGGATCAGGAATGAGTTGTTTTTCCTCGATAATTGGTTTCAAAAGCAGTTTCTCCAACAACTTTGACATAATCGGCAGCAATGATATTGGTCGATTTGATGTTGCTTCATGAGGCGCCTTACTTGGCTTTGGTGTCATAATGACTTCTGCAAATTTCCATGATGCTTTTATGAAAATAAAAATGAAGATGCTTTTGGGTTGTAGGAACGTCATCACTTATTTGTAAAATCCGCTGGGTATTTCTGAAATAACATATTGAAGGAGAATAGCTTAGACCCAATCTGTCGCTGCTATTACAAATGGGAAGATTTTTTTGCAAGTAGATCATTAAAGTTATTCTCAACTTTATTTTTTAATATTTCTTAAGTTCTTTTATTTTATAGAATTTTTCTTCTTTTCTATTTTAAACTTCTGAAAAATGAATAGGAAGAAAAAATTTTATAAAAAATGTTTTGCACTTAAAAAATTAAAAAAAAAATGGCGTAGAAGGTTTACACATGTGGCTAAATTTTAAGATGATCTTAAGAGGAGATCTAAGGAACAGGGAAACGTTCACTGTTTTTGCAGTACTTTAAAATCCTAAATTATACTTTCCGATAGCGTTATATTCATATACTTATCTGATGCACTAAGAAAATATTGTCGCTAGAGGATTTTGATACTCAAGAGCCCAGTCTTTATAACGAAATTTTTTATAGATTGAAATCCACTAAATACTTCTCTTACCATAAAATATTCATCAATATAATTTGAAATTTTGAAAATTATATTCCAATACGCAACATTTATTTAATCAACAACATAATTTCAAATTTATATATATCTGCGTAATTGGGTTTATGCTTTACCTTAAGATCTTAATTGGAGTTATGCTGTTGCGCAAATATGCTTTGGTGTTCTGGTGCTATTGCTAATTTACGTATATCAACCTGCTTTAACTTATTTTACTGGAAAAAAAAAAAATTCTGTAGTCAATTTATTTTAACGACTTTAAATGCTTTATTGGTATTACTCGCTTGCAGTTTACTGTTAACTAAACGATAGTTCAGATAAAAAGTTTAAAAGTACTACTGAACTATTAATGATAATAAACTGACAATAACCAACAACAATTAAATCTAAAAAAGGCAGTTTCTTCAAATGTTGGCAAAAAACTGTTGCCTAATACTTTTTAAATTTGTCAACAAAAATATATAAAATTTATACAATTTTACCATATTAAAAGAAATTGCATGAAAAAATCCTTTTTTTTTCGTTTAATAGATTTTAGACTTTAAATACAAAGAAGAGATTTTAATTTAAAGACATTGTGCTGCTTGTATAAAAGGTCTGTTCATTTACTTTTCTGACAAAAATTGCTACTGGAAAGAGATAAGGTAGTAATTGTAAAAGTGAAATCAGCTGACAAGAAAATAGAACACATCAATATTTCATATATAGACAAAAAAAAAATAAATAAAAAATTATAAATAATAAAACAGTTGTAAGAATATTTTTTAAAAGTCAAAAACGAAAATAAACTCCAGTCTGCGCGAAAACTACATGGCCATCATAATACCAGAACTAAATTGCTTAATTTCATTTAAAACAAAAATATTTAGTATTTTCAACTAAGTCTGTAGTCGTATTAAATAGCAATAAAAACAAAAGTAATTCTTACATGCATACAGACATTACAAACAATAACAAAATTGTTGAAATAAACAGTTCCCGCTGATACGAACCGAATAGTTTTAGGGACGGTGACTGAAGTGCAACATCGAGATATTGCCGCTTGCTTTGCTTAAACGTTTCAACCATTCGACAATTTACATTTCTGTGTCGGTGTTACGACAAAGTAATAAACGTAGTTGTAAAAATTTCCATTCACATACTTTTGGGTTTATACTATCCTCGGTCTAATAACATACATGAGGTCTATTGCCGAAATTCTGGTGAAGAATTACATTACGGACCAAGTAATATCTTATGTAAATCATAAGATTTCATTGCAGAACGCTGAGTCTTAAGTATTACGATTATTATTGGGAAATTCCAAATTTTGTTTACTTGCCACAACAAAGTATTTGCCTTATTAAATCACACCAACACATACATATATATGTATGTAATTACATTTAAAATCATATAAACTAGTATAATACGAATATTTACGCATTTACATAGAACTACATTTCACTCATAGATAAAAGCTTATTTCAACAAAGCAACCGAAAAAAATAATATATTTTCACTGATTAGCGTATGTGCATATGTGTGCATATACAAGTATGTATGGAAATCTTAATACATTGATATTTACATAGATTATTCTCTGAAATACTCAAGCAGTTCATATATACAAACATAATATTTTCCAATCATTCGCTTTCATTTAAATGCACTTTAAACAAACAAAAACAAATGCATGCAGACACAGATGCACGAATACTTCGATAACAACGCCAATGTAGTGATTTTAGCGTGGGTGGTAACATACTCCTTATAAAGCTTTTTGTGAAAAAAGTCTCAAGTGCACGAATACACAACGCAACTGCCGTATTCTCGTACGAAGCCAAACGCACACATGAGCACATGAGCATATGAGCACATTCGCACATACAAATACGTGAATACGTACGAAGCACTTGTGATAAGTATTGCGCAGGTTGGCCGAGGGTATGACCAGCAACAATAACAAACAATTCAATAGAAATGTACGAAATTGATAGCAGTGTGACCAGAATTGAAAAACTACTACAACAAATCGTATTTAAGCAAATTGCTGTCTTACTTCAAAATATACCAGAGTGTTAAAAATTTAGGTCACAATTTTTCAACATCCTTCTCAATTGGCAAATATTATTGGGCATAATTTCAAGTTTTCGTGAAGTGATTTTATACTTGATGTATCCAAGAATAAGCGCAGGATAAAGAAATTTTTTAAGAAAGATGAACTCTCTTTTCTGTCAAATATTTCTTTTATTATTCAGTCATATGTTTACATAATTATGATTGTGATAAAATAATACAAAACCTTATGAATTATTTTATTACAATTTCGAATTTTTACAATAACTTTCCTTTCGCTTTAGGTTTTTAATTAAATGCAAATAAAGAAAATAATTTTTCCAAAATTAACTTTGTCAATTTAATTTATTTAATTCAATTATTTTTAAACAAAATTTTTGCCATTTAAAACACATGAAGTTGATTCTGAAAACTTGTGTACAAACGCGATTTGAAACTTTTTGCATTTTTATTTGTAGAAGCCCAAATGGAATATTTTTGGTCAAGAACATCAAGGATAAGTTTCCTTAAACATTTTTTATTTTATTCAATTTTACTGCAAAAAATCTATTAATTCTTATGAGGTGGCAAAAAAAAAAAAATTGTTGTGTAAAAAATCGGCAACGTGATCATGAATTTTCTAGCGGCTTTTAAGTAAATCCCAGTTATGAAAATTATATTAAGAAATTTGTCAAGCAAAATGCCTCAATGGCCACACTGCTGAATGCTCAGATTGAGAAGGCAACAGTAGATGCAGCCAGCCAGCACCTCTTGCCTGCTTGAGTGTGTATGCCTGATTGTAATTCTTCATACCCAAACAAATTTTTATTTTTGTTTTTGCGTTGAAGTTGTAGTTGTAGTTGTGTTGTAGTTGTGTGTGTGGCCTTCTTCTCTTAATTATGTAGCAAAGAAAATCAAATACAAAATCCCCTTAATGATAAAGCATTTGTGTGCATCATTATTTTTATCGCAATGTGGCACGAGATAATAAAAAATAGGAATAAATTTACATAAGAAATGAAAAAAAGACTGTGAGTGTGTGTGTTTGAGCAAAGTGAATGTAAATAGAGATAAAATATGAATAAATACAATTTGTCGTGAGCGTGTTGAAAATAATAATTTGAAAGAAAAAAAGTTTGTGTATGCGTGTGTGTGTGTTTGTGTGCGCGTGTGTGTGTGTACGTTGTTTTTAATTTGTTTTTAAAGCTGCTTTCAAATTTTCAAAGAAATTATAAAATTTCAATTGAGCTAACCAATCCATACGTAGTTATATTTCCATGGAGAACTCAAAAACTTGAGCCAAATGAATAAAATGCTTACAGGGGTACAATCCCATTAAATACTTTTGAATATTTTATGTACACTGCTCTCTATGACTTGGGCCCGCAACTTCTTCAAAATATGTATCTACTTCTGAATTTATTTGCAACAGCTATTTCCTTTAAATAAAATTTTTTGGAACCTTAACTTAGAGAAACACATGCACATACACACATGTAGTAGAAAATCCATACCAATCAACTGCAATAATTGCAAGATTCCAAAGAAATTGACAGCGTACTTACAAGTAAGGTGAATTTCCAAATTCCCAATTCTACATTATTTAAACAGACAATATACTGGTGAAGAAGACAACAAGTTTGCATGATTCACTATCAAAGCAAAAGCACAAATTTAAAAAAAAAAAACTTAAAAAGGGACTTAAAATAATCGCAAACTTAAAATTTGTTTTAAAAAATTATCATATAAAAAAATTTTAGTGGAAGCGTTTGTTCAAAACTTTCATAAGCAACAGATTTACAATGCAGATAAGTCAGGCCTATTTTGGAAACTTTTGTATGAAAAGAGAATTCGGCGCTCGGAACATAAGTAGAGAAAATCAACGTGTAACATTGCTGGCATATGAAAAGCCCTATAGAATATAATATTGAAAATCTTATGACGATTGAACAATCAAAAGAACTTTGTTATATGATTATTATGTATAGATACAACAACAGTGCTCGCTTAACGCTGGCGGTTTTTGAGTAATCTTATTATTTGTTTTCCAATATTTAAAGCACGAATTTAAGCAATAAATTAATATTACAATGAAATAAAAGTATTTATTACTTGCTGCGGCATCTACGAAACGTGCTCAAGGACTGTTGATCAAAGCGAGTTCCTACTGTATTTAATAAAAGAAATTTGTCAAATTTGTCAAATTTGTCAATCTGAACATGTAGATGCGGTGAGCTTCTTCACACCTTCAAAAAATTGTAAAAAATTAATAAAAATAGGGATTGGATTTTTAGAGTAAAATAGTAAAATATCTTTAAATTTGCAGGAGGAGTACTATCCGCATAATAAGTTCCCCAGTGAAAGGGCTTCTAATATTATTTACAGATAATAGTTAATAATTTTGCAATGTAAGAAGATTGTTTTCCATGTGACAAAAAGGCTAGGAATTTCAATTTAAGCAGGCTGTTAAAAAAATATTGATACCGAAAAAAATTTAAAGACTTTTACAGTTTTCAAAATTTTTACTGGCAATTATTTTTAATAGTAATGTATTGGTCTTCTTCTTCCTCATGGCAATTTTTTATAATTAGTACTAGTCTCTTCTATTTTATGGTTAAACGTTTATTTACATATTCAAAACTTCAAGATACAAAACGGATTCGTAGTCGTGTTTATATTTTAAGCTCCTTTTTTTATAACTGGGCAGGCAGCCCTTAAAATATCGGAAGAAAAAAGAAAATAATTCCGGGAATTAGTTATAAACAAATAAAACCCTGGAAAATTTCATAACATCCCGCATGCGCGCATCGAAATTTCAGAAATTAAAATACTACGAGTTCGCCATTAAGATTTCAAACTTTCGTGTTTCGTCTAGCTTTACGCTTCCTCTTGGTACTGACAATATATGAAGCAATCTGCTCTATGTGATTTTGTTTTGGTATTCGGAAAATTAGTTTAAATTTATAGTTTGCTTGGTTTATAACTACATTAGCAAAAGCGATACTTCGCTATATAAAAATAGCAGCGATAGATAACTTGTCTGTAGTAAAAACTAAACCAAAAAAGAAAAAATAAAAATAAAAAAAAAAATAAATATTCCTGTTGATTAAATTAGTATATTGTGTTGTTTGGAACCTTTCTAAAGACTTGATGTAATTCTGTTCTTGAAATTCTCAATCGGTTCTTGAAACTATTAGGATTATTTTTCCAATCTTAGCACCAATCGAAAGGCTGGCATCTACACTGCTTCAATCACATTACAGAGAAAATAAATCAGTTTAAGTGATGGAAAGTGTTACTGCTAAAAATCAAAATGCTTAATTTGAAAAGAAATGCCTGATAAATTTCAATAATAGATATAATATAAACAATAATGTAAATAACTGCTTCAAAGATAATTTTTAATTATTTTTATGCAAAAGCCAAGAAAATTGTATATGTACAGACATTCGAGTATGTAAGTGTTTCTGTCCGCTAATGAGCCAAACAACTTTAGACCCAACGAACCAGTCGCCCGTCTATCCACCCATTTAAAGTTGTGCACATTCACCTGTATTGCACACACCAGGTTACAATGGAAGCACACAGGCAACCGGCAATAGGTAACTGCCACACAATTATTCATCAACATAAATTCCGTATGAATGTGAGATTTTTCTCACATTAACAACCATAAAGATTTTGTATAAATAAGAAAATAAATTCAATTATTTGCCATAATCATCTATGGTGTTGTTGGCACAATAAGCATCAGCATCATTATTATCGCCATATCACCACTCTCTCTGCAACAATTATTATGATGCCTAAATAATGTGCATATAACGCATATTTTCCTTTCCCCGCTCCCGTTTTTTAAAACTTATTCGTCGGGATTTTGTGTACCCGACAAATACGAATGCTACGAGCTCTGCTTTTTTATTTTTGCAATAAATTAATGAAAAGCAAAAAACAGGAGCTACAGGGAATGCAATACAACTAACGAGCAAATCAAAGCCAAAAACAAAAAAATATATATTTTAAAAATCTCATTTAGCTATTTTGGTTTCCCCGTTTGATAAGAATGAAATCTGATTTAAGTTGGATGAAGTGTGAAACGTGCACATGCATGCATATGGATAGGTGTATGTACTCGTACGTATGGCTCTGTGAAATTGCTATTACGAAGTCTCATAACACTACATGCATTTAAATATGCTGTAAAAACGTTAACATTCTTGTATACTGTTTTTTTCTCTGTCTCTTTAATTTCAGTGGTTGATGTTGATGTGAGGCAGTTCTTTCCTTTTTATACCCAGAAACGTCCCATTTGTTTTTCACTCTCGAATCACACATAAGAACACATCAATTTACGCACCAATTTACAATCAAAGCCATTTGATACGGATGACACACCAGCGTTGCCACTCCGTTTTGGGAATGTTTCCCCCCATTTTCTTTTAATGGTAAAAGGTAGGAAAGATGCTTCCATTGGTTTATGTTTTTAATATTACATTTTTACTTTTTCGGAAAAAATCACTTTCTATCACACTCCAAATGTTTAATTAGTGCAATAAATGCTGTGCCAGTTCTCTACAGGACGTCTGTGCTGGTTTGAAAGCGTGCTCACATCTACATCAATAGGTTTTGAAGTTTAGACATTTCAATATGGAGCAGGACATTGTTGTTTTTTTTATACCCATAAGGCTTACGGAGTATGATTAGAGGCCATAATCTGATATACAAACATACACACAAATACCAGCATCTTTGATCTGGCAACACAGCACTTGCAAATAGTTTCACGTCAACGTTAGATGAGGTTTTTGGCAGAGATTTTTATACATTTTCCTGATCCTGATTACAATAAAGCGATGATGACGATGACTATGGTAATAAATAACAGTGATGAAACAGGAACAACAACATAAATGTAAATTAAGAAAGAAAATAAAAAACTGACTGCTGATTTATTTTGTTTTTTTCGTCATGTTTTTGTAGTTGTTTATTGCAGCGCATGCCGACTGCAATCTGAATTTTTAATTCGGTTCAGCTTGTCTTCCCATGCAATTGCATTGTGTTTGTTACTTTCCCCACCGCACTCTCCGGTCAATACACTCATTCATGTTAGGTTTCTATAGGCTTTTACTTCATGTACTGACGTACAACTGAATGCATACATACACACATACACGCGTCCATACACGAGCAGATAAACATGGATGTACTACGAAGTACATGTTTTTATGTGGTAACTTCTCTTTTTCATATATTTCCTTCAAATTTAAATTAAGAAAAAACTTCTCGCACCACAATGTACACTCGCGCACTAACGCAATATTAATATTATCACTTACACATGTGCATACGTATAGGTGTATATCCCACACTAGACCCACTCACATAAAACCTTATATTGATTAGCTGTATAATTTATCTTTAGATCACTCGAGCAGGCCAGATAGTATAACTGGAACCAAATTTTCATTAAAAAACATTAACTGCAAGAAACTTTTATCTTAGTCATATAATATGAGAAAAATTGAATAATAATAATAAATTCTACATAAATAAAAAATAAAAAATATGATTTCAATATGGAGCAGGACATTGTTGTTTTTTTTATACCCATAAGGCTTACGGAGTATGATTAGAGGAGTATGATTTGCTCGTGCAGACCAAAATCTATGAAAAGAATAAAAAAAAACATCGAAGTTAATGAGAGAATATTCTAAATGATGTTTAATTGAAAATGGCTGTCGCTGGCTTAATTGCCCACAAAATTGTCTATTTTAAAAAAACAAATGCAAACAAAAAAAAAAAAAAAAATTGAAAAATTGTGAAAAATGAAGCAAAAAATATTAAACTTGACTGTCTCAATTAAAGGGACTCACTCATATTATGATTGAAGCATAAAAAATATTCGTTTAATATTTATTTTTAATTTTTAGCCATGTTGAGGAGAATTTTTTTTTAATTTATTTATATATGTTTATTTTTCTAAAGCATTTAGGTGTGTTGCAATCAAAATCGCTTTCAGAAAAGAACAAATTTAATACGAGTACATACTGTATATCCGTACAGTGCTGTTATCCATAAGGGGTGAATTAGCCTAATGTACATACTAGCCGTACTTGCAGTAAAGGATGGATAAATACTACACAGTGAGTAGAGCAACCAAATTTTTTTTCAAGGGCTTTATTAATGCGTCACGATTTCATTTCTAATATTTTTTTCATTTTCATTTAAAGGAACACCAAAAAACACAAGACATAAAAGCAACAGCTTCCACTCTTATTACATACCTGCATACATACTAAATACATATTCTCTCTGACGGTTTGTCGTCAGCCTTGTGTTTGCATCAGATATTTTATTTTTGTTTAAAGGCTTTTGACATCACAATTCTAACTGCAAACACACACACACACTCACACACAATTTGTGAAACCCAAAATTTCTACAATGTGCCATAAGCAGATCCTATTAAAGGTTTTGTTTTTTATATGTGTTGTTGTTGTTCGTGTTTGAATTTTATTTTAATGCTTGAAATGATGAAGTTGACGGCAGATGTTTTTATTTCCTACTCGTTCTTACTCTCGTTTCGGTTTTCATAATTTGCAGAGTTGTCGACATCACTTGCACATCCTTTTCAGTCATTCGTAATGAGAAAATTTTTTTCGCTTCACCAGTAACTAAAATTATGGCAACTCTCTGTGTTTTGCCCAACAAAGAATTGCCCAACAGTTCTGATGCCCGTAGCCATTTTGGTCTGATTTAACCAACCAGCAAATTATGCTAGATATGTGAATATGTGAATATCAGCGGGAAATTGATTTTATTTTCACTCGTTCATACATTTGTCTTATTAGTGTGTGATTGAATGAGTTACCACGTTCCGAATAAAACCTCAATTGAGAACACTACAGGCTATCAAGCGACCGATGCTAAACATTATCCAACTTAAGTTTCAACAATAAACTTCTTGGGCTCATTAATAAGTATCCATAACAGAATGAATTACTGCGCAACGGGCTGCAGTTGTGTACATTTAGTGTGAAGTCACTTTAGTGTGAAGTCACTTTAGTGTGAAGTCACTTAATTATCATGAACTGGCAAATTTAATTTAACTGCATTAAATGGAAAATGAATTCTGGCGTTGGGAAACATTACCAGTAAAGGATTTCTTTTAAATATAGGAAATGGGGAATATTCAATAACATCCAAGGTCTTCAACTTATTTCCCAGTTCAGTAAAGAATGATATTCATTAGTTAATTAAATTACATTAATATTAATTTATTACTATTTTATTTTGCTGGCTTTCGGTGATCGCTCTTTTAAATCGTGATCCGAACTTTAAACCTCACGCTGGAAAACATTAAATAATTATTCGAAATTAATGGTCTTAAGACACTGACATTTCAAATATAAAATATTTCCTACCGGTTAGCCTCCGATGTGAGATATACGAGACTATATTTCTTTTGATATACATACATACTTATTTATATATGTATTATGATTCTTGCAGTATGTTTAAATTTGTAAACTAATTAAATTTCCTAAATTAATGTTTATTAATTAAACTGAATTTTTTAGTTTCAAAATTAAATTACATCCTGTAAAAAATAACAAATTCTTTTATCAAATTATCTTTTTCATATTTATTTTTACACAAAATTTGTTTCTTATACATAAAAAAGTTTATTAAATAGCCATAAAGAAACGTAATTAAATTGCTAAAAATTGTTATTCGAATTTGTAGAAGATTTTCAATTCCTACTATTTAAGGATTTTTCAGTAAAAATATTGCATGTAGCACACACACACTCTTACATACATACATACATACATATGTAACTATATGAGGTGAATATGTGGTTAGCTGGGTAGGTAGTGTGTGCACATAGTGCTATTGCTTCTGTAAATGGAATTGTGACAGGCAGTTGCTGTCTCTGCTTGTTTTTTAACGCTTTCAGCTCTCTTACACAGAGTTAATGATTCGGTTGTAGTTTCTTCTTCCTCGCCTTTCCATTTTTGTATAATCATCCTTATTTTTTGCTTTCCTTTCAGATTAAATAATACACATGCACACACATAGTTATATATATGTATGTATATGTATATGCACCCAAACGTATGTCAGGTTTGTTCACGCTGCGGATGGGTGTTTAGTATTTATTTAAACGTGTATGGTTGGCACGTTGGCTGGTTGGTTGGTTGTGTGTTTGTCTGTCTAACAGCTTTTATTTAGTTTGCTTGTCACATACAAGAACTTAATGTTTGGCCACTTATTGAAATTACAATTTCATGTGTGCGCTTGTTTATGCTACTTACTTTGACTGCAGCAGAGACGTGGCTCAACTTTTTTGTCCTCTAAGAATTTCCAATGGCAAAGTATTTTTTAAAATGTATGAACATCTTTATTAAATTCTCTATAAAAAAAGTTTATAAAATTATGAATGATCCAATGTGGCCCCAATGATCGACATGTGAAACATAATTTAAGATCTTTAGAAGGGCATCCCACAGAAATATGCAAAATAGTGTATCCTTAAGAATTATTAACAGAAATGTTTATTTTACTTGATACCCCAAAAATGTATTCTCTATTAAATGGAGATTTTTTAATGGTTAAAAAAACCTGGGGGGCAGCTTTGCTAAACCCCCACTAACAACGCACTCTGTTACGTTTGTGCTACTCAGAAAACACAACATTAATGATGGCAATGTATGGTATTATATTTTTTTTAGCTAACTTAACATGTAAAGCTTTCGGATTCTCCGAAAGAAAAATCCAGGGTCTAAGCAGTAATCGAAGCCGCGACCTCCGGTTTAGTAAATCAAAAAAAGCTTAAATTCTATTTTTAAGCCCTAAAATAGAAATGGAAATGAAAATAGAAAACTATATTATGGCTTTTCTCCGGCTTATGAAAACTGTCAGAAAATTTAACATTATATATAATGAAACGAAATCGAGAGCAGATTAAAAACTAGATGACGGTCTCATTACCAATAAAAATTACTGCATGGAATGAACAATTTATTTACATTTGTCGTCTCGCAATGCCACACCAAAAATAGTAAAAAGTTTGAAAGTTGAAATTTAATTTTATATTTTACAAATGCGAATTTAATTCGATTTAACGAAATTGTATGCTTGCGTTGTACATAAAAACGAGCGTGATTCTGAGATAAACAATATACTGAATTGCTACACCACTGAACTGTAATTTTACAGACCGCCGTCACATTTTCGTCCTGTTCAGCCTTGTTCTCCTCAAACTGCTAAATTTGCAAACAACATACCAAAAATAAAAGCCAAGTATATTTCAACGAACATAAATGTGTACGAGTATGTACGAGTATGTACGAGTATTTGTGTGTACTCAATGTTTCTGTTCTGTGTGCATTGGAACGGCTCGGCTGGGTAGAGCAGATACAAAAGTATCAGCAAGCCTGTGTTAGTTTGAGTGTGTATCATCTGGTATATGAATATACTGTAACACGAAAAGAGTGGATGGAATTGAAGTACAATAAGTTTCTTCTAAATAAAAAGTACTACTTTTTTCGCATCAAGATAATTGTTTTTTACACAAACTTTTTCAACCGATACAGAAATGTTTGATCTGGTTATATTTCTAATTTCAATAGAGAACAGCGAGCAAGCAGATTTAAAACTCAAAGTAAACGTTTTCCCTCTGCATGGGCATAAAGTACCCAAATTCGTACCTTTCCTTCCGTTACAATTCAAACATTTCGTACTGAAGCCATCCATATGCGACAGTTGGATTGAACAAAATAGGTAACAACAACAATGTATTTATACCTGCGTAGATACATAGAATGTATGTACATACATACATACACACATCTCTTCCCTTCCGTACGATTACCGCTGATATTAAAATTAAGAAAAAGTATAACATAGAACAACTACACAAACAAGTAAAAATATTAAAGTCGTTAAGGAAAACCAAAAAAAAAAAGAAAAATGAAATAAAATAAACGTTGAAATAAAAGTTTGTGTGCTGTTTTGATATCGCATTCGCATCGTATCGTTGCATTGAATTTAAATCCATGTTTACGTTCATGGTGCAGGGAGTGTGTGTGTGGATGTGTGAGTGTGTGTTTTGGTATGCGAGTGAGCTTGTATCTGCTAAATCCAAACTTCCAACGCAAGTCGTTAACGTCTTTCTTTCGTTATATACAGAGAGCACAATCACGCTCATTACGTTTGTATGCAAGTATGTTTGTCAATACATTCATACATAAATATGTATGTACATATGTACGCTTGCATGATTGTGCATAGAGTGTATTTGTATAATTTTTAGATTGAATGTGAGATAAATATACTGGCACAGAATTTCATTTATTTTTTGTGTATGTTTGTACATATGTATTTGTTCATGCGTGAACATACACATTCTTACATCCATACATAAATATGTTTGTACATACATACGCATGTATGGTTAGTGAAAAAGAATCATGTTATCTTTTAGTTACATTCGAGTACACATTCAATGTATGTACATATGGACGTGTGTGTATGGGTATAAATGTATATATAAACTTACATAACGAAGTAATAAATATGATGTGCGCTTGTAGGAACTAATCTCGTTGTTGCTATTTAATTAAAGAAGACATTCCCCCCTGGCTTTGTTTATAAAAACTTTCAAAATATAGTGTGCGTACACGACCGTATGGATGCATAATGTACGAGAATTCAGTAAATAAAGAGTAATCGACATACAGCCATATATATATCTATATATACATTCGTGCATAAGTAAATATGTATATTAAGAAGCATAGAAATAAAACATACACACATACGCGTGTGCTGAGTTAAGTCGTCGGTAAGTGTATATCACCATGTGTGTAGTTAATTGCGGCATATGAACTAAATTACTGGGTGCGAACTACATACCATACCCAAACATATTTGTGGATGTGTGTGCATGCATTGTGTACATACGTGTGTTTACGAAAGCATTTTAAATTAAAAACGATCTAGTCAGCTTTATAGAATTGAAAGACACAATAAAAAATAATTTGAAAACATTAGTTAGGAGTAAGAAGAAGAGCGAAAAGGGCATTTCTGGTTGTTGGCTACTGTGCAATCAGTTGTATACGCCTAGAACAGTGTAACGTTCCCTTTAAATTTAATATCAAAATGTTCACTCGCATTCCCTCTTATCTGAAAAGCGCTCTTACAATACAATAGCGTTCTATTGTAAAAATATAATACTTTGCAATACTGAAAAATGCAATAAATCGGAAAAAATTAAAAAAAATTTCCAAATATTGCAATAGTTATTACTTGAAAAAATAATTTTTTACTCACGAAGTTATAAAAATGCGATATTGTAAAATGTTATGTGAAAAAATCAATTTTAAGACCAAATTGCAGTAACGGCCCTAAAAGTCACGAATACATACATACATACAAATAAAATACAATTTCTTGGCCCCGTCTATAAAATGTACGATATTTCTGAAAACAACCCGCTGTAGGTTGTAAAAAAGTCGCCTAAAGTTAACGTATTAAGAAGATTTTATTCCGCTTGACTTGATTTCATAACAAATTTTCCGATGAAGCAAAAATTTTATTCCAGTGGAAAACTAGATTCTCTTCTTCAATAATACATTTCGTCATTGGAGGTTTTCCCACACTTAAATCGTCTATTAAAACGCTTTTCAATAGGAATATATCCGATACACTGTGTGCTTGAAACGAACAATAATAAAAACTTCGTTAATTTTCTAATCTCTTTCGAAACAGTGTTACCACAAGTTAAATACAAAATTACACAATTTATAAAAATAAAATTGTGTATTACGGCATAAGTTAATTAAACACACGTTAAAAAATTTCGCCAAAGAAAATTGCATATTATATAGAACACTGATACAAGACCAGTAATTTCTTAAATCGGTTTCCTTTTTAATTAATTAAGTTTTTCTTTGAAATAAACTTCTTTTAGTTTTTTATTAGTATATTTTTTTTGTATTATTATTATTATTATTATTAATATTATTATTCAACGAATGCAAAAAAAAATATTTCACATGTCATTACTGGCTCACTTGGAGAACTTAAAAGGACCAATCAGCTGTTAGATGATACCATTTTACCATCTTACTAAATAGGTTCTGGCAACACTGTCTCTAAACAGTTACGTGTATTTTGAAATTTTCCTACAAGCCGCACTAAGAGACATACGAATACACAAGCAGACATATGTACATATATACGTAGATAGAGCACATAATAAACAATAACAACGTGCAGTTGATATCTCTACAGGATAATATTGATAATTCCAGGAATTTCAAACTCAACTGGATGTTTTTTCCATCATTTTTTTATCTTGCTTCCCTTGATTCGTCTTTATTTAACAGCACGTTTACGCATTTTAGTATTTAAAAAAACGACTAGAGCCGAAGGCAACAAACGACCCTCTACTGGGAAAAGTGTACAAGGCAACGAAAAAAGCAAATGTGTATGTAAATAAACAAGCAAAAGGAAAAAAAGAAACAAAAAAAAAAAAAGAAAAAAATATATATTAAGCAAAAAGGGAAGGAAAACATGAATCGAGGACACTGATACACATAGAAAACAAATTGATATGAAGTATATACTAAACACACATATAAAATGTTTTATATAAAGAGAGAAGGAATATGTATTCGTGCATATAAAGTAATATGAGTATCCTTAGAAACGGAAGAGTGGAGAGGATTTTTCATGGAATTATTAACCGGCATTAAACATTCGAATAAATAGGAATAAAGCACCATGACAACTCAGTCAGTGAGGATTTATGGGCGAATGTGTACACAAGCACATTGTGTATGGATGTAGAAGTGTGAATATGGGAGAGGGAATGGTTGTCTGAACAATTGGAGAATTTCTCTGTAATTGTACGTTTTCACATTACTTGCATTGTATAGTAATGTATATCATATACACATTTATTCATTTCCCCATCCTTTTCGTTTGCGTATCCAATTCAGAGCCTTTATGCTTCCTTACGTCCCCGCAAGAATAGGACTGGGCTTGCTAGTGTGTGTGCGTACAAATCCTTTTAGTAAATAAGTGTCCTTTCTTATGATGTCGCATTACTTGTTTCTTTCTTTTTGTGCAAATTCATATCAAAGGTTACATTTGAGTGAATCTGAACAAAAAGTTTTTCTCTAACGAGCAGGAACAACAAAGGAAATCGTTTCCTTTTGAATTCCAAGGAAGTTGGTTGTATTTCAAATACTTCTTTCATTGATTACAGTTAATGTGGAATCATGCTTTCGTATTTTCGATGCAAAATATGTAAGAGTTGCCTGCCGCTGTTGTCTTTGCTACTCCTGTATTATCTTTTTGTTTCAAGATAAATATTTTTCCACAATCTTCCTTAAATTTTTTTAAGGATCTTTTCATTCTACAAAAACTGCGGTTGGCTCAGTTTTGCATAAATTACCACTCATACAATTTATATATTTAAAGACGTTTAATGAAAATTTCATTAAATTAAAGCTTTTCCATTTTTAATAAAACCCTTTAATGGCGAATTTATTCAATATGTACAACCGAAAGGAATAACACAATATTGTAAAGCCGTAATTATGCATTAGTTTTTTTTTTTTTTCATTTCAAATAAATTTTATTTTGATGTTAATAAAAAAATTAATTTAAATTGATAAATTAGTTTTTACGCAAAAGATGGACATTTTTTAAACATTCAAAATATTCGTTTCCTAAAAATGCGCGCCGATTGTTAACGAATTGTGAGTGAAAATAAAGTTTTTATAATAATCTTTTTATAAAAACTTAAGAATCACACAGTGAAATTAATAAAACAAAATGTCCTAAACAATTAATTCAAACTCAATTTCTTCAATAAACTGTTCGAAATGAATTTGTATTTTTCATAGTGTGTATTACTGCTTTCATACAAACTACACTGATGTTTGAGAAATGAACCCATACAATCCTCTATGGTTTGTTCTATGTTTGCTCTTGGAAGCAATCTTGTCGAAATGACCTTGTAGTGGTTGCACTATCAAATAAAAATGATGCGAATATTTATAAATTCACGTGCTTGAAATCAATTAAGACTTGTCACAGAAGTGTAACACACAGCTAAATTGTTAGTACGCACTATCACTCTATTACCAGCTGACATGCCGCATGACAAATCGTGCGTTTGAGTTGGATAGTGAATCCATCCGTTTAGTATTACTGAGCCTGAAAAGTATGGATAATATTCGTATATTTTAATAAACTATAAAAAGTGCTCCAAGCTTGTTCATCGGAATTAAATAAATAAAATAAAAGAGTAGGATAAATATCCTGCCATCTTAAGGATAATTCATTTTAAGCATTTCGTTGTTGCAGCTAATGAGCTCGTTGAAATTTCTGATAATTTTTTCTGCTAAAGCAAATGCATTTAAATACCTCGTTGGCAGTTACACGAATATCTGCAAGCTACTTTAAGAAGGCGGATATTCGGATACACGTTTCTATTCATATTTAAATTTCAAATTAATTATCTTAATTATTACCAGGATACGAAGAAACCATTTCTTGGATGGGTACACTATATTAAATCACTGTGCACATTGCACTGAATAAATTAACGCCCGTCCGTAATAGTTTGGACAGGAGTGCGTCAAATAGGAATAACGCACTCGCTATTTCAGTTGGCGTAATTTTGTAAGATCCAAAGAAAATTTCATTTGCAGCAAATTATTATCAAAGCAATTATACGAAGATCATGATATGTAAGCAAATATGGCGTAGTGCAATGTACTAGACTTAATTTTTCCCCTCCGTTTTCTCATTTTTTACTTTGCTTTTTCATACTTAATTGCATTTTCATTCTTTCCTTTTATTTATACATATTTCCATGTAAAGAAAATGTTGAATTACGGTGTTGCGTAAATGATTTTTTTTTTTCTGCAAAGCTTTTCGCTTGTCTCCAAAAAACGCGACGAGTAGGCTAACTCCTGCTCAGTTACCAAATAGTTATCCGCCCCATTTATATACTGAAAATATTGATCTCTTGGAAATGTAATAATCTGGCTACGCTTCAACTTTCGTGAAAATGTTCGATCTCATTTAAGGCTTTTCACGGAAAAGATTCACACATTTCCACTAATTTCCAAATACTTTTCTAAAAGATATTTCTTTTTAAGAAAAAACATATTCTTTTTTGAAAATCTATTTCCGTTTCCTCCCATATACTATTTGCTTTTGTTAACTTAAATATTCTGAAGAAGCAGCGCGGATACAATGGAAAAGTAGACAAAGTAAATATTCAGAATATTTAAAAAAGGTAGTAATAAAAAACTGTACAGGAAGTCGCCGTACGCGTAATCAAAGTCAGAAGCCCAGCAAACTTTAATAGATTATAAAAATTATAAAAAAATAAAAATAAAAAAATAAATTCGTATCCACAATTGGAGATAAAAGAACTTGAGGATTACTTGAGGATTACTTTCGGAGAATGTGTTTAATAAATTTTGAGAGCCTGCTTTGGTATACGAGTGTAAAAAAGGGAAATTATTTAATCAACAATGCTTTGGGTTCCAGAGCGCAGGGCTTTTTAAATGGTATTGGAGAAATTATAATTTTTTTTATTCAATTTCAATTGGGCAAGATTTTCAGATATCTGAGAGTGATATAGAAAATATCATATTTTTAATTGCGTATTTGATGATTGCTGCAGATTTTCACAGTAATTCTTATTTAGTATTAAAAGTTTTTTATATAAATAACGTATCCAACTATTAATGCAGATGAGTTAATACTATTTTTGCTCTCTTAGTTGAGACTTAAGCAAAGGAAAAAATAAAGCAAAGAGAAAAAATATGTTCTGTAAAGTTTGTTTACACTGATTTTTTTTGAATGGAATATTTTTAATCCATTTTAAATTAAAAACGCATTACATTCCCAAATTTATAAATGAATTAATTCAAATGTTCAGTTTCAACATTGAAGCGGATTGCTACATAGTGTCAGTTGGATGCCAGGCGAAATCTGGAGATTTAAGCAAATCGCCAATGGATAAAGGAATAAAAATGTTTTCACTGACTCTGAAAGTAATGCTCTCGTATGCAAGTCTGGTCTTAGCAGTGGAGAATAAACAGTTAAATTTTTCGTGGACGAAATTTTGATATAATCTAAAAAGACAAAAAAAATTTTGTTTGTATGACACTATGTTAGCAAGGATTTTCGACTCCAGCTTATTCCCCAAATTCCCCTTATTCCCTGCCAATGTGTTTTGTGTGTGTTAATGTTTGTATCAATACAGTGCAATTTAAAAAGACAATAAATTTTAATTTTTATATGTAATTCCCATAAAAAGACATTAAGAATTATTATATAAAGGAATATTTCGTTGCTTGTTTTAAAGGTTTTTATATGGTTATTAATGGGGTTGCGTTCAAAACAGGAAGGGTATAAAAAATGTCAGCTGTCCTCTCGAGGCAGTAAACTGATAAACAAATTTGCTTTGGAGCGTTCCTTCGAATTTGAAATACATACATTTACGAATTTGTCTGTCCGTTAAGAGTGCATACAAATGCAAAACACACAAACGTAGTATTAATTAATATGCGAAACACGCTGAAGAACTTCATGCCGTACGTACATTTCGGCTTTTTTTAAATCCTCCCTCATTTTTGAATTTTCGTACTCGGTTTTATTTAAGAATTTCTCCAGGTACGTACACACACATGCACACATTTCTATGAACTCGTATGTGTGCATGTCATATTCGTGTATGCAAGCAAGGATATCAAAACTGCATTTGGCTCTTGCCGTTTTTGTTGTTGGTGCTGTTTCAGAACGCTGGGTGTCTATTCTCCGCATGAGCATAATTGCATTTGTTTGATGTGAAGGGAATTTGCCTGCAAGGAAATAGTAAAATATAGTACGAACTATAGCCTAATGAATTTCCATTAAAATTGGCTTAAAATTTCATATATTTTCAGTTGATTTATTACTTGCACCGCATGCCTATTATTTTGCAGTAATAAAAATATTTTAATGGATGTAAAATGTCGTTTGCTCAACTTCATAAGCAGACTCTCTGCCTTCAGGAAGTGCGTTTAAATCGTTTCGTCTACCACACCTTCTCTGCAATTTTTCCTGATATTTGTAAATATTCAGGATAATATTTTATATACAAGTATTTTGTAATTGCAAACGGGCCCATTGTGAATCATAATTGTTAATTTATTTTCAATTCAATTATACATAATAAGAAATGCTTAAATTATATTTTCGGTGTTAATGGCAGATTCATTTTTTACGCTCTGCCATTTACAATTAAATTAATCATTATATTTTTATAGGAAACTTTTTTAACTCCGAACTTCAATCCATTTAGCGACGTGATGAGAATTTAAGTAGAACAGTTTGTTGTCATGCACCAGCCAGCGCTTTCGAAATCAATAGTAATGAAATTATCAAAATTGTATCAAATTACACCCTTTTCTTTGCGCCATTTCATATTTAATAAATCCGCACACAAACAAACACTCACAAATTCTTTTATATTCCACATCCCACACCGCTGTTTCGTGTCGTTGGTGGCGACATTACCATCTTCATACACTGCAGGAAACCTCTATTTGTGTTCATGTAAGAGCGAACCAATAAAACTCATAAAATTCTAAAAGACATTTCATAGAATTAATGACAAATAAAAGAAGAAAAATATTGTTTTTCATTATATAGAATTGAAAATTGAGGAGCGATATGTTTCTATTTAAAGAGATTAAAACTCGTTGTATTGTTTCATTCTTCTTCGATAAGATCGTTTTGATTCGCCATTATCTCAAATATCATTACAGTCGCAGTAGGTGGCGGCAACGTTTTGTGTTCCTTGTAAAGAACCCGCAAAATTAGAAAGAAATGCAAAGGAAAGGAAAACACAAACACGAACAAAAATAAAAGCAAATTGAGTTTTTGGTTGTCGTCTTTGTTTTTCATTTTCATTTTCATTTTAATTTTAGGCCGTCTAGATCAAAGGCGATTTGAAACGGGCATTTTCATGGGAAAGCAAATGCTTCTCTTAGTTGTCTAGAGTTAACATTGGCAGTTTTCGCAATATGGCAACCCCAAACGATGAACCACACTCACAAGATGGAATCGACCACATTTTAATGAAAGAAATTCATTTTCTTACGAGTTATAAATCACTTTCAGCACAAACACTTTTCCTACATCTTCGGAAATGTTTCCCAAAATTCACAACAACAAAAAAATAGCAAAATTTCATTTATTTTTTTTAAATTTAAAACTTTTTGAAATTCCATTACGTAAAAGCAAAACTGCTACGAAATCCTGCAAAACTGCTTTTTAGACTCGAGTTATAAATTACTTTCAGCACAAACACTTTTCCTACATCTTCGGAAATGTTTCCCAAAATTCACAACAACAAAAAAAATAGCAAAATTTCATTTATTTTTTTTTTAAATTTCAAAATCTTTGAAATTCTATTACGTAAAAGCAGTTTAGTTTATATTTGTTTTTTAAATTTCAAACTTTTTGAAATTCTATTACGTAAAAGCAAAACTGCTACGAAATCCTGCAAAACTGTTCTTTGGACTCGAGCACACCATATGCCCCACCATTCCATTTTCAGACCATATTTCGTTATTACATTAATAGCCACACACTAAACGCGTAATAGTTTGTCTTAATGACTACATAGCTGTGAGCCGATGATGGAGAATGGTTGGCCCACTGTGGCCATGTCACGCCCAAAAGTGTGGCTTTCATGTCAACTTTGTAAGTTTGATCACTAAATTCTTTAGTGGTTTCAATGCTTATTTAATTCGTTCATTATTGTGGGCCTAGAGTTAGGGCCTTTGTACTTGAGGCCAGCAATCCGAATCGAAATACATTTCTTCAAAGCCTGTACTGATTTCAAATACATATATATTTCTGCTTGTATATAATTTTAAAAATATTTATAAGATTGAGCGAACAATTTTAAACCGGTTTAGTTCAACACACACCAACACATTTTTAGTTTCCAATTCAATGCGCACACAAACAATAATTTATGTAATGATTGGCGGCTGTCGGGTGATTGGAATGCTTGTTGTGGCTCTGAACTCATATAAAATGGAAAAACATTCTTTGTTAGTAAATCGATTCAGATGCATTGAACTATTGCTGCACGACCTGCAAATTGTTCTTTTAATTAAAACTATTTAAAGCAGCGAACTGCAAAGAATTTGTAATAAAAAATTAAATACTTTTTGTAGGATTTTTGAAGTGATTTTCAGCAATTTAATTTTTAAACACTTTTATGAATCTGCTTATATAAATTTATAAATCGGTGTATGCTTACAGTGCTGCACTCTACAGCAGGTCATATGCTTATGCGTGCCTTTTGCGATAGTATTTACAAAATATATTGCGATTGGCCTGAGTATGGAACCGTAGGTGAACGTATTGTATATCAAATAAATTCTAATTTTGCTGTCACGTTCGCCATACCTTTTAAATAATTAAAAACTGACATTTAATTTTACTTAATTATTTTTTTTAGTTTCTGTGTTTCGGAGAGTAGGATTGCATGTCGGAAAAACAAACAACTAATGAAAATGGCGAACGGGACAAGAAATGAAATTTTCCCTATTATAAACATTTCACATCCTCTTCTAAGTAACATTCTTACACAAGTTTGTACAATTTTCATATATTTAAATTATATAAAAATTTCATCAAAGAAATTTGTGGTACGTGGGGTGGCAAGCATTCTTGTTATTTTGCTGCATGCCGACTTTTTTTGTATATCAACAATGTAAATAAAATATTAAATATTTTAATGTTGGTGACTTTCTTGTATGAAATTGTAAACTTTTTCCAAGGAGAAGAGAAAAAGTTTCAAAAGTCGGAGGGCACTAAGTACCAGATGCTACTTATTTTGGAGCTGAAACGATAATCATCGTGTGTTAATGCAGGCTCCGTGATGAAAGTGCTCTCATAAAAGTACTCCCTATTTGAGACTCAATCCGCCAATCCGAACACATTCACACGTCCGTATGGATGCATTCATGCATCGGATGCATTTTCTGTATACTTGAGAACGGCATGAATTTAAAAATTTCTTTAAAATCAGACAACAAACGTGTTATTTATTATCAAATTCCATACCGTAATCAAACTGATATAAACACATCCATACATACAAGCACGCATACATACGTACCCATTGAAGAAGTACAAGTAGTTTTGGTTTGACCATCATGACAGAATTTTAACGATCCAGAAGCAGCCTTTGGTGTTTATACGTGATTTGTTTGTATTGAAACAAAGATGTCCGTTTATTTTATATTTTGTGTTAATTATTTAATTGTTAACGTGGTAATTAAAAATATTGTTTAGTAATGAAAAAAATAAATTTTATTTTATTTTCTTCTAGGGAATAATCGATTTGTCCATTTTAATGATGTACAAAATGTATTACTGCGATTTTCTTGCACGACTTTAAAACTGCTAAAACTTTTATACATGAAGAAGGGCTCCTGGACAGTATAAAGATTGTACAATGGAAAGGGCTATATCACTTCTATTATTGATGTAATTTTTAGTAGTTTTTATGGCATTGAGTAAAATATTTTTTGGGTGGCCGGACACTGAGAAAATGCTTGATGGCAATTTCTTGCGCGTGTGAATGAGGAAAAATAGTTATTCACCCAACAAAAACAAAATGGAGGACAGTGATTGATGAATATTTTGATAGTGTTTAGGCTACTTTAAGTAAAATTTTAGTAATAAGGCATGCTCGGAACAAAATTTGTGAAATTTGTGAACCAATTCAGGAAATTAAGGAAAAATAAGAAACACTGAAAAGCAGGAGAAGCGCTAACATTTTTGAGAGCCGCCGTAAGCAAGTTGTTCATAAATACGTATTCCATACTTAGAATTTCGTATTAAAAAATAATGCATTTGACATAAATGTGGCACATAGAACCGATTATACGTCTAATTATTAGACTAGACTTGACAAGAGTTGCTTTGACAATGTTTGAATGCCATTAACACGTGATGGCAAGATCTGTCACAATAGATTTTTGTGTCAAGCAATCCGCATGAAATTTAATATTTTTCAATATGGTGATGAGTTTCATTAATGAAATGTATTTCCATTTTCAGTGTAAAAATATTTTATTAGACTTCGAACAATTAGAGTAATAACATTCACTTTATAAGCACACCCATTTGTTATCACTGTGAATGCATTTCGCGTAATATTAACAAAAAGAAATAGATGAAATCCAGTGGTTATTCAACGCTCATCATTAAACAAAATTTCCTCTTGGAAATGTAATCTCTGTCACCTATCATAATTATGGAATGCCATTTTCAGTATTCTTTAGGAGAAAAATGGTCGCTGCCGTACAAAGGATGCAACTTCTTGGCCGGCCTTAATGGATTTCAGTAAATTGTCTAAGAAAGTGATTCTTTCCTTTCGGAAAACTCAGTGATGTCTGCAGGAGCATTTGACCACAGACCGGCAAGAACCGTTGACTTTTTTTAGGCGAATATTCATGCATTGAAATATCGCGAAGCAACGGGAATAAACTGTAAGGCCCAGTCACAAGTAATCCGCCATACTTTACTTTTCTCGGCTTGCTCTCACTAGTCATCCGTCAACGCAAAACACTAAAGTGGTTCAGCTTTTCACTTGGCAAAGCATTACTTGCACCTACACTGCTCGTCGACAAGTTAAAATCACAAAAAAAAAAAAAAAAAAATTACGGTATGACGTACGCACTCGTATGATGGTTTTTATATGGCTCGATCTCCACTACCGGAGTGAACATTCCATACATTATCCGCCTCGTATTTAATTTCAGTTCATGTTTAACTTCTTCGTCGTTTTAAATTTTATATACAATATATAAAAATCATTATCTGTTTATTTATAAACATTTTTAATGCTGACTGACCCACGCGCAACATTTTTTATTTTTTATTTTTTTTTATCGTTTCTGTTACTGTTTGTGTTCTCATTTCCGTACTTTTAAATAGTTTTTTTTTTCTATATTTTGCAAAAAAGCAACAAATTTTTTTACAAATAAAACAATAAAAGAAACAGCAAAAATAAATTAAACTGAAAATAAAACATGATGTAAAAATAAACTCTTGCTCTTTCTCTATTTGTATAAATTTACAAACTTAAAATGAAACTCTACTCTACTTCTCTTTGGACATGATTTTGTGGCAAGAATTCGCTCTTGGCAAATGTGTACTGCTTAGTCGACAAACTTTGAAACGAAACCTCACACAGCCTCTACAGCCTCCACAGCCTCCACAGCCCCTTGAAAAGCTTTTCATTCGGCTGATGAGTAGACTACTTGTACTACTTACATACGAATTAACAATATTTTTCCCACTTATTCGTACATGCACACAAAGAGACACACACACACACACACACACACAGAGAGACACAGGCCCATAAACAAAAAGCTATAATGTATACGTATATATTTGTATGTTGGTGGCTATAAATGTTAGACTCGCCGGTAGAGAAGCGGAGCTTGTGCGCTGTGCTACCAATATTGAGTTTGATTTTCTTTTTCTCACAATGGGCAAGACACAGTTTACCATTACTGCTGCTACTGATGAAACTGTTCGGAGATGGCTATTTCTCTGCACAATGGACAAGAAGATGAAAAAGTGCTCAAAAATGTTTCAGCATACACACACACACACTTTCTTTCTACTCATGCAATTTTAATCGGTCTTGCCAATTTTGCCTTAATATAAAATATTCAAAGAATTGGAAAACGTTTGATTTTTACCATTCATAATGTACACTGTGTAACAAAATCGAATTTGCTTGCGAGTTTCCACACAACCGTTCCATCAGTTAACCCTTCCATTGCTTTTATACAGTAGCAGAAGAATTATAATTCATTGATTTAAGAAATTCAAATTTCTCAGCAAATCTTTACGGTGTCATTAGTTAACGAATGCATAAGCCCCATTGTGCGCCTAGAGTGTTCTATGAAATATATGTTTTTCGTACGTTTGTGTAAAACTCAATGTGTGACGAAAGTGGCCGATAGGAAATTTACAATTAAGCTTTCCTGTTGAATAGTAAAATTTACCATACGTTACCAACAAGATCTCAATGTATGTTGGCTTGAACGCTTCGTGGCTTCAATTTCAATTATTTCTGTTGGCGCTTTTTTTTTCTTGCCACATTCAGTTATTTCTTTGTTACAAGTATAGAAATTCGTTTACTGGCAGTTGTGTTTTGCCAGTGGTTGGATTTAATATTTCCAGAAGCCTCAAACAGATTTACTCACACTCATACATACGTTGGTCTCAAATTTCTTTAGCTTTTACACCCATTCACTAATACCTACACACACACATATAATATGCATTCATACACATACGTACATATAAGCTCGGCGTATAGAAACATATTTGGAAAAAATGGTTAAAGTTATTTGGAGCCAAACATGTGCCCCCATATCGCCAGTTGCTTTTGCAGTTTTTTGCTCTCTTCCCCTTCTGGTGGACAGAACAGAATTAAATAAAAAGAAAACAACAACCATTCAACTCGAATGTATTTGAAGTTCTTTTTTTTGTGTTAATTTTGTGAAGGATGGGGAGTTGAAGTATATGGCTTTGAACGCTGAACAGAAAAGAAACTTTTTGTAAATATTCCTTTTCTATTTTTTGTTTGTTTTTTTTTTTACTTTTGCGAATAAAAGCATTTCTTATGCTGGCTATAAACTTTTAATGGATCTTACGTATCTATGTACATACATAGTTAGTGTAGGGGTGTGTGTGTATGAGATAATACACGTTTTTGGCTATTTTCCTTTTGGTTTTATTTTTTTTTTTTTTTTTTTTTTGGGGAAAAGTAAAAGATTTTACACAATTTGTTTTAAAGGAATTTTAAGGAATTTAAAATTATTTTTTATAGACATTTGGAGAAAAATATTGATAAGAAATGACTTGTGCGAGTGTTATATCCTCCAGCCATTAATTCCTAAGTATTTAATTTCTACAGGATTTTTATTTTAGAAGTCAGAATTTACGTCCTTGCTGAATTAAATTGTTCTCACATATGTTTTGGACTTTTTACATTAAAGCATATGCAATTTATTTTACACTTTATAATTTTAATGGAAAAATAATCTTAGAAGCGAACTAGAAATCAATCTTTATTAATAGCAACTCCTTCAGCCGACCAAAGCGGTGTAACGGAGTCTATTGCACTCTTGTGTTAACTGGCTGAGATGTAAGATAGAGAAAGGAGGAAAAGTATATAAAAGTTTTTAAGGCAGTCTTGAACATTTTCAGAACTCATTTGAAATGCTTTAAAAATAAAATATTTTTGTATATTTTTTTAATGTGCCACTTGCACATGTATTTAGCTTGTAAGGCCTAACTTCTTTTATGCCAATAAAACTTAATTTTACTGCATATTTCTCCCAACGTTTCGTGGATTTTTGTCCACTTCATCAGGGGATTGTCTAATTTATTAAAAACAAAAATAAAATATTTTTCTTTGCTTCTGGGATTGTCATTGTTCTAAAGTTGTTTGCTTTTATTCCAAAATCCACAAAACCTCCCAAAAGAATTCAACTAAATATGACTTGACTAAATCTCCAGTTGCTGATCTGCATTAGCATCGGTTGAATTGCGCATAGGAGCTAGCTAACACCACAGCAATCATTTTCAATGTATTTTTAAAGCAAATTTAATATTTTAAGAGTTTTAATGCATTTTGAAATAAAATGAAACAATTTTTGTAAAGTATTTTAAATGAAATCATAAAAAGTCATTGTCTCAGGATGAACGCATGCGTAGCAAAAAATTATTAAATTCCTTTTTCCAAATAATATGCGACTAATTTAAAAGCAAACAACATACTGTTGTTGCAACACAATTCGGTAATCTTCGCCAAGAACTCAAACATTCGGTCATTTATACACGAATTTTACATGGTACCTCAGATGCCTCTTTTTTAGTTAAAACAGTTCAAGGGGTTAGACTTTTAAAGTGTCCTTTATAAACTATGCCAATAAATGTTTATTCCTGGTATTTTTCTAATTCTTTAAAGGCGAGTGTAAAAAGCATTAGCTTTAAGCTCACAGCCAAAGCAGAAAGGACTACAAATAAGAGAATTCTTGTGACCATTAATCTCTTCTATTTGTCAGATAAAACCAGAAATAAAGAAATAAAGAAGTTAGAAAGGAAATGTGATTGGGCTTGGGGTGTGAATCCTCTTTGTGATAATAGTTTGCTGAACTAAAAACTTTTTAGCAATAAATGCCGGATACCGAACTCTACTGGAAAAGTAATGGGGCTGAAAACAAAGATCTTAATTCAAAGTGTAGAAATTTATGACCATTAAAATGTCCTTCTTCTTTTCAGTCTCCGCCTCATATATAAATTTTTCTGTTAAAAAACAAGAGAATACCACGAAATGCGGCCTGAAGCATTTACGTAAAGGAGCCTCAGTTACACTTCTTTGTAAGAATGAAATCTTGAAAAATATGTATAAGCAAAAACATAAATAGAATATGAGAATTTCCAGCTTATCGCACAAGCGATCACAACATTTTTTTCTATTGTAAAGCCGGCGTCTTAGCTTTTGACTACATCTGCCGGGCCTTAATGTTCCAAACATCCATTTGTTGCCTGAAAGATGTAACTTGTTTGGAAAAATCAAGCGCGCATTTCGCTTAAGAAACCCAGAATGGTTTTAAAAAAAATATAATATTTTAAGAAAGTAATGAATACCAAACTCTGTGATAATGCAAGCAGAAGCTCATCAGCGGAGCTACCACCTCCAGCTTGTTTGAATCCGAAGCAAAAACTTTTAAGAAATTTAGAATTATACAAACGGGCGTATGAACGCTTGTACTCGTTTATGTTTGTATGTTGTATGTCTGCATTTAAAGTGTTTAAAGATTTTCATATTCATCAACAGAAATTGTGCATAAATTATGGAGTTGACAACATAATTCAGCCCACTCCACGCGCAGATGCAACCCAAACAGCCAAACAACTCGAAAACTTTGACAAGAAGTTTTCAGATGAAAATCTAATTAGAATGAAGTGCAAAAAAAAATTGTTTAAAACAACTACAGCGATAACTGAAGCGGCCACGGAAGTGTGACTGAATTTGTAACGAAAAACAACTGCAGCAATAAATTTGTACAAAAATTTAGTTTTGCATTAAAGCGAGTGTTTAAATTGTTTCATTAATGACACTTCAGCAAATTGGCAAAAAGTTGAAAGGGAAACACCAACAAGAAAAAAAGAAAATTATAAATAAAAACGCGTTAAGGGATAATTTAATAATAAAGTTGAGGCATTTCGTCTTGACGCCATTCTCTAGAAGAAAAAACAAGACCCAAAGGCAACAAAAGGAACATTGGCGACGACATACAACGATAACGACAGCAACCACTCACCCTCATTAGCAAAATGACTGAATGCATGAACAGAAAACGACGAACGTGGTTCCTTTTTGTTGTTTGTTTCTTTAAAGGTTGTTTCGTTTGGCTGGCTGTGCGCGCTTAAAGGAGGGGTCCCTTGAAAAAATGGCAAAAAATGAAAAAAATGTTTTTATTTTTATTTATTTTTTTTTGAGTTCAATTCCTTTAACAGCCACTTAATTTTAAATTCCTCATTGAAAATGAAACAATTCAAAAGGAGAAGTTTTCTTCAGTTTGAAAGTAAGTAATTCATTACTGTAAGCATGTTTCAAAACACACACACACACATACACATGCGACGGAAACTTTTTATACGTTTGGATGTATCGAGTATTTATAACGAGATAAATAGACGTGGTATATTTAAATTCCAGAGCGTGCAATTTATAAATAATATTTTGCTGGCAAGTTGGTATGGGAGTTTGCTCCCCACACCCTCCTAAACCAAACGAAAAACTACACACAGAATTTCATTCTCTCCTTTCGTTGTTGAATGTATAAAATTATATATACAACGTTCATAATTCTTGATTATAGGAACAGCTTGACTGAAACAAGGAACTCTTGTGTAAATCAAACGTGACCACTTACCTCAACAAGATGGAGTTGCGTGGTAATTATACTCGAAACATTTGGAAAGCATGAACAGAAGCCCGATTTTGAAATTTGGCTAATTCAATTTTTATAAAGTAACCTGGCAAGTAATGTATAATAAGCCCGAGATCTGCTACATCGCTTCAGTCTCCACCTCCGGCGGTTCTAAAATATTTCTCATGCCTTTTTCTCAAGTGTTTTAATGCGTTCTTAATTGGCTGGTCATTAACATTTACCAACAAACAATAGTTTACTGATCATCTGTAAATGAATTTTATCGACGTCATAAAGCAATAAATAAAATAAATGGCTACCAAAACTAGTTTAAAAGCTGAAAGTGTGACATCACGTCTCTATCAAGGAATGTCTCTCCGGTATCCCTCCTTCTAATTCCGATGTAATGCATTCTAAGAGTAGAAACTAAAAATTTTTAAAAGCATCCGCTTAATTGTCTCCTTGAGTGGATTTTTCTGAATTACCGTAAACAGTGAGAATATTTTTACTGCTCATAAATTCAAGCACTCTGGTAAAGTAAAAAAAAAAATATATAAAGTTAGAATTGGGAACGTATTTTAAGGTGTAATCATTTTGTTTTCCATTCGTGACTTGTAGGCTTCAAGAAATACTTGACACGCAGTAAATGTTCCCTGGAAGAACTGCTGACTCAAAACTTTTATTTTCAATATCGATTTTCCTCGCCGCAAATATTGTTCAATAAAGATTGACCAATCGTACATGTGCTACCTCGGTTACGCTAACAAATGAAATTTTAGGCCATTGCTGGAACTGGTTTGGTGCGAAAACCAAATCAAAATGTCATATGCCTATTTTTTCTATTAAGAAGTTTTCGTCTAACCAAAAAAAAATTTCATTTACATAAAATAAAAAAATATAAAAAGGGAAAGTGTTGAAGATGAATTAAAGAGTAGATTATTTACTGTTACAATACCGCCAGTTCTTATCAATTATCATGACGCATCTTTAAAATGTTTTGCCCGCCAAAAACAGAAAAAAGTGCGTTCCCCCTCGTTTAACAACTGATAAAAAAACATTTTTTGCCCAACTTGTTGTAAAAGAACAAAAAAAAAAACTTTATAATAATTGTAAAAAATTTTAAAAATTTTCTTAAAAAGTATTCACTGTAAGTAGAATTACAGTGTTCAATTTATTTGTGAGAACAAAATACAACGGAAGGTGCATCTCTTCTACTATTGGCTGATTTGTCAGCTTCTCAATAACCGCAAATAGTTTACGCAATATGGAAACAGCCATGTTGTTGTCCTTCGTTTCTTTTATACGATAATTATTAAATTTTAATTTACTGACTTAAAAGATTTTTTTTAAGTATGCAACGAATCTGTTTACGAGGCATTTTCAACACCGCCGATTTATACGGGACAGAGTGTAATGCTTTTCGCCTGAGAAAAGTCCACATATTTACAATAGAACACACTCTCTTTTTAGAGAGTAAAACATTTTTGGGAAAAAAAACACAAAATTGCACTTTTTACATAAAATGTTGTCCTTTTTTTTTGTAGAAAAGAAAAGTCAATAAAATTCATTCATGTTCTTGCAGGAAAAACTACAAAAATTGTGACAATGTTTGCTTAAATGAAGTTTTTCTTTTTCCAACGCAATTTCATGATACTTTTACTTTTGCCACTGTCGAGGAGTTGCATTAATAGCAGTTACTCTGTACTCGGAATAACTTTACGAAACGTTGTGGCTGCTGGCTGTGTGCAGAAAATGTCCCCCGGAATGATTTGCTGCAACATGTTTAAATATTGTTTTTAAATTTTTATTTTAATATATTAAATCTTCTAAATTAAAAACTGAATTAATAGCACTTAATTGAATCTGAATTGTGAATTGAATCTAAAAGTGCGGTTAGTGGCACTTCAGAGTATTTGCGTGTCACTCCAACTCAAAGGTATAGGGGCTTCTGAATTTTGGTATATTTAACGGCAGTGGATCCAACTGGGAATCGACTGTATCTGTACATTTTCATAAAAAAGAAATAACAATAAACAATAAATTAACATTATGAATATGAGTGTAGATTTCGTTCGCCTCCTTTTCCGGCGATGTTGTACACTTGTCCTGTCAACGGCAGTTTAAATGTATGGAAATTTATTTGAAAATGTATGAAAAGTATTTCAGCAGGTAACCATGCATACTTTATGAAACTCATACTTGAAAATAAACGAAAACGGAACTCTTCTCTTCTTATAGGATATTCCTTACATTTCATCGTAAATTTATTCTCTCAGTGAAGTGAGCTTAAAACATGCCTACAGGATTCTTCTCCGAATTTTTATTGTAGATGATAAAAGTAGGTAAACTATTTTTTATTAGTAAACTTATGGTTTCTACTGGAGTACAGCAGAATATGAATCTTTTTCTAGCCCTGGGCGTTCTCGAGCAAAAACTAAGGAAATCAAGCATTTCATCATACAACAGCTTTTCAGTTAATAATGCACATGCATACGTATATACATACATGCATACATACATGCGCACATACATACATCCATACATACATATGTCTAATGAAAATTATGCAATTTTATACACTAATAAACACGTGGCTTTGGATGAAATAGAATATGCAACTCTGCAGGGGAAGCGAAACGTGTTACAAAACTGAATGCATATCATTTTTACTAAATAAATTTTAGATTGTATATAATGTAAATTTTAGATTGTATACATATACATATACATATATATGTATATGTATATGTATCATTTTGAATAAATATAATTTAATATAAAAAAATATTTTATAAATTTATTTTAAAAATAAAATAATATGAACTGCATCAGTCAAGCTTCTGGTTTTCGGCTGACACAAAAATATGGTTGCAATTTATATGATGCATTTTCGAATCCGTCGTAATTTCTTGTAAAAAATGCAAGACGAAACAAAACATACACACATATTCCTTTTTTTTTGTGTGCAAAAATAAACAATAATAATTAATTCCAAAAAAAAAATTAGATTTATTTGGCCAGTTGCGTGATTTTTAGTTTCATCCAACGATACATGTAAGTATGTAAACTTTTTAATATGCAAATCGCAATAGCATTTCGTTTGCACTTAAGATTGCAGTAAAAATAATGTTTTATTTCGAACAAGACCGCACCTTTTCAATGAATGTCACCAATCGAGCATGTCTTTTTCAAATACGCCACAGACAGTCTATTAATAGAAGTCGTCTGGGTTGAACTGATATTAAAATAAATCAACCAAGTTGGACGGCCATCTATTCAATTGAACATTCATTGATCCATTAATCAAAATTATAATAACTCGACATATGAATATTGTTGTTAATGCGTTGGCTGGCACGAGCTGAAAACATCTAAGCAATCTGCTAGTCAACCAGCCAGCCAAGCAACTTGACATACAAGCTTTCACACAAAAAGCAAAATAATAATAATAACAATATTAAACAAAAAAAGAAGAAAAACGAAACCTACAACTGCCATAAAAATTTATATTTTTAATTAACGCCAAGGCCAATACCAGACGACAGACCTACAACGTTCATTTGCGTTATTCGAAATGCAAATTCTGAAACGCGTCCCATGAATTTCAATATACAAACAAAATTCGCTTTTCAATTCAGTTCTCTAGAAATGAGAGATAGATAGAGAGAGAGAGAGAGGAAGAGAAAGTGTAAGAGTGCAAATTAATGATTTTACATGCCCAGTGAGAAAGGAGTGTGTTTTCGGCCAAATCTTTACAAAAACCAGACTCTGCTCATTTACTTAACTCATTCTACATTTACGTATATAATTAGAAAATTTTGTGATCCAGTAACAAAGCAATACAAAATAAAAAAAAAAAAAAATGTAGAGGGCGGGGGCGCTGCTTATTACCATATAAAATATTTTTAAAAGCCCATTTAATTACAAACAGCCGCAAGAGTCGCAAACGTGAAACGAAAGCAAACAAAATAAATGAGAAAACAATGCGTCTCATGTGGACAACTGCTCCATTAAATTACTCCATTTAATTACCACACCTCTCTCTCATAATTTTTGAAGGCAAACGGCAAAGAAGACGGGAATAAAATATGTACGTATTTTAGATAATTTGGAACAGACGGCAAATTTATGGGAAACAAATGAAAAGCAAAGAGTGACGGTAACGACCGACTGCTGTCTGCCACACAGCACCCTGAAGAAGTCAAACAAGAACAATGACAAGGAGAGTCGTATCACCAACTGATATCGGCTCGTTTCGTTTGAAATTCTTCGGCTCACGAATGCTTAAGGCATGTGTATGAACAGCCAATCATACTTCAGATTTGTGTCAAGGGGTAGGCTTTGCCGCTTAAGATATGGCGGGAGGCACCACTTCCCCAGCATGTGTCAATGCATATGTTGATTTGCATGCAGTTAATAGCTGTGTATGTAGTGCGCGTGTTTGTGCCCGAGTGTGTGTGTGTGTGCGAGCGTGCTTGTTTAATTTTGTCTGTATTACGCTCTTTGCTAGAGTAAAATATCCAACTGTTTTTGCATGAAGCCTACTTATGAAAATACGAGTGAAAGAGAAGGTGAGACTCATAAACGAAGAGGAGCAAATGCAACCAACAAAATGAAAAGCAAAATAAAAATAGAGAGAATCACTAAGAACTCAAGCAAGCTGACGAAAAGCGCAGATAGCCCGTTAGTCTTTTGCTAGTACTTCTACTGAGCGGTTTACGGTTGTTGATATTATTGTACGGTCGGTGTTCTGTTGCCGCTTGACAAAAATCTCAGTTCATTGTGTTTCTCGATATAAAACAGCGGTTCTCCGATCGATTTTTTTTCGTAACTAAAAGAGTAAACCAAAGAAAAGTCGTTAAAAGAAAACTTGAAGCAAAGCGTTTCATCTGTAAAACAAAAGCTTTGAAAAAATTATAAAACCGAAAGCAATTAAAACATGGAATTTTGTTAAAAATCAATAAATCAAAAAGTTCGTACCATTAAAATTTACTAAATATGTACACACACCCACACACACACCCACAAACACACGCAGCCACGCAAAAGTGTAATGTTATTTTACAGCCACACCACACACATGCATACGTGCATTTATGTGTGGCAGCGCTTATGTTAAATGTTAATTATTTTTTTCCCTGATTAAAAAATTGTTAATCGATAAAATGTGCTTGAAATTTCCAATTTTATTTTTAAACAATATCCAATATGGTTGAAAAATGTAATTATTTTTAAAGCGCTCTTTTCGTTTCTTTATTTGTACGGAAAAGCAACAAAAACGAAGAATTAAGAGCAGTAAATTAATAAAAATTTCACTTTGTCGTATTATTTATATTTCTATTGCGAGAGAAAAGTATTTAGTTTTTCGCCTTATTTATACAATGAAGGATTGGGGTGGTTGCTTTTTACTTTTTTACTTTTTCGCTTTTTTGTTTAGTTGCTTCGATTTAAAGTAAGTGAGAGTCGGGCTAGAGGATTTTGTACTCGCATTGGAGAGACACGTGACATGAAGACGTATTTTATTCTGTATTAGTATTTTGACTATTTTGCTATAGTACGACAATTCGTGTTGGAATTTAAACTTTGCGTACTTGAACGTTACCGGACGAAATACTTTTAGTATGCGATGGTAACTTGTAAATCCACACCTGATAGGTGGCACATGCGAAAAACTTTGTGCCATGAGTTTGTAACGAATAGTCCGGCGATTTTGTTTCCGTACTTTGTGCTCGAAAAATTTCGACTTTGCAGGAGGCCCCTTATATATCAGGGAATACGCCAAGAAGAACAGTAATTCCTATGCTGCCATTAGCTAAGGGTCTTTTACTCACTTCCGCAAAGCTCCTTGAAACCAGTTGGGATAATTATTAAAATTGGAAGAAACCTGCAATACTTATAATACGACAATAAAACGTAAATTTTTCTTACAGAATACTAATCAACGAAAGTTTTGTTGGCTAATGGAAAATTTCAATTTCGATTTGCTTGGTTTCTTAAGTATCGTGTTATCGCTTGACTTACATACATACACAATACAAGGAATGCGGGAATGAATACCATTCGCTCTCTCAAATTGGCGAATTAAGTTTTAATAAGTCGTGTTATAAATATTGTATACCGATCATATGATTGGAATATGTATTCTTCCATCTCTGTTCACACGAGAAGTTGGACTACTTGAGGACTTGATTTGTTTAGTTTGTCCTTAAGGGGACTGAAATGTTTGCAAATAGATCGGAAAATTATGATGAATCTGGTACCATCAATGTACTTCGCAAGAGTAACCATTTCGAGCACGTGTTATAATGAATCACTCGATAATTCCTCTGCTATTTGATGTGCAACTGCATTTTGGCATTTGTCAGAAATCGTTTGATTATATCTGGGAGATGTAAATATTTCATAACACATTTTTACTTATTTATTTTACAGCTGGAATTTTTCAAGGCCTACGAGTTCTACTTTTCAATGCGAAATAATATTTTTAAAAACAGTTTAAAGATAAAGGTGAACCGAACTCAACATTGCCGCAATATATGCCTGCGGGTGACAATTAATTCTGCGAAATTCTAATTCTATTTCTAGCTTCCTGTCAATTTTAAGGCAGTAACACAATATCAGCACAAATATGTCGCTCCCTAGCAGTTTTAGATTAGTGTTGACTGTTTGAAGATAACATTGGAATCCTTGAGTTAAGTGATTTATTTTTGTTGTGTGCTATGAGCAAAGATAATTAAATTCCATTTGGGTTTTGTGCATGGTGATAAGGAAAAAATCTTCGAGAACTTGACTAAGTAATGCTCGTGTCTGTCACTCTTTGTGAGATATGAAATTTCAATTATGCAAAATCATGCCAAATCTATCTATCTATCCTTTTCCAATCCACCAGTCCCACTTGGCGGCCCAAGGGTTTCTAACTCACTTTTGCAAAAATTTTCCACTGATCGCTTTTCCCTGGAAAGTACTTGGGACGATGCCCCTGGCATATCCTTCGGCAGTAATTTTCCAAATTGGAGGGCAGCAAACCATAACTTTTTCCTACAGAATACCAATCATCAAAATAGTACAGTATTTGCGATGGTTAAATTTCTGTTTAAGGGCAGCACTCACTGGCTAGCATTGAGGACGCCAAATGGAATGAGGGTGATTACTTTCGTGTGAATTTATCTGGGAAATGACAGTATTTTATAACACATTTTCACAATTATTATACAGCTGGAATTTTTCAAGGCGTATGTACGTGTTCTGCTTTTCAATGCGAAATAATCTTTTTAAAACTAGTTTAAAGATTAAGATTAACGGCACTCACCGTTGCCGCATTATATGTCTGCGGGTGACAATTAGTTGGGATATTCTGCGAAATTCTAATTCTATTTCCATTTTCTTGTCAATTTTAAGGCAACAACAATTCAACACAACATCAACACGAATAGGCCGTTCCCTAGCAGTTTTAGATTGAGGTTGACTATTGGAGCGTTATTGCGGTATTTTGGGCCTTAGTCTAGTTGCATGAAAAGTGGCAACTCTTGCTAGTCTACATTTAGTACATCGTCTGTCGAACCTTTTATAGAGAAGAAAGTTGTCTGCTGTCCAAAAATAAGTATTTACTGTGCGCTTCTGCTTCTCCTAGTTTATCTATCTCTCTTTTTCAATTTTGAAATGTTCATTTTCCATTACATTCATTCTCTTTCGCATATACATACATATATATATATATATTCGTACACCTCTGCCTGGTATCTCTTATTGCCACAATACATTAATTAAGGGAGTAAGTACTCGAGTTGGAGGAAAAATTGCGCGCGTATTGTTTAGTTTGCCACACAATTCGATAACGAAAACGTAAATGCAGATAGATACAAAAATCTACAATAGATACACAGCAACTGCTCCGATGGATGGATGGATGGATGGTTGGTTGGGATGGGATGGGATGGGATGGGATGGTTGGTTGTTTATTTGTTTGTTCATTTGTTTGCATTGTGAATGTGTGTTGGTTTGTAGTTGGCTTGTGTGTAGTAAAATAAAAAACAGAGGTTGCGATGGATGATGGTTTTCCGAGTGCGCTGCACATCGAGTGTGTGTATGTGCGACTGACTGTAAATCGCTTTTTTGGCAAACTGAAACTTTTGTCCAAATCAGTTGAATTTTGGTGGCTGCCGTAGCCGACATCGAGACGGTACTTTATAATTGGGATAAAGAAGAGATGAACCTTTGAGTTTTTTATTTATTCATGTATTCCATTTTCATTATTTTTTTTTGTCATTATTTTTTTTTGCTTTTTTTTGCTTTTTTTTTTGTTTTTCACTTAGAAAATAATAACAAGTATTTTAAATGCAATAGATAGATATTGGCAAGAGAAGCAAACACGTTTCGGTAGAATGTTTGGAAGTGAAAAAGAAGAAGAAAAAGCTCTCTAATGAATAAATGTGTATCCAGTAAAATGCTGATGGCTTTTGTGCAAAATTTTTCAAATGAAACCCGAAAATAAAAAAAAAAAAAATGTCAAACCAACTTTGAAGGGATGCAAAATAAAAGCGTGTACGTACGCATGAGTGTGTGTGTATGAATTTAAAAATTGTGTAAAAATTCATCAAAGAAAATTAGGATAAAAACAAAACGAATGAAATGTAACAACAAACAAAAGCAAATACACTTGCTTGATGCCAGCCGCATACAATTCGCTGCTACAAGCAAACGTACGTTGAAAAAGGCTTATCGCTACAACAGATTGTTCAGTCGTTTGTTCCTTCGGTCCGTTTATACGCGTGTTTTCCCTAAAGTTGTTTTTGGTCGGCATTTGTTTAAAGTACGTTTCTTGCCACTGTTTTGATTGAGTCGCGGTTTCCATTGTTTTGTTCTTTTTATAGTTGATTGTTTTTGTTTTTCTGTGTGCATCCGCTGGACGTACACTGGCTTTAGAGTGTGTGGGCAGAGGGAATGAGAGAGCAGCAATAAGGAGCCAAAGAAGAGGCCACAAAAGCCGGTGTAAACATCGTCTCCATATGAAAATACAAGCTACATGTGTGCACACATACACACACACACACACGTACACACTGCTCATCCTAACAATAGGCGTGAGCGTGCGTGTGTTTGGATTATGTGGCGTGAATATGCGTGCGTTAAATCAAAAGTCAACAATAACAACATGCAAGCCAGTGCGTCTGTCTGTTTATCTGGTTTAGCGTTTATCTGTCCAGCGGCTTAACGAACACTGAATATGAAACTTGGCATACAGTCCAGCACTTTGATCACGCTGTAGCTTGTGAGGCGAGAGTGTGTGTGACTGTTGTCCGTGTACGTATTCTATACATGTGGCTGGCGGTCGGTGCCAGTGCACTAACAACAAACCATAAAATAAGAACACTTGTATGATGTTGTTTATTGGCGAGAGTACTAAAATACAAAAAACCAACGAACAACATACATAATTGTATCTCACCCAACACTTAATTGACGTTTTTATAAGTCGGAATTTATCGCAATTGCTTTGTGTTGCAGCGCCAACCATAAAATGCTATCAATCGAAGTTATAAAAACAAGAACAATATGAAGGGTGTGCGCTACAAAAATATATTCGTTATTTGCCATGCTTGAGGTTCAGGAAACATGGGCCTATCAATTGAAATTAAATTTTCTTTTACTTAAAAGTTGGAGGTGTTCCTTGTGCGGAAACAGTGGGTGCCTCGAAAACACTGTGAAAATTGATATTCCAATTTTCTACACATTGGAATTGTAGTAATGCTTTAGCAAAAGTTTTTAATGGGCTCTCTGCTATCATTCATATGTATGTGTTGCTGTCTCTTTTACTGAGAGGGGAATTACCCATTAGATGAAAATGCAAATGTTGCGATCACATACGAATTGTGTCAGGGAATAGCTTTGGTATATTGTTAAAATTAGGAATTTTGGTAGGAATGTAATCGTTCCATTATATACGAGCTAACATGTCGTGGCCTTCCTAATTCATTGCACATCCGGTTCATGCCCATTGTAGCGTGTTCGTGCAAACAACGATTAAATGATGTACTATAAACAGTGAGTCTTTATTTATATATTTAGTTTTTTCTTCTTCGCATTTCACACACTGGCGAATATGTTTTAAGCATAAGCAAATGCCTAAAGCCAGCAACTTGAAATCAAAGTTGCTGAAGCAGTGGCAGCCCAAATCAACGGCGAAAGTAGAAACAAAAGAAAACCAAAAGAAAAAGAAAAACAAAAACAAAACGATAAAAAAGCAAGTGTGGAAATGATATATTTTTCAAATCACGTTTTAGCTTTTTGTGTTACATGCTCTCTCCCAAAGTTTGTTAAACTCTCTTTAGTCGATTTATTTATGGAGCTCATCAACGTAAAAGTACAACCACACCAGCTTTAACTCATATCGTGCGCCATGGGCCATGGGCCATGGCTTAGATACTAAAAGAGGCAGAAAAGTCTTAAAGTTGTTACATGATTGCTTATGGGCTGCATGCACGTGCATGTGTATGTGGATTTGTGTGCACACACTTCACTTGTAAAATGCATCAAGTTTTATGGGACAGTAAAAAGGGTTTTAGTTAACATCCATCTATTTATTCCGCTGCTGATTCTAGCAAACCTGAATTTGCAAAAGAAAAACAAAGTAATGCAAACAAGAGGAGAAGATGCGATGCTGAGGAATGCTAACGAAAATCTAATAAAAAAAAATATGTGAGTGTGTATCACTGCGGATTTATATATACATATGCATATATTTATTTATTTATATTTTTTAAAAATTGCCAATACGGCAAACGCGCACATACACATGCACATGCTTTTACGTGTGCGTGTTACTGTGTGAAAATCCGTACGCCCATACTTAATGACACTCGAGTATCTATTGATTTCATTTTATTTTCATTTAATTGAAATTAGAAATATGGAAATAATCATTTAGTTTTCAATTTTTTTGTTTTTAACTTCTTCTGTGTGAATTGATGGCCGGTCCAGCTTTTGATGGCCGGTACCGGAATTCGATTGAAACCATTTTGTGAAAGCAGCAAAACTTTTTAGGAAACTGAGATGAAACTCAAGCTCTGCCACAGAAAATGTTTTAAAATTTTGTTGGAAAAACTGCAATGCGGGAAAGTTTCAGATAATGCAAGACTGATGATGGAGTATGTGGTTGGGGTGTCAACTGGCAGCGGTGCTCATTTTGACCACTTCAGAAGTGCGAAACAATCATTGAAAATGTTCTGAACTTAAAATGAAATTACAATTGAATTATTGAGCAGCGATAGAAATAGCGCCAATTACGGATTAATCCATATTTGCAGTTTTGCAAATGTTTTGAAGTTCTTTTAACAATTTTCTGTTACTCTTTTTTTTAATACGAGTATTTTCGTACTCATCACGAAAGCGAATTGTAATTTTATGGCTCTCTAACGATCTTCATTATCGGGAATCAGTTATGAAGACATATCATGCTTTTGGTGAGTTTTGTAGAGAAGAAATTGCGATTAATCTGGTGGAATGGCGGCGTATTAACTTTTGATTAACTCGACGCTGAAGAACATTTGAAAAGTTGATCATATTTTTTATCGAGTAGCCGTATAAGGTTATAAAAATTTATCGCTTCCACACAAAACTCGGTATGAATAATTGAAGCGAATGCTGGACTTATTAATTTTATGGATTTAATTCTTGTATTTATTGATGAATGGCATGAGTTTTCTAGACTCACATTTAAATAGAATTTTGCTGTGTAAAATTTTCCTAGTGGTTTTCAGAGAAGCCAACATATAGAGCCTTGCAGATCCTACTATAATGTTTTTTATATCGATTCATATGTGCAGTTACTAGTAAGCCTAAGAGATCTATTCCATTGAAGGATCTAATAAATAATTGTGATCACTACTTTGTTTTTGTTGTTGTTTTGTAAATTTATTTTGTGTTAAGCGACGCCGAAATTTTTTATGTAGTTGACAACATTGGTAAAAGCCAACTTAGAGTTAGTTGTTATTGTTAATTTAATTATGCCTCTTCTACGGCCTCATTTTTCTTTTGTTACGTTTTCTATTTTTGTTTATGAGTCGTAAAGACTGATGGGGGAATAACGACACATTGTTATTACGTTTGTTTTTGGTTATTTAATGTTGGCTAATGACTTAAAAAAAAAACTCGGTTGAGGTGTACTTTTTATTATTTTTAATTTGGTGGGAAATAAATCATGTGGTGTCCTCTTGTAAAAAGTAAAAATTATCGTTTGGGTTGAGTGAAGACGTTTAAAGTGTGTTGTTCTCTGGCTAAATTTGTACTGAGTCCGATTTTATAAAAAGCCATTTACCACGTTTTAGCTAAACATGATTCTAAAGTTAATTTTATATTTTCCATAAAAAACGATTGTTATTCGGTAACTATTATCTTAGTTGTTCACTTTTATTAGAAAGTAAGACGCTCGTGACTGTTCTCTTTACACTACATACATAAATATCTGCATGAATAATCGTGACTCAGTCACTGTTAATTTAATTTTATCTTATTTTTAAAAACCCGGTATTTTTGAATTTAAGGAATTAATCAGAATATAATTGAAAAAAAAACGAGGCTCTAATGAAATATTCCAAAAATAAGGAATAAAAAATTCTTTAAAACTGCAAAAATGCAACTTTTGCAACATGAATCTAAAGAAATTAATGAACAGCCGAGTAGTGTGACACGGGATACAAAACTGGGTCCGATGCCACAACAAAAAATGGGGAAATTTTATCCGCCAAAACCGAAAATCAACGCATTTAATGCGTTGTTCACCTGCTACTTGTGCCAGGGCTACATGATCAATCCAACCACAATAGATGTTTGTACACACACATGTAAGTAGCCCGTTCCTCCGATAAAATTCAGCTCTATAATCAAACATCTTGAAATATGTTTTTTTTTCGCTCAAACATTAAAAACCGAAAATAGATCTTTTGAATTTTTTGCGGTGACTGTTTGACAACAATTTTTAAAATAGCATTCAAGAAGAGTGTATGACTTAAACGCTGCAATTGTTAGTTTACTTGAAAGAAAAGGAATAAATACTACAATGGAGTGTCCTAAGTAAGCTGGACATGATCAATAAAACACTACACCGTGTTTAAGTGTGGTCTGCAGGTACGAGTTCTGGCCTCTGAAAATTGTGGATATTTTAATTTGACGATGTATACTTGCACGCTTTCAATCGTGATAACATGAAAGAAAAAGAAAAACAAATGCTTTTTGGAAAGTTTATTTGTACGTCTCTCATTTGCCGATCACAGTCTGTTTTATCGCTTCGCTGTGTCACAAAAACTTTGCTTAGAGCTGTCTAGACACTATTAAAATATTATTCAAACAATTTGTGTAAATATTATGCTTGCATGTGAGACACGGGAAGAAAAATTAAAAAAATGTATCACTCACGTGTACAATGTTCATATCAATCAGTTAAATCTACCAGCACACTACACCACAGAACACACCCACGCACACATGCATACACACTGCGAAATTCGATGTTTTTTATTGTTTATGTAAGAAACGATGCTGATAGTATATGAAGCGTGTAGTAGGCGTGTCGGTACAACAATGTACGGCACATTATATATCATTGGGCAAGTCTCATAGCATTTTGTGAAATGTGTGGAAGGACACATTTTATACTTTATCGAGAATAGATCATAGAGAATAGTTTCCGGTTTAGTTTTGGAAAATACAAGATATTTTTTCTATAGAAGCTGTCACGAACAAACTGCAATTAGAAGAAATCTGACAGAGTTGACCAGACTGTGACAGCGATTGCATAAGTTTGAGCGAAAAAACATTATTTAAGTATTAAATATGCATCACGTAACGTCTTTACACTTTTTTTTTTATTTTTTCTCAATTGCCTTAAAAAGACTGTCGCAGCTGCATAGCACGGCATTTGGCTGCCGACTGCTGTTGTCCGCAATGCGGCAAAACCATTAGCATGTCGAATCTTATATCCGATGATATTTTGCGTTCGATTATTTTTAAATTGGTACCTGGCCTCTATCAAAAAGAACGTGAACATCTAGTGCAATTTGTAAATAATAATAAGGAGGAGGGGAAACTAATCGGTGCCACGGAGCAGAGCTTAAGAGAATTGCTGGACACCGATGATGAGTTATTTTCCCCTGCCGATCCCATCAGCTTGTCACTGGAATTTCATCCACTGTTAGTAGAAAAATGCGCCGAGGGTTCTGTGCCGCCAGTACGCTACCTCCAATGTCCGGCCAGTGTTAAAATTCAACATTTGAAAAGATTTTTATGTTCGAAGTTCGAAATGAATCCTTTTAACCGAAGATTGGGCATCGACATCATTTATGAAGATGAAATATTACCTAGTGATTTTACATTGATGGATGTTGCGTACTGCTACAAATGGCAGCGGGTAAGTACTAACTTTCGTCCCGCAATTAAACTACGAAGAATATGAAAGCATATGACAGAGAAAATGACTTTTGCTTTATTCATATTACCCATTTTTGTTACTTTTTCTTTATTTCTTTAGCATGCGCCGTTAAAACTCACTTACAGAATTTTAATATATAATAATGATCTATCAGTCAAGTTCGATAGTGACTGCATAGCAGAGGATAAGGCTTCGGGTAAAGCAAATAAAGCGGGTTTAGAAAATTCTGCTGCAGCTCCTTTAAATAAAACGGTTTCATGTACTGCTGAAAATACTTCAATTTCGCTCAACGGAGGAAAAGAACGAATAGAGGAGATTGTATCATCTGATAGTGTAACTCTTTATCCGACAACCAAAATTAAATCATCAAAATTATCATCGGTAAAACACTCCTCGTCAGATGTTAGACCAGTCAATCAAGAAGTACCTGTAAAAGTGACAATATCACGAAAACCATCAGAAAATAAGAAAACGGTTTCAAAAAAGTCATCCTTATTGGATGAATTTGTAATGCCCACCACTACCAATGATTTCAAAAGTCTACGTAGCAATGATATACGTTTCAGCGATTATGCAATAACATCACCCACAGCTAACACCATTAATGCTTTAGGCAAAAGTTCGACACACACTTCTAGAAAGGAAAAATCTTTACCGGTGAAAGACGAAAAGTCCTCAAAGTGTGATATTGTTGTGAGTATTCCTCACAACCAAATGCAAGAGGAATGGGAGACGAAACCTTTATCTCACTTGAAGACGGCCAGTAAAAAATCTACGAATCCCACCTGTACAGAAGTTGCAATTACTGCACCACCCACCAAAAAAAATCGCAACGTTCCCAAACTCAAAATAGAATTGAATAGTTTGAAAACAAAACTAATAGAAAAACCAAAATCAGCCGATATTCGGTTAGACACATTATTGATTAAACATCATCGGCCACGTAAATTCTCATTGGACGAACCCCAGCCTGTGGCGGATAAAATCGATTTAGAAACGTACGTGAAAAATATTGGCTTAAGGCCAATAGAAATACAAACAACAAATAAAACGGAAAACGCAGACAAATATGCGGCAAATGCTTCGCCCATGTCCTCATGTTCTTCCACCACCTCATCCTCCACAAGTAATTTCAACTTCAATTGTAGTGCAGATATAACCTCCTCCACGTCTTCGTCGTCTTCGCATAAGAAACGTAAGAAAAAACATTCCAAAGACTCCCGCGCATCAAAGGATTCCAAAAGGAAGAAAATGCATGCCGAAATCTCTTCGCATCCGGCTGAAGAGAGTTTGAAAATGAAAGTAAAACTCACACCTCCCATAAATATAAAATCTCTCAAATTAGAAAGTAAAAAGCATTCCCCTTTTTCCATCGATAAAATTTCATCGCAATTAGAAATTGGAAAGTGTAAATTGTTTAGCAGCAAATCAGTTGAAGACAGACCTCATGAGAAATCAAAAGAAAAATTGAAATTCACCTCTTCTGAAATGAAAAAGATAAAACCAGCAGATATCAAATTTATTTCGGATGCGAAGCAAGAAAAGCACTTCGAGAAGGTTGTACCATTAGAAATCGAAACAAATTTAGAAGACGCATCAAGCAAAACTTTAACCAGAGAATTCGAAGATGACGAAGACTTGATCATTCCTGATTCAACATCGCTCGGATTAAGTAAATCGTTGGTATCTGTAAAGGATACAAAGTTGCCCCAATCTCCCCCACTGCCGCCAAGCTTATTTAAAACAGCACCGCTGACTTTTTCCACTTTCTCCCCTAACGTAACAAGTGTAGCCAAACCAAAAGCTGTTACAATGCCAAAAGATTATAGAGATAACAAACCAAAAATTTCACAAATGAAGCCAATAGCTCCTAAACCAATTGCGGTAAAACTAGGCACCCAATCAACCATATCGACAGTATCATCCTTTAAAACACCACACTTTGCAGTTCCTAATCCTCCACGCTTTATATCTTCAAACCAAACAAAGTTCCTTTCGGCTCCAACCTCAATTGCTAGTTCTGCGAACAAGCAGATGGGCAGTCTCCTTAAAAGATCAATTTCGTTGGATGACAGCAAAAATTCGGGACCTTTAAATAAACATCAGAGAATAGAAAAGCCCAATCAAATTACAGTTAGTGCTTATGGTAGTAACCTACACATAACCAAAGTGGAAATACCAGCAACTCCAACCTCCTCAACGGCAAAGACCACTTACGAAATTCCTCTATATTCACCGCTTTCTGCATCATACAATCCAAAATGTTCATTTAGTGTCAACTCGACGACCTCTACGGCCAAAAGTATAAAGGCCGCATCAGACAACCAAACGAGTTCCAGTGTAACACCAGCCAAACACACTTTTACCGCAAATACTGTGGCAAGTAACAAAACCGATGTCGATATTAAAAAAACCACAACTAACGATATTAAATCTTCGTCTGGCACAACTGTGAAAACCATGGCCAACACAACCAACAACAGAACATCAATAACAACAAACACGTCAGTGGCGACATTAATGGGACCACCTTTACCTTTGCCAATGCAAAAGCTTAGCTCTAGCTTAGCTGCATCCGTACCAGCAGCTGTAAAGTCACCACCACCACCACTTAATACTGTTTTGCCATTTGCCACCACAACAACATTAAATTCAACTTCAGCAATACAACATACGCCCGTGTTTAATACAGCATACCTCTCTTCACCACTTTCAATGGTGAATTACAGACAAAGTAAAGTTCTCTTGGCTCACGTTAAACCAGCAAATTTACCAGAATTAAAAATAGGCAAAACAACATCAAGTGTAGCCTTGTCAACAGTATCTACCAATTCACCAGGATTAGTAGCAGTAACAGCAACAGGACCAGCGGCTGGAGCTATAACAGGAACAGCAACAGCAACAGGAACAGCAACAGGCACAGCAACAGCATTATCAACAACAACAACAACGGCAAAAGCCACAACAAAAACATCTGTATTCTCTCCAAATGGGTTGACAATAGAGAAATCTAAAAGTAGTCTCAGACAATTCAGACTCCCTTCAAGGGAATCTGCACAGGATATATTAGATCTATCAGCTTCTCCTAAAACCGCTGTAAATGGTATAACAGAGATGCAATCACCGAAACCAAGTAAGAACGTTTCGCATCCCGCAAATAATCACATTACTACTTCGGCTGGCAGTTCCTTGGAAATGGCTTTAAATAAAATCAAGCAAAATATGACCACAAACACAACCAGCAGTGCAACAATTTCCAACTCAAAAACTTTAGATAATGTGACCAAGAAGCAGGAGCTGCCCTCACCCATATCTGATGATTTACAAAACTTGCATTTGCTTTCAGAGTCAGCAACAGCCAGGGAGAAAATTGCTATCAGCACATCTGCTAGTGCGACTTCGCCATCAACATCTTTGTACGATAAAGCGAAAATAACACAAAACTCCTTGGTAAGGCAACAAAATGCTTCAGTTCGCAACATACCAAATCCATCTGCCTTGGCTTTTCGCAACCAGCAGCCAGCAACGGCTATACCTCCAATGGTCACGATAGCCGCCGGTCTCGCAACTTTCACCGAAAAAGAAAAACCGCTCCTGCTTAAAACGCTTTCACCTCCAAAATCTCCTCATTCTACCAACTGCTCTACCTCTTCTAATTCGCCTTCACGTATCACCACCAAGAAACACCCCTCAATTGATCAAGTAGCAGCCAGTTTAAATCAACGGGCATCAGCAGCAGCAGAAGCCTCTGCCAAAGCCATTTTAAAGCAAACAGATGAGACATCTCTGGTATCGTCCACATCTTTTTCCCTCACAGACAAACTAGAAAATAAAGAAATAAAACAGGAAACTACAGAGACGCAATGCGAAAAAGACATTGGCCAGCCATCATCCACTATGAATTCGTGTCCTCCCGTCAATGTTCTGGACATAAAAAAGGAACCTGAAGAGAAAATTGATGAACCATCTGAAATAAAACCATCGGCATTTATCAACGCAACGGCGAAAAAACCAGCCATGGTGAAAAATTTAGTGTCATCCGAAATTAGTGCTACAACACCACCATCCGCTCTTTTGACTGCCACCATGGCTGCTGGACTTTAAATAAATGTAAGTTGTCAAATTCTTACAGCGTTCATTCGTTATTCTCTTTGTTATCAAAAACAGAAAAAAAAGAATATTTAAGAATGAAAATTGCTATACAAACTTTTCCATGTCTTGTATGTCTTACGCATCCACAGTGTCTAACAGAATATTTGCGGGGGCCATTACATTGTTTGAAATGTAACTTTCAAACAAGCTTAGTGGTATTCCTTTAAAATGAGCAATCAAATTTTATTATCCCGAAGTAAATAAGACTGGCTGTAACTAAAGTAAAGTTATTAGCAGTCAGCTGCTGCTGTGCGATATCAAGCCTTAAGCCATTTTATTTCCACAACGCTCATTCCACGAAATTGATTATGTCTATAATATAATTCTCCATGACATGCGTTCTGTTCATATCATGCTCATTATCTTTCAGTTTTTTAAAAGTAAAAACAAATTCCTTTGCGATTACGCCAAGTGTTATAAATAACTCGCCTCCGTAGGCGAGTGAATAATGCTTAGCCTAATGAACTGGAGGTCGCGTGTTCGATTCCTGCCTAGATACTGGGTGTTTTCCTGCGAACAAGCCAAAATCTTTGCAGGTAGAGTTGGTTAAAAGAAAGAAAAAAAAAAAAATTGTGTGCTGGAGCGGGGAAAGTGCCGTTCCCGCAACCAATGTAATTTCCAAAATTTCCAAAAGCAACGAATTATTGTGTCGCAGATAGCCGCAAGTGAATACCCCTACTGCTCTGTTAACAATTTAACTTTGCTCAAATTATTCATGGGCGTGACTTGTACAAGTTTAATCACTTTAATCATGTCGATTCATGGTTTGTCAATTTATTTTAATAACGGTTTGTCTTTCGTTTCTCTTTCTCTTTTTTCTTACTTCCTTAAGTGTTTCATTACATCAATTTGGATTTCTTTTGCGGCCAACAAAACTCATTCGATCTTCGTTGAATGCTTTTTGTTTTGCTTTCGTAGAGAACGTGGAAAAAATAGACTGTAACCGTGTGCAACCCACCAACCATGCATACATGGGACTGTTGTAAAAAATGTAAAAGAAAAAACTTTAAAAAGAAAGAAAACTGCGCCAGCAATTTGAAAAACTTTCCCACAGCCCATTGACATCATCCTGCAGAAATGAGCTGTAATAACAGCAACAGAAGAATTATGGGAAAGAAAACGAAGAGAGAACTGTGGAAAAAAGTAAAATAAATAAATAAATAAAAAATTATAGCAATAAATAAATAATAATAAAATTGAGAAAAAAAGTGAATGAAGGAGTGAGTGAAAGAATGAAAGACAAACTCCAGAATGTGTTACTGTGGAGAATGAGAATAATGATGAAGCTAATCGCATTAAATTAACGTTAATGATGGCATAACTTCGACTGATGGTAAATGATATAAAACAGATCGTAAAGTAGAAAATATTTTATGGTCAGCCACATTAGAACGTACGAGTACGGAGATGAAAAAGCGGCGAACACATTGCAACTAAAAGAAGAAAACATTTTCTACAAAAGCGAGAGCTTCGAAAGATGTTAATGTATTTACACATAAGAGCAAATGAAATTAACGAAAAAGATTTTGTAAAAAATGCATCCGAAAAGCATCTGTACCCTTAATCAACCCAGATCATAAGTTATTACATATCTAATTATAATTGTAAATATGTAAATTGTTAATAATGAATGGCAGAAGGCCTCATCTCGATTCAGCGATTCTTGCGGCGACATGTTAGACCCAAAAATGCATTCCAGCAACCATTTTTAAATTTAAATGGTCATCCACTGGATCCTCCGCGTTTTAAATGATGATACACTTTGTCGCTGAATTCATAGAAATCTTTTATTTTGCTGAATTAGAATTTCGTTGCAGGGCAACTTGCTTACAATAAGCGATTATCTGTGACAAAATTGTGAAACTCGGAATTCAAAAGTGTTGAAACAATGAAATTTTTCATAAATTATTATGCTTGAGTTGATTACGCTTCTCAGCATTTTCATCGACATAATTCGCAAGAATTTTTTCTATTTGTTTATTCATATCATAGATCCGCTTTCCAATTGCTTTAAAGTTATTTGTGTTTTATAAGAGTTTTAGAATACTTTTTGTATACTTTTTTTTAAAAGATTTAAATTTTCTAAAAAAGGAACAGATCTTTTATACCAATTGAATGAGGTTACCGCCCTAATTTGTAATTTTATATTTAGTCCCTCGAACCAAAATCATATCCAGGTGGGTCCCGAATTCAATTAAATGCAAACCCAAAAACATTTTCAGGAAAATGAATATTTTCGATATTTTTTGAGAACTTCGATTTTGATCTGATTGTTTATTTTAATATATCGCACTTAGTACACAAACTTTCACTTGGGTCTCACTTTGATTTTTGCCACGTGACTCCCAATGCCGCTTGTACAACAATCTATTGAAGAAATGCAGGCAATTTTACTAAATTGCAGTTCCTGGTGTTTCACGTATAGTTGTTATTCAGTACTTATTGGGCAATTGTAATTGCCATTCAATTCTTCCATATTCTCTGGCCAAACTGAAATACGTTGACAAGCATTCCAACCATGTTATATTAAGATCATGCAAAATTTGCAGGAGGTGAAGTAAGACAAAGTATTTGTGGTATAACGAACTGCTGATTCTCATTGAATTAAGAAACACGTGGTTTTTGTTACATCCACGTAATGTTTGCCGAACGGGAGACATTTTGTGAGATCTTTTTAAAGAATTTCTTATTTCACTCACTTGTACACCAATTTTTACTAGTGGGATAATAATCAAGCATTTCTGACGTTGCCGAAAGTTGTGCAAAGGCATTCGTTTGGAAATTAGTATTCCAACAATCGCTACCTTATCTTATTTACACTTTAATAATTCTCAATTACTTCTGGGAATTTTAAAATTTAGAGTAAGAAGAAGCGATACAAGAAGCAAAGAATCCCCTCTAATTTTTTTTGTCGATTTAATGAACCATTTCTCTGCGAGAAAAGTTCTAATTTTTACTTACAACTTTCTGTAGAGCTAAAAGCTTTCCCAGTTGATATATAATTTGCTCTGAATGTACAATTCGGAGCCGTGAAGAAATAATTTTTAAAACTTTTTAAAATATCCTGCCATGATTTTCTGTGTGTTATCTCTTATATTACGGATGCATAATCGGCATAACCATTCGTTCCATACACTCGCACATGTGAACGCTACATGCACGGGAACGTAAGTAAAAAATATGTATGAAGTAAATAATTCTAAAAGAAGAATTGCTGCAGGAAGATAAAGTATTAAGCAGCAGTTGTTTAACTGCTGTTGAGCACTGTAAAAGACGAAGTACTGTTACGAAAGGTTACGTAGCCGGAATTTACCCCCGAAATGCCTGATAAGCAGTGTGTATTAGAATGCTGGCAAGTTCAGCAATCCCTATAGGTTTTCTAATGAGTGAGAAAACAGTGATTTACAAATTCATAGAAATGAGATTTTTCTGAATGATTTCGGTTAGGAATTATGCAACTGGAAACGTTCAAACGTTCTTGTTTTTTACTTGGGCATGCTGTTAATGTGGGCATACCTAGTCAAGGAAATGTATTCGAATTATTGCATGCAAAGGAGTCGTTTCTAGTTCGAAGCGAATTTTGATAGGTGAGAATGAGCGCAATTACAGATTGCTTGAAATCTTCACTCTTTTAAGACACTGTACCTGTCCATGACTTTAAATTTTGAAAATTTAATTAACATATTTAACTTAACTGGATTTGTTAAGCAACACTAATTTTAATAATAAATTTCTAAATGAAATCAGTTGAATAAAAACATTTAAAGACAGACGACTGTTTTTACAAACACAACAAAAAAGAAAAGCAGAAAACAAAATAGTCAGTCGGTCGGTTATTGTTAAACAATTTTATCTCCTTTCATCAGCGCCAACATCATTTCAGCCATTGTGTTGTCGACATTAGATATTATTATGATTACAGTCATCAACACAACCAAAACACATCATCGACATCGTCGTCGTCGTCATCATCATCGTCATCGCCATCGTCATCGTCATCGTCATCGCTAATATTGGCTTCTTCCATCACTGCTTTAAAATGTTGATTTGATATCCATCCACGGAGCTGCCGTCACAGCCACTTGCGGTGTTGTGAATTTCATTATTATTATTCTTATTATTATTTTATTATTTTTTTTTTATTATTATTATTATTATTATTATTTTTGTTAGTCTTTACGCTTTTGAGTTTTGTTTACACACTGCGGCGCAGATACACAGCACAATTTCGTTAAATTGTTGAGCAAGAATCGTGTAGTGGAAAAGCGAAGTCAATGAAGAAGTACGATGAGAAAAAAAAACAAAACAAATGAAATGACGTGACGTATCGTGATGTGCGTGACGTGGTTTCCACCCGTTTTGAATTTGTGTGTTTTTTTTCTCTTTATTTATTAACATTATTTTACCTCGTATTCAGACGTACACACATGCAAACATTCAAACATGCCTATGCATGCAATTACATACATACGTATGAATTTTAATATACATATGTATACATCCATACGTATATAAATATATATATATATATATATATTTTTTTTTTGTTAAAACTACTTAAGGTTTATTTGCTTTGTTTACTGTTGGAAAACTTGTTGTAAAAAAAGGTTACAGAAGCAAGAGAAAAAGTTTAATTTTAATTATGTTGTAAATGTAGGAAGAGAATTACCTAACTCATACACACACGAACACACAGCCACTCACACTCTATGTATTAAATCAAGTAGAATTTCATACCGATATTTTATAGAAAAAATGTATGCAATCATTATACTCACTAGAAAGAGAAAAACAAGAAAATGATAAAAAATATGTAAATCACATTTATTACTCAATCGCATAACCACCCCTCCCTCTCTGTATATAAAATGTAACCAATTAGATATAAAATAAAATCATATTGTATATTGTATATTGTATTTATTCATAAACGATGTGTTAAAGTGCACTGAATCTGTTAAACATTTTTATTTATAAATTTATAAATTTGGAAAGTTGCAATTTTGTTGGTTTCAAACTCCCCCGACCGTTAAACTCAAATCTCTAGAAATAATTATGTATGTATTTATTTAAAACTATATATGGAAATGTGAAGGAAATTAACAATAATAATTTGTAAATTATTCTAAAATCTGTTTTAATTGAATATTTAAAATATTTCGTGTATTTTATATTAAGTTTGACCAAAAAAAAAAAAAAAAAAAAACAAAAAAAAAAGTTTAATTTTTACTTTAAACTAATTAAAAAACCCACACATCCACACACACACACGCCCTAATATAGAGAGCAGACTCATCTACAAAAATATTTATAAAATGAGAAATAAAAGAAAACAAAAAAAAAAAAATAATAATTCAGCACAAGTAATGCGTATTTAAAATAATAAAAAATAAAATTAAAAACAAACAACTCACAGTTTTAAACCTTTTAAGCACAATTTACGTTGTATGTCTTTTAAATTGAATTAAAAACAAAAGCGGAAAACGGAAACTGGAAAATGGAATATGCAAAACTAATTAAATGTAAAACTAAATTAATTTATATTAAATAAAGTAATTAAAAGAAATTTAGTAAATCTAGAACAGACTCAGAACAGAGCGAAGCAAACCAGAAAATCAAATCCAGTTTAATATTTAAATTGAACGGACAAAAAACAAAAACAATATAAGAAATATTGGCGTCGATTAAAATGCTATTCTTTACAAAATGCAGTTATAACTATTTAAAAAATATAGAAATAAATAAAAAAGTAATTAAAAACGAAATATAAGTCTATTTTCTTATTGGTTATACGAAGGAAAAAAGAAAGAAGAATCGAAAGGTTTGTACTAAACTGCCATTTTGCTCCACATGTCCTGGAACAGCGATAATTATTGTTGTGGATTTTGCTTCAGTAAATCAAGCTTTTTACCATTGACGGACTCGTTTCACTGTAACATTGGCTACGACAGCTTTAGCTTGTTAAAGGTATCTATTTCAGAAGCTCTGAAGAATTTAAACAAGAACAAAATAACGAACCGATAACTGTGAATAAATTACGTGTAGGCCAAATTTCCAATCAGTGACGAGTTGATAAAACTGACTTACATTATAATGTATACCACGCGTTAAAGGGTTAAAGTACAGTGGCACGTGTATTCGCGTAAAATGAAAGGAAACCGGCATTGTTGCTTTTCCAATTACCGTTTACATATAGATTCATGTGTACCCATTTACGTAATGAGTGCCACGACTGCCTACGATTTTAGAGTTTTGCAAATGCAAAGAAATATAACTTTTGCCGGTCCCTATCTGCGGTTAAGAATTCCTTGCGGATCCGTAACAAGTATACTAAAATTTATTGCTGTTTATCGCATGCTAACGCTGATCTTCATGGAACCTTTATCCAAATATTTTCTCAGAGCAATCAGAGATTTCATTATATGATATTTTTTTTATATTTTTTATTTTTTATAAAAAAAAAAATGTTCAAACTTTTAGTTTAGGGGAAGAATGGTGAAATGTCTGCGTGAGTTTTAAACTTGTTAGACTTTTAGAAAATAGCCGCTTCCTTGATTTCTTGAAAAGCAATTAATCATTTTCTAATTCCAACTCCATTCAGATGCCAAGGGGCTTAGCTTTTGGTTTATATTCATTTTGTGTAGTTCCTACAATTTCCTCGTGTGAAATGTCTACAGCCACATTGCCCTCTAAATAGCCTTCTCAAATCCATTCTGTAATTTCACCATCTGTTAAGTAGTAAAATGGTTCATCTCCACCCCGTAATAAAATCAATGGCAGACCATTTTCGCTAGGCCATTATTGTTGATATTGAAAAGTCTCACATTTCTTAAAGGCTCCGGGAAAACTTTGCCGTATGAAAAAGTTGGACTTATAAAGACCATAATGAAAAAAATCACGTGTAGCGCTAAACGGCGTGATGCAGTTATCGCTAGCTATCGTAAATCGATAAATAAGAGCCTGACTATTCGTTGTTTATTGCACGTTTTGTTACACTTTCCGAAACAAAAAACGTTTTCTTGCAAACTCTATTAAACAGAATCACTTGCTCCGCTTTCAAAACCTCAAAAGCTTATTACGTTCTAAATTATTTAAATGGAATTTGTTTTTAATAAAACTTTCTGGGAGATTAAAATTTTTTTTTTGCTGGATTCTCCCTCCGCAAGTTCTGTTCTTCATAAGTTTTGTTCAAAGAGTTATTAATCTTTTCAGCAAATTCCATAAAAGTAAATTTTCGAAACTTGAGCGTAAAACTTGAAGTTCCATCGGAAGTGGATAGTCAGCTTGTTGGATGAGTGGGCTCAAAAGAGGCTGTAAAGGCATGATGTATGTGAGATGGCTTAATTAGGCTTGTAACTTGGGGCTTGACGCAACTGTCAGAAATAAATAAATAGACTGCCAAAAAATCAAATCTGCTCAGAATTTGCAAATATTTGTTGATATTAAAAATCATATCGCTACCTAGAATTCAAAACGAGAAAACGCTTTTTTTAAATTTTTTTTTTTTTTTGGTGGAAACCAGCAGCATTTAGTTGTCTGTAATGAACTAATAAAATCTAAAAAGAAAATTCAATTAAACTCAATTTCCACTTTTTCGTAAAAAAGTAATATAAAAAATTCATGGCCCCAGTGTTAGCCTATTTTCCTTTAAATGACCCTCGAAGCTTACAAAAATGGTCATAAATTCAGCACAGATTTGATTTCAATTCCGATTAACAAAAATAATTTCCTTTTGCCTGTTTAATAAAACACATACAGACAATCGCACACATATAAAGCTGCCACACCACACCACAAATTCCAGAAGAAATTTACCAACATTTTAGACATCTTTATAACTGCTGTAAAAGCTGGTATAACATTTTCTAAACAAATAAATTGGACGTTGTCATGCCACTTAAATATCGCCGTCGACCGAAAACTGGAAGAAAAACAAACCAGTCAATATAAAATTCTAACCCCAACAAATAGTTGTAAAATATTGCAATGAATGAATCCCCTGATATTGATTGACCCTTCTGTAAAGGATGCCACAATGCCGTTAACGGTAAGACTCGAAGACAAAACTACCACCAACAACAGCAGCACGGCCATCTACAACAACGCCAACAACATCATTGGCAACATTTTGTTTAAAAGACTCGCACTCAAATCGCACTGTTCAAATTATAATGTTATTTGCTTGTCCACATTTAGCACCCAATTTAAAAGGGAAGCGATATTAACAACAACAACTAGCGCAACAACAACCGCAATAACAAATTAAAAGAAACACAACTGCGGGAATAGGAAGAATCCTCTTGCCACAATCGAGAAGACAATAAACACCACCAAATAATGATTTAGAGAGCTGCTAATGTTGAAGCATGCCTCGTGTCGAGCTTTTCCATCCTCGTTTGCGTCTTCGTCTTCGTCTTCGCACGCCTTTTATTCAATTCCTTAAAATAAATTTCATGTGCGGATAGAAATTGAGGCGTAAACTCATTTGTATGATGATGATAATAATGAAAATGGTTGAATGAACAATGAGTTTGTAAATGAGGACAAACGGCCGACCGAGCGAGCGAGCGGCTGTAATTTGATACACCGGCACAGCCAGCCAAAGAAAATGGAAACATGGCTAAGGATTGAGGCAAGAATTTATTAGTTTGAATAATTAATACGAGAAACAATAATGCAAAGAAATATTCTTTTTTTCTTTTTCGCAAGTTTTATTGTTCAGTGTGGAACCATTTTCTGATTTTCAATTAAAAAGAAACAAATTTTGTGAAGGAAATACTAAAAAATAATTAAAATTAATTGAAAAAAAAAGGAAACAAATTGTGTATTCGAATATGGGTAATTTATACTGCACAGTGGGCACGTTCGCATAATATATAAAACTAATCAATTTTTAAATAAAATATTTTACGAACTAAAGAGACATCAGAGATTTTACTCTTTCAGGACTTCTGGACAGGTTCCAACACTAAACATTTGAGTAGAATGAACTGTAAAACTATTTCGCACAACAATTTCTTTGTGTTTTCTTTTTCCCGATTGCCGATTGCCGATTGCCGGTTTCCGGAATTCTTTTCCTGCTTCCATGCACTTAAAATCAAAAGAGTTCTTAAAAGCTTTTCACTTATATTTCGTAAAATAAATTTTTCATATCAATTATTGATATGAAAACGGTTAAAACCGAAAGCAGAGAAACTCTTAAGGCCGTGAAAGAAAAAAGGCCTAGGACCCAGATTTCAATTGTAAGCCCAACTTTCTATGATGTGCTTTCGAGTGGTGTTCTGGCATTAATTTGTTCCATCACTACAAAATAATTCTAAATTTTTAATTTCTTCATCTTTAAAAATATTTTTTTAAGTCTAAATCCGAATATACCTTCTAAGTCATTGCAGAGTGGTCTTGAGAGCATAATAATAGTAGTGATTAGAAAAGTTCTGTATCCAAATTCTTAAAATACATCATGGTGCCAAAACAAATATTTAAAGTTAAGGTCGCTTTTTGGGAAAATATTCAATACAGGATGTAATCCAAGGATTCTCTGAAAAGTCGAATTGTTGACATTTCGAGAACGAATTATAAGCTTGATTGTGAGTAAAATGGGATCATTAAAAAAATTCAGAGGTCGTAGATTAGAACATTAAAATGTACTGAAGATCTCTGGTTCCAGGTCCACTACACACGCTCTTACTGCTGATACTAAGCCTTCGTGGGAAGCCTTCGTGGGAGTTCGTCTTTAGTTCAATTCTCAACTCGACGTCAAACGGAGAAAAATGAACTTTCAACCGCGCAAATAAGATAAAAAATAAAATTTTTAAAAGAGGCGAAAATTCAAAATATTAAAACGCCAAAATGTTCTTCTCCCTCTAAAACGAGATTAGACGTCGTGGGCAATTTATTAATTTCAGTAAAAAATAAAATCAGCTATTATTTTTTAATTGGTGGGCAAAGTGAGTGGAATTTAAAATAAAGAATGAAATTTAATAATATATTTTTTTACTAGAACAGCTGCAAATTGAAACCGAATGTTATAAAATGTACAAGAGGTCTTCGGTACATTGTAATGCTCTAATCTACGACTTCTGCATCTTTTTAATGCTACACAACTAGTTTCATTTTCCCCTGTATCTTACTATTTGCTGTTGATTTGGAATTACTCTGAGTCCTTTTTAATTATTCAACGAAACTTTAGTTTCTCTACGAAACGTGATTTTATTTGCTTTGGAAGCTTCTAAATGGCCCAGATTCTGAATTCCCCACTTTATCGAATTTATAAAAGCTGTCGTAGCAGACATTTAAGTGCAATTAAATAGAAAACAATATTGTTTATTCATTATAAAACTCAATTCCGATAAGAAGACGGAAAATGCGAAACTCTGCTTTTCGATGAGAGTCACCTGCGAAATGGCAAAATCTTCGAGCAAAATTAAATCCAACAAGAAAATAAATGAACTCTTCTTGTGTGTTTATTTTTATTTTTATTTTTTTGAGTTCGCTATTAAAAGGCGCGAACGGAAGTATTTTCAAGGTTTTCCGCTTTTCTGCATCCCAGTGAGTTAAAGCAGCAACGGAAGTATTTAAGTGCCACTTTATCTTTCAGTATTAAAGTCTGATGCACAGCACGACATTGAAAATAAAAATGAACATGGAATTTAAATTATGAAACATAAACTAGGAAAATGAACGCAATAAAAACCCAAAACTAAGTGATTGACGAGATATTTCAATCCCTTAAATTGTGCACATTCACGCATTCATTCATTCACATGGACTCGTACACTCTTGCAAGAACTCGTACATGAATGCCGTACATGAAATAAGGAAATGTTGCATCAAATGAAAATATAAAATTAAAAGCCTTGCTGGCGACGGCCGACACACGTACACGTACATGCTTTTGCATGTTTGTTATGTTGCAATATGCAAAATGTCGAAAAAAGACGACAACAAGCCCAGCAACAGCAACAGCAACAGCAACAACAATAACAAAATTTATAACACCATCATAATATCGAAAGCAAAATGCAAAACTGAAAACAAATAAAAAGTAAAGGAGAACCAAAACAACACACCAATTGGCAAAAAGTTCGAGGAGAATGTGTGTGTTTGTGTGTAGCACGTACATACATATGTATGTATGTATGTGGTATTGTTGTGTGCAACAAATGCAGCAAAACGGCCGTGTTCCATGTTCACAACGATTAGTAACACAAACTTCTGAACACAACTCGCACTTGAATGCCCCTCTAGCGGAATTTAAAAACTTTTATTTAGAGTTCCGCCCACAGATCGTTCCCGTCCATCTACAGTTTAATAAGCCAATACAAAAAAAGAACTTGCACGTTTTTAACCAAACGTTCATGTTGCATACCCAAACACACGTACACAACAGCCAGACAGACAGCCACACACACACACACACACACACACATACGCACACGTAATTATTGCCCTCGTCTTTTTGGTTATGCCAGGCACCGCAAACGTAACGATTGCCCGAAAGTGTGTTTTTGTTTCCTCCATCAGGCTGTGTTTTGCCTCTGCATGCCGTATAGAGAAACAAAAAGTGGTTCCTTGGCTTGTTAATACCAACACAAGTTAAAGAAAGAATACACACATACACGCACTCACACACAAGCTCATGCAAACATTAAAAATAATGAAGAAACAGGCAACTAAAATGTAATAAAAGCACACAAAAACAACAACAGACGTTTTTTTTTTAATTTTTTTCACTTATTTTTTTTTCTTGTTGTTCTTACCGATGAGAAACACAAGTGTTGCAATACTCAGCAAACGAATATTCGTTGCAGACACGCAAGCACAGCAAAACGCCACTCACCCACTTACTGGTTTGGTTCATCATGCTGTTCTTCGTACCGGTACCAGGAGGGTAAATAATCGCACAAACCTGGCAATGTAGATGCAACAGCATCGGCATCAACATCGTCAGCATTCGAACAGCATAAAATTGTTAACAATTTAACATACAAACACGTCCATGCATGCAAGGAACATACTTGATGTCGATGTCGGTCTATCTGTCTAACTGCTTGCAAACGACTGGCAAGTAACTTCAGCTTACAGAGCATCTATCTACACTCACATACATTCGCAGCAAAGGGCGCGCCGAAAATAATTGTGTTCGTTCACATGCCCATTCGTTTAAAGCCACTCGAATTCTCCTTTCAAATTGAAATTGGATTTGTTATCGAAGAGCTCCTCCAGCGTTCTAATTGTAAAGCAATTCATCTATTCATTAATTTGGTCTGTATCACCTAATTCATATATACATCATAATTCATATATATATATGAATTCGGATTTACTCATGCCTGTTGGAAAAACATTTTTTTTTTTTTACTTATTTTCATTTCAAAAAAGAATTCATGCATGCCATGTAATTGTTAATTTTTTTAATGAAAATATTCATGAATATGAATATTCATGTTATTAACGAAACTTTTCCTGCTTACGCGACATACTACTCAGAAGTGTTACAATCCCTAAAGACACTGCCGCACTATCTTATAAAACGGCCACACCTCTCGAAATACATATGTGGGGTCTCAGAACCACAAACCTCTAAAAAAAAAACCAAAAAAAAAAACAAGTGGAAAAGCTTCAACAAAAATTGCCAGAAATCAGTAGTGAAATCCTGAAGTGATCGTAAATCTTCCCCTTTACTCAAGTTCGTGGAAACGCAAGGAGCAAGAACTCCAGAAATGTGTACAGCATTGAGTGTTTACTGAAATTTTTCTCATTTTTCATCACCTTCGGCCAATTAATATTGGAATCAAACAGACGAGATAAGCTTGAACCATTTTCATGACCCATTAGGAGTGCCCCCAATAATCTCTTTGATATTCTAAAATTTTTTCCATGCAAGTAATAGTAAAAAGGATACAAGTTAAAAGCGGTCTTCACCATTCCCTTCCTTGGGAATCCTAAGAAATAAAAGGATCTGGAATTTGAGGGCGTTGATAAAGGGGTTTTTGCAATGAGTCGCTCTGCTGTTGCTTGTAGATACAGTTTTCTGTTTGTTGCACGAACATGTACTGTTCCCTACTACTGTCTCTGCCTGCCCTTATTTGGATGACTAGTTGGCATGCCATTTTTTTTGGCATGTCATGCCATTACAATCCGTCGCACATTCAACCGTACAAAAACAAGGATGGAGAACAACTCAGTATATGCACATACAAATACTGCCGCACACACACACTTCTACACATGGTTCGGAGCGAAAAGGAAAACTAAAGAAGAAACAGTGAAAAAGAAAAATTATTTGTTAAACGGCTTTCCACACACTGTTGTGTACACTGCGAAGGCAAAAGTGTACACACGATTAAATCACATGAACTCTTTCAAGTGTTTGCCAATTCTATTTCGGTATCTGTTGATGACGTTGCTTGTTTGTTTTCCCCACAGCGCTCCCCAAACCCGTTCAAGAACGGCTAAATTCGTTGGCGTTTACATCGAGCAAATCTTGAATTGTTGGCGACACAGAAAAGGGTAGAGAAGGGCTGTACTTGTATAAAAAATTCGTAACTGTAAGCCTGCAGTCAGTCTTACATGCAATAAAAGCTTTGTTGCAAGAAAGCTTTTGGCAACTGCTACAGCTGGTAAACACTTTGGCTGAACATGTAATCCGGAATCAGCGGAAGTACTTCTATACGATTTAAAAGTTCGCCATAACAAAATGGCTGCATTTTTCTTTTAATTTTAATAGTTTTTTTTTAAATTTTTTTTAAATTTTTTTTTATTTTTTTTGATTTGGAAACATTAAAAACCAAAAACAAAATTTATAAATTATTTATTTATTATATATTATTTATTATTTTTATTTAATAAAATTATTTTTTTAGCAAGTTTTGCAATTGAGCGGAGGTTCATTTAAACGCTGTCATTATGGAAACCATCTGACCAGATTGGTTTATAACAGTATGGGTATAAAAAAATACTCCATAAGTATTTGCATGATGTGTTTTCGATTATTGCACAATATTATGGATTTCTTTTAATTTTTCGGCTTTTGTTATAAAATAAATAAATGGAAAAAAATATTTATTGGAGTTACCCCGTAGGAGAATCGATAATGAACAGCCTACTAAAGCGGAGGTCGCCAGTTCGATTCCTGCCTAAACCCTCTGTATCTGTCTCTTGACAAGCCGAAAGCTTTGCAGGTTGGGTTGGTTATATATATAATTATATATATATGTATATATATATTAAAACTTTAAATCCTAATAAATCCTTGAACAGCCAAATAATTTAGAGAAATTGAAATTAAAATTTTTTAAAAGGACCCTGAAACGAAAAATGAAAATTCTGTATAAAATCTGCTTGAAAAGGTGTACTCGTGCCATTTAAAATTGTCGATTTTAATGTGTATTTCATAGGAGGCTAATATTTTATGCACAACTGTAATCCTTTTTCTTAAGTTTATTGGCATTTTCTTTCAGCACTAAAGTGTTTCTACAGGAATATTTTCACTTCAAGCACGATAATGCCCGCTTCTCATCGGCTGCGTTAACGGTTTCATATGGAAGACTGCAGAAGCCAGTGCTCCCTACTGCAACGGACGAGAACAAAATGGCATATTATCATTTCAAGAGATCATACAAAAGGGCCAAATACGTTCATGCTCGTACAACATAAACAGCTTTCATATTTGCTGGACGTTGTCGAAAAAGGACATAAAAAGAACTTGGCTTGCAACACTTTTGCTGCTTCTATACATTTTCATTGCAGCTCTTTGCATTGATATCAGTGTGTACGAATGTTATGCGAATGTACAATTATTTATGAGCTCGTTGGAATGTATCATTTCCAATTCAATGGGGACCATTAAGGATTTTGTGATAAAATGCTAAAAGTTGCATGGATTTTTCTTTAAACTGACATTGGACGCGAAATCGTGTGGGAATATTTTTCTTTTAAAGTGTTTTAAGCTATTTTTGTATGACTGGCCATTTACTAAAATAAATAATTTTTTCTTTTTTTATTTTTGAAATTTGTAAGGAGTATCTGCTCCTTCCATAGGCATAAATAAATCTTATGCTTGTTAAAAATGTCTCACTGAAATAAAGTCGTGCTGTCTACAGCAATTTCTTTGATCGGTTTAATTAAACTTTTCTGCATGGCAAATAAAATTCAGAAAGCTTTTGCTGCTGCAGCCGCAATAAGGAAGTTTTTTTTTTTTTTTTTTAAAGAAATTTTTATCCTCCTTTTGATGATTAGAAAATTTCTAAAATTTACATTTGACTGATTTCATTAATTCAACACAAATACAATTAAATGTGCAATCCAACTAAATGCTGCTCCATGTTTCTGCATAAGGGATTCATTTTATAAGAAATATGGTCAGTCCTCCACTATGTTTTCTTTTGAGTCCATAAGACTTTTTAAATAGAACGGACGAGCATTTAATCCGAAATGAGATCAATTAAAAGAGTCCACTGGAGAAATAATAAAATTGAAACATTGATTTTATTAAAGATGGAATTATTGATATCCGATAATTTTCCAATATTCCGTAAATATTGTAGATTTCAAGGAACCCTGAAATGGAGTCAGTGTCGAAATTCATTAAAGCTCAGTTGGAGCTTGTGATGATCCCAAAATAGAAAGTTTTCGTGCGAAAGCGAACCTGAAATGTATTCTTCGAAATCATAACTTTATTCAAATGAATACCTTTTAAATTGTGTAATTATTTCAGATATTCTCCCAATTTAATTCCAAAACGATTTTATTGGTTTTAATACACGAATTCCGGCGGCACATAAAATGTTTGGTAACAAAAAAAAAAAAAAAAAAAAAATCGAAAAAAAATTTTTTTTTCAAAAATGTATAGAAGACAGTCAAGTTTATTTAGTGGATTGGACGATCAAAATATTCAACGTAAATGAATAAATAAAATCTGTAGAAAATTATTATTATTGTACAAGTTTGGGCGCGTGAGCGTGTGCGTGCGCGTGTGCGTGTTCGTGTGCATGCGTGTTTATTTCTGAGATTTTTTCAAATTAATATTCTGGAAATTAATAAAAAGGACTGCCTAAAAACTCACAATAGACAAACTTTAATACGTCGGATTAAATTTCAGTCATTAATTAAGTCGCATTATGGGCCATTATTTCGGATGTCTTCTTTTTTATCACCTTTTAATGCCCCAGAAGCGAATGCTTTAAAGTGAAATAAAAATATTGAACGAAAAGAAAATAAAATTGCCTTTCAAGCAAATTAAAATGTTTTACATACAAATGGATGTAAAATATTTTTATGACACAACTTTTACTCTCGTCTCAGCGAGAGAATTATTTTTAATATTTATTTTTTTCTCAGCCTTCATAAATAAATAGTAGGTATATGTATTAACAAAAAGGCCATCACTTAAAGGAATTGATTCGTAAACAAACTTGTTTCTGTTATCATGATCGCTAACTGTGACAGCAACTGCCAAAAGTATCCACTCACTTCTTTGTCTGCTTCTAGCTTACCTTAGGCCTGACCTTGCAACGTTTAAACAGCAACCTGTAATAAAGTGAGAAATATATTAGTGGATTAGTAAACTGTGTTGAACTTATTCCTTGTTTACACTTCGCAGCTGTGTAGCATCCAATTACAGTTACAAATGGCAAAATAGAAAAAAAGCCACCAAGAGTAGCAAATTATATAATTTGGTTGAAAGTGATTCTGTTTTTTAATCCTGACTAGTAAGTTGATGGTCGCTCACTTACGTTGCGCAGCATAAACAGGGATTCAAAATCTTTTGCGAGAATGCAAGGAAAAGCTTAAAAATATTTTGAGATAAAACTTTGTCTTGTAATGAAAGCATTTCACTGACTACACAGATTTAGTTTGCTGAAAATTAATAAAAAATTAGTTAATTGTCGCGCACGTGTGACCAGAGTGGAGTTTTTGTTATAAGCTTGTCGTACGTAGAGTAATTTTGAAAATTAAATAAAAAAGAGGAAAATAAGTAACAGTGGCAAAAATCGCTTTAAAAACTAAAAGCCGATTTTAAATCGGCTTTGAGTGCAACGCCACCGTCGGCGAATGGATAATGAACAGCTAACGAAAGCGGAGGTCGCATGTTGGATTCCTGGCCAGACCATGAGCGTTTTCCTCCGGACAAGCCAAAAGCTTTGCAGGTTAAGTTGGTTAAAAAAAAAATATATATATATATATACATATATATTATAACTTTAAATCTTAATAAATCTTCTGATTTACAAAAAAAAAAGTAAAAAAATTGATGGCCAGCCTTTGGCCATCACTGTAATCCATTTTTTGTTTTTGCTTTTATTGATAAAAGTTGACACAAGTTGATGTCATGACAATTATTAATAGTTTTAAGTTACTGTGGGGTGATGTGGCGTGTTTTCGCTTGCCAGTCTAAACGTCTTATCAGTTGGACAGGTTTTCATAACAATATTTGTTTAGTGTAACTCTTGTTGTTGTTGCTCTGATAATTCCCAAAACACGATGGATTTTTATAAATTAATGATGCGACTTGTTTGCTTGTGATTTGAATAAAAGCGTATAAAAAAAAAATGTGAATAAAAGAGAATGATTAAGAGTGTTTTGGAAAGATCGCTGAGTAAATTATTTAAATAAGAAGCAACTTAATTTTGGAACAAAAAAAAATGTTCGGTTCGAACTCGTACTTCTATCTATTTCGCGACATTCATATACAGGCAGTCGTGGCCGAGCGGTTAAGGCGTCTGACTAGAAATCAGATTCCCTCTGGGAGCGTAGGTTCGAATCCTACCGACTGCGAAGAAGGTGTGAATTTTTTTTTCTTTCTTTATATTATTATACGTATATATATTTATTTTCAGTTTTGTGGAAACAATTAAAGCCCACCCACAAGCGTATTGCATGTGTGTTGGTTTATTTGTCGTCTTTGAAAGGTTGTTTAAGATGTTGTAAAGGTTTTTTTGTTTCGCTTGTTAATAAGGACGGACGGTCGTCGAAACCATAAAAAGACATCACATCCTCATCATCATGAACATCATTAGTATCAACCAACCAAACATTCAGTCGTTTTGCTTAATTCATTTGATTTCATTTCTAAAGTGTTTGGCCGGGTGGATGCCTGCTGGTTGTGTGCATGTACACACGTTTGTATGCATCGATGGATGGCAGAATGAATGGAGCTGCTGTTGATGAATAAAAAATTATGTTCGCTTTTCGGTAGATGCGGCTGTTGTGGGTGATACCTGTTATTGGCGTTGTTGTGATTATGGATCTCGGCCCTTTTATTTGGCAAAGGAAAAGCAAATAAAATAAAATACACATGTTCGTACAAGAAAAAAGATAAAATTAAAAATGAAAATAATTTTTTTTTGTTCTTTTTTTAATTCTTTTTTTTTTGCAGTAAAGTATTTGTTTGTACGCTATGGATGCCAACAGAATCGCGAGGACATTAAGATTGCGGGTGTGTATCTTTGGAGTTGTTGTTGTCGTCTTCTGTTTGGAGGCTTATAATACATGTTGAAGTAAACATTGTTAAATGAACGAATGAATGAGTGGAGTAGAGGCAACGTAATGGAACACCCTCCGAGCTTTTGAGAAAAGTAAAATTAAATCAAATAAATAAAAGAGCAACAATATTTGTTGTTTAAGCAATAAGCAACAATGGCAACAACAATGGTCGCACTTGAACACTTTATTGCGTGTTCTTTCTTACCTGGGCTCGATTATTTGGTTATGTGGTCTATTCTCTTGTAATTCTGTTTTCTTTATTTTACACCTTTCCTTTGTTATGCAGCCATTTATGATGTTGTTGTTCTTTGCTCCGTTTGTTTCGGCCTTGTCAAACCATGCGATTTCATTTGGTACGATACTAATGATTTTATTATTTGTTTGCCATGAATAAAACTGTAAACATTGTGGTTGTTTTTACTATCCCAAATTTCCATAAACACAACCGTAATTGTATACAAATCCGTACATATGCGGTTACAATGAGGAGCAAAAGTTTCCAAAATACATTTTCAGATATTCGCTTGATATGGGAATTAAGGCTGTTCTTTAAGAACAAGTAATTCAAATTAGTGGGAGGTGGAGTCCAACGTGGCAGTATAAGAAATTATATGCATTTCCGATATCTGGCGAAGTTTGCATTAAATACATTCAGATAATTAACACAAAAACTCAACTGAATGCTAATAAGACTTGCACGTTCCGCTGCTCTTACCGCGCAGGCAATTTATAAAATAGTTTGACATTTATTCGCTATTGCGAAAGGTCAATCTGACACAAACTAAAAGTAAAGTCCGTAACATTTTTAGAAAATTGCTTTCACACACTACTTTTGTCGCCCACAGTAGGGGCCAATTTATGTTCAAGGAAAATGTTGTGATTGCCAAAATGCCTTCATATTTCGTTTGACTGTTTTAAATGTTTTCCATGATGTCTGAAAGGTTACAAAATTGTACGAGTATATTTCTATGCACTCGTGTGTGTATGTGTGTGTATGTATGTGTTTGGACGAACATGTGAAAATGTGTGTAGGATTATCCGCATGTTAATACGGATTATTGTAGCCTGTTGCTACTACTACACGTATTGTGCTGGGCTTCGTACGCCATTTTGACGAGCAACAGAGGAAAAAAAGCTTTTGCAAACAACTTCATCATCGCTTTTATTTATAAACTAAATAAACAAACAAAAGAGTTCAGAATGGAAATACTCGTAGCAACAGCCAACAATAGTAGTAGAAGAATTAAAACGACACAGTTGAGCCGACTTTTAATTGAATTATTGAATCGTGTAAACATAAACTCACTCACTCTCTTCCCGCCACTCGTCTGCCCAACCACATCTATTACAGAAATATTATTTTGAGGTGAATTAATTGAAAAGTTATTAAAGGCAAGTGAGGATTTCGTTTATTTTTTTGGGATTGTTTAAATTTTTGGAAAGATGTTGTAAATTAATATTCTTTAGAAGCAAAACAATTGAAACCAATAAATAGTAAAATAAATAAGTTGTAACTGGTAATTCGTGGCATTTTCTTTGTAATTAAAATAAATACAGGGCATGAAGTAGATTTCATAGGCGGGGTTTGAAATGCCTTCAAGTAGCCACTCGGGTTTACAAATGTAGAAATACATCTGCTAGAAATTTGCACCATGCGGGAAGACATGCCTTCCTATCGATAGCCAGCCTACTCTGAGCACACTTATAAATTCAAAGCTGGGCCAGATGAAGCTAAAAGCCGCTCACGGCAATGCCGGGAAATACCAACCAATAAATTAACTGCAGCTTTGCAGTGACTTTTAAATGAATTTCCATTAAAACTCAGTAATGACTCGTGTTACCGGGCAAAAGGAGTTTGTTCCAAAATCCCAAGCATTTATTTGAATTTTTTAAAAAATATAAAGAAGTTAATCAAAAAAAAAAATTAATTCTTAATACTTTAATAATTAATTTTTCCCACAAAATTAACTGCAACGATTGCGGTCAGGTAAGAAGATCCTTTACAGTTCACTTTGTTGATATATATATATTGTTTTTTAAATAGTAAATGAGTCATAAGAATCTCTTTAAAAAGAGGCCAAAAAAATATATCTCTGCTTATTCGTCTAGATTCTGGAACTAGTTGGCTTTAATAGAGGACTAAAATTGAAACAAGGTTACGTTGGAGTTGTAGTTAGCAATGGTATGTACAGTCACACGTTTGGCAGGGGATTCCCCTTAAGTTAATGATGTTGTACGGTGTATATTTTGCAACATGGATGTGTTGAAGTCGGGACATCTCGACTTACGAGTTATTGAATGAGCTTTTCACATACTTGTAGGCGGTTTTAGTGTTATCCAGCACTTTACTTTGTTGCTTGGCGTTTTGGCGAAATGGGGTGAGTGGCTATATGGACCAGGTTTGAATTTATGAGGGTGATCGGAGTAGGCTGGTTATCGAAGTAGTTTATATGTCGATTGGAGGGCATGTCTTCCCGCATAGTGTAAATTTGTTGCAGATGATATTTGTTGTAAAATGTAGTGTTTGCAAGTGAATTTTAAATGATCCCTCGCACGAACATATTAAAATATTTGTAATGCTTTTCGTTTAAAACAAACTAATGATTCGTGTTCGTATCCATTTCCATACAATACTCGATTGGCCGTCCGTCCTTCTGTCCGTCCGTTTGTCTGTCATATTATTATTAACTCGAGGCAAATGTACTTGTAAATACGAACACTGAACTAAAGCCCCGCATCCACACAACCTCACAAATGTTCGGATTGAATACAATTCCAGATACACTTCAATTGAAATGAATTCAATTCAAATTGATTCTAATCGCATTCGTATGGTGTTTGAGGTATGAATGCCATTTGAAACGAACAGTGTTTGTTTGTCAGATTGTGGCAGATGTGCTCGAATATGTTTGTGTTTGGAGTCGTAGCGAAGGGCAGCCCCACTCAGTCATTGCCTGTTGGAATACCTTTATTTATAAACTTTCCTTTTTTTTTTTTGTTTTTATTTTTTTTCGTTTTAATTGAGTGGTTGGTAGGTGTTTATTTTTACATCAGACGTTTAAGTGGATTATTTGTCACCTCTGAGTATGCTTGGTGTTGTTGGTGTTGTTGATGTTGTTGCTGTTGCTGCTGTTTTTGCTGTTGCTCGTATCATTCAGGTTGTATGCGTGCGGGTCGGCCTGTGATAATCTATTTTTGAAAGAATCTCATTTAAATAATTCAGTAGTTTAAATGAAAATGCAATGAATCGTAATTATGGATACACCGTGTTGAAGCATTTGAGGGAATTTCTGTGCAAGCAACAAATACGAGTAGAATAATTATTCAGACATTCATTTATGCAGACGTTGATGTGTGTGTTCGTTCATTTGCTCGTTCTATTTTGAATTACTTTCTGGCTTTCCTTTTCAGTTGCAACCGTTTGAACTGCATATTGCTAATGTTGGATATGCTGATAAATGGTGGCACTGATTTAAATTCAGTATGTTGTTCGCATAAACAAATAAATGTACTTTGAAAAATATTCATGCCCACATATTGATGATGTGGTGATTGGAATCCATTGGATATCAGGGAAATGCTTCTTCGAATCGGTAAGTAATGAAAGGAAATTGTGTTTTTCAAAAATGAATATGTGTATCTACGGTTATGTTAGAAGACACGTATTCTTATGCATTGCAGTTGAGACAGAGTGCCGATACGGACTTAAGAAAAATCTGTTAATCTGTTAATTGGCATTTGAGCATTCTGGAATGGAAAGGCTTTTTCCTATAGTTGTTTCTATATCTTTTCAAGGAACCTGTATTTTGAACGAAAAGAAATTCACTTTATTTCGCTTTCAGCCCGCAGGAAAATTATTTTTTTTTATTTTTTTTTTCTTAAAGGATAAAATATTAGTCATCGGAAAAAACATTTTGTTTCAGCGTGAATTTTAGGATTTATTTTTTAAAGGAAAATTGTTTGAATGAATTTTTTTTCTCGTTTATTGAGAACGTTCAGATGATCTGAAGGATTTGTAATATATGTTTTAAAACTTGTGTAATGCTGAAGTTGGAAATGGCTCAGATTTGTAGTTAAAAGAATGTTTTGCACTTCCGTGGGAATAAATATTAAAGAAATTGTATGATCAGAGTATTATGGTTCGATGCATTTGGGACTTAGGAAATTTTTTTTCTGTAAACTCGGAATGGCTGTAAAATTTTTATAAAATAAACTAAAATAAAAATGACATAAAAAAAGTACGCAAATGGTTGAACCGAATTCGATGTTATTCATGTTTTTATTTTGCGGAAACATTTATTTCGATGCTTGAAAATTTTATCACTTAAAAGGTTCCACTTGCTAACTAGAATGATCCAACACAGTAGCTGCATAAGTCCAATATTTTAATTGAATTTGCTCTTGTAATCCTCATAGGAAATCCTTTTTGTTTTGACTTGTCTGCCAACCAAAATGTGCCCACCATGGAACCGGGTTGAGCAAATTGCGATTTTAAGGGTTCACCAGAGGTGTCGAAACAGATGGCCGAAATCATGTATACTCATGGATGCCATCATACTCCCTGTATAGTTCCAAATTTTGTAAAGAATTTCTGTAATTTACATTTCCAAATACAAAAGCGTTTATTTTGTCAACAATTCAAACGTGTTTAATCACTAAAACTCAATACAATTCTTGGCATAAAATCTTAGAAAAAAAAATTTCAAACATTTTCCAAAGGTTTGCCATACGCTCTCTTCAATCACACGTTTTTCTTTCGAATAAATTGATTTTATATCTTTGGAACTTGTACACTTCAAATTTTAATTCGTGACACATTTTGCCGTTGTCGTCTTCCCAAGAAAAGTACTTTTTACAAAACATATAAAATGAAATTGATTTTTGCACGGTGACAGCTGTCTGCTGAAGATATTTCAGACGTCAGGCAAAAGCAACAGTGTACGCGTACTTACTATTGTAATGGATTTCGCGTTAGTGGCGTCCCGCATGTGTCACATAACTTAATTATTTAACTGCCTTCGGAAAATGTTGCAAAACATAAAATTTACAAAAAAGCAAACTAATAAAAAACAACACAACGTATCTTAACAAGATCTTAAATTTAACTCTTATCTATACATCAGGCACAATAAGCTGGCTTGCTTCCTTACCCTCCTCTCCTCGCAAGGAAAGGCAACAACGACGATGCATAGATATTTGTTGTAACGTTTGCGCATACGTGCACAGACGGATAGACAGACATATAAGCAAACGAACGGGCAGATATTGAGGCAGACGGACACATTGTTTGAAATATGTACAAGTAAATATTGTTCAACTCATATAAAATCCATTTTAAATTCAACCAACTATAAAATATAAATGTAGACGGTTTGTCTTAACATTGGCAACATAAACTCGCCTCCTCGCGATGCAAGAGTTCTTCAGGTCTTAAGAGGCGCACATTTGACGACCACCTAGACAGCAAACACCATTCCACACCAGTCCCCAAAAACCACTCGAATACGAACGCGGAATGCACCCAACTGCAGCGCAAGCCACAATTTAAGCCAAAATAATAACAACAGCAACGGCAACAGCAACAGCAACAGCAACAGCAACATCAACAAATAAAACAAACAAGAAAAAAAAACCAAAGAAATCTCAGCACTCGCAAAAGAAATCACAACCAGTTTAACGGGCCAACATTTAAAAGAAAATCAACGACGAAGCCGACCCAAAGAAAAATCAACTTTGCAAACTGCAAGTATTTCATGAATGCAGCCCACTAGAACTGAAGCAGGCAATAACAACCACAACTTCGAAATTGCATACGAGAATGCAATAACAAACAGCAACAACGAACATTAAAACAAACAAAAAAATATTGAGAAAAACATCCAACTGAAGGCGATTCACCTACATATTAACATGCGAGGGTAGTCAGCAATGGTGCAGACAGAATCGCTTTATATTTGCGATCTTACGCTGAAGTTTCCACTGAAATAAAATGTCTTTTATTTTACTGCCAACACGAAATGAAAGTGTTAATGCAACCAAGTTGGAAGTGGGAGCTGTTACTCGCTGTATGAAATAACATTATGGCTTTAATAGATCTTCGAACCGCAAATAACTAGTTAGAAAATTCGTGAATTTACCGACCTGAATTCTTCTCAAGTGCTTTAATACTTCTGCCGATAATATTTCGCGCTCTTCTCGCGCAATATTTCTAGGACGAAGTGAAATCAATTAATAAAAAGTAACCAAGAAACAGCTTAAGAATTTGTTAGTTCATCACTTGGAACGCTACGGCAAGCTACTCCATGATCTCTCCAACAATTCCTTCTTTATAGGAAAGGCCTAAGGCTTTACAAGAGTAGGCACTGCCCCTAAATACCGCTCTTAGATGAAAGAAAGATACTTATCGACCAACTTCGTTTTGGGGAATCTCCGCTAGCCGATACCTGACTGCAGAGGACTTTTTCCCCTGGCCTTGGATAATGTTTCTAATTTAATATTTCATCGTTTAACAACATAAACGGGCCATGTTTTGGTTAAGCAGCTCAACTATATCGTGGTGCTCTTCTTTTTCCCGCTCAGTAAAACTGTCCGTAGGCGAATGAATAACGCTCAGCCTATTAAGCCGCAGATCATGGGTTCGACACCTTCCTATACCCTTGGAGGTTTTTCTGCCGACAAGCCGAAAGCTTTGCAGGTTAAGTTAATTAATTAAAAAAAAAAAAGTAAAGCATTTACATATAACTATCTGATATTTGTGTTTGTATATTAAAATAATTTCCTTTGGCCCACCATCCAATCCAAAGCGATTCAATATTTTGCGAAATGTAAAATTTTTGTGTCCATGGAAGAGATTTTGTTGCAATTTGATTGGATATTGATGTCTAGAGATAAAAAGGAACATCGGCGTACTCGCATATTAAATTTGTTGCTACACAATCAGCCTCGCAACTCCATAAAATATTGAATTAACAAGCAAACAAACTGCATAGTGATGGATCAACCAGATATGCTTCTTCGTAAGAAAGTCAATCCAAAAATGGAAAAAAGAAGCGCACAAAACGAGCTAAACACACACGCACAGAACCATACTCGACCAGAAAAATGAAAAAATAAAAACTTCACTACATGCTACATGGCACTTTTTCCAGCGATTGATTTATGCGACAATAAGTTGTATCGGTAACACAACATCTCTTCGCCTAAACATGAAAGGCACGAATATCAACTGAACTCGGGCAAACAGAAAGCACACAAATTCCCCGGCCAGTGCTGCTGCTCCCCAAATTTATTCGCAAGTGAACAAATGAATGCGAGCGACGAACATGTTCGGATGAGAGTTTGGGGCAACTTTGCCCAAAACTTTGCGGTGTGGTGGGGTAAAATGTTGGCTCCTTCGCTGGGTAGCCGACTGGCAGGCTGGGTGGAAGGCTCGTTTGCTGTTTCATATGGAACTGATGGTGTATAATGTATGCATGGCTCGTTTGAGTTGGATTTGAGATATGACAGCATGATATTCTTTGAATTTGTGTGCAATGCAGCAGTAGTCATCCCACCTCTACTTCCTCCTCTCCTTGCCTTGCTGCAGCTTATTTGCTTTGTCTTATTGGCATGCACTCGTTCTTTTTTTAATACATGCTTTTCGTTTCTTAATATCGGCAATGTTTTATTTATGAACGTATCATTCATTCATTCATCCTTGTACAAGTCATGGAAAGCTGCCCTGCTGCATTGTTAACGATCGATTTATTTTTCCTGAACATTCATTTAAATCAATTGCCAATAAGAAGCGTTTTGCTAGAAAGAAAGTTTTACATTTATTTTTCCAACTTGATCATTAATTAGTAATGAAAATAGTCAGTGATGTTGCTGATATGCGTGGGGCATGCTCTTCGCCCAGCGTTCAGATAACTGATTTCGGCTGTAAGAGTATTGCGAATTGTTGGTGTTTATTTTCCATTTCCAGAATCTCAATCAAACAAAACCATGAATCACTTAATGAACAACAGAAAATGTTGTTAATCTAATAATCACGCGGACATTTATCAGGAGTTGACAGCATTTCAACTGATGCCGGTGTTAAGAAGTTGCCTGAGCCAAAGTAATGCACTTGAACGCTTCAATGTTCTGGAGGACTCCGACACTTTTTTATCTGAAATTCCTACGCAGAATGTTATACAGTAAAAACTTCAAATTTGTAGTGTTTCAGTATCAGTCTGCTTATGTGCCCCATAATTCTCGTTTACTTTTCTCAACCATGTCTTTCGTATTAATCAATTACATTGCGAAATGGGAAATTAATCAGCATCTAATAAAGTCATCCAATTAAAAGCAAATACCGTCTTTCATGTATCCCCTTCCCACCAGATGTGTTGTCTTAAAGCGAAATCTTCTTAGCACGACCTTAATAGCATCAATTTTAATGTTTAAAAGTTAATACCATTCAATACAAACACTTTGACTTTCTACACTTTTTTCACTCATACAGTCGTACCAGGATTCAGATATGCACATACCCACATACATGCACACACCCCCACAGATAATAAAAACTTACGTCACAGATTACCATACAATATCCCCCGATTTACGTTTTTTTTTTCTTTCGATACTGTTTTAATATTCAAACACTCGCCCAATTTTTAGTCAAATAAACCTTTTGCGAGATTTAAAACAAATTGCTTGCTACAGTGTAATATTCCCAGGGGTGTACTCATTCCGTACATACAAACACCAATACACACGTACACATGCACTCAACTTACATATTTGACATGCGATGAAAAGGCGCACACAAACGCAAACACAAATACATTCCCACTTACACAGCACGATATACATACTTGCGAGGCTCGCAGTTAGTCCCTGTTGCTGGTTGGGATGGCCGGCCATGTGTGCGTTTGTGTGTGAGTTTTCTGTGTGAGTGTGTGTAGGACTTGCACACATCAAGTGCCAATTCCATATGTTGCCCTTAATGCCATAACAAAAAACACTTTCAGAATTCAAGCAAACAGTATGAAGGACACCGTAGAACAATGAAATGAAATATAAATTCAGAAGCAGCAACAAAAAGAGAACAACAACCGTAACTGAAGGATATTCATGTGTCAGTCAGTCTTTATGTGAATGTGTATGTTGCCACACAATCATATAAATTATTCTTCTACGAAACACTTATACACATTTAAAGTTGCTGCTGATGCTCGACCTCCATCTACAACTATTTAATCAGGCGAGAGCTCATCCATCCACCCCAACCACTAAATTCTTTTTGCATAGTCAAACAAACACACACATACACACACATGCACACGCATGCACACGCAGTCTGCTGTGGTAGTAGTTGAAAAAGTTATAAAAGTCTTTTTTTTTTCATTGGAATTTAAATTTTTGTCTGTGTATTTTGTCAAACAACACACACTTTAAAAATATCGCTTGAGGGTGAAATCCTTGTACGAAGAGTTGGTTCATACTTGTAATGCTCTCGCCACTATTTTGTTATCCCTGTTGGAACAGCTTAAAAAGGAATAAAATCAAGCCGGTAGCTTTCCGCATCGCTTTTGTATGGCAGCGTAACAGAAAGCGGATTTCACTCCTCTAGCAACTACTCGTAGTTACATCCAGTCTGACAAACAATTTTTGTAAAAAGTACTCGGAAATTGCTGAGGAGATGACAGGAGTTGCCACTAGGCAAATACCAGCAATGGATTTTTGACTTTATTGCTGGGTAAATGAAACGCCATATGCAATCAATCAGTGTGTTTAATAGTGTTTTCACACTGAGGATAAAACCTGGTTTTAAAACAAAATTTGGTTTTAACTTTAAAACCAATCCTTAAATCCTGGTTTTACCACACAAAATAATTCTCATAAAACCATTTTAAAACCTTTTTTGAATTGGTTTAAAGTAGATTTTATGAAATACAACCTTGTTTTATACAGCACATATTCAGTGCTACCAAGTTAGAAAGATTGAAAACAGCTGATAATTCATTCACATTCGCAAATATTCACTCACAAAATGTAAAATCATTTCAATTTTAGAACACATTTTTAAAATGTCTCTTTTTTTATATAAACAATAACAGCTGTCGTACAGTTTGTCAAATAAATGTGGGAAGAATAATTACAACAAACACACTTATTTCTACAAAAAATTTATTTTTCCATTAACAAATTTATTTGACAAACTGTATTATAAAACCTGATTTTATCAAAATTGCATGTAAACACAAAATCAGCTGTTTGTAGGTTTTAAGTTAAAACCAGGTTTTAACTTTAGGTGTGAAAACACTATAATGAAGTTAAATTTTATAGAGCAGACCGTATCTCTCCATTAATATTTTGTCAAATATTCATCGAAATAATCAGAAGTTTGACAAACTGCTTGACTACTTCTGTGTCAAACAAAACTTGAACTTGTGCGGTCTTAGATCAATAGATATTTTATATTCAATTTAAAACAGTCGCAGTCCGCTCTTCACAATTAGTGAAGAAGGTGGCCCAAGCATATTAGTGAGAGTTTAAAAACTTAGAAGGATTATGGTGGGGAATTATAACTGCATTACAGGTGCTTCAAAAACGGATTATTATGTGCTTGTCCACTAATGAGTGCAGCACTACCGTCTCCACACAACAAACATCTTTTGCAATTAAATAGAATCCGCGACGTGCGAAAATGTTTCGGAAAATGTGTATTTCGAAACGTGCAACAAAATTTTCAGGGTATGGAAATCATTAAAACATGAATTAATCATGAATTTGGATTAACTAAAATTTATGAATAGACAAGATTGGCCGTCAGCTGTTTTTTTTTGTGGTTCCACATTTTTAATATTTTTTTTAAACTGCTTCATTGGAGAGGATGTCTTTTCATCGCTCCCCTGCTTGTGTAATTCCCCTAATTTTTTTTAATTTATCTATTTATTTTTGTTTTAATGATAATCACCAAGCCAGGCTTGTGTTCGTCACAGAACACGAATTCGCAACTTTAAAATATTGTTTGAAAGGAAATATTTTGTGTTAACGGAGGTTAAAGAGTTTGAATCGGCTTCACCTCCGGAGTATGAGATTCAACTCACAATTGGCAAAAATTAACACATGACAAAGGAACAATGCTAATTATTGGCGCGCCCTCTTATCAAAAAGAGGCGTATTTAAAAACATTTTCAAATTCTGTAGTCAAGTGACAAAATTTAGATTACGAAATATCCATGCACTGTAATTCTCGTTGAGATTGAAAAAAAACCTAAAGAAATTCTAAGGATACTTCAGTATTAAAAAAAAATACTGAAAATGGGGGCGGTCCAACTGATTTCAATATAAGCTGCGAACAACTTGTTCTTGCACTAGATGTTCCTGATCACATCGATGAAGTTCTGACATTTTTTGCAAGAGTTATGAATAGAATTTCCCTAACAAGGACTGCCCAATTTTTCTTGAAAAATTTATAAATTTAGGATTGCAATATCGTGTCCTTTAAGCATCTTAATTTTTATTCACAATATAATTTATTCAATTGAATTTAAGGCATACTTCTAAGGACATCCATTATGAAAAATAATTATGAAAAATGTGAAGAACTCACGTGTTGGATTTTATGAAAATTGTAATAAAACTCCTTTAAATGTATGCCAAAATAATCCATTAAGTTGAAAAAGCAACTCCACATGAAATCATTCAACTGTGGCTGGAAATTTAAAAAAGGGTTCGATATTTTAAATATGAAAGTTGTTATGAAAAGCTGCCTTTTCTCTTGTGGGTGAAAAATAAATATTTGAAATTTTGCTAAAGCGGAAACAGGATATTGAGGACAAGTATTTTGTAAGCTGTAACGACATGCACTAAATCATAAACGCTTTTGATTGTAAATGTGTTCTCATTATCCTGTCTCAACAGCGAAACACTTTCATGCTTCATGTGACGTGCAAATACGAGTACACATAAAATGTCACGTAATGAATGTAAATGGAAATGAAAACGGGTACGAAAACGAATACGAATACGAGTACGAAAACGAATACGAGTACGAATTCGAATGTATAGTGAATGAAGTTGTAATTTTTTGGTTGTGTAAATTTCCAAGTCCTTAGAAAGTTCTTTAATATTATTCCCGAGCAGGAATTGGGAATTGAGACAGTTGGCTGCCTTTAAAGGACACACGGATCGTGGTAATAACGTGTTGTTAATTTTCACAAGTTTTACTTACTTGAATTGCAATTCAAATTTGCAAGCTAAAGAATGGCGCATGTCAATCGTTTTCAATAGAAAATTTTCCATGATCTCGATATGATTATTCTGACTAGCTTTATCAGTTTTAGAATTTTGCAAACTTTCTTTCCGAATTCAAATTTTACATGCTCTTATCTGTTGCAGAGAGTTTGAGAAATCATTTTCTCTCTATTGTGCCTGTGCAGACTTTAAAAGTAATTTTTTTTTGTATTTTGTGTCAGCCAAAGGACACACAATAATAGCCTACTTCCAACTCCTGTTCACTACAGGTCCTTATAGCTGATTTACTTCCCTACAAACTTCAATCACTGGAGTTTCGGTATATTGCAGCAGTACGAAATCAACAAAATGTTGTTAATAATGATGTAATCGGATTGGTTGTGGCATTTATTAATCTGCTCATCGACGAAGGAGTCCGTTCAAGGTGGTTTCGATACGTCGGCGAATAAATGATGCGTCACAGGGCGCCAATATTTTGCCACTTCCAATTCTTTGTTAATACGAAACCTTCTAAAGGGAGCTACTTGCTTATGGCAGCGTTTTCGAGCTCTGGGCTTAGCCCGGTCTTATACTGCTCTCATAAAAAATTCTCTCTCACTCTCTCACTTTATACCTCCTTCTAATATTATTTCTGTATTTGCATTATTTCTTATAGATAATTACAATTATTTCCTGACTTCAAACGGACAGGCAAGAACATATATTTTGTTCTGTCAAATACAACCATTTGCTATCTCTTTAAATCGTATGTGGCACGTAACTGTTGCAAATGACAGTCATTTGCAATTCTACAACATCGACGGGTGTTAATAACTTTTGTAAAACTTTTTAACCTCTGGACAGTCGCTGGAGCCCGACAAATAACTATTGAAAGAAATATAAAGCAGGGAAAGAAAATCAGCAGCAAAAATGAAACTAAACACTTTTACACTTTAATGTCACTATAACGACCAATCATTAGTGGCTTTAATTGCTCCGGCCTTCATGTGTCAATCATCATCAATCAACGCAGGGTAAAACCAAACAAAACAATCAAAACACCAACAGCAGCAAAAACAGAAACGTAAACAACGCAGAAAAAAAGAGATACTCGTACAAAAGCAAAAAGCAATAATTAAGAAGCAGGGAAAGGGACTGAAAATTCAGTGTTTAATGCGGCCCTCGCACGCTATTAAATGTACGAATGCCCCTCTGTGCCGGATATTGTGGAAATGAAAATATATTTTTACATGCATGCGGCAGAGTAAGTGTGTTTGTGCGCTGATAAGGAGTACAGTAACAATACGGCAATCCTTCAAAGCATACAAATTCCGGGCGTTACAAAACCACCCTCAATGGAAGAGTATTATTGCTAACCAAAACACATGCATGCTACACACTCGGCATACGCACTCCTCAAGCAAACACACACACACACACCCACACACCCACACATAAGTTTGTTAAGAAAAGTTAAATAGAATAGATTACAATTGAATTGTTGCTATTGCTGTAATAAACATACGGGTATGTACTATATTTTTACCCCACTGTAATCAAGCCGTTGTATCTTAAAGGTTGTTAGCAAGTAAGTGCCAGTTTCAATTTATAACAATGTCGTTAAAAGGAAAAACAAACAAGAAGAAAAAAGGCAACAACTAAAAGTACAACTTACAAGCGAATGGAGAGAACTCCACTAAACACGACAACAAATAATAGAGAACAAAAAGCAGAAATGTTTGATTTTTCCAAACGCCACTGCCATTCCAAACGCCCACGTTTTATAAACAATTCGACCCCTCATACTCCAACTACGGCCAAGGCAAATAATAATAGTGTTGAATAAATTTATTGGCTCTGGAGCGAGCAGCCAGTTTCATTTAATTCACGCAATATTTATAATATTGCAAGACAAATACCATACGAGGGTTGCTTTGCATGTGCTGTTGAAAGCTCATCACTTTAATGTTAAAATGATTAAAGTTACAGTAAAGATAATTTTGTTTAAAGGAAAGGCGTTTTTATTAAATGATATATTTATTGTACACTGATTTTTGGCTGAAAGCGATTTAATTGTGTTTGAGATGGTCAGTCTTAAATTCAGAATGAGTTGATGTAACTGATCATTTGTCACATGTCGGAGCACATCTACGAGGGTATAATAAAACCTACAATTGAACAGATGCTGCCATAAAGCTTTCAAATGTCCTGGTCACGGAGGGCCAAATATTTCGATTCTTAAGCGTTCTTCAGAGTTGCTTTTACTTCAATCAGCAAAAAAGAAATATTTGCATCATTTTAGCCGGCTGGCGTGGCACTACCAAATTTTCGTCTGAATGAATCGTAAGACAGTGTAGGATAGTATATCACGGCTTTAAATATAACCCCTAGAAAACCAGTCGAATGTAAAAAAGTGATGGTTGCGATTAATTTTGTTCTTTTTACTTAAACCTTGCTCCTTTAAACAAAATTGTTTTTTTATTAAACAGAAATTCTCAAAATTCATATATGTATGCACATACACACATTTGGCCCCTACGTTTCATATACGCGTTAAAAGTGAGTATGCTTTGCCAAGATCAACACAAGATATTTATAAAGATTGTTCTGTTTTGTGCCTCATCACATAAACAAGCCGCCGTTAAGCGAGTGTAGCGTGTAAGAAAGAAATAAAAGTGGAAAAACACGTCTACTACTTTTTGCAATGTATTCTTTGTGGAACCAACTCGGTAAGTATGAACTGCCTCTACGAGCACAAGTTTACCACAATTAGTAGCAAAAATGGAAAAGAACTTCAAACTGAAGTTTGTCGACTTGCAACCGTATTACGAACACAAATACGAGTTTGTAGGTGGCATGCAGATGGAAAACTTTTATTTTTTCAAATACTTAAATGCTCGTACTTGGAAATGTGGCTAAAAGAGTATTCTTTTCAATTTTTTCCCCTTCGGTTTCACTTGAGTTTTAATGTGAAATACATTCCGTTTTGTGAAAAATACTCATTGCAAGCACATGTGTGCCATGAATTTTCTTAACTTGGATGAATTTAATGTTGTTAATGTCTCGCCTCGCCTTTTCTTTTATTTACAAAAAGTTTCCACAAAAAGTTTTGCGGTTAAACGAAATGTGGTTTTCAGCAAATCCAGCTAAAGAAGATTGAAATTTAATCCCAAAATCTGTTTTAACTTAAAACTTGCTCGCAGAGGGAAAAACTTTTCTAACAAACTAAAAGTTAAAGATAAAACATTTGCAGACAGCATATGCATTAATTTAAATTCTTGGATATGAGTGGATACAAATAAATAAATGAAATAGGCTAAGTGAAGGCAGCCACATTTGATCTCTCTCGCCCTCTAATAGTCTCTCGCAGCCTAATAAAAACGTTTCCTAGTTTAAAAAAATTTAAAGCGCACATGGACCCAAGGACACATACAAAATTTCATCAGCCCATGTGTCACAAAACTGCCATTTGATGTGATTGCCCGGCAACCGGAACGAACCAGCTGATTATGAGTCTAATAAAGGATTTGAACAACATCTTCAGTGTTCATGGTATGAAAATTGATCCCAAATACTAAAGCATTATAACAACTCTCACAAAATGTTCGGTTTTTCTTTAATAATTTTTTCCAACAGATCCCATCAAATAAAAGAAATTAGAAAAATTAAATTTAATAGAAAAACGTCAAAAACTTAATTGACGTCAAAAAAGAAATTGAAACGATTTCGCATTTTACGCCTCTACGTACGAATAAAGTAAATTTATAGCAAAATTATATTTTTTTTTAAACTATTTTTTACTAAAAAAATATTTTTCTATGTTTTTTTGATGCTTCATTTTCTATGTTTTTTTTGCCAAAAACCGCGCCACCTCTGAAAAAGCCCATTGATATGTTTTTAAACGCCAAATTTGTGACTTTATTATTTTGCGATGATTTATTCCTTTTTTAAATGTATTTTTTTACAAGTTTGCTGGTATTGAAACACAAAAATAGTTTTCATTTTTTTCTATGTTTTTTTTTGATGTTTCATTTTCTTTGTTTTTTTTACCAAAATCAGCGAAACCTCCGGAAAATCCCATTTATATGTTTTCAAATGCCAGATTTAAGTCTTTATTATTTTTCCACGATTTATTCTTTTTCTGTTTAAATGTATTTTTTTTCAAATTTGCTGGTGTTGAAACAAAAAAAAAATATTTTTCAGTTTTTTTCTATGTTTTTTGATGCTTCATTTTCTATGTTTTTTTGCCAAAAACCGCGCAACCTCTGAAAAAGCAAATTTATATGTTTTTAAACGAAAAATTTGTGACTTTATTATTTGCGATGATTTATTCCTTTTTTAAATGTATTTTTTTACAAGTCTGCTGGTATTGAAACACAAAAATAGTTTTCATTTTTTTTCTATGTTTTTTTTTATGTTTCACATTCTATGTTTTTTTGCCAAAAACCGCGCCACCTCTGAAAAAGCCCATTGATATGTTTTTAAACGCCAAATTTGTGACTTTATTATTTTGCGATGATTTATTCCTTTTTTAAATGTATTTTTTTACAAGTTTGCTGGTATTGAAACACAAAAATAGTTTTCATTTTTTTTCTATGATTTTTTTTATGTTTCATTTTCTATGCTTTTTTGCCAAAAACCGCACAACCTCTGAAAAAGCCCATTTATATGTTTTCAAATGCCAGATTTAAGTCTTTATTATTTTTCCACGATTTTCTCTTTTTTTTAAATATATATATATATTTTTTTATATTTGCTGCTGTCGAAGAAGAAATTTTTTTTCTATGTTTTTTAACTTGAGTGTTAGAATTGTTTTTTTTTTGCCAAAATAAGTTCAATAAGTTTTGCCAATTTTCCGAAAGCCATGTGGATCAGAAATGATTCAGAAATCAAAGCCTGTTGTGGCCCGCGTATTTAAATCCTCTGGGATAGAGGAATTCTTTGTTCCACACGATCACTTCTTAAATTAATCAGAAGAAAGTGAAATTTACACGTATTGATATAAAAGTGTGGATCTACTTTCTGTAGTTCAACTAACCGGCAATCGACAAAGAAAAAGTTTTTTTTTTTATTAATTTTATTATGAAAGCTCTCTGAACTTGAATAACATCTCCTGGCTTCATAACAGATTTAAGAGCGGCGTTATGCTATACTTTCTGAAAAGTCCATCCCGTAAAAATTTGGAGAATTCTAAAGTGAACTTGAACATAAAAAGTTCTTTTAAATCACAATATTAATTACATTTTTCAAAAATTTAGCTTATGACGCTCACAAAATACTGCGTCAGTTAATCGGCAGAATGCATTATCTCAGACAACCCGTGGCCACACAAAAAATACTTTCTTTCTTGGTGACCCAGTAACACTAGTTAATTGGCGTCATATTTAAAATAACAAGTCTCAGTTGGTTGATACTGAAATCTTTCTTGGCGCTGGCTGCCTCCGGGAGGTCCTTTAAAATGCTAACTGTTTACCAGCCGCTGGTATCGTTCAACATATTTCTTTCCACACAAATAGAATGGATTTATGCGATTGAGCATCAACTGAGTGATGGCGCAGCTCCTACTCGTCGCTTGATTAATGACAATTCCAATTAAACAAATAGATTCATCAACTTTATTCCAAGCTGACGGACGCGACAAGTGCTCTAGAGGCAATTATTTAAAAAAGCAATTAGAACTCTTGTGGCCGAGTTGTAAAATCTCTGCAATCAGCTACTGGTTTCATCAACAGAAATAACAACAGCAACCATTTAATTGCCGGACTACATCAGCAGACCAATTAACAAAAGCATCATAAAATCCAACTAAGAAATGTTGACTTTTTCCAACAAGAAAAAACATGTTTTGCACACGCACTAAATGATGGCGATGTTGGTGCTTCAGCTCTTTTGCTCACTATCTCGACATGCTAAAATCCACAAAGAATTATTGTTGTAGTTTGTATTTATTTTTTTTTTCTTGCTTAATGTTGTATATTAAGCATAAATGAGGCTCCGCAACAACATGGTGTTTTTGAACTATAAAAATATCCACGCGCAACATCTACTTTGATAACCCGAAATACACTTTTACACTTCTGCGATGGTTGGGACGGCGACCAGATAAACAGAGAAGAGGAGAAAAAAGAGTTTTGCGAATAGCAAGTGGACAGTTGGGATGGCTGTGGTGTGGTTGTTTGGGCGATCAGTCAATCTGCCAGTTAGTCAGTCAGATATTTTAAATGTAAGTCGCGGAGACAGACCGACAACTGGAATGCCAGACAAACAATATTGTCACATAATTTCGTGCTACTCATTAATATTCACATGTTGTTGTCTGTCGCTTTGGATCGCAAACGTATCTAAACCACTATACAAATAACTACAGCGACAGCGACAGTAACAGCGACACCAACACCAACAGCTACAGGAACAACAACAACATTAACGGATAAACAAGAGAATGTGAGACGAGTGCGGTAACAACGATCGTGGCGCATCGATTTGATAATATTTAATAATTAAATAATAGTCGTAATATTTGCGAAGAGAACAGGGATGGAAAACACGCTACAGTTGCACTCTTTCCCAATATTAATTTTTTTATTTATGACAGCAACACTGGTGTAAAGTTCAAATTGAGCGAGGCCTTTTTTTCGATATAATAGTGTTTTCACACTGAGGATAAAACCTGCTTTTAAAACAAAATTTGGTTTTAACTTTAAAACCAATCCTTAAATCCTGGTATTACCACACAAAATAATTCTCATAAAACCATTTTAAAACCTTTTTTGAATTGGTTTAAAGTAGATTTTATGAAATACAACCTTGTTTTATACAGTGCATATTCAGTGCTACCAAGTTAGAAAGATTGAAAACAGCTGATAATTCATTCACATTCGCAAATATTCATTCACAAAATGTAAAATCATTTCAATTTAATTTAATTTCATTTTTAAAATTTCTTTTTTTTTTATATAAAAAATAACAGCTGTCGTACAGTTTGTCAAATAAATGTGGGAAGAATAATTACAACAAACACACCTATTTCTGCAAAAAATTTATTTTATCATTAACAAATTTATTTGACAAACTGTATTATAAAACATGATTTTATCAAAATTGCATGTGAACACAAAATCAGCTGTTTGTAGGTTTTAAGTTAAAACCAGGTTTTAACTTTAGGTGTGAAAACACTATATGACACTAGAGAGGGGTAGAGAGAGACGGAGCGAAAATAGAGTGCGTGAATAAGAACAGTAGAATAAAGAGCGCAGATTGCAAAAGTGTAGAGGAAAATGGTAGGATTAAAGCCCTAGTACACATAGAATATTTCATACATGTACTTTGCACTCTCTCAACTGACATATCAGCTTGTTCCCAATCAATACGTGGCCGTTAACACTAAGTACGAAAGTTGAGTATACACTGTACTTTGCCCAGCGTATTTCGTTTTTTACTACATTTTTATTCAAGTTGTTATTAGCGGTGCTTCTTGGTTACTGATTTTATGTGTAAAAACAGCTGATTTCGTATACGTTAACGAAGTATTGATTGTGACAATCTTTTCCATTGAATTTCAGTGGTTTTACAAAATGATCAATTTTGTTCCTAATATTTTTGCGGGTCTCATACGACTTGCCTTAAGCCGGTCAGTCAACGCTTGTTACAGCTTATTATGTAATTTTGTAATTTCTAAAAAACTGTTTTTAAAACTAAATTCGAAAAAAGCTTGAATGTAAGAAATGAGAAAAATTATTAACTGTGGACGTCACTCAAATGTGTTTGAGAAAAAATTCGTGTTCTGGTTCATATAATTTGAGAAAAGAGTTCATGCGTTAAACGCACAGCACGTATATATTTATGTACGTTTGAAGTTAACAATATTTAGTTGGCCGTGATAGTACACTTAAAGTGCGAGAAAGAGAAAGACAGATTCATGTAAAAACAGGACGTAAATAGGAAACCGAATAGCGTTCTGGTCTTAACTGAAAATTGACTTCAAAATAACAGAAAGTTATTAAAACGGCTGGCCATAGTCGATAGCATCGGATTCAAAAAGATTGTTTGTAGGGTAACGTTTGCCCCTCCCGTTGAATCTCAGTTTTAGGGCGAAAAAATATAAACAAAAAAATTATATATTGCTTATATTCGAATAATATTATATACAGTTGCTTTTCCTTGGTAACGCAGTTGTAGAAGTTGTTAGTAAAGAATTTTTCCAGCAACCCTAAACTTACAAACCCTTTAAACTTTTTTAAATTTTTCCCCTCCGTTGCTTATTTAGTGGTCTGTTGCGATGTTGTCGGTGCAGGAGATCTCCATGCGCAACAACTGAATAATATTGCAGGAAATTGCAGAAATTATTATTTTATTGAAATGATGGACTTGCCAGAGTTGACCATTCTCCCCACACTCCAGGACGATATTTGAGGAAATTATTTCCAAGTTTTCGAACAAACTTTGCGGCTGGATTTCGTTAAAGTGTGATTATAATAGTGATGTTATGATGATGATGATGAACGATGATAATGACGATGATGACTATGATGAGGACGTTAATGATAATAAGGATGATTAGAGACTATTGTCGCATCCTGATTTCGTGCGTGTCTTGTTTGCTTTTTATTCCGTTCGTATTTTGTTGTTGTTGTTGTTGTTGTTGTTGTTGTTGTTGTTCGTTTCGTTTGTTGTGTATTGGCAGGCATTAGTACGGTTTTGTTTGTTTAGCTTTGACTGGATTTGACTCCGCTTAGCTTAGCTGGGAAGTGCAGCATAGGCAGGTTTATTTACGTAAGTTTCTCTTGCTGGCTCTGCCGACCGTCCCTTGTTTGGTTTTGTTTGGCTGGCAACTGTCACAGCAGCTTAGCTAAAACGACTTGTACGCGAATTTCCACTCAACTTTTACCATAAACTGGTTTGCATTTGCTGTCCCGTCGTCTCTTATAATTCTGTTTATTTTAACTGTCTCGCAAAAAAAAAAAAAAAAAAAAAAATTGCTTTGTAAGAATATCCATTAGTTTGACTGGTGGACTATCTATCCGCACTGCCCGCCCTTCAGCATTTTAGTGAGTTGCAAGCAAATTGAAGAAAATTTGAAACTCATTCGTGGTTTATTGGATTTCTACTTTCAGCATAATTGAATATTTGCGAGAAATTTCGTTACCCGAAGACAAACAACAAAACGTTTTAACGACATTTTTATTCCTGTTCTGAAAAATTTCTGCGAAGATATCAAATTTCGGCTATTTCTTAAATTTAATCAGAAAAATTTTGATTCTACCGCAAATGTATTTTCGTTGTTTATTTGCTTTTTGTTCCCTTGCGTTGTTGCTGCTGCTGCTGCTGCTGTTGTTGTTGTTGTTAAAAATGATTGCCAGAAATAAGTGGTTTCTGGAATTGAAAAACAAGCAGAGAAGATACGAGAATCCAAGCAAAAGTTAATTGTTTTCAATTAAAATATTTCAAAGATCTCTTTATCTTTTTTTTCTTGTCTAGAAACGAAGAATGTTTTACGTTTTATTAAATATGCTGCCCCAGCAAAATTGATCATCTGGTGGAATTGCAATACGCAGAAATTCGGAACTGTGTCTTTGGAAACAAAGTCAGATTTAAGAGGAATAATACTTCCTTTTCGTTAACTTTTTGAACTTGGCTGATTTGCATTTTAGCAATTCTCATTTACTTTTTGGCAGCCTCTTCCAATTTTTTTTTATATAAAATAATCCATTAAATTTCGAGAGCGAATGGTGGAGGGCAGTACACACATCACGTAGTCAAGTTAAATTCTTAAAAACAATTTTTGAATCATAAAAAGTGCATTAAAGAAAATCCCATAGAAAAACTCTTTTTATAAATCTTTTAAATATTCGGATTGCTTTTTCCGAATGTCGTCACTTATTTTCCACTTTCGGGGAAAAAAATCGTTTTCTGGATTTAAAGTGAAGTGTAATCATGGAAGAATGTTTCAAATGATTAATTTCTTCGAAGAATGAATTCATATAAATACATATATCCACTGATTGCTAGAGTTTCTGAAAAGTAAGCAAAGAAGGTCCACTAATATTACTAACAAATATGGAATTTGTATTTTTCTGCGATTTCTAAGAATTTTTGCCTGAAAAAAAAAAATTAAGCAGTTTCAGTTGCTTGCAATTTCATTTAAATTTTTTGTGAGATTTGAAATAGATCGGTAATTCAGCGATATTTTCTTAAAGGTCTGGCTATGAAAAAGTAGCCCCATGGATACAAACACTACTAAATTTTACCGCATCATGAAAAAACCTCAATCCGTTTCTTAAAAAGGAATTGCAATCAAACTCAATTAAGTAGATTCTTAATTGCTAATTTGAAACGAACTAAAATAATTTAATTAAAACAATCCAACTAAATAAAGTCAATTCCAGAATAAATTAAGAAAAAAAAGACGTGGAAAATTGTAGAATTTTGTAAAAATCACATAAAAATATTTTTATTTATTTTCCGAAAATAAATTCCTTCGAGCCGGATTTGAACCAGCGACCTATGGATTTCTAATGCCAATCTTTCTCATCTACAGTCCACCGCTCTACCAACTGAGCTATCGAAGGCTTGTTGCATATTCAGCTAAAAGAGTATTAAAGCAAAAGCGAATGAAATGAAATTATAAAAAAAGATGGAGGAAAAAACCGAATAATTTTGCCGAAATATACGCACGATTGCAAATACGAGTACATGCGTATGCTTGCTTGTGTATAGTTAGTGTTGTTGTTTTTATGTGAAATAAATGCCAGAAGTAAAAAGTTTTTATTTATTACCGACTGACTAAATGACTGACTGGCTGTTGATAGCAAGTGTTGAACAAATAATACAAGGCGAAAACAAAGCGACAACAACAACAAAAGAAACGAAAGAGTAATAAAATTTTTATCAGTGTCATTCATCAATTGCGATAATTTCAGTATTGGCTGTGTTGTTGCTGTTGTTGTTTGTGCTGAGACAAGCAAGGAGAAACGCCAAAAACAAATCACACTCTTGTCGAATATTGAATTTTTTTGTGTGAACCAGTGATTGTTTGCTGTTAATATTTGTTGCCTTCTCGTGTGTGCGTGTGTGCGTTTGGCTTTTAAATAGTTAAAAAGCCACCCAACGAACATTTTGCAGCCACTTCTTTTCGAACTGGGTCAAATCTAGCAATTTCTTTTCACGTGTCATAATTTTATTAGTCTTGAGCACATTTGCAATAAAAATAAAAATAAAAAACAAATTTAAAAAGCTCTCAGCCAGAGGCTCCTTAGCAACAGGTTCAATTGTATATATTCCAATATATCCAAAGTCGGAAAAGATTTTAATTTCAAATACAAAATCGCGAGCCTATTACGCAACAACGAATTATTATAAATTTTCTCTGATTCTTACTGGGGTATGGCCTCGCTTATTCCATGCCCTGAGCGTAATAATATTTAATGATTACGGTAATTCGCTTACATAAGCTAAGGTCTTTGAAATTTATTAAAAGTCGGCTATTTCATACAAAAACATCTCTCATAAAGAAATCGGAGAGTATTACGTTGCCAGTATAACGCTCCACGCATATAAAATACTGTTCTGTGTCCTTTCAATTGTGCACCCGCACACATGTTTGGATAAAATTTTATAAAAAAAAAGTATTTAAATTTTACTTTTAGCAGTTTATTTATTATTTGTTTTATAACGAAATGGAGTGGAGTGAACTGCGGCTATAAAATTCACATGAGGAAGTATTTCGAACGGCTTTCCAACTTCTCTGATTAAATGGAGATAATTGAATCAAACGTTTTTCATAAAGTGGTCCAAAATGATTTTAAAAAATATTCATACTAAGTCCGTAGGATCTTCCAAAATAAAATAAGAGAATCTATCTGGCAAACTAGCAGATTGAATGAGAATGGAAATGCGCACTCGTACAACAACGATAATTGGGTAAATACGTTGGCATGGACGTGTCTCGTCTAAGTAGATACAAAAATGCCTTTGAGAGATGTGTATGTGCGCGTGTTAATGTGAAAAGGTATGCGTTAGTTAATATATTCCATAATACTATTCAAAATGAAAAGAAAAGAAAAAAGAAAAAACAAAAACAAAAGCAGTACGTACTACCAGTTGAACAAAAGAAACTTAAACATTTGAATCCGTAAGATACTCATCACAGCAACAACAAAAAGCAAAAAAACGAATCGAGGAAAAAAAGAATGAAATAGAAAAACTAAAATACGTAATAAAAGTTTTTAAGACTGGTAATAGCGTGAACAACTACTTTAGTCGGGTACCGATGATGAAAGAACGGTGATGATTACGGCAACGATTATTACAGCGATAATAATGATGGCAGGAAAAACGTTTGTGAAAAAATCAGCAACTACAAATAACACACACACACACATTCAAACAGTACTCGTTTTCCATATGCGACATACAATCATTAGTAGGATCCCACTTCCACAAAAAGAAGTCTTGCTCTTTTCAACTGCAGTGTACTTGCAAGCAAAACGAAATATCTCCTGAAAAAAGAAAATATTTCATAATTTTGGATGTTGCTTCGAGAAGCCACTTCTGGAAGTTGGATGAAACCAACCGAAAGGCAGATAACATGTTCTCCAGATTAAAGTATGGATTCCTTTTTCCTCTTTTAATGAATTTAAAGTAACACTGGGCCCATTTAACACTCTTTTTCTGATTAGTTCACTTTCCGAACATTCTCAACCAAATTTTAGAATAAATCAAATTATACAAAATTATGCAATGAAAAATTCTATTACTTTCGATTTTTATTGCATTTCTATATTTTCTTCTGCTTAAATTTCATGTTGCCAAGAGAAGTGCACGGAGAAGAAAAGGGCGGAAATTGGGGTAACGTCACACAGACATTAATTGAATTGGAATTCAAGAATAGTGAAGTGGGATCGTTTGGTCAGAACATTTTTTAAGTTGTGGTGCCTACGAATTGGGAAGTTCGAAGGAAACTTTTTGAATGTAAGCAGTGGCATTTGTGGCCAAGACTTGGAATAAAAATGAGAATTATTCCATTAACTCTTGGGCGGGCCTAATGCACTTACAAACGGAATAAGCCAAACAAATAATTGAAAAACAGAGAATACACTAAAAAAATATTGTCAGTAGAGAGAGTAATGTAAATTCTAATAAAAAATCAAAACTAATGAAATATTTCTGGGTTTCTATTACTCGATAAATTGACTGGCTTTCTTAATTTCTTCAAACGCACTTCAATAATACAGGAAAGTGACTGGCCTCTGCCGTTTAATCAACATTTTAATTACACGCACGGAGGCAAGTCTGTTATAAGTAACGTTCACATAAGCAATTTGCTGGTCAGTTTTGCTTATTTGCCAGCGAAAAAATCGAAAATCATAGAAAAATCATGATTGGATATGATCATTTACGAATCGCGAACGATAGTCATAATGATAGTCACGGTCTGATAGTCATAAAGATAACAAAATTCTCATGAATTTTTCTCAATGTACTTAAAGTACTTTAGTGGTTTGAATTGTTGTTGGCATGTTCAAGTGACAAAGGCATAGCCGCTGGTGATGTACAAATTCCATCGATGCTAATGCACTTCCAAGCAAATCTGCGTCTAATTCATTTATAACGGTCTGCATGAGTAGGGGCTAAGCACTGAGTGCAGGTCTTAGGAAATGTATAGTATTTAAGAATCCAACAAAGCGACAGACTTTGATGCGCATACCATTACACTCTCCAACAGCGGTGACAGCATAGCATGCAAGACGTCATAATATTTTCTGACAAATATTACTTTTCTCTCCCACATTTTTTTCGAGTTTAAAATCTATTTGTAAACAGCGTATACACAGACGTGCGTCCAAACATAAAGCGTACGAATGGATGTTTATCCGTGCCAGCACTTTGCAAATGTACTCCACTGTAGACAATTATTTTGCAAAATAAAAGCCAAAACAAAACATGCATTTAGCAAAACGAAGCAAAAAAAAAAAAATATTGTGAAAAACGAATTATCAACTGAACGAACATTTTATGCTTTGCAAGGCGCAGAATCGTGTTTTGTAAATTGTACACAGTTCAGCTTTTAGTACCCGACCTCCCCGTAACAATAAGCACTATTATGGAACAGAAAGCAACACAATAGTGCTGAGCCAGCATACAAGTCTCAATTATTTGCCAGGTACTTTTCAGATCGCACGATACGGGACGTCGCATTCACGCCAACGTACGCTGTCTTGATGAGAAAAAAAAAAGAAAAGTTTTGGATTCAAGTTTCGTGTTGGGGCAATTTTTAGGTCATGAAAAAGTCCGTAAATCCCTACTCAAAATACCAAGACCGAAGATGAACAGAACAGAGCAGAGCAGAGAAGAGCAGAGAAGAGCAGAGCGGAGCGGAGCAGAACAGAACGGAATTAATGAATGTTGTATATTCACATTCACCTACGAGTACGATTCCTCATTTCTATCTCTGCCTTCTCTGTGCACATTTGGGGGCGCTGGATACAACTGCAAAGTCTCCTGTAATTTATGTGCAAATGGAGGCTACTGTATTTTCTTGTTTTTGGAATAGCAACAACAATAAGAACAACAACTAAAGCATTGTACGTGTTGTACATACTCATTCGTTCCTTAGCCATTTACCTTGTTCAGAATGCTTGTCGTTCTGTCTGTCCGCCACTTGTCCATTCCTTTTACTAGTCACTGCTCGTACTTGATACGGACACGAGTACGAGCGCGAGTACGAGTATGAGTACAAATACGAATAGAAATACGAATACGAGTACTAAATATTAGTGAGGTACGATTAATCGTAAAGATGGTATAGGTTTTTATGTTTTCGCAGATTTTTTTTTCTTTCATTTTCTTTATTTGGATTTGAGGAATCGTGTGAGTGCGAGTTAGTGCTTTGGCCGATTAAGCTACAGTTGTTGGTGAATTTCAATGAACATTTCACAAATGAAACGAAATGACACTCCAATAAATTTTACTTGTTTGCACATTTCTTATATATCTTTTTCCATTTTGATTTTATTCCATTTATTGCACGAAATAAATCTGATTTTGCAATCAATTTTCACATGAACGTCGTATTTTTTACTTTCTTGTTTAAAATTTATAAGAAGCTCGCATACACACACACGCACACATACTTCCCCACTAAACTGTGGAGAGAGTTTCACTACACTTTCTTTAAAAAAGTTAAAGATTTCACAGCAAATTGTAGCCCGGGGTCAATATGTCAAGTGTAAAGAAAATAAAACGCTTTAAAGAAGATTCCATTTCGAGTAAAATTGAGTTGCTTTTCAAATAAAGAGGACAAAATGTAGGAAAACCCCTCTGAAATTTAGAATGCCATTGTGCAGTCAAACCCCAAGCAATATGGTTGCAACACGTTGAGTTTTCGACATGTTTCCCGGCATTGCTAATAAGAAACGCTCCTTGCCAAGGCTGAACTTTCTTGATAACTTTCATTGCGTATGAAGACCCCACAGTTTCTTCATACTGCCCATTAAAACGTCGACATTTCATTTGAAAGAATTTTTTTATCCTAAAAATATGTTGTACGTGAAAAACCTGTGTATGATGAAAAATAATAAATAAATAGAAAACAAAATGTTTCCCTTCTTGCACTCCTTCTGAATGCTTTTTGTTTTTTTTTGTTTTTTTTTTTTTTTTGCTTCATTAAATAAAATCCGGACAGCAACTCAATTTTCCTTTTGCACATTTTTCCTTTTGCACGGAAATATTGGAGCTTCCCGGGAATATTCATAATTAATTCATCGTTAGAAGACGACATTATTAATTCACTTCACTTTACTTTGAATACCTTCTGTGTAAAATAATTTAATTTTCAAACTACACATCCTTTTACTTGGAAATATTTAAATTTGCAGACAATCTCCACTAAAAAGGAAAAGTTGTAAAGGGGGGACCGTTCCTTTTTTGTGTTTACTAATGCGGAAGCCTGAAAGGGGGAAAAATTAAATATTTTCCGAATGAAGAAATTACATGAAAATCATTGGAAATCTTGTTAAGAAAAAACAAATGACTTTAAGGATTGACAGAAGTTGCGTCAACGTGTTTACCATCGAATTAAGTGTTTCCAAGCACAGCTTGAGCCTGGAATTTATTTAACGCTATTAATTTCCGAACACTTTAAAATAAAATCGCTTTTGTTTGGAAACGAATTGAAGTGGTTGCCTTGTTGAGGTTTAGGTGTGGATATTGGGGTATTGATGGCCATACGTAGGCAGTATTGGGGGCAGCTTTACACAGATAAAATGTTCAGTTTTATAAGTTCGCAAGGGGAAAGAAGTATTGAAACTATTTAGGAGTTTTTAGAATGCCAGAAAGCCTAAAATTTATTTAAAATCGAGATAAGAAATTGTTAAACTATTTTAATAAATTTTGGAATCTTTTTTAAAATATTTTAATTCAGTTGTAGAATCGTTTCGATCCGCTCGGAATTTTTAATTAAAAGCGAAATGCTGAATTGGTGAACCTTTTCATGCTCTATTAAAATATTCAGCGCATTTTCGCCGCCCAAGCCACAAAATGGCCTGGCAAATCGGTTCTGAAAGTGAATAACGAACATATTAATGCGACTGGCGATCACTTTAACTGAAATATCAGCGAAAGATCGGCCTGTAAATTCTGTTACGTCTTCAAGACAACTTCATTTAAAGTCTGCTGAAACTGTACCGCAAACTGCCACCAGACTCTGTAATACGATTCCTCCTGCGAGCGGAACGCTGAAAATTAGACAATATTGCTTCTTTCTTTCTCCTAGGCGATCATTGAAAGGTTGGCCTGTAAATTCTGTTACGTCTTCAAGACAACTTCATTTAAAGTCTGCTGAAACTGTACCGCAAACTGCCACCAGACTCTGTAATACGATTCCTCCTGCGAGCGGAACGCTGAAAATTAGACAATATTGCTTCTTTCTTTCACCTTGGCGATCATTGAAAGGTCGGCCTGTAAATTCTAGTACGTCTTCAAGACAACTTCATTTAAAGTCTGCTGCAACTGTACCGCAAACTGCCACCAGACTCTGTAATGCGATTCCTCGTGCGAGCGCACTGCTGAAAATTAGCCACGTTTATAGTTTGGCAACATCTGCGGTTTATTTTCTGTAGTGTATTTTTGCTATCAGCAGATTTTTATGGCCATTTACGAACTGCTGACTCTCCATAACTTGAAGTGGAACAAAAGCAAGAAATAAAATAAAATAAATGAAAAAAAGGAAAAGGAAAATAATAAAATCATGAAAATCATTTTTATCGTTTTGGGGCTGGTTTCGACTTTATTTTCAATTTGAGTTACAATTTCCATTGCAATTGTTTCTGTTCACATTTTTTGTTTTTGCTGCAGTTTTATTTCTGTTCGTAGACGTATCAGAACAATGGCTTAAACCGCAAACTGTGGCCAATTAAATTATTCAAGCGTTCAACGAAGCTAAAAACATTTCGAACTCAAAATAAAATACATGAATGTACGTTGTATGGAATTAAATAAATTTGCAAGCATGTTCAAGATTTTTCACTGTTGTTTCAATTCGAAACAACATCAACAATCAGATGCATTTCATTTGCTGCACCCCTTCTGAACCGCTCGTTATCGCTGCATTTGCTTTTATTTCATTTAATTTGTTTTTCCTTTCTTTTTCCTTAAAAGTGTTTTACATGGCAGAATCTTGTTCAGAGTCAATTGGAATTAAATTTGAGGCTCCATAATTGTGCACCTCGAAAATCTTGATCCCATAAGGCTTTTTAAATGGTTGCAATGTGAGGAAAGCTTCACATACTTGTAGCACACAAAAACCAGTTCATAAGAGATGGCATTGTTTTCGGTACAGAGAACAGCTGCCTTCGTCGGATACGGAGCAGCTTTTTTTTCTTTATTTTTCTTCTTTGAGGTTTTTTTTTATTTATTAAGAATGGTAAAGGAAAGTTCTGAAATCGTTCTTACCAAAATTAATTGTGTACACTGTGTTTCCTTGTCAAGAAGCCTTCACGTTCTGCAATGAAAAAAGTTGTTCATCATTTCTATTGTCATGAACAAACTCTGAAGAAATCCGAAATGAAAACTGTTTTGTAAATAATTTGAAATTCTGTTGTCATACGAGGGGGGAACAAATTTACGATTTTTGAAAGGTTTGTTGTTTTCATATTTTTTAACATAAACCCCGATCTCATTCTAATCATATGGAAATGATGTCTACTTGACTAAACTATTTGCTGCTTTAATGGAAAAATTCAAAAAATTCTTTTTTGGCTCCGATTTCCCGAAATTGAATGAAAAATCTTCATTTATGCGACTTAAGAAAACTCGAAAGAATGTGAAATCTAAATGTATCTGTTAGCATTCCTTTTATATCATCCTTGGTTTATAACATTATGGGAATATGAAAATAATCCATAAGTATTTGCATGATGTGTTTTCGATTATTGCACAATATTATGGATTTCTTTTAATTTTTCGGCATTTGTTAGAAGCAAATAAATAAAAAAAAAATGTTCATTGGGGTGCCTCCGTAGGCAAGTGAATAATGCTCAGTCTAATGGACCGCATATCGCGGGTTCGATTCCTGCCTAAACCCTCTGTATCTGACTGTCGGCAAGCCGAAAGCTTTGCAGGTAGAGTTGGTTAAAAAACAAAAAAAATTTGCATTAGTCATTCATACTCACTCAGCAGTAGTTGTGACTTGCTGGAGGTGTGCAATTTTGGAAAACTCAGTTTTCATGTTCGCCTATATTTTTCTAATATCAAAGAAAGCATTCAACGCAAAGCGAAATGGATTGCAATTGCTAAGTGTATCCTATTTGAAAGGCACTCCACCGGATAAATGGGAGAGCGAAGGCGGTTTTCTGGCCGTAGTTGCGCTTCAATGAAATCACGGAGCTTGCCCACAAAAGCCCGCCATTTTTCTCCTCAAACATATTCATTTGCACTTCGTTCTAAAGGCGAACAGTTCGAATTTGTTATAACATTTCAGCAGGTGCCGGTCGCTGTCATGCTACGAGTAGACGCAATATTTCGGCAAAATGCCTTGCACGTCTAGAAATCGTCTTCTGAATCCTGTTAAAAAAAAGTAGTGCCAACGGCCATTTTTTGTAGCCGAAGCCTTTAATCGACAAGCGCCACAATAAATACGATTGATGAATCCCCTGCAGTTCTATTGATATTTCGCTGCGTTAATCTAATGGCGTTTTCTTTTCTACAAAAAAAAGGCAACACTACCCGCAGGGAGGGCAATTTTGTGTTCTTTTCTCGAAAATGTGTTGCCCTGTGAAAGGGTTGCGTGTTCTTTTCTAAAAAATGTTGCCCTTTCGCAGTGCAAAGGCATTGCACTTTTGCCCTGAGCAAATCAACAGGGCAGAAATCGCCTTGTAAAACACATGGTTTTTATTCTTGCACAGCGTTACCAGAAAATGTTCAAAAAAAGTCTTTTGAGTTGAGAGACTCAGAAAATTAGATTTTATTAATTATTTTTATATTATGTATCATATAAAACAAAGAAAAGACCACTATGCGGCTGCTTATTTGTATGAGATATTAAAAAAAATATATTTGTTTTCTCAAGTAGATGAATTAGCAATCTGGCAACTGATCATTTTTGTATACACATTTCATAAAATATAGAGCAAATGTTTGTTTATCAGCTGTTAAAAAAAAGGCGTTGCACTTTTTTCTAATTTGTGTTCTTTTCGCGTTATATAAAAAATTGCACTTTCACAGGGCGGGCAATGCATTTTTAAAAGGCACCTTTTCACAGGGCAACATTTTTAATGTAGAAAAGAAACCGCCATAAATTTTTCGTATTTGCTGGAAAAGTGTCTGCATTAGTATATATAGATATGTGTGTGTGTGTTAATCGAAAAGGAAAACAGAGCAGAAAAATTACAACTGTGCTAATTCGCGCTCATTTAATTGTCCATTAATGTGAATTATTACATCAAGTGATTACAACGAATTATAGCAACAATATTTATTGTTGAATTGACGAGACGGTGTAAACAGCAAACAATACTGTACTGTGTATCCAACGTAGTGTATGTATAGATGTGTTTGTGTTCTTTTGCGGAAGCAAAAGCAGCAAGAAAAAAAGGAAAAAGTTTAAAACGACAACACTACTCCTCTATTAACGGTAACAGTTAATGAAGGCCTAATTGGAGTCTATTAGAAAAGCATTTGCTTTGACATTTTATACGCCACTTATGCAAATTGTTGCATTTATTTTCAATGCTTTTACACACACTCACACACACTCGCACGCACACAGAAAAGTACATGCAAATGCAGTCAATCATATAAATGCTTGCGCTTGGAATGCTTGGAATGCTTGGAAAGCTGGTAGAAATAACTGAATATTGAGACTGGGCTCAGGATCGTCACAAAGCATGAGCTTTATTGAAACCTTAAGATAATTTCTTTTTAGCCGTAGCAACTGATATAGAGCACAGTGAACGCGTGTCCTGCGACTTGCATGCCATCTTGAAAATCTTACAGGCGGGCATCCACATTTGAGATTTGTGAAGGGCTTCTACGTCTACGTAGTTTTTCTAGTTAATTATTTATTAAACAAGATGTCGGGGCTAAATATAGTAGGTGACTTTACAATTCCCCAATTAGCTGTTGTCAAACGTTTTGCAATTGTTTGTCTCTAAATCTATTTGTGGTTGCTTAGAAGCGATGCGTGGTTGTGGTTGCGTGCGGCGATGACATCGTGCATTATAATTTGTACGAATCATGAGATTAAACACGCAAATTTTATAATAAAACAACTTCGACTTTTTATTCTTTTAATCATGCGGAGTGGGCAAATTGTACATTACTAAGTAAAGTCTCTTTGATGAACACGGTCGGCAGGTACAACGTACAAAAGGACTTCACGCTACTAACACTGCATGCCCCAATAATTTTATAGCGCATCTTACAAAGCGATTGGCTAATCTGACTACCGCGCCGCTATTCTACAAATTAGCATTTGGCTTCGCAAAAGAAGTTTTAACTCCCCGGAGAATAACGGAAATAGAGAGGAAATACAGGACACCCAGTAGAAAACAGGATTCGCGGAATCGGCACCTTGCGAATTACTACTACGTGGTAGCTCCCAAGGTGAAAAATGATTGAAAGAAAGAAGCTTAATGAGAAGTGTTAAAGCATGAAGCCACTTGAGAAGTCGTAGAGTAATGATAGCGGCTGTCAATATCTTTCGAAGATTATATTTATTATAGCAACCGTTCAAAAGCGCCAAAAGTGGAAAAGAATAAGTGAAAGGGGGAAATACTGAAGTTTACACATTTAAGCACATATTTGGTCAATCATTCTTTTGTATTCATGCAACAGTAGTTTCTAGTCTGGCCAAGAAACTATCGGATGTGTTGGAATGAAAATGTTCCCACACATATGTACACACGGGCACAAAAGAAATGTATGCAAATATATTTTGATGAGGGGCAAAAACCACACAAGTCGTTGCAAAACCATGATGTTGCTTAATTAGCAACTCATTGCAAATTTGCACAACACTTTAAGGGAACATGTACGTACACTATCGCATTTGAAGGGATTTGCGGGCAGAGATGTGAAGGGGAAATGAACGTAAGATTTGTTTGTTTTGCGTTGCAAGTTTCATGCCGTCTGAGAATCTATTCATCCGTACGATTATTGTTATTACAATTATTATTTACTTGCTAGAAAATCTGTCCGTCCGCTTGTTGGTTTTGTGTTTTTAATGGAATCGCACAGACACACACACCCACACAAACACACAGCCTGGCATACATCCATACATGTGTTGCATTTTCCTGCATCGTTATTTATTGAATAAAAAATGAAGATTTAAAAAATTTGTTTCATTTCATTATTTTCTCATATGAAAAAGAAGAAACGATGGAACTTGTTGGCATTCCAAATCTGGAATAGTTTTGAGGTTATGAAGGATTAATTAAATTATTAATTAAAGAACGAACAACTCGTGGTACGGAATGCCTTACTTACATTCACCAAACTGATGAGTGATTACAAGGTGTGCGTGCTGTGGCCCTGAAAGTGCCCTCTAAAACTTCTATTTTGATCCTCTGGCTTTGTTTACATATTTATTAATATTCGTAGGATGAATGAAGAAAAGCAACTTGTAAGACCGTTTCCGTCCACAAAGTTTCATTAATCTGGGAGAGGCTGAATATAATTAAAAATAGTTGGCAAACATGTGAGGGCGGATTCTGCTTATGGTTTCGATTTTGATTCTTTTCCACACCCTTTCAGAAATTCTCAAAGAATATATTTACATACAATTTTGGGATGATCTCGAAGTCTATTAATATCCGAATGCTTTGTAATAATATACGAAAATAGATCATCATTAAAGACCGCAGTTGTTGGAGAAAACTTGTCTAACATTCATGGGAAAAATGTACATATGAGGATTAAAAATTCCGTACTTTCCCTAATGAAAAAAAAATCTACTACTTGCTATTATGGGACTTTTCAGCTATTTCCGCCAAAAATTTTTTTAAAAGATTCGCTGTAGACTACGTAACATGTTCCAAATATTTGTATGGATGGTAAATTTATGTAACTGCTTTATGGCAGGACACTGCAGTCAATACCAAACGGGGGCTGCAGAACGTTTTTAATCGTTACCATGCCGAAAATCTGAGGATATACGCGAATTCAACTATCCATAGAAGTTTGACAATATTTCCTCACTTGTGAGGCTATTGAACACTACGTGTGTCTCACTCAAACTGTCATCAGTATACGATATGCCATTCGAAAATAATCCGTACGCGGAAAGCATTTGAGTACTTTTGAGATGAGCTTTGTAATTGAAAATATTTTCGGTACATTTTTTTAGTTTTTTTTTTGCCTTATGGAGGAAACGCTGATGACGAGAATAATAAATTTTCATTTTAAAATTTTGCTGACTTCATAAACAAATCTCGCTAACTGACACTGTCAGCAATAAATATTTAAAATAATTGACAGGGGCGGACTAAGCCCTAGGCATTATAGGCACGTGCCTAGGGCCCGTAAATTTTGGGGCCCGAAAAGTAGGTTCATATTTTGTAATTTTTATTTTTATTTAACCCTGATATTACATTACATTTGCAAATATATTTATTTTCACACATTTTGCATGGAAATATATGTATATGTATTTATTATTTTTTAAAATTGTGTCCTTTAAAACCAAACTACCAAACGCAAAGTATGTGTGTATATGTCAATTATTAATTGAAATGTTTTTCAGATAAAATTTCTTTTTTTTAAATAACGATCAAACGATTAATTGAAATTAGACAAAAAATGTTATTATTTCGTTGAATTTTGTTTCGTAGATGCCACACAATGTGTAGGGGTTTCTTCCTGCGAAATATTTTTTTTATCGGTTTTATGTTTATTTTTTCTAATTTTGAATATATATACATACATATGTATATATATATTTTTTTGAAAAAAATAAATTTTTGGGATCTTACTCGAGTTAAAGTTGGCTTAAAAAAATTAGCTCATTCTTGTTTCAAGTTTTCAAATACAAAAAGTTTATTTAGAACATAAAACTTTACATTTTATTTCAATTTGCTTTTTAATTAAATTTAAAAATAATAAATGAATTAAAATTAAAATTAATATTAAAACAATTTCTTGTAATTAAAAAATAATTTCAATTTCAACTTCAAAAAGCAAGTGCTCACTAGTAACTTTTGCTACAAAATGCTCTTGAGACATGAATTCTGATGCTTGGCAGGAGATCTTTTGTACTTTATTATAGCTTGCAGTGGTTTTGGAAAGAAAATAACTACATTTTGAGTCAGTTGGCACGGAAATTTAGACCGTTCTTCCTGTAGAGCTCTTATTAAATCATTTTTCTTTGTTATCTGGTTCCACAGATTCTTGATAGGTTTAATATCGGCTGATTCTGGCAGAGTTTCCATCCATTTTGGTGTGCGTAGCTTTGGGTCTCTTCTGCGTGAAAATGATATCTTCAGCAATATCAACTTTTTGTACGAGGCGAGTGATGTGTGACTTTAGAAACCTTTGAATTTTTTATGGTCCGTAAATTATATCTGGATATATGTATATGTACATATAAGTATGTATATCCAACTCACGCTGCGCTCCATGTTTAAAAGTGACATGACATATTTGTTTCATATTTGGACATGAATAGTTTACTTTCTTCATTTGTATAAATTATAATTCGTATAGCTGATACTGGACAGGTTCTAATTCAACACACTACATATAACTTACAGCTATACATATGTATGTACATATGTACAGATATACCTACATATGTACATTTTTCCATTTTTCTAGTAAGTGTGTAAATATGTATGCATATACATAAATATGTATGACTCCATATAAATATTTGGATATGTACATAGGTATGTACATACACATATATACACACATATGTACATAGTTCTCCCACTGCAACAAGTTCCGTGATTGCCTCATTAAATTGTATATCTAGTTGTCATTTATGTAAGTAGGTATGTAAGGAAGGATGTTTTATAATTTAATATGTATGTACATACATACCGATGTATGTTCATGGTACATACATAGATACATACATACATATACATATCCATATATATTTATGTATTTATCTAGGTTGCTTGGTTGGTTGGTAACGCTACTTTTCTAATATTTTTCTATTCAATGCTCAACATACAGCACAACATGCAACATTACATACAGTATTTTTGCCTCTTGATGTTGTTTTATTATACTTTTATACTTTTTTTTTCTACAGTTCAGCAAACATTAAACCATACATAACTATTTGGCTGACTGACTGACTGGCTTGTGTTACCTAAAAGTAACCGAAGCTACGTTGCCACATTTCGTTTTCATTTGGTTTAAAGCTTGCACGTAATTTGCGCGCAATGAGCGCAAAAAGTAAAAATAAAGCACACACACACACACCAACACTTCAATAAGAAAATCAACGTCCTCCTCGTCACCACTTCGTAAGTACGAATATGTTACGGCATAAAATGTACTTGTTTCCATCATGATGAGATTTGTTTTGCTTTTATAATTATAATTTCACTTGATGAGCACAGCTCTCTTGGCATATACATACATACATACATACATATCTATATGCATTTCTTGTACTCCCTTCGTTTACAAAGTACTCTTCAATAGTTTTCTTTTCGGTTTGTTTGTGCGTGCACGATTTTGTTCGTAACTTGCAAAGGGAGACTTTTTGTATGTACTTTGTGCTCTTTTATATTCTGTTTGGCTCCACAGTAAAAATAAGAGAGTTTGATGTGCAAGTGGGGCTTATGTGGATACATACAAACGTACATAGAACATGCATACACGCATAGCACAAGCTCCAAACTTATTATATTTTTCGTTTATATGGATGTATGCAGGTATTTATTTATGTAAAGAGGCATAGAGCACAAGAAAAAACTTTCGTTGGCTTATTTTTTAGCGTTTTGCTTTTTGTTTTGATACTCTAAAACAAATAAAAAAGGTCACAAATGGCAAACGAAAAGAGAACTTTGTAAAATTTGCTATCAGTATGTTATGCCATGTTGCCAAACTTCAATGAAACTCAACACAAGCACACACACTTTTATATTTTCATTGTAATGATAAACGCTATGCAAAAATGGTGAAGCAATTTTTGTAGAAAAACGCGAGAAACAAGAGAACATAAACTTTTTATCATTCCTCATTATCATTCTTTTATATCATTTTCTTCTCATCTTTTTTGTTTGACAAATCATAATCATTAACGGAATTTTACAATCGTACTATTAACTGCACACACGCTACACACCCAACAGCAACACACACACATACGAATAGCACTCAATTTAATAGTTCGCCATCAATTGAAATTTTGTTTTTTTTCTGTTATTGTTTTAGTTGTTGTTGTTTGCTATATTCGATTAAATTTATTTACGATTTTGATTGGAAACAGTTGCGCTTATCGTCAGCGCCACTAGAACGCTTACTCGTATGTCTATATGTACATACATATGTACTTATGTGATCATGGCGCCACTGTGCTATTCAATTCACAGTACGAAATATTTTATTACTAATGAAAATATCAATCATACGGCCAACGCAGCCAGCAGCAATTTGAATCTGCCACAGGTTTTGAATGTATTTTCTTGGTGGGCGCCTAAATGAATTAAGAGAAGGAGCGTTACCTTGATTTTGCGAAAGGTAGGCGTCCTCGAAATACATACATATATGCCATTTTTAAATTGTAGTCCTGGAGGAAAGAATTCTTTTCTTGTTGTTGAGTTAAATCAAGACCAAAGCGTTATCACATCGTTCCTTCTACATTCTTCTGACGGTTTCTTTAAATGCCAGGGGGGCTAAGAAATTGTTTCGCAAACACAATCCGTAGTACACTTTAACAGTAATAATTCAAGGAGATTGATTTTTATATGCTACAACCAACCAAGTAGAAGACGAATTTATGAATATAATCCTGATAATGTGGGTAATATTAGAATTTACAAATAATCATCATTAAACCAATTTTGATATTTTAAGCAATACTGACGTTTACTAATTTTCTTGCTGCAGTTAAATATTTAATCGAGAGATTAAAAATGAAACTTGAAGTATAAAATGACAATTATCAGGACTTTTCTGAGACAACACAAAGAAGCTACTATTTGCCTGGTACGGGGTCATACTTTTATATTGAAACTTCGTATGAAGAGATTTATAATAAAATATTTTATATTTCAAAAACACTTTTATTGCTCGCTGCGCCAGCGAACGGCGAAATGCATAAAATAACCATTCCTCATTGAAGTCTAGTGGACCATATCCTTGAGCATATGCTCCGTGAATTGTTTGAAATCTGCTACCCAAATTTTGAAGTATGAATTAAACAGAGAAGAAAAATTAATTCCTTTGTAGCAGAATACTATTTTTTTATATGTATATTTTCTTTTAAATGTTGTTATTTTCACACATTCCTTTCTCAATCGAACTAAAATGGCAGAACGATGGCATTCAAACGCTTGTAAGCTCGTCTGCAATATAAAAATCGTTGGGGTCATTCACATTCAATTACATTTCTTTCAATTACGTTTCCTTCCTTCCATTTTGTAGGGGAGGTGTAAACGCACATGTGACGGCTTTCAAACTATTTTCACGCACAAGTAAAACGTCAATAGTTGTTTAAATTGTGTTGAATAATAACGAAAGTCGACATAGAATTATCAATATTATTTTCTTGAGCCTGATGCGGCCACATTTTTAATGCATTTGCAAACTGCCCTTGAAAGTAATTAAAATTTATGTGATTTTAGGTTTGTAGGATATTAAACTGTGAGCAAAAACCCAGACATGTTGAGCCGTAGAATATGAATGAATGTCTGCACATGCAGAAACATGCAAGTAATTGCTCGCATCTATTAGTTTCTTAAACAGCAACCGTTATTGCAGTTGAAAATGCCTCAAAATGAAAGGAAATTTTTAACATCTGGCGATTGTAGTTTCCCAACACTTAAAGTTGCTTCTTCCACATACATACATATCGCGGTATAAAATGGAAACAGCTTTAAGAAGAATTTAAAATATTTGAAATTTTACTTGTTTTTAGGATCTGAGGGAAATACTTTTATAATGTGGTCAGTTGTAGGAAAATATAAAACCCATTTGGATAGCTACATACATACATGTATACATGCATACATATATATATATATATTCCCTATTTCTAAAAAGAAAATCGCGGATACTTAAAATAAAAAGGAAATTATAAATTAATAATGTTTGCTTTTCTGTTTATTTTTAAGACAATTGATGTTAAACTGCATAGTGTTGCATCCATGAAATGTGGGTACGTTGGTTGTGTTATATAAATCCATTTGCGCCTACTTTTGTGGTGTTCATAAGCTCGTGAAGCTTGGTTTATACATGATGACACGTATGAACGTATTTATACACATGCATACTACGATCTGAATGGAATAATTTCGTATGGAGCAATTCGTTAGATTTATCTTACGAATATTTTATCTCCAAGCATACAATGAATACAATGCAATGACATAATGATAAAACAAATAGCGTGTAGTTATTTCCTCTTTCAATTATTATTTAATTTTGCTGAACACATGATAGACCAGCCACTGGCTCTGTTTCAAAATTGTTGTCTGTAACTGCATTGCCCACTAAATTATTTCATTTAATTAGTTTTTGGATTTTTTTTTTAAATAACATAATTAAATTGATAGAAGGAAGCCTTCATTAGGAAATCAAGCTACATGTGACATTCTAACACTGCCAAAGGAAGACTAACGTGGATGAAATAAATACGTGACTGTGGTTGAAGGTATGCTTTAATTCATCTCTTCTTATTCTTAATTTTTCTTACACAAAAGAGCTTTCGCGCTTGTATGTTGGTCTATTGAAATTTGGTTTGTGGTTAATCAATCAAAGACTCGACAACACGTATGCATGGAGGGTACATGTGGAAATGAGCAAACATATTAATGAATAGCAGGTACGGCTACATTGCCCAACAACAATTTCTTGTATTCATCAATCAAACAAGTTAAAAATGCCTTTTACATTTGCTTCGTACAAACACACACAGTGCTGGTAAATATGAATGCGTGCCCATGATTCTTCGTTCAATAAATCAATGCCATACAACTTCAACACAATTTATTAAGGCCATTTTTTGTTCCTCAATAAAACTAAAGAAAAAAGAAATAAAAATGGAGAACGAAGATGAAAACTGACGTCAGCATACAGATGAACGTATGATTAGATGCTAAAGTCAACACACCAATCGCCGCTATTCCAAGCGCAAGGCAACTTGAGCGTCAGACAGCCAACGCTGCACTGACTGAACTAAACGTTTAACGAACGTACTGTACTTTTAGCGAACACTGAGAAAACAAAACAAAAATTGAAAATAACCTATAAAACATGTTTCAAAAACATAATGGACATACACACAGACAGTCGCACTTAAACTCAATAGCTGGCAGCCGTAATCACTCGTTCACACATGCAACCCAGCAGAGACATAAAGTGAATACAAACAAGAACTACCCACAGGGGTGGTGAAATAATTTTTTTCTTTGTATTAAATTCATTGCGAAGCTGTGATTGGCAGTTGCGTTCGGTATCGTTACGAAGAGTAACGATAAGAAACGAGCATAATTCACTGCGACCAATTAGAATCAAATGTAGCAATTAAACCGTTAAAGGAAAACAAAAAGGGGAAGTTTTTGTATTTCTCTTTTTTCTGTTTATTGTGCACTTTTAATGTGGCTGTTATTTTACAGCTTGGATGGCAACAACGAACGCATTCAGTGAATGAAGAAGTTGCCGCGACTCGTTAAATATACAGGAAAGCTTGAAAGATGAATTACAATGAATGACGTTTTATGATTTATTTTCATTCGAATGGACGGCAAAGGCGATTATGGTGGGCGGTGGAAAGCCTTGGAATTGTATTAATTTTTATAATGGTACGAACATGTCCATACACAAACAAACATGTATGCTATGCGAAGAAGTGATGAAACAATGCAGAGCAAGTGTGGTCAAAGGTCAACTTTCCCTGACATCGATTAGGCAAAACAAGCAAGTTGGAATATTCTTTATGGTAAAAGATTTTCTGGGGAATATTTCCGCCGGTAAAAAGTGCGGCCTGGCCCAAGAAAACTATAAATATAAATTAAAGTAAAAACTCGACTGCAGTGACTGTAAAATATAGATTTGCAGTTGAAAAAAATAAAGAGAGAAAAATTCTTTTACAAATCAATTGTTGAATAATTCACGGAACACCATGATAGCATAGGGAAAATGAATGTGGAATCACTGTGGAGCTCGTGCATTTCTGTAGTACATCGGTTTTATGTACGAGATCATAGTTTATTATATTTGAATACAAAATATGGAGCTGCATTAAATGAATAAGGCAAAACACTGTCAATTGCCTTGACGGCGTCATGTTGTCATAAAATTACGTAAAAGCCGACTGTTGAAAGCCATTGTCCTTTACATTAGCGATGGCCGATCGATCAAAAAAAAAAAAAAATTAATTAATACAAATTCGACACCGTGTCTCATTATTTAAAAACTCCACTAATTGCAATTTCAATTGTAATTAAATAAAAAATGCAATACTCCGATGTGTGGGCAGGACTAAACACGATTGTTATTTCTTTTTATACGGTTTCTTCTTTAAAAAACTGCTTGCAAATTGAATTACATACATACATATATATATATATATTTTATGTTTCCGCCAAGTTTTTTAAACTATTATTTTTCCTCCACTTTTGAACGAAAGAATAAAATGTTACGAATATTAATTGAAAGAAATCTGATTTTATATGTCTACGGACATATAATTTAGGCAACAGTAGTTCATGTTGGCATTTTCCAACTATTCTTTATTTTATTTAATTTTTTTTATTTTCTATATTTTAGTTTGTATTAAAATAGAACTTTAACGTACATGATTAATTTAATGTAGATTTAAAGATTAACTAGTCTTGTCAAATGCCCACAGTAACTGAACTCTGAGCCAGGAGGTCACGAGTTCGTATCTATCTTCATCGTGCTTACCATGCAGCTTTTGTTACAATAAATAATTTCAAGCTGCATCAAAGCAATAACAAACTGGTGTGTGTGAGAGTGTATTAGTAAAGTGTGTGTTTATGCAAATGGAAAGTGCTTGGGAGCTTCTAATTAAAAAAAAGGAGACTGACTTAACAAGCCATCAAGTTCAAATTACTGACACTGCATTTTGTTACGACGCGACGTTTTCCAAATTACATTTTCCTTAAAATCGTTTATAAGTTGGAACTCTGGGAGAAATCACCGTGTCCCCTTTCCGAAATTGCCCATCATTTCACACTTTTAATTAGCGTTAAATTATTTGTATCTGCCACTGAATGAACAATGCCAGCACTTCAGTGCACTCGTCGTACTCGCTCAGTCAATAATTGAATACATTCTTGGTGTTGCCCCTGTGCAATGCCTGTGTACCTACATGAAGGGCATTTGCTCGTACAACTCAACGGTTCGCACGACAGTCTACAATTTATTAGTGTAGTTGTACACAAAAGAGTGGCATTCAAAGGAACAACACCGAATAACAGGGGTGGTTTTCTGTCCGCAAAAATGAAAGTTTGTGTACAAAAATAAATAAATGAAGGAAGAGATGGTTGGTACTTTTCGGTGATGGTAAACTGTTTTTGGGGGAAACTGTTTAGAAGTTTCCTTTAGGTCTATGTAAAATTTTATAGTTGCTCAATTATAGTTCCTGTCATACATTTCGGCATTGTTAATTGAAGGTTTTGCAACTCCACTTAGTTGTCCTTCTTTCTAAGCCATGCAGGTGCTATGGAGACGGTTTTAGCACCAGACGGAACCAGTACATTATAAAGCTACAAGGCTGATAGCAGCAAATAAACATTTTATAACTCGAATTGTTTAGCAATTGAAGGTATACCTCTGCAGCAGACATGTTATCTTTCCCACATCTAATAATCAAACAAATCGCCTGATCATCAGTAATTTTTCGAGTGTATAATTTTTAACCCGATACCTCCAGTCACATCAAGCTGCTTTTTGAATGGGGAGTCGCGAGGGCAACGCATACTGTTACGAACTTGTTTAAAAGTGTTGATTTCACATGTGCGAAATGTTGATGCGAATTTCACGTTTTCGCTGCGCTTGAAATACGCGAAACGTTTTAAAAAGGTTTGATATGAAAAAAAAGAAAAAAGAGAAGAAAAAAGTATTTTAAGTATTTGTTACGATTGGAAGAATAATAACAAAAAAATCAACATGGTTATGCCATACTTCTTTTCGTGCTCGCACTCTCTCTCTCCCTCTCCCTCTCCCTCTCTCTCTTTCTGCTTTACAACAGAATATGATAAGAAATGTTGTGAATTCTGTTCACGATAATTTTTCCTAATGAATTCAAGCCTCCGAAATTTCAGCAGAGCTGCCTTTACTCACAATATCAAAGCAAACATTTTAAAGTACTCGTATATTAAATAACTGCGAGGTTGCGGCCCCACTGTATATCAACGCAAACTTTTACTGTGTTTAAGGAATCATTCGCTGTGGGAGTCAGCATGTTTATATATTTATAACTTTATGACTAAACCCTAAAACAATTTCTTTTTGTTTTTCCTTTTTATTTTTATCTGAAGAGATTTTATCTGAATTGAATAGAATGTCAAGGACACGCAGCTATTTTGTTACCAAATAAAACATGTAGACCAAATGACAATACTTTGTGACCACTATTTGTATTTTGGCCACTTCCTTTCCGTAATAACGACACTGTGCGCTGTTGCCAATTGTTTGCATTGTGGCAATCAGCAGTTCTAAAGGTTAATGTCTCAGATAATACTGTTATTCTGACGGTGCATGTCTTTCTACTATTATAAAAATTCCCAAACAGGTATTTATTGTGGCAGTATTTGGTTCAAGAACCACAAATCACATCAGAGTTGCCAACACTTTTAAATAATTCTCCGCTTTACAATTCAAATATTAAAAATGCAGCCGTTTTGCAACACAATATTTAAAAAGACTAAAAAAAACACATTTTATTAATTGTTGTTATTGCGAGAAAGACATAAGAAATAATTTTTTATGAGTCAATACGATTTTTCATCAATAATAATATTTACTATATTAACTTTATTTATAATAATATTTACTATTTTACAGTGAGGCCGCGATAACAGATACTAATTAATTATTCAGAGAATTAATAATAATTCTCTGAATTTATATATGTACGTTGATGAATTTAAGCCTTCTTTTCCGTTTTCTTAAATATTTGGTAGAACACCGCCTTGAGCAATGGTTACACCAGACAACAATTCTTGCTCAATTCTTCGTCATTGCGAATGGCCAATTGTAAATGACGTGGAATTATTCTCGTCTTTTTGTTATCACGTGCAGCGTTAGCAGCCAATTCAAGAACTTCAGCCACTAAATATTCCAGAACGGCAGCTAAATATACTGGAGCTCCGGCACCAACACGTTCAGCATAATTGCCTTTACGCAACAAACGATGAATACGGCCAACGGGAAATTGTAATCCAGCACGATTTGAACGGGACTTTGCTTTTCCTTTAACTTTGCCACCTTTACCACGACCTCATATTTTTTAATTTTTTGTTATTATTTCTTCTGTTTAATCTAAACCAACCACACTGAATCACTGTTCACATAATTTAATTAATTTAATTTAATTAAAATAAAATAGTTTCTATCTTCAAGGCAACTACTTAAGTTTCTCTCTTTTTGCTAACCGACAAAAGTGACAGTGTTTCTCCTGCAACGCTTTTTGCAATTCATGAATAACAGCAAACGTGATGAAACTATCGGTGTCCTGTTCGATACAAAAATTTATCGAAACAGCATTCGTAGATGCTTTTCAACGTCTATTTGAAAACATCTTAAATGTACAACAAATGAAAATGAGTCGGGAATTCCCCCTTATACTACATTTCAAACGCTGCTGGATGTAGCCTGTACATAAGTGAAAAAACGATATATGTATATATAATTTTTTAAATCTCGTCGATTTTATTTTTTTAATTTTATTTATATTTCCATCGGGTTTAGTTAATTTTAAATGGAGAATGTTTGCCAGTGTTTTAATTTTTAACTCCTTCATTTTGTTTCTCCTTTTCAGTAAATCATATTTGCCATAATTTGGCGAAGTCAAATTGACTTTGCCACATTGCGACATTAAAATCTACATGCAGCGTTTGCTGAGAAAAAAAGTCCACTGGAGAGATTGGCATATTGGATCGTTGCTAAGAAAACCTTTAAAAGCAGAAAGTAAAAGCCTCAATAGCCTTGGGATATTCGATGTGGCATGATACAATTCATAGAGCTCTTTTCCACACTCCGATGAATTTAATATGCTGGTGATACATTGCAACTGTTATATTTATTGCTCATGACATAAATTTCAATTAAATTCTCTGCTTCCCCGCAACATCTTTTGGAAAAGTGTATTTTTTATTGGTGGGTTTTAATTTTATTCTCCACCAGTTTTGTTTATCTGTTAATCTGATTCAATTTTACTTTCGTTTGTTTTTGCTGGATGCCGGTAAAACGGCCCATTTTCAATGTGTTGCCAAAGTATTAAATTTTATTAAATAACAGCAGCATATTGTTGAGCGCCAATGGCACTGGTGGGTTGGTCGGCTGGTCGGCTGGTCGGCTGGTCGGCTGGTCGGCTGGTCAGATATTCGGCTATTCGGCTGGCCTGTTGATTGTTTTGCTGGCTGGTAGCTGATGTTTCATACGATTTATGGCTTTAAGCCACATTTGTACAGCAACAGCAACAGCAACAATCACAACTACTACTACTGTTACCACTACTGCAATAACAGCCGGAGGATTGCAGGCATAAACACACAACACACACACACACACATACACAAGCACGGCTATTAACTCATTTTCATACGCACTTACTCGTGCACATAGCACGAGTAAGCAGCGAACAGCGCAAAGTGTGGCATGTAATATGTGAGGGGAGGGGAGTTGAGAGTAATGTGTGTGTGGTTGTGTGTGTGGGTGTGTATTTTTAAGTAAAATATTTGCTTAAAAGTTTGCTACTGTGGCGATAGTTGTCGTTAGTTAAAAGTTCATGTCGTTGATTTTGTTGTTGCAGTTTATGTTGATGTTGATGTTGATGTGGCTGCTGCTGATGTTGTTTCGGTGTTTGTTAATGCAAAACATATGAACACGCAAACTATCAAACAGACACAGTTACCGAGCAAAGCAGGTTCCTTTCTGTTATCATTGCTGTTGTTATCAATGCGGCCAACGTAACAATGTGACCACCGGCTATGGGCAAGGCACTTTGCATAGGCAAATGTACATTCACACGCGATTCTACAGATACTTGTTTGTTGCGTAAATGCATGAAAATTTTTGTAATTTTATTTTTTGTTTGTTTTTTGGCTGAACTGGTGGCTGACTGGCCGGATGGCTGCCTAGCTGGCTAGTTGGGGTGAATGCTTCGTTTAGCCGAGCGTCAGTGTGAGTTTGACAGTTTGTGTGAGTGTGTAAGGTTTTTTGCGGCTTTGCATATGTTTGATGTCAGGGTTAAATCGGTGACATTTGTATGTGTTGCTCTTTTACATTGAGTTCATTTTAGATTTGTTTGTAAGCAAGCAATACTCACAGGCGAATTTAAGCGATAAGTGTGTCTTGTAAAAATTGAATGTGAAAGTGAATACAAACAGTTTTAACAATAACATAACAGGGGTATTCACGTTTAATAGCAGTAACTGAAAATCAGTCTTTGATAATTGTAAAAATATCTGCTGCTTTAACATTATGTCATTTCACAGTGTCACAGCTTAGCAAATGGCGTTAATGGGCACACTTTTTAAGTTTTTGTGTATAAGTTTTTCTCTCCTGTGTCCACGGAGTCCTCAACACACAAGCACACACGTGCAAAACTTCTCATGTTAAACTCATACATACAAGTGCATTTATTCTACTGGGAATTTCTTCCTTTATGCGACTGCAACGTGTTTTAAATTGTAATTGCAATTGTCAGCATTTACGCTGCTGAATGGTGTTGTAGTTGTTGGTCGCTGTTCAAAGAAACAACATCATTATTGTCAGGTTGCTGCCTTGTCACATTGCATTGTTCTCGAGTAAATGGCAAAATGTTAATAATTATTTTATGAATTTTAATTGTACTTTTTTTAGTGTGGTTTTTGAAAACAACAATAAAACCACCACGTTTATTTGTGTCCCACTTTTAGATACTCCGGTTCTACTGGGGGAGAAAATTGACAATATTTGTTAAGGTTAAATTAATGGCTTTTGGTTTGTATTTAAAGCATACCATGAGAGCACATGGATTATTATTGGCTCGAATATGCCACAGCACATCGCCTTAAGGTTAAAACTTCCAAACAGGTCATCAGGGTTGCTCAGAAGAGATCTGAAATTTTTAAAATTAAACTGTATGCAAGATAGTTTAATTCCAGTATTTAATTAATTCCACAGAAAGAACGAAATGATTTCAGTTAAACTTCTGTTCGTAAGCTGGTGGGGTGCGGCTCTCCCTTTGAAGAGAAAAAGTTATGCGCCAGTCTTACGTGATCTATACTGGTCAAAAAAGGGGAACATAAAAATACTTGCTTAAATATATTTAATATTCCTTAAAAATATTTTCTTAATTTTTTTCTTCTATAAATCTGAGCGGATGTTTAATGCGATTGAACAAAAACGAAAATGTCAGAGGTAACATTATTAGAATTTAATTTGTCCTCTTAAAAAAGAGATCCAGCTTATAAATCACCAGTTCCGTTTACAAAAAAAAAACCCAAAAACAAGTGTATAGAACAATCATTGGATAAGTTTTTACGAAAGGATGGCCAAAGGAAGTTACATTGGCGTATAAAAAGAGCGTTTAATTGTTATGAATACACTTTGATGGAAATAGTCATCGCTTATACGGCCGAGTGTCCTGCGATTTGATCATTTTTATCGCTTGTGGTTGGTGCTGACACACACACATCTCAATTTGTTGTAATTGTTGCAATTATTTTACGTTAACATTCGCCTTATTACCATTCGCCTGTTTGTTAAGGACTTTCCTATTTACTTTGAGCTGATATTTGTTTAACAACTTTTTAACATTTGGAGACCTACACAAATATTTATTTATAATTTCTTTTTATACTTTTCCTTCTGCCTTCTGCCTTCTGCCTTCTGCCTTTTTGCAGTTCCTTTTCGAATTTCCTTTTGTTTATTTATTTGTTAAGAAGAAAAAACATATTTTTTTTCAACATTCTCTTCTATCGTAATCGATGACAAATGTCTTGTTATCATCACCCTCATCATTAACATCATCATTATTTCCATCATTGCTATCACATGTTTATCTCTTCCGTGAGCTTCTTGTTATTCTTGCCGTTGTTTATTCGATATATAAAACAAACATTTCCTTTTCTACAGCCCAGTTGAATTGGATAATAGAAAGTTTGAGTTTATCACTCTGGCAAATGTAAGTTGTGCTTAAACCGAGATTGCCGGCCAGATGGTGAGACACTTGCATAAGAAAGCAGCGATGTTTTCAGCTTAGAATCAAGCGAATGTGAATATGAATATTCATTTTGAAGGAAATGTGATATAAATGGGGCGATCCTTGCCTGGTCTGATATCACACAGTTTAATTAGAATCATTTGGATTTTTTCCAAATTCACGCCAAATCGCATATTTTTGCAGTTAAAGAACGCGATGTTATATCGTTAACTTCTCTATCGTTTCAAATACAACGACTTCCTGCAGTGACCCGTCAAGTCTTCGTCCTGGTTTTTCTTTTTCTATTTTAAACTTTTGCTTTTCATCCATCAAATTTCCGAAGAAGATTTATACGCAAGAATTGCCTTTCCTCTTTTTTTTTTTTATTTTTGTATTCTATTAAAGGAAGACTTAAGCAGTTCTGAAACCAGTTTTGACTATAAAAATTAACATTTTATGAGAAGAGAAGGGAGAATATGAGGAAAATAGGAAAATAATGTGGTGGGGACATGTTAACACACTGGCCAATATGTTTAAGTCACTCCAAGTCCTGCAATATGTTCTTCAACATAAAGCTTCTCTAAATAGTTGCAACAACAGCAGGGGTTGGCAAAGAGATGAAAGAGCGGTAACAGAATATATATTGAAATGGTAATGAGTTAAATTTACAATTTGTTAAAAGGCTTCAGGGTCAACAACATGCTCATATTAACATCATCCATTTATTTGAACAGCCATCTGCTCCACCAGGCCAGAAATCGTACAAACAAACTAACAAACAGGCAGTGAATTTTGGAAAGAGGACATTCAAATATAGACAGATAGAAGATGGCGGGCGGTCTGGATAATAGACAAGACATCTTTGACCAAATCAATTTGTTTCCATTTTAAAAATCAATTTTCGCCTCAGGAGAGAATATTAATATTTTCCTTTATTAATAACAGAGTTTGCGAGTTTCGTTTGCTCTCCCACAATTTATTATTAGAAAAAAAAAAAAATTATTGTGTTTGTTTTCTAATTTCCAGTCGAGTAAAATATAAAATCGATGTTGTGAAGTGTCTACTGAACATTTTTTATTTGAAACTTTGAATGAAAAGTCCCAGTTATTGACAGGCATACGATTACACTGTGCGTATATATATATATATATATATGTGTGTGTGTGTGTGTGAAAATTTCTTTCACTTCAAATGTATCTCGTTAAGAAATCCTTAATTTGAAAATTGTAAATTTAAATTCAAGTTTATTAATGCCACCTCGGGGCGGCGGAGTTGATTTTCTTATTTATTTCTTTTAAATAAAAAACCATCAGAAATAGCAGCCGCAGCCGCAGCCGCAGCAGCAGCAGCAGCAGCAACAACAACAAACTTGAGATGATTTTATGCAAATTTTATTAAAGCAATTTCCGTTTCATTTTCTTTCCTTTACAATAAAAAGGGTGCATGTTTGTTGGTTGTGCAAAATATACTCTGCTCCTTTTTTCTTCAAGTCTACAATTCCCTTGAAAGCAAATGGGTCGTATGACAGAAATTAGCCAAATTACAAATTGGGTTGCTTTCCCTCCCCAATCAAACGTTACAAATGCACCACAAATGCAGGGTGAGGCGATGGCTTCAGAATACGAGCGCACATTTAAAATGAAATAAAGTCAAGGAATGTGCATGCATGTTAAGCACTTGATAACGACGGCATTAAACTCGCATTCGATAAATGAAAATTTTGCAATTTCCAAATTTAAAAAGTAATAAGCAACTCGACAAATGATGTCAATAACGTTGTCGAGGCAGGAGGAGCGTGCCAAATATTATCCTCCCCTTCACATACACAACTAGAATGCGGGCAAAATCAAGAAGGAAAAAAAAAAAACAGAAGGAATTAAATAAAAGACACAGACTGGTAGTCACGACTGCCACATTTTGCTTAGCAAAATTTTCCAACCCTCAATTATTTGCAAAAATACAAAAAGGCTGATGGAAAAAAGGCAACCGACACACGAATTGGGAGCACTACCATAAAAATCCAAGAGTATTTTCCTTTGCCAAATTATTGGTGGAGCAGAAACTATAAACAGCCGGATGAGCCCATGTGTCAAGTGCGGAATGTGCACTTTTTGGCAGTTTTCTTTCAAGTGTTGAGCCACCTCAGTGAGCCGACTCACTCCTGTACTGAATCATTTCATTAGTTAGCATGCACAGTGGGTCTGTTTTCCTTCTTGTTGTAATTTTATTTTGCCAGGAGGAGAGGAGGAATGGTATAATTGGCCAAAAGTAGTTTGCAGCAATTTATTCATAAATATTAATGTTATTTCTTATAATCAAACAGTCACTGGCTCCTTGGAAGCAATTTTCCACAAAACAGTTAATTTTGCTCATCAGATTCATTTGGATGGGGAGTTTAATTTCAATGTTTTTGGCAAGAAAAATATTTTTACATTCACAAATACAATTTTGAAAATGTCACTGGGAATTTTCAATCGGGACAAGCACAGACGTTAAATATATTTTGAAATAATTACTGCATGCCAATTGCCAATTCATCCCAGAGAGAAGCCATTTGCTGTATGCCAGACGGATGAAGTGATTTCTCTCAATAAATATTTTCAAGTGTTGAATCTAACTTTCCCAGCGACCAGATCAATATGCAGGGAGTGCTTGGTGGAAATATTTATTAGAGTCATTGGAAATGGTGTCTTGAAATAGCCTCCATGTCCTTGGCACTCCTTCAAGATGGCTGAAGTTTTAAGTGATCTAAAGCATTTATACGACAGATCTTTTGAAAATAAAGCATGCGGGAGCTGTGCTTTGTCAGTTTTGTATTGCAAGAAACCCTCTCGGTCCCTCTCTCTGTGTCTCTCTCTCTCTCTGCCGCGGTATCTTCAGGGAATAGTTCCTGCTGGAATTAAATATTGAACTTACTGGCAAGTTTTATTGCCAATGTTACCAAAAGAAAGTGTCAACACAACATTTAGGCTGGTTAAGTCTATTTCACCACACTGACCCAAACACGAATATGGTGGCAAAAGTTTCATAGTGTGGAGAACGACTAGGGAATTAATGGAAAATTAAACTGGATATGAATTGCATCAAACAAACAAGCTTAAATGATTTTTAGTTTATTTTTTTTAACATTTTTGAAAAATTTCAGCAGGTCTGTTTTATGTTTTTGTTTCTCGCTTTCTTTATGTCTTTAATTTGCCACCCGCCAGCAGCTGTTGACGCCTGCTGTTGCTACCGTTTGGCAGACTGGCTACTTCGTTTGGGTGTCTGTTGCGCACAAATAGACAAAAGGGTCTGGGTATGAAACGCCGTGATTGACGGGTTGCACAGCGTTGGTATGTTAAAATGAAATCAAATGACAAGATGAAATGGATATTAAAAGTTTCAAATTCTATTTTATCTTCTGCTCTTTTTCTGCTTTTCTTCACTTCATATTGTTTTACTATTTGACGAACAGTTTCTTTTTCCCCCTCTTACACTTGACATGGTTGTGCACTGTTGACTTCTTTTTGTTTGACTTTTTTTTTTTTTTTAGTTTTGGAAGTTCATTGTCAGGGATTTTGGTTTTTGATGGAAAACAATTTTGTTGTCCTTCGCTTGGCTAGTATGAAAGTGACGTTGGATAATGACAAGTTTCTTCGTAAAATGATTTCTTTAAAGAGCAAAAATATTGAATTGCCGTTTCTTTTTCTCTCAAATAAAACCAATAGTCCTGAAAACAGATCCTGCCAATGTCGAAAAAAAAATAAAAATTAGAATAGAAATAAGAATTGTGATTTAGTAGGTGAAGCAAGCAAATTGTAGGGATATCGGCCGCTTATGAAATTAAGCTTTTTATTGCATTTCATTTCAGTTCCTGTATGATCGATTTGTGATTGTACGGAGAATGAAATCTTGGTGACTGAGAAAATACAAGATATCAAAGTTGAATGGTGGCTAATGTCAGCAACTCAATTCTACAAAATTTTCTCATGACCGAGTTTTTAGTTTAAAATTAAAAAATAATATTTGCAGTAACATAACTTGAGCAGAAAACAATGGGAGGGCCTTAAATAGAAGCTAAAGAATTAAGAAACATTAATGAAAAACTGTGTCACAATGAAATAATATCAGGATAGTCCTGCCACTTTCAGCTAATGAGGTGTTACTTGCCCCAAATTGCTTCCCTTTCTATTCGCTTTAAATGGTACAAAAGAAAAAATTAAATCTTAAAAAGAATATTTCGGTTAATTTTGTGGCCGCGTAGGCTTTTTTTCCTTAAATTTTTTTCCCTGCCTGTGCTATATACCTAAATATGGCATGTGTCCTGAAAAAATAGGATAATGTGATTTAAAAAGGCTTTTTTTGCGGCAGACTTTTTTCAGAAGTCGTACGATTAAATTGAGAGCGATCATACGATCAGAGTTGCATTTACCAAGGAAACATTTCTTTCCATCATATTTATATGAGAGTTTGGCACCTACAAGGACATTGTGATGCGATTTTTAAAATGGTATGGAATCTCATCATATTTTCATGTAAATGAATCGTACGACTGATTAAGATTTTGTAAATAGTTTTTCTTGGATTCCAAAAGGGCCCCCTGCCAGCAAGTTAAAGCGAAAGGGAGGTCGTTTAAATGTTGATTTTTGTTGTGTTACATTCGCGTGCCTTTTTCCACGGCTGATGTCAAACAAAATAATTTAATTTTATTATACAATATGGTGTACTCGTAGTGGATATTTTTTTTTTTTTTGGCTTTTTCTTGTAAACGCTGTCATGGCGATAGAAATCAACACACATGTTTGCAATTTTATCGATAAGAGCGAATAAAGCAAAATAGAAACTTGTTAAATTTAAACATTTTATTGCAGAACACACATACACACACACCTATATAGAGCACACACACACTTGAACTTTTGTAAAATATGGAAAAACTAACTGGCATGCACTCCCGCACACGCACACTTGTGCAGACAATGTTAAAATTTTTAATTGCAACACATTCGCACACATACGCACATATACGCTTACACACCCTCCCATACACTCAGTTACACTCATATACGCACCCTGAATATTTTCGCAATAACTATTGAATTGTAAAAGCGATTGAGAATTTTGTGTGATGATAAACCATGAGCTGGTGGAAGAAAAAAAAGGACTGTAAGTGTATGTGTGAAACACGTTTACTGCTCCGATAATATTCACAAAAGCATAAACTTTTAATTACTCAAACCAAGCCCCGCACCTCGAACTCCACTATGACAAATAGAAGTTGAAAATGGAAAAAGAAACATGAGCTCAGATATTTCAACTGTTGTGGGTGGGCTGGCCGCTGGAGAGGAGTTCAATTTGGTCGCAGCAACAGAACTTTATAGTTTAATAGAAAAAAGTTAACTGGCACTCATGATGGGGCAAACAATTGACCCCTCGTTCGCTTAAACACTTTTTTCTTTAATGTTGTTCGATTTCTTTGTTTTCTTGTGTTTCTTTGTTGGACGATTTTTAATTGTTTGGGACACCCCCCGCCTACGTGCCTTTTGATGTTTGCATTTAATCAAATGGAAAACTCATTTAAAATAAAAAAAGAAACCGTAAACTGTTATTTCAATTTCAATACAGTCATCCATTCAGTCGCATTCGCGCACTCAGCCATTCAGTTTTTCCTTCATTGATTCATCCATTTAAAGTGTGCGTATGCAGTAACAAAAACACGAGATTGAATAAAAAAATCGACGAAAAAAATATATAAAAAAAAATTGAAACAGAAATATTTATTTATACTTTATTTCAAAGATCCTTTTGGTCCTTTTTTTATGTCGTTAGACCCAGTAGGAGTGAAATTCTTTTGGAATTTAAAAGTAACAAACAACAATTTTTATTCGTAATTGTAAATTTTTTCCCTTCAATTCTGCTGAATTGATTTATAGAAGCATGTCTGCCCATTAATGATTGTACTCTTTTAAGGGCTGATAATTTTTGTGCAGAAATTCGGCTCAGTCTGAGCGAAAGAAAAAATCAAGAGGGGCTGGCGATGGCAAATGTTGGGGAATTAAAATTGATGACGCAGCATTAAAGGAATTAAAATAAACTTTTTATTGCATTTTATTTCAGTTCCTGTATGATCGATTTGTAATTGTGCGGAATTAAAGGAATTCAAATAAAAGATTTTTCTGCAACAATTTGATATGAAAATTGTGAGGAACCGAAACCGAAACCGAAACCGAAACCAAAACAACATGAAAACTCTCTGCTTCCATTTGTTATTTGAAAAATTTTACAATGAAATTTTACGACATACCGACGTACCAACATACCGACATGCAGCCATTCAGAGATACACACATTTATTGTTCGCACTATTCAAAAACTGAAAGACAAAATTTATTATTTCTGATTGCTTTCAGTCTGACCATTCGATTCAATTGTAAATCTGCGAGACTGGAAATTGATTTTAATTAGAGTCTGACCAAAAATTATTATTTGCCTAAAATCAAACATTAAATGCAAAAATATAAAATTGAATAATAAAATCGATTTACTCGTACAGGCATGCTCAAGCACGCTCACATAAACAATCAGAAACACATCACAATATTTATTTTATTTTATGACATAACGATGGCTGACAAACTACTGTTTGCCCAGCGCCATTCATTTACACACAGCATCAGTGCTGAGTGCCGGAGAAGGGATAGTTATGGCACCAACCATATCACTCCTTCCTGAAAACAAAAGCATTCTAAAATATACATTGCAACCAATCAGTGGCGTGCTCAAATAAACAAACGGTGTTTTAATTTGTTTAGAGTTGATGCAGTTAGCGGAACTGCATTTCTTACAGAAGATCTATTATTAACCCTGATGGCCGCTCTGTACACATTCCCGCTCTCAATTGCATAGAAGCAGAGAAATGTCGCACTGTCCACTGACTTATGAACAATTTATTATAAGGACATCACTTTCGAACTGGACACGCTCATTAAATATGGTTGAGGTGACACATGAAATGACCTTGAAAAGATTAGTCTGATCAGTTTGATTACACCATAATATTGTCGGAAGATTTGAAGTTATTTCGCCGCCGTTATCGATCATGATCATGTATCACGGCGAATCAGCAAAATTCGCATTATGCTGCAATCAAACCTGGAATGTGGATGGGAAGGATTTCCATTCCATCCACCCATTTTAAGCCGCTTTTTCCTGTCAGTGTGTTCTTTAATATAAAACCTGTGAATCACTTCAAAGGAGGGCTCAGTTTGCTTTTGCCAGTTGCATTTCTCATCTCTTCACTCAAATAAAACTTTTAAATGGAATATGAGAGCTGGGGAATAATTATGAAAATTTCAAATGGAGCTCTCTGTTCATAAAATTAATGACAATCAAAATTCTACTAAATTATTTTATGCACAACGACACACAGTGACATGTAAAGCATACACAGCGCTCGCCTGATTGCATGTCTGTCGGTAAAATATCAATTTGTGTTTATTTAGTTTGTGTGAATGTGTGTGTGTGTGTGCGTGCATATAATATCTCGTATAGTTAAACATTATTGATGTTCTACATGTGTTGTTGTCCACTTAATGTCCATCTATTTATCTGCATACCGCACCACTCCGATCGCATTTAATGCAAGTTTAGATGCAACACATTTTGTTCGAATGAATGCAATTGCAGCAAGTGCATCCTTGAAAATGCTTCTGCCATACAGCTGATGTCGTTTTATTTTTACGCAACACACAAATACATACAATGCGGCCGTTTTCCTTGAAAGTGCTACAAGTCTGCTTTAAGTTACTCGTAAATGCACAAATTTAGGTTTCAATTACAGTGCAATAACATGAAGAATATGTATGACTGCACAACAGTTTTGCATGAGAACAGATGCCATTAAAAATTCCAATTTTTCATGTCTGCCGAACGACCTCCTACTGAGAAATAGTTAACGCCTCTAAGAGAGGGAAACACACAGTAAACGGCAACTATAAAAATATCTTTTTTGAATAATATTTTATTATTTGTGTTTTTGAGGAAAGTGGACGTTAATCCTTTTCAAAGTCATTTTATTTGTAACTTTATTAACTATAAAAACTTCTGAAAATAATGACAATTATTTTTTTCTTATGGAAAATTTAATAAATAAAATTTAGAGTTAATTGCAATGATTTTTATTTTATCATTATGATTTTTTGCCAAAGTGGAGTTATCACGTTTTCTAAGCAAACGGCTTATATTTTCAACATTTTAGCCAGAATCAAAAGGGGAGGGGGAAAATATTCGTAAATTATTTAAATACTTGTAATACAACAGGAGCACTTGTATCTCTGTGCTGCAAATTCATTTCACTGATGGCTTTTTTTTTATACTGGCTGTTTGCTTGTTGGTTCGCTGGAATCATGTACGTTTCATTCTTTTGTTATTGTTTTAAATGGGGAAATCATTTTTGCCACGTTAATCACGTAGGATCATATAACATCGAGCATATCATGCTCATCTCATTGGACAAACGCATAAAAAAAAAACAATTAAATCCATACGAGGCCGTCAGAACTTTTTAGTTGTGTTGCTAATCGGTGCAAGTGTAATGAATAGGCCTTTTCAAATGCCATTCACAATTTTATATTTTTTGTTGGAGGAACTCTGGTTGACAGTGGAAGATTGCTGATTTACGTTGGCATTAATTAACTTTTTTGGTTTATGACATTTTTTGGTTTATGCTTTTTACGATTCATTTTGTGAATTTGTGATTCTAAAAATGCAAACTACACTAAAATCGTAAGCATGTACAATTTAAATAGTTTTTAAAAGCTTTTCCTCTGCATTATGGCTATTCCACTATTGGCTATTGCATTTAGAATTTGAAAGGACATTACTAAGCAATGTAAAGGCCCCGTGATTATATTTACTGGACTTTGGCACTCAAATTAATGTTCATATTCATTTAAAACAATCACAGAAATTATTTCTCACTCCCTTTTGCGTGTGTGTCTGTATATGTATGGGTGTGTGTGGGAGAATTTCCAGCTTATTTGCAGACCTTTAACGTCTATCTATCAAATGAACTGCCGTTCAAGGCAAAAGACAAAATGAAACTTTATTTCGCCATTTTCTGCTGCATTGCCAACTAAAGAGTTTCTCTTCCTGTTGGTTTTTTCAACCAACTACTACTTCCTCATTCCTCTATTCATCCATCCGTCCAGTCCATTCAGTCATCCGACTATCCGTTCCGTGTGCATGTACGTGTCAGTCGGCCGAATCCTGTTGCAAAAGTAGTCAGTCGAAGCAGGTTTATATTTTTGCAACAGCAACCATTTTTGCAATACAACAACACGTAATTAAAAGGCAACAATTCATGTGGTATTCAGGCTGTCACGACCAGTTAATATTGTTCAATTTTAAGCAAATAACAATGCACAACAACACATAATGTTGTTTAACATAATTCGACCGATATACAAACGAACAAGCAAGAACACATTTCTACACGCATTCAACATGCTCATAACAAACCCACACATGCACGCACACACACACACACGACCAAGCACATGCACATGTTTTTGAATTATAATACCAACAAAAGTCTGTATAAACAGTTTCCGATATTATTAAATTTTATATTTAACTTAAATATTGACACGAATCACATACACACATCCGCGAACACAATCACACTCACACATCCACATCTATCAAACACAAAAACAATCAAATAAAAACTGCTTTCACAATTTATTCCCAATATTATTTTTGAGAGAGTGTCATAAACTAAAATATAATAATTGCAGCTAGTTATCGCCATGTAAAGTTCATTTTCGTAAACGCTACCATTGACCGAATACAATTGCAAGCTCCACACGGAGCTCCAAGTGGTGCAGTCACCGGTTGCCAGCCTAGCTGTGAGATATAAATTGAATTAATAATTATAATTTAAGTATTTTGTTAAAGGCGTGCGGATGCAAAAACTAATGCCCTAGTTGTCCTTCCTACTTGGCCTCTTCTGAGGCTGAGAGCAGCGACAGACGTCAAGCATCATCATAAGACAGACGTATTACTGGGCTTGGCAATCCACTTAAGGCAGTGAATGAATGTGAAAATGATTAAATGAAACTCTTTTGCAATTAGTTTTAAAAAGAGGCGTTCCCGGGCATATCCATACCAGAAAATGAATATTTTTGATCAAGGCCGTGAGTTCGATGATGCCCAGTTCCGGCATTCACGAAATAAAATAAATCTCATGAATCCTTCTTAAATGCTTTAACTCCTCTGGTGTAAGTGACGGTGGCAGAGTCATACTCAGGTCACTGGTCGCTGAACATTTACCAGCAAACAATTTGCCAACCTCCTTCGGCGTTTTTCTGCACCAGTATTTTATTCGCAGAGTAGAAACAATTAATTATGTAATAGTAGCCAAATAAAGGAGGCACTGCATTGGTTTTAGGAAGAAGTATGTATATAAATTGCTCAAAGAATTGCTGGGCATTACAATGAGTGTTTGTTGGTGTTTGAACAAATTGCAAGGAAAAAAAACATGTTTCGTGATTTGTGCTGATCCCGTATTCTGTTTTTTTTTTGTGTTGCCGATTTATTATTTTTTCGCTGTACTGTTCACTACTGTCGCAAAGTCATGGCAATCCTTTTGTGTGTGTGTGCATACGCGTGTGCATGCATGTGTGCGGTTTGGTTTTCTACATTGTTTTGCACAAGTGATTTTAATTTGTTTATCATTAAATTGAGAATTTTTGTTAAATTTTTGTTAAATTTTTGTTAAATTTGGTTTATTGTTGTCAATGCTTTTCCACTTTAATCATAAATATTTACTAACAACTACAACAATAAATTCCAATTTATTTTTATTATAAATTGCAGCAGAAGTAGAAGTAGAAGTAGAAGCGTAAAAAATGTGATTAAATACCTGAAACCAAATCGAAAAGGTGGTTGCGAGCGTAATCGTGTTTACGTGTGCACTCGTATGCATGCGGCTACGTGTGTGTGCGCGAGTGAGTAGGCTAATAATAATCGTACAAACCTTTTCGACAGCATTTTGTTGTTGCCGGCTCATTTTTTCTTTTGTATCAGGTTTTCCACTAATTAAAACACCGACGCAGAAACACACGTTCAGCAAATTTGTTTTCATTTAATGATGTTGTGATTTTTATTTCATTAATATTTTTATTTATTCATTTAATTGTTATTGTTTTTTTTTTTTTTAATTTATTTCATTTCTTTTTGTATTAATTACGTACATTTTAATTAAATTTTAATTTTTTTTCTTATAATTTTCATATTAAATTCTTGATCAGTATTTTGCTTTTGTTTTCGCTTTGTTTCGTTTTATGACAGATCAATAATTTCTGATTCGTTTGAATTTATTAAGATTTTTTTTTTTATTTTTTTTTTGTATCCCACACAAATACACACATACATATAGATAATGACATTAATACGATAAGATGAAATGAGTTGAGTAGAGTTGGGGGGGGATTGAGTTGATGGTTGGATGGAAGGATATTTAAAAGTGCTAGAGTTTAAGGATAAAGTTAAGAGAGTGTAGATTTGTTTCCATATTTTTTTTTGTTTTTGCTTTTCTTAAGATAAAGTTAATTTGCGAGCTTATAAATGAGGGACGACAATTCTTACGATTATTGTAGTGGAAGGGATATTTTTATTTGTAGTTATTTTGATTACTTTAAGATGAATAACAATTTTCTTAAAAGGATTTGGTTTTTTCTTTTAATAAAAATTAATTAAATTAAGTGTGTTTAAACGTGCATACACATGTACAATATCTCAAAAAATATATTTTATATATTCAATTAAACAAAATTTATTTCAAGAGATTTGAAGCATTTATTTAGAAACAATTAGGTTTTACTTCTGCTGACAATCAACTGCCATTAATAAACATTAATAAAATTAAATCATGCAAATGTGGCACAGTTGAAAGGTGAGTTACACAAAATTGCTAACACTCTCCACAATAAACAATGAAGCCAACGTTTTTCTTATTGAAAATTAGTTTCTTTTGTTGTGAAGTGACATTTCATTTCGAACAATAACCAAACGCGGTATTCTTGAGAAGTTTCAGTAAAGACTTGATGCCGGGATGCCGGCATTTAAGCACAAAATTCTTGCAATAAAAGCATTTTGAGCTTCTAAACAAAATTTACTATAAAACTATGTTTGACTTAAGAGATAAAGAATATTCAACTAAAGTTTAAAGCTGCTCAACACATTTTCCTATTAATAACAGAAAAGCTCAGCCATTGATAGCAATCATCATGGTTCAGGTAAGTATTGACATTTCGAGTTAAGGCATCTTTAAAGGAAATGTGAAATAAAAACTAGATGAACACAGTTTCTTAAACTGGCAGGGAGCTAAATAAGATGCTTCGAATCTTTTAATTTTAAATCCTTTAATTTAAATTGCAGTATAGGTGTTTTCATGTACAGTTTGTCAAGTAAATGTGTGCAAAATAATTGTATTTTTCTCAAAAGGGGAATTTTAACATTGTAAAGATATTTTTGGTATCTGGTATTTTTTGTATTAACTTAATTTTATCTTAATTATAAATGGATATTCTAATCAATAATAAGGAGTGGGACGAATTATTAAAGCACATTTTTAATGTCAACGCAGCAAAATATCATTGCTAGCGATGTCAACATTTCTTGGTCTTCAAGCGAAATTAAATAATTTAAATTATTATCGTTTATGAGATTGAAAGAAGCTGCCTTTGATGTCATCCTTTTGCAAACATTTTCAAGACAAACAGTACAGAAGTACATTAGGGGACTGTTTTGTCTGACACATCTAAACAAACAATTAAGAAACTTCGACATCTCATCCCCTCGAAGTCCTCGTATGTGCAATTAATACTTTACATATTTTACACTGGAGGTCCCATTTGACATTCCTTTATTTAAGGATTTTTTTTCGTTTGTGTTTTGAGCTCCACCCTAATGTTGCGTACAAGAGTTATTGTTTCTAATAGTATTTGCTTTTCTTTGTGTTTCTTTAATTTTAGATAAATTTAATGTCTGAGATTTATTTGTTTCTACATTCTTAACTTAATAAAGTTTTATTACGTTAGATTTCTGTTTTCTTAAATAAAATTTTAAAAAAATAAAACAATACAATCACATTTAAGAGCTTTACGTGTTTCCTTTTCCTTTTCCTTTTTCATTTTTCATTTTTCATTTTTAGTTTTTGTTTTATTTTCTCTTGCTTGTTACAGGTTAAATTTCATAGAAACCCAAAGTGAGTAGAACACACTTTTATCAGTGCACTGTTACATTTGCTATTCCTTGTGTGTTTTTTTGAAATACATTTTTATTTATTATATTTACTTATTTCTTTTGTTTTTTAAATTTTCTTAAAGACATTATTTTAACATTTAAACACAATTAGATGATCATATGAAAAGGACATAAAGTATTCTGACAGATTGCGCACACAAACGCATTCACAACAACATATATATACAATTGGAATTACAGGAAGAATAAAGCAGAGCGAGTGTGTGGCAGTGTGCACAAACGCGAAGCCAGGCGTAGCCCTTAATCATTTATTTGATACGATCAGGGCAGCAGCAGCAGAGAGAAACAAGTTTGTCCTTTCGCTTTTATTGCAACTACTCTTCATACTTTTGTGAAACTTTTAATTTTATGAAAAATAACATTTCAGAGCTTCTGGCCTTTATTCGTTGAGCTTTTCATGTGGCAGGTGTAGAAGTAACTACTATAACCTTCAGTAGAAGTGTTAATTAAACTTGTTTTCTCAGGTTGCATTTGCATTTTTTTTATTACTTTTCAATTGATTTTAAAATAACAATTTATTTATGCAGCTGTTTTGTTTTAATCTTTTTTCCTGCTGCTCTGTTGTTGTCATGTCAACAACACAAGGATTTGTGTACACACAAAATGCATAAATACATACATATATTCACACATACATAAATTGTAGCATATTAAATAAATGAAAACTACACACAAATAGAAATTACTGAACAACATCTAACCAAAGACATTTTGAGACGATTTTAAGAGTGAGTCGGCAAATATGCAGATAAAAGCAAATGGAGAACATGTACAAGGGAGACCACTACTGGTGATCATTGACTGACTGACTGGCATTGATTAGGAGATTTAGAATGTTAGATGATGACGGCGCTTTAGTTTGTGTATGTGAGTGTTTGCACAGTGGGCGGTGTATATCAGAACACTTAGACGGAAACCTTCTTTATAAATGAAATAAACACTGTTTGGACTCCTTGTAGAGGATCTTTGACAAATAATGCACATAATTAGTTCAATACAAAATAACTGTTTTTTCTTTTTAACAAAAATCACCTGTTAAGCTATTGGCTTATGCGCAGTAAGACACTCAGTGTCTGCTTAGTAGGCTCCATTTACTTAGGGAGGCAACTGATTTGTATCTCTGTTTCAAAAGAAAATCCTTAAAAAAGAAAATCTTACAAATTAGAAAAAGAAATTCTTAAAAAACATTATAAACACAATGATAAAATTGAATAATTCTTCAAGATTTAAGAAGGCAAATCTTATCACTGATACCAAAAATCAATAATTTGTATTAAACTATTTAATGTGCTCATGCCATACTCTCAAGCCACAAATCCTAAATGAGTCCTGAGTCCTGAGTCCTTGAGCGTTTACATTGTAAAATGAAAAAGCCTTCAATAGATGTTCAGATTTTGAAATTCCGAGGCAACAAATAACATTGTCTCGGTTAAGAACCGTGGAAGATCCGACCATTTGCACTAATTCGGCCCACTGTGCCTTCTTCGAAGTTTTCCGTGCAGTTTAATCATTTTAGTGTTCATCTTTGCCAACCTCAAAAACTTGGTAAGAAACAACTTCAGTCATTTACATACAAATTTAGGAAGCAGCAAGTGGATGGCCGTTTGTGCAGCATTTAAAATCATTTAAAACTTTTTCGTTAGTCAACTGTTTATTTAACCTAAATTATTTTATTTTATTTTTTTGTTTCCTTTTTTACTTTCTTTCAGTTGACGTTGTTTAAAATCGATATTTTCTCTGGGTCTTGTGTGTCCCACTCGTATTCAACTTTATTTTCATAATAATTAGTCTTAATTCTTTCAAGTTATTTTTTGTTTGTCTGTTTGTCCGTTTGTTCGTTTGTTTGTTTGTTTGTTTGTTTGTTTGTTTGCTTAATAAATTTATTAGATTTAATTGCTTTATTTTATGTTTTTCCAATTGCAGCTGCAGTTACTGTCACTGTTTAGTTTTAATTAATTGCTTTATTTATGCTAAAATAAATTAATATGAAATCTTATATTTTTTCATTCAACTACATTTAAAATTTTACAATTTATTTTCATACAATAACAGTCATAATCTTTTAATTTTTTTTTGTTTTTAGTTTTTTTTTTCTATGTTTGCTTCGTTTTGGTTTTTATGTTTCCAATTTTTAATAAATATTTACATATTCTAACTAATTTAATATTAAATAATATTGTACATTTATATGAATATTATTTCATTCTCCTTCTCAAGTTTCTAATAGTTTATTAAGTTACATAAAACAAGGACTTAATATTTTCAGGTCCTTTTCTTCTGTGTTACACAGGAAACAACAACAACGCAAACACTTGTTTTTAACTTTCATTGTTCATTTCAAACTTTCAAAGTTTCTATATTGTTTATGTATGCAGTTGTTGTGGTTAAAGAAGATGAAAACAAAAGAAATAAAAAAATAAAAAAAAATGGAGAGAAAAATAAGTGGTGGGGGGGAAAACTCAGGAGAAATTAAGATAATTTATATGTACATACTTAAATCTTCATAAAAATCTTGCAAGTAAGCAATTAGTTGTGGAAAGGAGGGGCGCTGTTTTGGATCCACCAGCCAGCAGCAGGACATGACTGTGAAACTGGAAAATAGCAGAGCCGAGAACGAAATAACAAATAAAATTTCATAATTAGAAATTGTCGCCACTCCATTATTCAAACAAAAAAAGAAAGTCAAACTTTTTATTTCAATTCCACTTATTTGGGTGGTTCAAGGGGGCCACACTTGTACGCACACCTTACAATTGCGGAATAAGAACTTGCAAGTTAAATTAAAATAATAATTTTAATTTTTGAAAAAATTAATTAATTTTCTTTTATAATATTTTCCAATTCAGGCTTGACAATTGGCTGAAGGATTCTTGAATTCTCGTATTCATTTCCTTTTGACTCTTGTTCACAAAATCGAATGTTCAAATATAAATTTGGCTTGGCACGGATCGGACTACGTCCTTTGAATTACCACTTTTCCCCTTCGATGTTCATTTCTTACTTTCCTTCCATAAAATTAATTAATTAATTGGTCGAGCAACAAGTCTAGTTAACAAAATTATTGTGCGTAGTTAAACTCCCCCATATTTTCCTAACTCAGTAAAGTCGACAGTATTAGGACAGCAATTGAAAGAGCTGGTGCAATTACTCCTCTTAATTTATTATTCGGTTTGAATATAAATTAGGGTAACCAGCTCTTTGGCAGGAATGAAATTATCGGCACCCCCTAATAAATAAGGATTCATTATTACTTCCAATGATATATAAAAAAAAATATGGATGAAAGGGAATTTTATTTACATAAGATTAATTATTAGATCCAGTTTCATTGCAAGAATGAAATATGGATTGATATGGCTCTGAGTCCGTGAGGTCACGAAAACTGCTGGTATTATCCGATAATATCAAGTAAATCACTTTCACATAATATTTTTCTCACTGTGGCCAGATAATTAATTGGCATACTTGAACTGGTTGGTTGCTTTTCAGTGGATTCCCTGAACTTAGCAAAGTGACATTTAAAGAATTAAATTTACGAGCCAAGGCTGCCATAAATTTGTAAAAGTCAGTCGACAGGTGTAATAAATAATGGAAATGGGAAAAGATATTTGCAAAAATAGTTATAGAAAAAAAAAATATTTACTTACAATTCATCTGGACAATTAATTGGCTGCGATAAACGAAAGCCATCCGAAAGATATGGTGTCAATTCGAAGATGTCTACTTCTTCAAATGGTGTCATGGCCAGAGTGGCTAATTCCCAGAATAAAACACCCAGACTCCAAATATCCGAATATTGATTATATAAATGCTTCTGCTGCAAAGATTCCAAGGCCATCCATTTTAAAGGACGATTCTCGTTATCACACAGACAGTGATAGTCGTCTGGGAAGAGATCGCGCGACAACGCATTGTCACATATTTTCACATACGAATCCGAATCCAAACTAGATACAAATTAAAAAATTAAGTGTAGAACTATATTTTCGTTTCCAAATTCACTTCAGAATAATCAATAGGAATAAATAAATCACTTGCATAATGGTAAAGCAGGAGGGGTACGACAAGTTATAATCAAAAGCAAAGGATGTAAAGAAGCACAGAAAAAATATTCATTTCCTGTCAAATTGTCTTATATGTTTTCTAAAAAAATTAACATACACTACTGTTTATTTATTCTTCAATTAGAAGTTTTTTTTTCTAATGGGGACGAATATTAATATTTTATATAACAGCTAATAGTCTGATGGTCTCAAAAATTAATATTCAGCAAACAGAAAGCAGCACTTGCTATCAAAATGCTTGATGGGAAACACCGCAATATATTTGTTGTTGTTTCTCATTTGTGAAGGATATTAACAGGTTTGATACAGGCGATGATATTTCTGTGGTGTTGATATAATATTATAGAAATAGAAGTAGATTGAGCTGTATCCGTCTGTCTGTCTGCCTCTCCTCTATATTTTTTTTGTTTTTTTTTCGCGTAGCAAATCTAAACTAAAAATTTTAAAATTTTCCTACTTCAATTTCCTGCCGATTTTTCACATGTAAAAATTAGCAAAAGAAATTTTTCATAAATTTAAAACCACAACGTGGTTTTTTACTTTTCGATTTTTTAAAATAGTGTGGATTTACATCTGATTTCTATGAATCGTACGACTATGTAGAATAGTGAATCATGGCCATAAGAAGTTTTTTATTAGTGTAATTTCAGAAAGAGAAAACGAGTATTTTAGAATTGGGCAGATATGCTGCACCTTAACTTGTAGCGAACTTCGTGCTGGTTCCACCTAAGCCGTGTGCTAAAGGAAAGAGGTGCCCTTACAGTGTAATTCTTCTTACAAAGAGAGGTTTTAGAGTGGTGCAGGACTTGTAACGTCTGAATAAATACTCAAACCATATTACTTACAAACAATTTCTGGTGGCTACATCCTTGTGAGTTATGCCCACTGAGTGTAAATGAGCCAGACCTTTGGTGACATGCAGGCCAAACTCTACCAACTGCCTGGTGCTTAACGAAGCGTTCATTTCACGAGATTTTTGCAGAAATCTATACGAAAGCGAATAAAAGCAAATTAGTCGCTGCGGAATGCTTCGAATAGGTATACTCAAACTTACATTTTTAGATTGCCTTTTAAAGGATAAGGATATGCTATTTCTGGTGGTCCCGGTAGTTCTGTATTGGCCAACATGGGCGCCATCACATTCTGATGTCCCACACCAATTAACATTGAGGCATCTTGCAGCAAGCAGGCTACTTGGGTCAGAGAAGCTCCATCTACCACGGTCTTAATGAGCACATCGCAGCTGTCACCCAATTTCCCCGCATATATCCGCCCATAACTGCCTTCTTTGACCAGCTGCTCACATTCCAAAGCACCTGGTTGCACACTGGGAATTCGACGCATTTTTTCTTTCGGATCTCCACTGCTATTCCCCGCTGTACTGGCTCCACCAAAAATACTTCCATTACCTCTACTTGACTTCGGAGTGGACATACTGTAGACCTAAGAGTGAAATGAAAACCTTTAATAACAATTTGAGTTCATGGCTACCACATACAAGATCAAATAAATAGATACTTCAGTCACAATAATCTAGAAAAAAACACTTTAATTTAGCCTTGACATTTAATTTGAAATGAAAAGTTAATCTCTGGAATAAATCTGTGTTGTTTGGCATAAAACAAATACAAACAAAAGTTTAAAAACAGCTGCTGGTGGGTGGTGTTGCTGTGTGGCAGTAGTCCATAAAATAAAGATCTGCTCTGGCTAACAGAGTTAAAATGACCACTTCAATATATTGTCTCATAAATCTCTGTTTTGGTTATTGTTGATTTTCCTTTTGTTCGGTCTTAACCACAGACCAATTGTGGGAGAGGGAGTCGGGATGCACATTCTGTCACACGACTTTATTTACTTCGGTTCACACAATAACAATTCACAAAAATAGTTGAATGTACGTTTGGCAGCATTGCTTTTTGGGTGGCAGTCCTACAAGCCACAAAATGTTAAACGGAAACGATAAAAAGTACAAAAAAAGGATACTACCGACAATTATAATAAAGAATGGCAATGACGCAAAAAACCATGATGATGAAGCTGACAATAACGCTGTTGTTGCCCAACTTAAGTTCCACGGCAAGAAGTGGATGAAAGAAAGGCCGTCATCAAGATCAGGATTATCATCATCATCATAAGCAGCAGCAACTGAACAAAGCAACAAAATCGACAACTTGACTGAAATCATTAATTTCAACGCCATTCTTTCATTCAATATTTGTAAGTCAAGGCTTTCTATTATAAACGTAATCGTAATGGTAATCGTAACCGTCCACGTAGTCTGCATTCTCATGCTCTCCCTTTTCACTGTCGCTTTTGTAATTCTTCTTTTAGTTTGCTTAACAGCATGTACTCGTTTGTGGTTTGTTGTTGTATTTTCGAGCACGATTAAAGTACACACGACCACAATATGGACAATTTATTTGTGTTGTGCCACAAATTGCTCAACATTACCGCCTGTTGTGTTGACTTCAACTGATACAAAATAATAACAATTTCTAAGAGGCAACCAGCCAACAACAAGTAATGCTACCTTAAACTCCACGCGGCCAAAATGCCAGCCATTCCCCTAAATTAAGAAAAATTTCATCATCATCAGAAATGGTATCAGCGGCACTCATAATCATCATCGTTATCCTCGTGGTTGTCTTTGTCGTCAGTTAACAACCAATTGCAAAGTAACGAAAATCGTCTGTTGTTGTTCAAGAGTACAAAAAAATTTCAACAGCAGAAATCAAAATTTATATATGGAGGAACCTAAAGTAGTGATGACCAAAAACAGCAAAGAAAGAATACAAAAATAGAAAAAGTGTTTCGAAATAAAAGCAACAACTGAACAACAAAAAAAAAAAAGATATTCAACGAAGGCGCCTACAAACCAGCAAACAACTGAGAAGTTTGCCACGCAAGCAAACATTTTTACACATCCACTCAACCAAACAACCAAACAACCAAACAACTACACACAAAACTCTTTCCTCCTTTACTCTTCCCTTTTCCTATCACAGATAGAAGAAAATGCAACTTGCATTTATTACTCAACTACTGTGTCCTTTTGCAAACAAAAAGAGGCCTGTCGGCAATAACTTAATGAAAGATAAGCATCACTGTGCGGGGGCCAATTGAAAAGTACGCAACCTTTGTTGAAATTTCTTGTGAATACTAATTCGTGCTTGCTGATTGGAAATTCCAGACATTTCCAAAAATGTGGATATGTGCAAAGGTCAAATGATCATGTGAATTAAAAAACAGATCGCCACAAATATCAATTAGTTGTAGTGTAAATTGGAGAATCTGTTCATCTGTTGAACTGAAATTTTTACTACTACGTTGCTTCTAGTTGGGTTCTTCTCTTTGGAATGGCTTCGAGTGCTTTTGGCTTCTGTGAAAGACATTTCCCTTCTTGTTGTTCTTGTTGTGTTGTTTCTGCTGATAGCAATTGTTGCAAATTTTAACAAAATGCTACAAATACAGTCTCTTTCTTTCGATATAAATATGTGTGAAGCTATCTACGAACAGGGGCCTACAACTAATAAAATACCCAACATTATGATTTGCTCGTAAAATTTTCTTTTAAAGCCAGCAGACTGAAAGAAAGAAAACTTTTCCTTTCCCTTCTTAACAAAATGTTTTGGGCAATGAAACTATTGTTGCTGCTGCTGTTGTTGTTATTGATGTTGTTATTATTTCTGTTGCTGCTGGTGTCATTGTGTTTGGTTTTTATCTTTATGAGAATTTATGGTTGCTAAAATGAGGAAAATTTCAATTAAAATGAAACAATACACAACAAACCACAGAATCTTTTGTTCATTTGAACACAAGAGGGCGCTAACACCGAAACTCACTCTCCCACAAACGCTCACTTACACTCCGCACTACAGCATCAACAGCAACACCAACAGCAAAATCAACGTCCAACTCCAGAACAGGCAAAAGCAAAAGCAACAGCAGCCGAAGCAATTGGTGATAAATCTTTGTCACCGAATAAATACAAAGGAAGTGGAGCAGAGCGCAGCAACAGCGCGTTCCCTTTCTTTGCTTTCTGCTGTTGACTTTTATAGCAAAATAATAGATAAAATATTAAAAAAAAGGAACGAAGCAAGAAAAAAAAGCCGACACCAAAATGAAATTGAAATTGGACGCCTTTTCCCAGTGGTGATTTTTATTTAGCACACGGTCGGGGGAGGGAGTGTAATTAAAACTTTTCACTAACAATGACGACGATGCTGCGACGATACCCGTAAACAACAATAGCAACAACCATTGCACACATGTTCACTAACGCATAACAGCAACAATAAAATATATATAAAAAAAGTAAATAAATTGTAGAGAAACCACTACAATGTTGTCCAACAACTAAAATTGTTGTTTTGTTGTTCTTTGATTTTGTTATTGTAGATGGCAGTTGCCTGCTTCCTGTTGCCACATGGCTATGACTTGCGGCACTGGTGATGACTTGTGGCATGTAGTTTTGATGAATACACACAGCCACATACGTGGAGCAGACGTCAGGCACCGGGAATGCAAATGCACACACCCACTCTCACACACTCACACACCCGCATACACAGACAACGAGTAAGCCGACTACGTCCTCTGTATAATCACAAAATTGTAGAGCGAGCATTTTGGATTTGAAAGGCTTAAATTTTATTAAAAGGATTTAAAGGTAACGAGGTGTTGTGGAACAAAATAAATTTCATTTTTATTGCTACTCAAATAAGCAATTACACCGTTTCCATTTAGTGATTAAAGTGATTAAAGAATTCTCGCCATTCTTTAAACGAACCTCAATTTAAAATTCAATTGTTTGATTCGAATTATTGGAGCGAAACGCCTCCTTTTTTTTGATCACAGAAATATAGATTTTCACTAACGCAGAGCATATCCCACATCCTTCCATCCTCCAAAGATACAAAATTCAATAAATATGAAAAATTCAACACCTTATTGTCAATAAATATTGACATGAAGTCTGTTGGAGTTTCAGTAGTTTTCACAAGCAATTCTCTCTTTTGAGTTTTGTCATTAAGCTTGCAAGTGTGTATGCAATTCTGTTTGGAAATTGTGTTTTAGAGCAACACTTAGTGTAGACACTGTAGTCGGCGAAAGAAAACAACAACAAAAGTATTTATACGTACAAACTAACTCTTTGCCGCATAGGGACAAGCGTAAATGCACGAGCATGCTAATGATTTGTTTATGTGGATGGGTTTGTGTGACTTAGTTTGTATTCCTGATGCTCTGCTCTCCTGATGTTGTTCTTGTTGGTGTTGGCGCATAAATAGTTTATAGGACTGACTAGTGAACAGTAAAGGAAAATAAATCAGGAACAAGAACATCTAGATTAAGATTTCGTTATTGTGGTAACGTCTATTCTAAAATTCTGTGTGCGTGTGATTGTGTGTGTGTGGGTTTATGTGCTAGAAAGGACTAGTCTACGTTCACTAATTATAATTTTGTGATTAGAGATGCTGAGATATCATTTAATGATAAATGGTTTCTTACATATTTTCTAAACGCAAGAACATAATTTCAAAATGTTTTGGTTAGATTTACCGATAATTAAGTTTGTGTAACAATAACGACAACAACAAGAACAACAACCAATATGACACATTGTCTGTCACACAGCAGGCAGGGATGTTAATGACACTGATGTTTCTTCTTGCTTCTATTAGAAAAAGGGGGCGGCGTATTGGTAATGATATCTGCACGAGTAACTGCCTATCTGACTATCTGCCTATCTGCCTGCCAGCCGCCCTGCAGTGCCGCGTTCTGCTGTTGCCAGCTGCTGGTTGTTCTGCAAATTGTGTTGGTTGGGAGAGGTGTGTTGTTTACAAGTTTTGACAAAAGTTTCACATATATTTGCCATTATGCACCACGTGACAGTTACTTCACTACCTCTGTCATCTGCCCATTCGGCTTTCATTCATTTAACACACTTTTGATATCTACAATCATCTATTATAAGCTATAGCTAAGGATTTGTTATTCTCGCGAGCTTGTGTGTGTGTATTTGCACTACATGGTGTTGCAAATAGTTCTTTTGCTGTTGTTTGTGTGTCTTTTGTGATGCTTTTGTTTATGTCATATCAAGTATGACACGACGTATCAAATCACAATGTCACAACATCATCGTCATCGTCATCGCCATCGCCATCGCCATCGTCATCATCATCATCATCATCATCATCATTATCGTCATAATCTCCATCTCCAGTGTTGTTGTTAGCCACCTCCAACCTTGCCACGATTTTTGTTACACACTGCGTGTTTGAGTATGATGTGTTTGTGTGATTGTGCCAGTGGTATTATTCCCATGCTCTAGTCCCTCAAGGCGAATGCCTTGTGTTCCTCATAAAAGAAACAAAAAGGACATTTGAGAGCACTTATGCATATTGATATGACGAAGGATGTGTCAGGGTCTGTGCGGGTGTGAGGTTGCACATGTATGCTTTTCACCTCGCCTTGAATGTATTTTATTTTGGCTGCCTAGTTGCTGGATCCATTTGGTTGCATAGGTAACACTCTAATGTTTTGTCCTGTGGGTGGGTGGCTGAAATTGGTATGAGTTATTAAGTTGCTGTTGGTGTCTTTGCACAATGTATTTGTCAGGTTGTCTTGTTAGCTCTCTATTTACGACTGCAAGTGGCAAACGCTTATCAAAAAGAAGCAAAACAATTAAACTCTGATTTTTGTTTTATATCATTTGCTGAAATTTTAAAAAATAAATTTTGCACAACTTGCAATGAATTTAACATGAACAGTACAATTTCTTTTTTTAAGATGCCACGTTATAAATCTGTCATCTGATTTAGTGCGGAAAAATGTGTAGTGGTGTGGCATCAAGTGAGAATGTTTGGTGGGTAAGAAACGGACTTATAAAGCAACTTGAGCAGGAGTTTAAACATATTTCGCAAATTATCTTCGTTTTTGAATATACTTTTTCCTTATCCCTTTTTGCTCGTTCCCATTCATATATGGGCAAATAATAAAACAATGAGATGTAAAAATTTAACTTTGCGAATGAAGCGACTGCTGGAAGCTGGAAACTGGAAACAAAAAGAAAAATTGAATGGGAATAGAAAAGAGCAACACCAACAACATATTTCGTGTATACATTAAGAAGACAAGATGACGTGTAAACAGTTTCTTCATTTCTATATTGAGCTTTTGCGTTCGTCCGTCGCGTTGATGTGTGTAGTATGTGTCTAGCAACAACCCCACGTGTAAGTTAAGTGTGACTGCAAAAGCGAATTCGTCGCTTTACGCACGTAGATGAACAATTATCTTTCAATTTGTATAGAAAGACTTGTTAGCATTTTAATATAATGTTTTTTTGTTATGTGTACATTAAAACTATACGGCAGAAGAAGGATTCGCGAATGAAGTATCCTTTTATAGTTGAAGCAAAATTTATGCAAATTGTTACCTTTTTTGGAAAGCAAAAAGTGGAGCGGAGATAATGAAGTGTTGCTCTTCTTCATCCTGATTATAATTTATGTTAATTTTATTTATCAACGAATAAAATTTCACATACATGCATACATGAATATTCCCTCATCAATATAAGACATACAAAGCACATGCATACACATGCAGGTACACGCAACGCACGCCAATGAAACACAGTAATACGGCCGCCTATTTTATACTACTTGTGATCAGATACATTTAATGACAAACTTCAAAAAAAACTTTTCCAATTTAAATTATTGCGGCTGCATGCGTGTGTGATTCAAATACGAAATTTACTGATTTGGTGAGGAAAGGATAATTACAATTAATTACTTCATTCTGTCTTCTAAGCGGATGATGATGAGGGGAAATGTTCTTCAATGGGAAAATTTCCAATTAATTTAATTTTTCACATTCTAATTAATTTTTTTCCATTTAAATTAGAAAAAGAATTGTGTTCGCAAAGGAGAATTGAAGGATTTGAAGATGCGATTACAAAGTCGTCATAGATGAAGGCAGGTTTTCAAAGATAGAAAACGTAGCTGCCACTCATTGCAAAGCTGAAAATAAATTACGATGAATTCATTCATACAGTATACCGAAACATGTCTTCGCTTGCCAGAAGGGCGAAATTACTTTTCAACGAATGGTTTCGAATTATTACGGATGGTGAACACTTAATCAGTACTATCCGTGAAAAGAGACACGACTTGTAGAAGGATGGAGTAAATTAAAAGTTTGCTGTCAACATCGTTTTAATCTTTAAGCAACGTACGAATTTATTATCTGTTACATACGCCTGATACATTTTTGTACGTGTAAATGAGGTCTTGAGTGTTCGGTGACTTTGCATGTTCTTGAAAGTCGCATACATACTCGTACATAAAATTATTTAAATTGTTATGTCAAGTAATAATTGTGTTTCACGTAAAATTATATTTCCATTTACTTCTCTCTGTATATGATTATCTACATATATATTTACTTCAATTAATAATGATTCAATTTAAATAGTAATAAATAGATGAAAAGAAAATGAAGACCCTCTACGCGGCCAAGCGAAAGTTGTTTGTTATCGTGTACGACATCGCTGTGAATGGTGAAAAGTTTGAATGAGAATACACTCGCACAATTCATACAATTTAATTTTAGTGGCAATCACACACACTTAAAGTCATAAACATACATACCCAGACATACATATATATATATACCTAATATATTTCTACAATCACTGCCAGCAAATCAAACATTTAAAATGCCGTTTAAAATTAAACCGTAATTACATGGCGCTGAGTTCGGTTCCGCTCCGTTGGCGTGTCTCACCGTTATTTCCATTACAATTAAGTTGTGTGCTTTTTGAAGGGTGTGTGCGTGTGTATAGTGCGTGTGAGGGAAGTCTTTAAACATTTGTACGATGTATATTATTAAGCAATAACTCCGTTACGATTCGGAAACCTTTCAAGTGTCTGTGAATGTAGATTCCTGCTTGTGCTGATGTCTTGTAGCGTTTTGCTGAAGCGTCCTTAAAGTGACACCTTTTAATTATGCCTTTCCCTTTGCAGTAAAGCTTCCTGTATTTCTAATTTATGATTCCTTTTCATTTATTAGTTCGCCCTACAAACTCATTCAGACATCAAAGCAACAACGTTAATTATGTTTCATGTTTCTCTTCATTTACTCGGTTGTATAAAAAATACAAAAACAAAAAAAAAAGAATATTAATAATATTGCATGAATGAACATGTTTATTTATTATGTGCAAATCAAATTCGACAGTCATTCACTCGTGTTATTTGAAAACGAACTTTTTGTGAATTTTAAATAAAGTTTTATTGCACTGAGCAAAAATGGAAAACATTTTCGATACCGAACTGTTTGGCAATTCAATTAATTTTGCCATTAAAATTTGCTGGAGCTGCGAAGTTGTAGACAAGATTGGAAAAAATATTTTTCTCTGTGTACGCATTTATTCACTCGGACGACTTTTAATGGGAATGAAAAGCGAAGGAATTTTGGGTATGAAATTACCTTTTCAAGGCTGATGAAATGAGACTGGAATGCATAGAATTGTAGGCACTTTGTAGTCAAAGGAACCTGCACAGTGGTTTTACTAAGGCTATCCAAGCAGCTGCGTGTGGGTGTGCCTAATTATCAGAAGCCTTTTAAGTTACAATCGATAGGGAATTACACTCACTCTGGGTCGTGTAGAGTGCCAGCAATTGGATATATTTTTCGAGGGGAACCGATTTCTCCTTTTAATTTTCCACAGCGCACAGCACAAAACAACTGAAAGCTTTTCCTTTTGAGACTTTAAGGAAAAAAGAAAAAAAATGCCTGCGCCAGAAAATACATTATTAGTTTTTTTTTTTTTGTAAACTTTCTAGAAAACTTGTGTTCTCGTATTTTTTTCTTTTCCTTAATTTCATTTTGAATATCGCATAATAAGACCCCTTCCAGTCATATGGAGTGCTGACTTCAGCATCCAATTGACACACTTTGAGTAGAATGCAATAATTAACATACTTTCGAGCTGGTTGCAAGTCTTGCAAATGTTTTGACCTCCAAACGATGACAACAAAATAAAATGAGAAGGAAGGAAAATGTACAAAAATTATCTGGTAATTGCTGCCACAATGGCTCGTTCTTATGATATCCTTTTTCTATTACAAGGAGTACTCAGTTGTAGTTGCTGTTTGTGGGTTTGGGTTGTATTGCGAGTTGTTCTTTTTTGCACTTGTTGTGTCGCTTTGTTGAAAAGTGTGGTAAAGGCATGTTATCTCACCATCTGCATCTGCATTTGCATGTACAATAAAATGTTCCTGTTACAATCAAGCCGACAGTAGAATTATTTCGTGCTGCACATACAACGGATAACTTGGTTGGCGGGCTATTTCAGTAGTGGTAGTGATCTGTAGTAGTTTTATAGGCTGAATTAGTCTTATAGTGGAGCGCGGTTACTCCTCTATTAATTTTATTATATCTGTCGGCAAATATTTGGAAATATTCTTCAGTTTTATTAAAACAAATTTGATCATGCTCACATGTAATTAACAATTGCAATTGTTGTCTTCCTTTTTTGCAGCGGCTATAAATTCAAGGATTCGTATGCAAGCCAGCTACAGTGAGGCGTAAGACTTTATTTTGAAATTTAATTTTAATATCTCGGGCTCTTTTCAAGCAAATTCATGATCAGGCTAAAGTTCGAAATAGTCACAAAGAATTACACATGCGAGCAATATTATAATTCAAGGAGCCATTTTCGCCAAAAACAGATAAACGACAAAAGAAGTACTTCCCATTAGGGCTGTTGGTTTAAGCATGTATATAGATGCAATCAGGCCAATAGCTGTGTAGCGCACAGGAGCGGCCTGGCAAATGTACATGCCATATCGTTCCAGCAAGCAGTTGTGTGGCCGATAAAAGTTTCATACTCTTTAGATCGTAAGAAATTGCATCTTGAGCCAATGGAAGATATCCTTGCTGGTTGTGCTCCTTTGATATCGCTGGTTAATTTGGCCCCCTACTGCACATGGACACGTTTGCATCTATTAGTAGATTTTTAAAATGTTTCTTTTGTATAGTCAGTTACTGTCACTTACAACAATTTCGGTGATTGTGAGCGTTCCCTCATTTTGTTTTAAACACAAAAAAGTGATAAAATTGTTTTAACTTGTGTTTGAATTAGTTGCTGTTGGTTCTGTGTTGTTGGCTGTGTAGCTTTTGTTGACGTCGTTGTAAGTGTCACTCTTTGGTTGCTGCATTTTCAGGTTGCACTATAAAGTTTTGTCTTTTGTATTGTTGTTGTTGTTGTTATTGTTGTTTTCTATGTTTTTGTAGCTGGAAAACAATTTGGAAAAAAAACACAAAAACCGTACCACCACTCGTACTCAGTACGTTCATGCTGCAAACAGGCACCGACAACTTTAACAGCAATAAGAACATCAGCAACTTAAACAAGAAGTAGCAACAAAATGGAAAGAAAAGGAAAAAATGACTGACAAACAAAAAAAAAAAAAAAAAAAAGGAGGAAACACTTGCAGTGCTGGTAACGAGCACAATTTTCAGTTATTGCAATTGTTTTAGTTTTTAGCTGTACGAGTGTTTGCTGTTGATGGGGATGTTGTCTTTCAAATAATAAAAAATTGTACTCGCATTATTTTTCTTTGCACACAAAATTTAAATGTGTCTGCATATATAGGGGATCGAGTGTAAGTGTGTGCGTGTTGGTGTTGGTGTTTGTGGATGCAAATTTTTGGTTTTGCCCGTTTCATGTTACGGTTAATTTTTTTTTTATTATTTTTTTATTATAATTTTTCTCTACAAATATTCAGCAAAAATCAATGAGATGTTTAAGTAGGTCACAGCAACTGCTTGTTCTTCTGCAAGTAGTATTCGCATTTAAAATGTTTTTGTTTTCTTGCCGGTTACATTTTTGTCTCTGTAGTTTCTGTATTTAAAATCATCAAATTTAAAGTTATTATTGTTATTTATGTGTGCTACTGAATACAGAAACACATTCCCCTTCTAAGCATTTGAAATATGCTTGGTCGTCCACTTTATTCATATCTAGACAACAACAACAAAAACTTGTTTCCTTTTCTTTTGGGGGGGTTATTAACAAAATCGTTCTGAAAATGGTTAAAATATTTCTTAACTCTGTTTTAACACTAAACGAGACGTTTAAGGAGACTGACAGCAAAATTAGTGGTTTCTTATTCATTAACCTTTTTAGAGGCCACAGATTTGAATTTTAAATCCGGGAATGTTTATGACGATGGAAGACATTTGAAATTTAACCAGTCATTCAGTTTCAGAACGCCTTCTGCTAATAGAACAAACTGAAAAAAAGTCGTTACAACATCGTTACTAACGACTCTCACAATCGTTAAAGTACTTCTTAACTCTGTTTTAACACTAAACGAGACGTTTAAAGAGTCTGACAGCAAAATTAGTGGTTTCTTATTCATTAACCTTTTTAAAGGACACTGATTTGAATTTTAATTCCGGGAAAGTTTATTTCAATGGAAGACATTTGAAATTTATCCAGTCGCTCAGTTTCAGAACGCCTTCTGTTAATAAAACAAACTGTTACTCGAAAACAATATAAAAAATAAAAATCGTTATTATTAAAAAGTTATTTGCAGATATGCTAAATTCCTCTATTTAGAAGCAGAGGAGTTAAAAGGAAGTTAGTGAAGTATGTAATCGTTATAATTCGTGTTCTTGTACGACACTAGAAATACAGATGAGTGGCGAGAGCAGTAGAAAGTCGCTGCTGAACGTTTCATTTTAAAATGTCCAGTAGTAAATGTTGAAAGTCTGTCGCAATAGAAAATGTTTGCTGGCTTGAATTCAATGTGCGTGCGAGTGTTCTTTATGATTTCTAATTAAAAAGCTTTCAAGAAAATGCCCAAATCTAATGTAATGAACAAAAAAGAAACAAAAAATTAAATACGATAAATAAACAAAAAAAAAAAAAAAAAAAAAATTTATGGCTTCGAGTAAAATTTTATAATAAAGAAAATTCTGTCAATTTATTGCAAATATTATAAACAATAAATGAATTTATTTTCTTTTAAGTTCTATTAAAATGCAGAGCAGAAATTATCTAAACTCGATTATTGGAAATAAAATGAAATAAACTTCAATTATAAGATATGCAATTTTTAAGATGATTGTTCAGGAATTCCCATGGTGTACTCATTTCTTGGTCTAATAAAATTAGCAAATGCGAAAAAAGAGAAGGATTTGAAAAAGGGAAGGATTTATTTTCCAATAAGAGGAGTGGCGACCATCTTGAAAGTGCAATGTGATCATTCCTTTTAATTGCTACATAAAATATAATTTGAGACAAAACAAATTGGCATTTTTTATTTAAAAAGAAATGGATTGTTGTGTTGGGGAATGAAATTCATTGGCTGAAATTCATTTTAAATTGAATTTAAAATCCTTAAAGTGCCTTTAATATGTACGCATACTCACACATAAAAAAGGACGCTCTAATTACAGATTAAATTAAATTAAATTAATTACTTGTATAATTTGAAATCCCTGGTTGTTGACTTTTTCATAAGCCATGAAATTAATTATGGCGGCCACATGGCTCTCATGCATGCGACATTTTGTTGCTGTTTCATGTCCTTAAGAAAGCAAACGGCAATAATCCTTTATTACAATTTGATGTTTTCGTTGTACTTAAGCCAGTAATCTTAACATTTAAATAACTACTACTTGCCTTTCAGCTCTCATTATACTTAAACTGCCTACTCGCTTACAAACGCATGCTAAATAAACACAAAACAGATAACAATTCATTTGCAAACGCATTATAAAACACGATTTGTGTTGCTTGAAAAATTGGTCTTTTCATGCCTTAAACTGGAAAAGGGGAATTTTTCGCGTAGGGGGCGAGAGACAGAGCAATAAATGGTGTATTTTAGCACTGAACTTGAAACTAAACTCAGCTGCAGCATACAAACAACATGATAGCAACAACAACAGCAAGAATAACGACAACAACATTTGGGTACATAAATTTAGTTGCATTTAAGCTTAAAAGCATTTGCTTCCTTCGCTTGTGACAGTTTAATAAAGCAAACTTGTATTGTTTTATAAATTGAAAAAGAGATGCAAAAACAATTAATACGTTTTTATTTGAACTGTCTGAAGGAAGAGTTTTATGGGCACATTTGGGACACGCAACAAAAAACCAACTGAAACAGCTAATGCAGCAATTTCTTCTTTTCTCTTAACTTTGCAACAAACTTATTTAACAGTCACATCAAGAGCAACAGCAATTGCTACAACAACAAATATAATAGTGAGTACAACAAAAGGCCATTAAATAGATTTAATGGGGCGACAACATTTTTAATTAGCACCTGTTGTTGCAGTTGTTGTTGCTTTAATTATTGTTGCCCTCGTTAAGTGCGAGTGAGTGGTAGATGTCGTTACAGAAATAAATTATTGAAATACTGACAGACACGGAGGACAGACAGACGAGCAGATATAAAAATTTAAGTGTCTTTTGTTTGCTTTACTAATTCCACTTATTTCTATTGTTGTTTTTATAATTGTTGTTGTTGTGGTGGTTGTGGTTGTTGTTGTTCTTTTTGTTGGTGGTACTTTACAAATTACTTTTTCTCTTTTAATAAACTAAAAGGTGGGTGGCTGCGTCGTTGCCCGTCTGCTCATCAAATCGTTTAAATAAAAGTCTGCAGAAAACGAATAAAGGAGAATAAAGGTTTCTAATTAAAATGAACGCTTAAGGAATAAAAGGAAACACCGTCTAGATAGTGGAAGAGCAACAATGTTAAAACCTTCTTGCACGTCCAACTCTCGAGAATGCAATATTAATTTCTTAACGATACTTATGCGAGTAGTTTGCTAAAGTGTTTCATACAACACCGTGACCCCTCTTCACGGCATGCGAATGAAGTCGTGGACACACATTGAGGGGACAAGAAGAGAAACTGAATCTGGTTTCAAGTTTACGAAACTGAGATTAATTTTGGTTTGCTTTGGAAATATTTTTTTTTTGCAATGATTAAACTTCCGAAAGTACTTTTGTTTATTTGAATAATAATTCTCGTATGCTATTATTTGAAATGAAATACTATAATAAGACCTCAAATTAAAATGAACAGAAAGTCGCCGAAGTAAAATATCGTAAATACTCCTACCCCTTCCCGCTGGCGACAGATGTGATTTATATATGCGAAATAAGCCAAAAAACATTATGGTCAATTAATTATATATTATTAAGAATTAAGATTTCATATTTTATTAAATGTAGTGAAAAAAGTATGAGCGGTAAAGCGGTAAATTCACTGTTGCAATCAGTTATCCATGAAGCGTTTCTCTCTTTAAGACTTTCTTCATACTGTGAAACAACCTGAGAGCATATTTTCGCCTACAAAAGTTCCAATTTTTTTAAATGAAGTCAAGAAAAAAGTGACTGTTTTCTCTCTATTGCATAGATTTCACTTCGTTACCAAATATTTTTACAGTCAATTACATTTCTAATTCAAATTGAAAAACTTACATGATTCTGGGCATTTTATGGAAGTGCTTAGGAAGCAAATAAATTTACTACAACTTTGAAAACAAGTCCTTGTGGAGTGCATTAAGTTGTAGCATCCTGGGGCGAATATCTGCGAGGAGTGTTAGTTTTATTACTTGAGACAGACAATTAAATCCTACGAATACTCGTATTAAGAAAGTAGAAAATAAGAAAAACTTTTGCATGTGTGAAATATGGCTCCAAAATACGGGTTCAATGTCATCTCGTTTGTTAAGACTTCAAACAACTTCTTTGTTTTTGCCATGTTTTGTTTTTCTGTCTCCATTACAGAAAATCTTTCCATATATGTATATATATTTTTTAATTTACTTTATTTCTGCTACAATGTTGTAATTGTTTTTGAGCAACTCTACAGATGTTTGTGTGTGTGCTGCATATGTATGTACATATATTTGTATGTGGAAGAGTACATAGATAATGAAATGTGTGGCATAAAGTCATGTTGCAACAGATGTGTAGATTGTTTTATTTTCGCATAGAAAAAATTATCTCCCTCTGCCAGCCAGTCTTTAACGCAAATAAATGAGTTCAGCAGAGCGGATGGAATAAGTCCTTCAGTTTCATTTTGGAATTTGTGTGGCTGTGTGCGTGTTAATTTTTTTACAGAGTTTCTAATTTTTATATTTTCTGTTGTGTCGGTTTAGGTTTTACCAGTTGTTGTCGGTGCTAAATTCTTAAACGTTTATAGAGTGAATTAATGTTAAGTAAATGTTGTAAATGAGTACTAAAGTTAATGGGGGAAAACTAAGTTGGCCCTTAAATACACTTACTTCCACATACTTGTCCTAAGTCAAATGAACACACACACACACACACGTACACACACACGATCATAAATTTGATGCAAACAAAAAATCCATAACATTGTATTTCATTGTTCTCAAAGTCAGAGTGTTGGTGCGTTTTTTATGTGAAGTGTAACTACTAATACAATTAAAAACGACTGCTTCAAGTCCTTGCTTTTGTGCCCCCTACCTTTTACACAGCCAGCAACATAAATGCATGAACAGCAATTACAATTTACTCTAATTTCATATAGACGACTTGTTTGTTAGCGGAAGTGGAGCGGGGCAATAAGTAAGCAAACAAACAAGCAAATAACAGAAATGAGAAAAAGAAACAATATCCTTTGTATCCCTCTATTAAGCTCCCCCTTTTTTTGGAATAACTCTAATGTTAATTTGCTTTCCTTTCTTGTCATCTCTGTTCTGCCATTTAAGTCATTATTGTGCTCTTGTGTGTGTATGTGTGTGAGTTTGTTGGGGTTTTTGTTTAAGTCTAGAAATTCATTAAATTCTCTTCCGACTGGTTGAATACAAGCGTGTTTATTTATAATGCTCGCATGCACACGCACACGCTCACATGCATTCAAAGAAAACACAAACAAATGAATCCACACATCTCCTCCCATGCACACGAGATAAAAAAGCCATACTTGCACTAACACATGCATGACCTCAAAATGCATAGACTGACAGCCATGCTCGCACACACCACCACACAACAACAAAAATACGAGTATGTTTTCTGCATCTTTAAAAGTTCACAATACAACAACATTGAAGAGCAACAAGAGGCGCTGAGGCAACAGTGTGTGTCGGAATGTTCTTGTTAATTTGTTTTGTGTTTTATTGTATTTGTTTGTTGTTGCTGCTTTGCATGCTGATACTGAGAGTGCACATGAAAGAAAAACTCTTTAAAATAGATTAAATAGTAACGTGATACGCCAAAGTACTGCGAAATGGAAACGTATACGAAATGGAAATATCGAATTTAAATAACAAAACAATAATTTGTTTTCACGTCATGTATTTATGGGCTGTCAAATATTAATAAAAGACATGCTGATAATAGAGTTCAATAGTGCAGTTGTAGCTCACATTTAATTGTTGCGAATTTTTATATGAACACACGAAATTGTAATAATAAGTAAATTCATTTCCTTTTGTGTTGCAAAATATTAATTAAAAGATTCGTTGGTTTCAATTAAATTTTCCGTTGCCCCAATAAATATTTTGCTTGAATTTACAAAACTTCTTAGAAGATGTGTTACTGCGAAAAATGCTGCCTTAAAAGCCATTTAAAATTTTATACGTAAATCGTGAATTTTGACCGAAATTTGGCAGCAAATTTTAGTTTCGCATAAGTTTAATAGACTGATCGCTGAATAGTGTTTGGCAAAGTATAAACGACGAAGTCGAGAAATTTTTAGTAGTCGAAGAGTCAGAGAGCTGCATCCTATTTTTTTCGTTATTATTGTTGCGAGGGGTGAAATTGAAATCTAAGCAAATGCAAACAGTTTAAATAAACAAACATTTTTCAAATTAGTATAGAATCTTTGAGAGTTGTCACACATGATTATGTTGATAAGAATCCTCATGCATTCATCCACACACACACCCACACAAAACACACACCATGCCCATTTGCAAACTGAACATGCATTTAAATAACACAACTGCAACATAAACACTTTGGAGTGGACAAAACTTTTTGAAAAGTAAGTACACATTTCAAAATGAAGTGCATGAAAATAAAAGTTCTCCAAACAGTTCTCTAGAGAATGAGCGGCAGGAAAATATCATGTGTGAGACTAAAGTGTGCCAACATGTGTGAGTGTGTACTTGGATTTCGTAACGCCAACGGTCTACTAAAGTTAGTTGGTTCGTTTAAGTGAGTTCATACAGAAAGAATGTGTTTCCTTTTGTGTTCGGTGGGTTGCTGGGTTGGTGGGTTGCTGCCTTGGTGGGTTGATTCTTTGCTTGAATGCTGCTGCATGAGAGCCAAAGTGTTGGATGTTGTGATGATAACCTACAATTTTTGTTCTTACATGCAGCATACTTGCGTTTATGAGTTGGGCCTGTTCATGTGCACAAAAATAAAAACATACACATCCACACAAACATAAGCATAAAGCATTGCAACTAACAAAAGGAAGTATTCCGAGAAAACAACTATTTGGCTTTTGCAATTGAAGTTTTGTAGTTAAAATGGCTGGTAAAAAAGTCTTAATAAAAAACGTGACTTTGATTCCGCTTAAATTTAAATATTTTTCCCCACATAAAAAAACCAACACCATCATGTTATCATTTAGAAAAATCATCATTTTAAACGCAATTTTTTTATATTTTTCCTTTAATTTAAAAATATTTTGCAAAAAAAAAATTCGGTCAGTAATTCAGAATTAACAAACTGACAGCAACTGTGGGCACATTGGAGTGTTGTTGTTTTTTCTACTTTCAGTTAAACTGAAAATTTAGTAAATTATTATCTATTGCTGCGTGCTGGACTCTGATTTATTTTAATTCCACAACAGTTGATTATGCTACTGATGCTTCAAACAGAAAACATTCAACAGTAGTCATACAAAGAGACGAGAAAGCTACACAAAAGTATCTGTAATATTGTGTGTGAAACAATTTTTGGAGGCCTGGTTTGTCGGCGATAAAATTAAAAAAAAAGTTAAACAAAAAGTAAATAATTCGAAATATTGTTGAAAGTTCTATTTGATGACTTGGCATAAAGAGGCAGACACTACAGAATGCCTTTTTAAAAAATCAAGGCTCGAACTTGACTAAATATTGATTAAACCACCAGGATCTAGACAGGATTCGAACCCGCGACCTCCGGTTTAGAAGGCTGTGCATTATTTATTATTCATTGACTAGCGCTGAGTTCGCACACTCGGCCATTCCAGTTCAGAAGATGGTTGGAAATCGAAACTAACTTAAACAAGAAACACATTCATCTTATTTCTAAAAGCTGTACATTCTCGTCATGGTATACTTCCTTATCAGCAAAAACAAAAAAAAAAAAAATAATATTTATTTTATACTTGCACAACCATCGTTTATTGTAGAGTTGTTGTCTACATAAAATTTTCTTATTTCGCCCGGTTAGATCTTTAAGCTTTAAACTGGTTTGGTAATTTCAGAGGTTAGATACTTATCTGAAAAACAACAAATGGAAATTGTATAGATTGCACACTTAAAGTTAACACTGGGACAAGAGGCAACGCACCACCAACACTATTAACAAAATGTAAACACGAGGCACATGCAACATGATCTTTAAATAAAAATCAAAAACTAAATGTTTGCTCAGTTTTGCAACACGAAAACTTTTGAACAAGATATCTCAACTGTGTATGTGTGTGTGTGTGTGTGTGTGTGTTCTCGTACATGCCAGAAGTGTGCCGTGAAAACGAATGTTACTCATATAAAAAAGTTGGAAATTTTATTTTATTAAGTGCAGTACGATATTTCTTAGTTTTTATTCAGGGTGCGTGAGTTTTTCTTTAACAACTCTCAACACCTTAAGAGTATAAAAAGCAGCAACAGAATCCAACCCCCTTCACTTTCGTTTTATATCAATATCGCGGAACATACAACTTAAAATAAATAGCTTTACACGAGCCGGATTTGAAACGGAAAATGTAAAAAGCAGCAAGTGAAAAATATATTGCAATAAATGAACGAAATATAAAACTACTCTTTGTAATCAAATCGCTGGTTAAAGTGCAAAGTAAGTTTAAGTAGAAGAGATACACTCTGGCGAATTAGTGCAAGGTCAAGAAATTCTGAAGATTTTCATGTAGTTTATTATGAAGAAAGGTTTCAAGACTACAACATATATGTACACGTATCAATGTAATTTGCAGGAAGAGGATCGCAGCATCCTGCACATGTTTTCTTTAAGAAATTCCTTCAACTTACTTCAAATGAATCTATTATTCTCCGATAAAGTTCTGTAGTATTCATACACCATCTTAAAATTTTAGAAAATCTGGACTTGGTGAATTTCATATCCTTGAGCATTTATTTCAAACAAACTTTTCCAATAACATATTTTGTTTGTAGCCAGTGCGTCTACTCATACCACAATTATATGTACCTAATAAAGACATTTGATAAAGACATTTGATAAAAACATTTTGATAATTGCCATTTTATTCCATTATTATTAAAAAAGCAAAAATTCAAAACCCCTCAAAGTCTGGTATTTTTCCTTCCGTCGGGCAGAATAAACAAACAGATTTGCAGTTCCGTTAACAAATTGTAAAAAACTTACAACGATATTTTAAAATATTTTGAAAATGTTTCCTTTTATGTTTTTCAGATGCCCATATTTTAATTTCAACGAGTGTAGGTTTTAATAATTTAAGATTGCCGTGAATAGGGCACGGCAGAAATTTAAATGTAAATAAAGCGCAGAAATGTCTTCTCTGTGACTTTGTGCGTGTGAGTGTGTTTCCGTGTGTTAAAGTTCGGTAGATTTTTCCGGCAAAATATACAAAAAGAAAAAAAAACGAAAAGGATGCGCTTATGGAAAAATAAATTAAAAGGAAAAGCTTTTCAATATCACTGTTTTCTGGATGTTGATGTGGCTGTTGTCAGCATCACAGAAGTTGTGAAAAATACTGTTGAAGTATCTGTTTGTGACTGTATGCGTGTGCGTGTGTGTTTGCGAATGCGCTTGTTTGTATAGAGTTAAAAAGTATAAATATTTGCTGGTCCATTGAGCACTTGTAAAATGTATTCGCCTTTGGCACGTTTTCAACTTTAAACAAACTCTAGTAACAAACAACGTGAACAACAACAAGAACAACATGCTGGCAATTGATGCCTGCAACAAGAACAGCAAAATCATTTAAACACCGGCACGTGTTGAAAATTTAAATTTTTGTTCAAAAGCTTAACAACAACACAAATACAAGAATCACTTCTCAAAGACCCATTAACAACAGCAATTTAAGCAACAACATAAAAAATTAAGCTCCCGCTGCACAATTTGTTAAAAGTAAAAATAAAAATAAAAAATAAAAAATAAAAAAAAAAAATAATGAAAATAACGAGAGGAACAAAAATGAAGAGCATTCAAACAAATTACACCCACTAACCCAAAGACCTTTAGAAATTGAACAACAGCAAACAACATTTGAACACTTGAAGTTGTAGTTTTGCTAACAAACAAAAAAAAAAAAAAAAAATTTTAATGAAATGAAACGAAATTAAAGTATTAGATTTTCCGCTTTTTTCAATAAAATAGTCAGTTCAGCATAATACGAACAGCACACAGCAAACCCAGCAGTTTCCCTTCAGCGGCAAAAAAAATCCCCTTTTAAATTATAGCCGACCAACCCCCGTTGAAATTTCAGCTCCCATAAAAATTTATCAAAAAAAAAAAAAAAAAAAAAAAAATTTGTATCAAATTTAAAAAATATAATTGCTTTTTGAGGTTTTTACGATGATGGGTATTTTCTATTTGATGTTTTTTTCCCTTCCCCCGCTCCTGCGACAAATTCATGCTCCCCTTTATCGTGCTACTTAAATTACGTACCTGTGTTAGCTGTGACGACGCATAATATGAAATTCTCGAGGGACACACTGATTCTGGTTTCGAATAAATTGTCTCTGCTATCTGATCACCCATGGGCAGTAGGGCGGTTGCATATGGCGATGGTGTTGGCGAACTACGGAATTCTACAATAGTAATAAATGAAATACGATTATCAAACGGGATTTGAAACGGTCGTGTGCGTGTGTGGAAGGATGGCGATGACTTACTTTCGAATATGTTACATGACTTCTTCGTCTCGCAGGGGTATTTATTGAGACTCGCTATTGTCGCGTATGAACCACTATTTGCGCTGGGTGGACGGCCTAAGGGATCAAGCCGTATAAAGACATTTTGGTGGCTGCCATAAGCGGCTGTGGTAAAGCTGGTGCTAACGATAAGAAATTGTAAATTTTATTATAATAAAGATAAGCGCTGGTTTGGGGTAGAAGTGACACAAGTCAGCATTAAATAAAATATGCCGTTGGCTTGCAAGGATACATTTTAATATCCTGTAGAGAAATTATAATATTTTGTTAAGACTTTTTAATTGTTGGCCTCGCTGAAAGCGACGCTGTCGCTTAGCAGTGCTTTCGACAAACACTAATAAATGTTGCACAGTGGAAATTTCATGTGTTATGCAATTATCTATTAAATATATCTTGACGCCTCCTGAAGAATCGATAAAATGCTAATAATCATAATCAGTTTGCACTCCATATGGGAATACAGATTAAGCACAATTAGGTAAAATATTGATAAATTGAATTTGTGTTTGAATGATTTTTGGCAGGTGTAATTTCTCGGTCAAACGAAAATCCCAACAATTCTCAAATGCAAATACCAACAGTTTTATTTAGTTAAGATTATCGCGAGTGTACTGTATTTCTGTTTCGCTGTTATTTTTACTTACTGGAGTGAATCCTGTCGGATTTGTTTGCGGGCCCTTAAGTACATGGTGCTGGCAATAAGACCCACAACTAAAACCAGACCCAATGCACAAGCGGCAGCACCCAATAGAGCTGGACCCTGCGACGGGGCGTGTGCTGGAGCCGGGGATTGATTGGGAGCTGGAAAAAGACCTTGAAATGTAGAAATATGGGGAAAATTATTTAACTAAATGAAAGTGCTTGAATGAGATGCGTTTGTGATTCGTTGCAGTGGCAATTAATGTAAAATGACATTAACGGGAGAGGGGAATGAGCGTACTCGTATTTTTCTTACCTTTTATACAAATTTTATTGCGTTTAAAATGCAATTTTGTGTCATTGTGGCGCGGCGGCCCTCTCACCAACATGTTCACACTGAGCGGCACTTGCTCTGTTAAGTTGCCACTACACGGCAAGTGAACTAGAAATGTTTCCACCTGTTGTGGCACATAACCTTTCTCCGGTATACTGAGGTTGGGTGGGGATAGGGCCTCTTGATCGTGGTCATAATCGATGGTAATTGCGTACGGCAGCTAAATGAAGAGTTTTCAAATTTTTTTCTTTAAAACTTTGAAGCATAATTTTTTGGGCGTGTTTGGCCAACATGGAGAGCTTTAAATGTTGCAAGCAACATTAAATAAAAACAACAACAAGAACAAAAACATTGAAAGTTTTGTTTAAAAAAAAAAAACAAAAACAAATAGATGGTTAATGGAGTGCAAATTGGTTTTTGAGTGGTTGCAGCTACAAGAATAAAAATATCAGCACTGGGAAGGTGTGTACAGTAGGAAAGAATAACGTAAATACAATGTGTGATGCAAGTGAGTGTTCTCTGTGGGTGAGTGTGGGTTTGTGTGTGCGTGCATTTCCATGGATGAAAATGCGTTTGGGCTCGTATACACATTAAAGATAAACTTTAATGTAACCAAAATACAAAAGAGCACAGAAGGACAGAGTGGCAGAAAGACAGACGAGCAGGCGAACCGCACTAAATGTGTAAACAAACTCACACAAACACACTCAAACACGCGCGCGCACACACACATTAAACACATACAACACATGCACGCCCATTTATTATCTGATAATTTAATGTAATGTGACGTGGGTTGCAGTTGGGCGTGTAAAAGCAATCCCGAGTGCGTTCGAAGAAGTGTAATGGGAACTGAACAGTGTGTGCGGTTTAGTGGCTGCTGCTGTTCTTGTTATTATTTTTATTATTTTTGCTAAAGTTTTCAACTTACCGGATAAGCTGTGAGACTTTGCCACGAAAATTCGAGGTCATGTACATCTGCTGGCACCGGCACAGTGAAATGCATTGCGTATGTGTTTATTGCTCCCTCGTGTACATAAAATAAATCTGCCTCCAATCCTGTTTTATTATATTGTTGCAACAATAACATTTTGTTGCCGTTGTTGTTGCATTTGCGGTTATTATTATGTTGTACAAATCAGTTGACGTTTCATGTTTTTGTTGTTGCCATCGTAGTGTTTTTGCGCCAAACGTGTGCGGGTGGCCAAAGTTTCCGTCCGATGACAAAATAGAAAAGTGAAAGAAAGTAGTAAGAGAAGGGAAGAGGAATGTAAAAATATTATTCTTTATGTTGACAGGCTATGGATGCTGCACAGATATTGCTGAAGAGCATCAAAGGTGGAAAAAGGGATAAAAGAAAGGGAACAGGGGGAAGCAATAAAACTAAATAAATATAAATTCTCCAACAAAATAACTCACATACATTTTTTTGCGTTCTCTTTTCTCTCTCTCTCTCTCTCTCCACTCCTCTTTCTCAGTCTACTTAAATATTTTTATTATAATTTACTTATGTATCAATTTTCGCCCAGAAAAGGGCTTTTGTCACATTATTTTCCATTTCATCTCTCACCCCCAATCCCACTACCATTCCTTGACCCCTGCCACAGACCATGTTCTTATTTTATTATTAGAAATGTTCTCTAACACATGAAGGAGGTGGTGGAAGGAACGGAAGAAGGTAGTGAATGCATGAATTACGTTGTTCTTTGTCAAACAACAGTTTCATTCAATGCCTTAAATCAATTTTGGTGTTGTATTAAACGGTATAAAAAAAAAGGAGAGAAACGCAAAAAAAGAAAAAAATAATAAGAAAATAATAAAGAAAACGAGGACTAAACTAAATAGAAATTAACTGTTTGCTTTGCTTCATCATTTATGTATTCTGTTTATGTGTGTGTGTGTGTGGTTGTTATCCTTGTTTTGTAGTTCTATCTTTCAGTGGCTTCCCGTTGCACGTCTAAATGTTGCAGGAAGAAAATGTTGTTTTATATTGTTGTTTGCTTTTTTTTTTTGTAAAGACTGGATAAGCGGAAGCTTAAAATGAAATTCTTGAGAGATTTAATGTTTCCTTCATACAACAGGACGATGAAATATGTGTATTTTATACAGTTGTAAGAACTCTATTTTGCTCTGTACACAGTTTTGTTAGTAAAAAATGGTTGAACTACAAATAGTTGAGGGCAAATCATATAAAAAATCTATTAACAAGAATTTAATTTGGCGGCAAAATTACGAAATTTTACTTTTTTGATTGTGGGTGAATTACGTTGCTCTTTAATGTTGAGCACAGCACACAGCTCATAAATAATTGAAGTTTTTTGAGATTTGACTCCATTGAACTTTTTTTTGTTGTTTTTGGAGGCAATAACAATGAGCCACTACGTGCATAATTTAAGTTAGAATATCAGAGAAAAATTGGCTTTAATTATTGGCTGTGTATTTATTCCAATGACAACAATAAAATATTTATTATTGTATCCCTCTGCAACGAAGTGGCTGGCTGACTGATGAGGGCTCCCTTTTATGTATTTGCTGAACCATTTATATAAAAATAGAATATTGGGCAGTTTTACTTACTCGTAAAAGTGAATAATCGAATATTTCCAGCAAATATTTATTCGAATATTTCCAGTGATCAAATTTTGGAGATTTCAGTTATTAACTAACATAATCTTGAATGAAAAAAATTATTTCTTATTTTTTTTAAGCAAACGAATAATTTCAATTTTTCATTCGAGTTGAAACATTTTTTTTGCGAGTCAAATATTTATCAAAGTGAAAAGCTGACCATGGAATGCCATTCACTAGCGTTTCCACAGTTGGAGCCAGCCACGCTCTACTTATTCAATGCTTTTACACACTTTCATCGCATTAGATTATTTAGGGGCCACAGGAAACTCTACATAGTCAGCACTTGTGGGCGATGGTCCTTTTAAATTGTTTGCCAAGTCTGTTCAGCATAAAATTTTCAAATACATTCAAATTATTTGTTTTCCATATATTTCTTTCGCTTAAAAATATAATGACTTTTTGTAAATATTCGTTTATTCGCCTACGTCTCTGCTGTTAAAAGAATTGCATACTTTTTAATACTGCAAAATGCATTCTGTTGCTTCACAAAGAAACCTTTCAAGCATGAAATAAAATGTTAAAACATTCTACTCAATGTAAATAACGAAATGGAAAATTTTCACTTTGTAATAAATATTTTATTTGAACATTTCCTTTAAGCTTTTTTCGTTTTCTTTGTAAAAGCAGCAAATTTGTTGCAAGCAACAGAGCAGGCTGAGACAGCAACACCAACAGCGCACAGATCACAGGAAGTTGAGAAAAATTCTAAACAGAGACAGACGTTTAGAAAAGAACTTGCATGTAGATGCACCACCAACGCATTAAGTTGACAACAAGCAGCCAAAACAATTTGACATTTTCCATAAAAAGTATTGCTTTCAATAGGGCCATGAAACATTTGGCAATGAAGTCATGCAGTTCGTAAAACCTCAAGGATAAATTTCATTCTATTGGGACGGCTCTTTATTTGCAAAGTCGTATGATAAGTTTTTTTGGAAATACGTGTATTGGTCGCTATCATATGAAATGACCTGAGGGCAGTTTCAACAAGCTTTGCAACATCGCCATCTCCTGCCATGTATTTCAAACCTCGCGACCACTACCGGATTGTCTGCTAAAAATTAATTTATTAGTTTTGAAAATTTTGTTGAGTCACTAGTCACATACGGTTAAAAGAAGGGGTGGCAATGCACAATCTTCACTCGGTGTTGTAAATTGCCGAGGCGTTGCCACACTGCTCTATATCATGTACTCAAGCTTAATGCATTATTTAAACAGGGGTCATACGCAAAAGGTCCTTCCACAAAAAATCGTGCTTCTCCGCAAATTTTTATTGTATCTTGAAAGAGTTAAAAATTTTTGTTAAAATTTTGCTGGAAAATTTTAGAAAGGTTTGGCAGTTTACAACAAACGTGTTAATAAGTAGAGGCTTCAACGTCGTCCTGATTGGCCTTCAAACAGTGAAAATAAGAATGTAAACTTCTAATGAATTTTTCATTTCATTCATAAAAAGAAATATTTATTTTGTGGCAAAAGTTAACAAAATTTCCAATTGAGGAAAAACGACACTCGAGCGAACTGCAAATGAGACGAGCATTAGGAGAAAAAATCAAATAAATTAAAGCTTAATACGCCGGATTAAAAAAAAAAAATAAAAAAAGGACACGACAACATTTTTAGTTGGATTTCAAATATGTTTTTAATTTCCATCTGGATACAATTTCCTTTTTAGGAAAGCGAAACCAAAAGCAACTAAAGGAAAAATTACAGTCGCCATGCGACGTTCTTTTTTTAAAGCTTTTTTTCTTTTTATTTTCATGTTTTTGTCAACAGCTTTTATTGGTTTTATTTTTTGGTTGAAGTCCTGTGTGAAACTGAAGCAGCATTTCCAACATCAAGAGCTCTTCAAATGTTTTTTCCTTCAAGTGCCTTGTTAAGACGTCATACTGAGCAATTAATAAATTTTGATGACGTTGCGAAAAGAAGCACGAAACGATTCTAAGCCCAGCCAAACTAACCGAATAGCAGAAATGTTTCGTTCTGCAAGGAGCGAGGAAAAGTAATAAGTTTGGCGCCACTGTATGTATTCCAAGTATTAGAGATGAATAAATAAATGTGTTTGACATTTTGTCAAAGCAAATACAAGAATTATTTAGTTTTCAATGAGGAGAGTTAAAAAATAATATAAAAATAAAATAAAATCTACTAAAGACCGAAAACACTTTGATGGCAATTTCTTTTGGCTGCCAGCTGTGGGAGCAGGAGATGATATGCAAAAGTATTTATTTGGCAGTTGAAAGCCCAGCATGTGTTTTTCAGCTTGAAATGCCATTCCCTCCCTTAAGATTTTAAACGGTTTTGATTTTAGATAAGTGCGAAAACTGCTCCCCAGTTCAGGAAGACTCCACAAAGTGACAAATAATGATTTAAAAAAAATTAAAAAACTTTTTTGAATCTAGTCAAAGTTAATTTTTCTACTCTCTTGCGAATTAAAATCGTCTTTCCTTTGTAACAAGATCCGGTACACTAATTGTACCCATCACCTCCATTCAAATTACAATAAATCTCTTGGCGTGCCACTGGTTTTCCAGCTCTGCAAAGCATTGGAATTGCTCCAGCTAAAGTTAATGGTGTATGGCGTGCCTTAAAATGGACTCGTACTTCAAATTACCGCTCCATCAATCCGTCCGTAATTACTCTGCCGCATTTAAATTTACTTTTGAGATCTTGGAGCGAAGCGTTGTTTGACTTTAACGCTAGCAAGCAAACGCTTAAAAGATGTAAAAATCTAATAGGAAATCAAAATCTGAAAGAGGGATGATATTTCAAAAAATCTTTTTATGAGGGCGGGCTTGAGTTTGACGCCAAACTCATGAACTTTCCAAAAACAAAGTACTATAAGCTCGGAAAATTGTGTGAAATCGCAGAGATCACATCACTGGTTTACAGAAGGCAATTGGAAATATTTTGGCAAAGAAAAAGTTTCTGCTGGATGTGGACACGAATTGTTACGGGCTCTCAAACTTTTTGTTTTGCTGGCATTCATTTTCTGAAATGTTTCTTTCTTCAAATTTTATTTGCAACAGTTTTTCTTTATTATTTCAATTTGCCTTTATCCACTTTAAGTTAATTTGTGTGTGTGTGTTTGTGTGTGTGTGTGCACATTATTTTTCTTTTTCATCAAATTAAATATTGTTGAAGTATTTCTTTTCAGACAATCAGTTTACAAATGAAAATTAAGTTCCACTTTCCAAATTCTTAAGCACACACGTAAAGACCGTAAATAAAACTTAATCTGAAGGCAATTGGAAAAAGTCCTTTAATTTTTTGTTTCAACCAAAAAAAAAAAAAACTTTTGATGCTTTTTTGCCACTTTTCAACAGCAAAACGCTGAAAAATGAAAAGGAATAACAAGTAAATATGACAGCGGGGTGTCAAATAAATTTCATTGAGAAATCTTGGCTCGTATCATGGATGTATAGGTATGGTTGACGAAACGGAGCCAACCGTTTACAATCGCAATCGAGCAAGGATACTGTTATCCAAAGGGAGAAGGAGGAAGTATTGAAAGAAAATTAAACTGACAAGATGAAAGTTGAGTGAAAATGTTCTTATTGAATGTTCTATAATTGGATTTAAGATTCCTTCAATTTGTTTTCTTTGTTCTACTTAAAAATCCATTTTACAAGGCCATGAATTCATCTCGGAAATACACGTTTAAACACCCTTCTGCACAGGGAAATGCGCACACAGCCACACACACACACACACACATAGAAATTGGTTTACGATTTTGTGTGATGCTGTGGAACATTCATCTAAAACTATTTAATAATGCCGTCACACGCCCACACATACACACACACACACACACACGCGCATATGCCCAACAAAGCAAACAACATTCACTTCATGCAACACCCTTCAATTTGACGGTGTTGTTTCTTGCTTATTTCCGTTTTAAGTCGTGCCTTCTTTTGTTTTTTTGCTTAAATCTTATAAAACTCTTAAGTAAATACTCATACATTTAAGACACATACACACAACTGCATCCACACACATGTACTTCTGTTTACTTTTGCATTCACAAGTAATTTCTTGGTATTTATGCCATGTATTTGAGATCAAATAAAAACACTCAGTTGGCAGAGAGAAATAAATGAAAAAACACAGTCGCTGCAGCCTGCAGCATGATTGTATTTTAGTTTTTACATTTTATCTCGTATTAAATAACAAAAAATATCAATGCAGTCCTCTTGCCAGAACTTGAAGGATTGCATTCATCTATTTATTTATCAAACAAGCGGACAGTTGCTTCATTCATTTTCAACACAACGTATTTCTTCTACCATTTTTAAACAAAAGAATTAAAAAAAAATTATGTATGTATATTACAAAATTATGGTTTTATTCGTTATTTTTAAAAAATATGATTACTTTTAGCTGAGTGCTGTTCAATTCGACTTAGGAAATTTCTTAAAAAATTTTTTAATTTTTTTAATTTTATCGAGATATTAAACACTTGCCGGCATTTGCGGCAGTCATAAGATTCTAGAATTTCTGCGGCATGATTTGCATTTCCAACAACTCCCGACTCGTACAATGACAATAATTTTAAAGAAAAAAAAACCAAGTAAAACAATTTAATTTTTTGAAGCCACTGTTTCGAAAATGGTGATTGCAAACAGAGCATTCATGGCAGAGTCTGGCTCGAATGTTGCAACATATTTATTTTATATGCACCGCAGAAATAAATGAAGAGTTACATTAAATGAAGTGTTTGCTGTCTTGTTTTACTGATGTTGGTATTAAGAGGAAACAACAACAACAACAACAACAAACAAGAACAACATCAGTGAAATAAAAAGAGGAACGGAAATACATACAGGAACGTCAAACGAGCGGAAGCATATTGAATTTTGACGTTATTGAGTATTTGTTAGTGTCGCATGTAAGCTTTGCTTTTATTAAAGGCTGGCGGAAACGCCTCACATTTCCCGCACTTCTGTGCAGGTTTCTGTTACCATACAGATAAAAAGAAAATCCTTGAACCGCTGGAAATGGTATGCTGCGGGCATCAATTGCCACTAATTAAAAAAAAAAAAATTAAACTATGCTAATTATTGAATCGCCGCAGAGTCGCAATAGCATGTCTGATTCGATAACAGTCTTCGATATGCAATTTGAATGGAGGGATGACATCAGAGTTTTCTCTGGTCAAGAGCAGAGAAGTGCAATGCAATAAATTTCTTTTCAAGCACTACCAGCCTTAAACTACGGGGCACCGTTAAATATATTTACAAGCATGCACAGGATCAGAAAAATACAAGAACATACGCTCACTGAAATACAATTGCCACTTCCATGTGAAATATCCTTCTTATTTGTCACTCGATGCCAAAAGAACAAGAAAGGGACAAAATAGGAAAATGAAGAAAAAATTTAAATAGAATTAAAATTAAATGCGTCAGTTTGTACTTTTGCAACAGTGTAGGTTTTCATTTGAAGAGCTCGAGCGAACGAAGCATGTACTAATGCACGCGGATTTGTCAATACGAAAGCTGTGGGATTAAGGCGAGATCCCATTGAGCAAACAGCACAACAAAAATAGAATTTAATTTCGCGTTTTCCACTTTCAATAAATTACAACATTTTTTCATTCCTTTTCTGTTTCATTTAATATGTTTTTGTTTGCTTTTCCAAGTATTTTTCCTTCTAAGAGAATGAAAATAACTTAAAGATTTACTCGAGGAAACGGAAACGGAAGCAAATGTGCAGAGTTTGACAATGTCAGCTGTGCTGCAGGGATAGAAGACAACAAGAAAGCGTACCTCATTTGCTGCCATGATTTTCAAACTGCAAGCAAATTGTAAATGATGTACAAAAATATTAAACCAAAAAGGAAACAACAACAAAAAAAAGTTGTCAAATTAGAAATAAATGCGATTCGAAAGAGTGTTTGTTGCCTCATTGTGCTCCCACTCAATTATTTTTGTATTCATCTTAACAAAATGCAACTTTCTTTGTACTAAAATTGGAATATTAAGTGGCAAATCTTGCGAAGCTTTTAGATTAAAATTGCAATCAGCAAAACAAAAAGAAAATGAAAAAAAACCAAACTTGTTGATATCAGATGACTTTATGTGTCTTGTGGTGTTCATGCTAAGAAGGGTTCCGAATAAAAGGAAATAATAATGCGAAATACTTGGTTGTATTTAAGATTGAATTTTTTTTTCAGAAGACGCTTCTTTATTTGTTCTTTTCTTTTTATGAAATGTGACTGCGACAGTTGCTGGTCACTACTGTGGTAACAAAAATTTTCGCTAAAATTTTTGTCTGAAAAATATAATAAAGAAACGACTCTATTTCAGTCTTTTCAAATAATATTTAAATAGCGATTAATTCCGGGAGTAAATTTAAGTTGTACTAAAAATACCTTCATTGAACTGTCAAATAGAAAAAACAATTTTTTCCAAAATGCGGAATTTATTCAGTATTTATCTAACAATTATTCGTTTTAAGGTCTACGATTATTCGCTCCACTAAAAAGCACTTTCCAGGGAGACAAATTTCAATGGACAAATTTGTTCTCCTTGACATTATTAATCATGACTCCAGGCAGATCAAACCATTTGATGCGCTACTCGTATTGCTCACACAGTGGGACGAATGACAAAAATAATGCTTAAAGTTGGGAAAAGAGTTATAGAAGAGGAAAATCACATAATACTTTTTGCTGAGAAACTGTAATCTGCTAACTCGGCTCACCTCCACGAACCATTCCTTTTTTTTCCACACGTACCTCTTAAAAGGGAATATCTAAACTGGTCCAGACATACGAAATTTTGTTCTAACTAACTGACAATCTGTGCACCAGTTGCCAACATTTCTCCATAATCCCAATATTGTTTCTATTTACTCGTTGTAGTACTTGTAGATTGTGATCTGAGTATTAAAATCCCTGAAGAATGAATTTATTGTACTTTAAGTAAATATTGTATATTTAAGGAGGTGGAAATTAAATTGGTTTGAGAGTGTCAATATAAATTTCAAGGTATTGCTTGAGAAGAATGGTTTCAATTGTCAAATCAACGACAGGATTAGTAAAAAACGAAATGCATTGAAATGAAGACGAATATGATGGCAACGACTGCAGCAGAGGAGTCGATGACAGTCAAGATGAAGCTGACAAAGGAATTGGTATTAAATAAGAGAAGAGAGAAAAGAAAAAAAATCCGGCTTTGGAAAATGAGTTGGGTTTTTTAAAAGTGGTTTAAGTCCACAAAATGAATAAAAAATAGCTTTAAGATACCTTCTTTTTATTTATTAAAAGATTTTAAGGAAATAATTTTAATCTTTATATTTTTAATATAATTCAAATAAAATCTTAATGAGTTTATTCGTGTGTTTAAATTTTTTCATTTTAACTATTATTTTATTAGGTATAAGTCTATGTGAGGCTAAAAAAAAATTTATTTTTTAAATAATTTTGGTAATTACTATTGCGTAATAACATTTAAAAGGCGCATAGAGGAAATATTTTTAAATTGATCGCAACCCTTTAAATATTAAAATATATGAAAAAATGGACTTGTACCACTTTTAGAAAAAACCACAAAAATAAGAAATAATGTACGATTCACAGGATTATTCAGCAAACAGTCGTGGTCGTAAAATAAATGAAATATATGTGATTGACGTAAGAGCTAACGTAATTACATATATATATATATCAGTTAAATGTGTTTTGGAAAAATACTAGCAAACATATTTAATATTAAAATTTTAATTTCCACATGAAATGAAAATAATTTCTCACTGTCTAAGGATTTAAGCCCTACTTCGGAAAACAATTTTTCTTCATGTGAGGCATCTCACATGCAAATTGCAAAAAATTCAAAATTCGAGGTCAATTCGGAAATCGTTCTTAAATCCTAAATTAATTCCAGAAATCAATTTAATTTTACTAAATTTGTGAGTTTAAGCGAGTTTTAGCGAGTTTGATTTGTTGGTTGCAAAACTTATTGGACTTGAGTTAAATATGTAATTACGTAAGCGGTTACGTCAAAACACATTTAAGTCGGCATATTTATCTTCATACACTTTTGAAATTTAATATCCTTTTTTTCGTTTGTCTCTTTTTATTTGCTTTGCAGTTCTTAATGTTAGTGGAGCAGGGGAGGTAAAAAGAAAATTGCAGCAGCATCAAAGGAAAGGAATTAACCTTTGAATTGTAATTCGAGATGATGTCTTTTCGCTGATTTTATTTAATTCTATAGAAAATTACTTTTCTGTTGCCTCTCAGGATTTTCTTCGCATATTGAAAGTTGATCTCCAGAATGTATTTCAAATATAAAAGTTTAAAATTCAATTTAATAAGATTTTCTTCAAAACATATATTTTTTACATTCACCCCTCCGCGTTTTTGTGTTTAATTAGTGCATTCTTTTGTGCTGCATGCAGACTGATTGTGTTTATATATTTGTTTGTGTGCTTTTATATATTTTAAGGAATTAATGTGGTTATAAAAAATGGAAATAATTGTCTTATTATAAGTGTATGAATGGGAGAGAGAACTGCCGGAGAATAATTGTCGTTTTTAAAACCATTTAATACCCTTAAGATATGCACGCTCAGTTAAAACACTCGCGTGTGTGTTTGGGTGTGTGTTTGCGTGCGCATTTGTGTGATAAAGAGTTGCATACATTCAAAGGAGACGTGCTATAAAAAACACTATTTTGGAACATGAAAGCTTTTAAAATAATATGCCATTTTTCCCCCACTCATATGTCCTTTACGTGCGTTCCTTCTCCTTTTTGCTATCCTTTTACAATGCAGACACTTGTGATTACACTGCTTTGCTATACGAACGATGAGGTTGGAGTTAATGGCTGTAATTATGAGTTAAATCTTTATGCAAACTTTGTCTATAAATGAGATGAACTATTTTGAATAGAGAAAAAATATTCAGCTGGATTAAAAACTTTTACTGAATAACGAAAATTATAAAAAACAAAGGAAAGTTACACTTTGAATGATGGCAAGAAAACATGCAGAGTCACGTAAAATGCAGAAAACGGGCGTTTAAGAAGTAACGATTAGTAAATGTAACAGGACTCAAATGTAGTGGGAGGGATACAACACCACTCTACAGGGCTTTCTAATTAGTTACAAAAGTGCAATATGAGTGCTTAAAAATATTAAATTTCTAAAATCGAAGCCTTAGGCTTGCAAGGACACTCGTTTAGCCGAGACCTCTTAAGATTTTCAGCGTTGCAGTTCTGGCAGGAACATGTTCAGTTTTAATTGATAAAAGTGTTTCATTTAAACAAGTGCGATTGAAATAGATATATAATATTAATTTTTTTTCGGAAGAAAAGAGAAATATCAAGCATGAAGGTAATGAAATTAGTGACGGTAGGCCTTTTCAAAGGTTTCAGATATTTTTTAGTCACAAAAAGAACGGACTGAAAAACTTTTTTATACATTTCATTTCACGACTTACTCTTTCTAGCGTTTCCCCTTCGCTTTTGGGCCCCATGTTTTTTGCCAAAACTTTCCAATTTAATCGATGATTATTATTATAAGCAAATTATACGTGTGCAGAAACGTGACTGATTTATACAAAATTTTTTTAGTGTCTTGTGTTTTTCGAAACGCTTAAAGACCAATTAATCATCAAAGTTATTACTACTCAGCGCATTGCGGCAGATTGTTTAAAAATACTTTTATTTCCGTAATAAAAATCGTGTTAGGCGGCTCTCAAAAGTATTTTTATACCTCAGCACGATGCCATTTCCATTTACTAGTTTAAAAAAAAAAAAAAAATTTAAGCCCATTTGATTTAGTTGTTGGTTAATTTATTGTATTCATAAAAGCATTTGCTGAATTAAAAAATATTCTGTGACATTCCATAAATGCTGACGCTAAAAGCGTTTGCGTCCATTTAATCCGAATAGAAAATCTCATTCAATTTGAATTTAATGCTTGTGGATGGGGATGTGTTTGAACTCCAGGCCGTTTTTTTATTATTATTATTCAAATATCGTTAAGTAATTTATGAGTGTTTAGGAAAGCATTTCGTAAATGGTCGTCTTCACAAAAGTCCAGTCGAATTCATACTTTCCTTTAGTAAATTCGTAAATTTTCATTTGAAATAAAATGTTGTTTAAGTGCCGGAAAATGTTATAAATCTGGGTTAGCCATTCATTCGCTCGTCCATTTAAACATTAGCCACATTGCCAAATGAAGCGGGAGGCCGAGCAGGCAGTAGAGCAGAGCAGGACAAGCCGGCATTTTGCATGCCTACAATCACAGAATCACACACACACACACATACTCAGGCAGACACACTAAATACTCACAGATAGCAACTACAAGTTGCACACTCGGCCAAACATGAATACCGTCAATGTGTATGCATTTGCGTGCGAGTGCGAGTGCGAGTGTGTTTGTGCGCATTCCATTTAGCCATCCATATTCCTGAGCTTAGGAAGGCACTTATGGCACCATTAATCAATTTACAAATCAAAATGTTTCTTTTTCGTATGCTACATTAGCATTTCGCTGCTCTAGTTGTTGTTGTACTTCTTCTTTGTTTTTCTTTTGCGTTTTTTCACGTTTGGCTTGTTGTTTCTGTAACGTAACGCAAAACACGACAAACAATAAGAAGCAGCAACCAGAGAAGAAATTAAGAAAATAAACGCGCACAAACATAAAGAAAAATGAATTGAGAAATTGAGGAGCCGCCGTAATGCCTCAACGAAAAACATACGCATTTCTTTGGAGGGGGGTTTATTTCCAAGGTCGGCCGGCTATGACAGCAATAAATAGCAAGACAGTGTCAGGAACAAGCCGCATTCGTTTTAAAGCACTTGTTTTCATTTTGTAAACCAACAACCATTTGCCAAAAATCGAAGAGAGAAATAAAATTCAACAAATAAATAATGCTGCAGATGGCCTACGAAATCGAAAAACAATCTATTTTACCAACACACACACACACACACACACACACACACACACACACACACAAACTCAGAGACACAGGATTGCTGGCAAATAAATTCATCTATAGAGAGCCACCACTCAGCCGGAGGCAACTGAAGGCAGGACAAGTTTATCTTGAAAGGAAAAGAAATGTGCAGTGAACGTTCTGCTGCTTTACAATACAAACTTCCTAATGCATTAGAAAATTTCCAATTTGGCCCAGTGATTCAATGGCAGGTTTTCCGGGCAACATATCTCAACCACCAACCAGAGATCTCCGCCAAAGTGCTCAAGAACTTTTATCCAATGTTGCGGCACAAATCGATCCAGATTCCATATTTTCATATGTGAAATCAGATTCGGACGTAGTAAAGGTTCCAACATGGTTCCAACTAAGAAAAACAAAGGAAAAGTCGAAGGCGACATTTATATCTGGGAAAATAAATTGAAATTGATTTCCATGGTATTGAAAATAAATTATAAATAAATTCATAAATTCTGTCCGGTATATTGTAGAGAAAAGAGATCAAAAAAAGAAAACCAATTTTTTTGTCTAAAAAGGGAACCGATATAAAATTCATTTCAATAGAGGAGACAATAGAGGAGATTAAATAGAGCCGATACCATTTTATAAAAGAAATCGCTTTGGAATCCTTCGAGGTTACAGCCTACAAGGTTACTCCAACAGTCAATAAAATGCTTTTTGTTTAAAAAAAATAGACTAACTGGCCATCGTCAGAAACTACTCGGGATAAGTCCTTCTTCTTCTCATTTTGTCACGCACTCACTTTACCAATAGTTCGCAGCCATCCTAGTCGATTACACCAGACGTTATCTGAACTCGTGTTTGCACTGATCTTCCCTTCCACTTCAGCTTTTGCAATTCATAAAGGTTTTTTACAACAAGCATTTAGCATCCTAATAGGATAAAGGATATTTTTTATCCCATTTTCCAATTACATTTAATTATATATTAAATTAAGTTGAACTGCTTTATTACACATCCAAACACTGATGAACATTTTTATTTTAATAGGAAAAAAGAGCACAAGAAGAGCGATTTAGCAGAGTGCCTACAGGAAAATACGTATAGTGCAGGCAATATTTCGACACCGACCATCCTGACCAGTATACTACAATGTTATTCACTCGTCTATTCAGCTTGACATTAATTAGGAATTAAAGAAAATAGAGAATGGCCGTCATAGAAGCATGATTAATCATGTCTGCGATATTTATAAAAAATAAAATACAGTAAGGAAGTCAGGCATTACAGCTGTCAGAGCCAATCAGTCGAGAGTTACTGACTGCAAAGTGAATCAATCGACTGCAAATGAGAGCAGTGATTGCGGTTCCATGTGGGACCGCCAATTATTAAAGCCAATATTTTATTGCAAATAGAGAAGAAAAGGAAGCGACACCGATAAATTTTGCTTGACCGACCTAAACTTGAGCCGAGTAGCCAAAATGTTTTTAATATCAGTTTATGATCGATCGCTTTATAATATTTTTTGTATTCTCACTATACCGCAATACACTGAGACTGCCTTCTCTCTTATTTGCACACATGTGTGCAGCCCTGGAGTATATTAACACTTCCCATTCAATTAATTTATTTTTATTGATTTATTATGTTCGTAATTTGTGCATTACCACATATATTTTGTGGTTTGGCTGAAAAATATCGAGTCCGTCCTTAATAAACTGTTTACAAACAAATACAAATGGAAAGAAAAAAAATAAACAAAGAAGAAAAACGGAAGCAGGAGAAATTATGGAAAATAGGAAAGAAAAGGAATATAATGAAGAGCGTAGGAGGAAAGTTATAACAATAATAATCTGTATACTCACCCATAAGTTTCATCACTTCTTTGTGGCTTATAAACACGTTGAGGTAACCACTGGACAATAACGGATGCCAAGCAACCATTAGGCCCCAATAGAGCAGCCAAAAGTTGGCCATTTGGTTGTAAAATAAGAAGATGTAGAGGGCGAGATAAAATTTCCACAAAATTGACAATTGCTATAGTTTTTAATTCCTATGGTTGTTGTTGCTGTTGTTGCTGTTGCTATTCTTGTGGTTGTGGATTTTGATATTTTCTACTTAATAAATATTGATGAAGTTGGACACCGTGTGTTTGAGTGTGAGTAAAATACAGTTCAATCTTCTTGAATGACTTTTTTTGACGTTTTGCCACAGATTTTGAGTAAGAAAATTTTAAAATTCATTAAATTTTATTTAAATTGACAATTTATGGTTGCTTCAATATTCTATCAACAGTCGTCAATCGGCCGGCATTCAAAGGATGGAAGAATGTAAATAAACAGCAGCAGTATCAGAGCCACAGCCAACACCAGGGCCATTCAATTTAAGCCAGTTTGTTTGCTTCTCTTGTATATAAAAGGACAAAGTTGACTTTCTAGTTGGAGTAGTTGGTTCGGTCCGTTTAGTTATTCTTTTACTACAGCCTGCTGCTCTATATGAGTGAAAATTTAAATTTGTTTTTGTGTGTTTTTGGTTTAAAGTTTTTTTGATTTAACTTTTTTTGTTTGGTCCTTTGCCACATTTAATTCAGAGCAGTCAACAATTTAGAGTGACAGCATTTGTTTTTTTCACTTCTTTCTGCCTTCACACTTCTCTTACTCTTTGCTGGCTCGTTCTAGTGAAGAGGATGTCGGGTTTTAGTGGTTGCAATCGGTTTGTGCAGGGAGTCGTATATGCTAATGGGTTGTGGTGGGTTGTTTGGTGTTCCGTTCCCTTTGGAATATTGGATTCCAATATTGTTGCTAGTGTTGCTAGTGTTGTTGTTGTTTTCCTCGTTTTGTTTGTTGTTTATCTGTCTATATGAGTTTAGGAGCAAGTGCGGGGTGTAAGCATATGTTGTCTCGCCTGTCACGTGGTTGTTGCTTTGACGATACAACTCAAACAACAAAGTAAGAGTACCAAAAATGTAATGTTGTTGCTGTTGCTGTTGCTATTGCTGCTGCTGTTGCCGTTGCTGTTGTATATTTTTGTGTTGATATTTTTTAACAGCCACAATTGTTGATGACGTTGTTGTAGCTGCAGCTAAATTTGAAGCTGCAAGTGGTTTTGATGTTGTTGATTTTCTCGCATGGAGAACATCACCATGTATGTGCCATTTTCATGTTGTTGGCATACTGCCTGACTTGACTTTAACATGTCACCATCCTTTCACTCAACTTTTCTACAAATTTCTTTATTTCTTTTTATTGGTTACAATCTGTGAATGGACGTTTGTGAGAATATTTATGGTGCGTATGTCGTGTATGTCGTGTATGTTGTGTGTGTGTAAGAGTGTGGGTATGTATGAGTATGACTCCCAGTTGTTGCTAAAGGAATAATATTATGGGTATTAAGGGTTTCGAGTTCGTTTTATACAAATTCCCTTGCTTAGACTACACAGCTTAAAGCAGCTTAATTTTTTTCGTGTTTTCAGAAACTTGACTTCGTTCTCGCCAAGTCTTTATTTCCACTGCAACTGTCAGCTGGCTGAAGCGTGTCTGAAAATAGAAAAGAATGAGAAAACGAAGTTAAATAAAAAAGTGCACCAACAAGTAGAAAAGTGAGCAAATAATTATTTAAAACTCCATCATGTGAATAAAATATAATTTTGTTAAAAAATTAAAATTGCTTTGAGGCATCTATACATTACCATTCACAATTCTCATTTAATTGCCTCTACGTACTGAAATCGATAATATTTGCAATCAATCGAAAAAAAACTTTTCATGAGCGGATGTTTTTGAGGAAGCTATAGATTGGAAACTTAAATTGAATATGTTTGGAAAAGTTTTTTCTAAGCAAGCAATTGAAGCACAGTGGACATGTTGCAAAACAACAACTGAAAACCAAATTCGATTTGCACTCATTCATTAATAATAAAAAAAACCATAAAAAGAAAATAAAAAACAATTGTGGCAAGAAACAGTAGCCCATGTCCAGCAACGCGCACACACACACACACCCACAAGAACAATGACATTAGAAAATAAAATTTGTTTAAAATTGGTTTTGAGAGGTGTTACTGGGTATCTGCAGCATGTTGCCTCTCTCACACACACACATATACACACACACTTACACACTAACACACTCACACCCATACACATGAAAATAAACCGTTGTCCCTTTGTCTGTTTGTGTTCAAACATTTATTTATTCCTGTCTGGCTCTTTTGGTATATTGTATAGATGCGATTGTGTGTGTAGGCGTTTTGTTGTCCTGGGCATGGTTTGTGTCTGGTTATTTTTTTTATTAAAATGAACTTTTTATATTCCAAAATAAAAACAGAGAGAGAGAGAGAAACTTAAACGAACTTGACTAAACAATTTATAAATGTTTTGTTTTTTTTATTTCGCTTCGCTCCGTCTCTATTTTATTTTATTTTATTTTATTTTGTTTTGTTTTATACTGGTTTTTATTTAAAGTTCTTCAAAAAGTAATTAAAAGTTCGTAAAGATTAACAGTCTCTGAACGAGCACGCAACTTTGAGCGCCAGTGGGTCACACAAGTTGTTCCTTTATTGTATTGGGTGTACAAAGCTGGAATTTCTATGGTTCCTGCCACTACTGACGCTGCTGGCAACTGGCAACTGGCAACTGTCGACTGGTTGATGTTGAAATTGTTTTAGATTTTTATTGCAACTTTTTTTAGTATGATCATTAAAAATAACTTTAAATATGAACATCGTCTACTGCCTTGGTGGTGATGATGATGATGATGATGATGACGATAATAAAAATGATGTTGATAATGTTGTTTGTGATAAAGCTGAAGTAAACCGCAACGAGAAATTTAATTGAATAAGTTGGGCATGAATGTTCGAAAATAAATGACCCTCCTGTGGTAAGCGAACGTTACCTGAAGGCCTTTATGAAATTATTTTACAATTTGTAGTAAAATGCCTCAAACACACACACACACACACTAACACATATACACAACGTTATAATATTTTCACATGAATTGATTAATGCAAATAAAAGTGAAGGGGGGAATATATATGCATATTTTTTATATTTTCTATTCATTTCCCAACATGAATGAATATTTCTTGGCACAGAGGGGGATTAAATACTAATTACATTCAACAACACATACTTAGAAAACAATTAGATTTAGTTTAGAATCATGAACATGTGAGGAATCCATTTTGTCGCAGTATTCGCCAACAGCATGGACGTTCCATTTGACTTAACAAGTCCTGTTCTATTTTTTTTTGCCATGAGAAAGTGCGGAAAATGGTTAAACAATTTTAATGAAATTTTTTTAATACAAAAAAAGTTCTTTTCAGTTTGAAAAGTTGCTTTCCCAGCCTACAGAAAATATTTTTCAATTCACAGGATTTTTTTTCATCTGGTCCTTAACAACGTGTAAGTGGAAAATTGGGAAACATATTATTTTCGGTTTACAAGAAGAAAAAGCATATGTCACATGGACTTTGAGGTGTGGTCCTGGGCATGGCACTCGCCTTATGCGGCTGACAATTCGATTGAAATCGTACTCGGTTTCTTATTTATTCTTAATAAATGACAGTCGCTCCCGAATGTCGAATATCGCTCGACGCTTCTGAAAGGCCATTTGCAAGCAACAAGCAGCTCAATTAACGGGTAATTTTCTAAATGCTTAATTTTGCCATCAGGCAAGTGTTTTATAATTATTTCATTATAAAATCGCATATCCATTTACTTGCAGTCAAACGAATAAATTACATGTTTTTTCCATCCTTAAAAACGTTTCAGTCTTTCAGAAGCCTTTTAACATTTTAATACCTGACATTCACACACATTTCACAGATTAAAGTTTATGGCCAACAGAGAAGATTTTTTTTTTTTTTTTTTTTTTTTTTTGTGAAAAAAATATAAACAAAATATTAGAAAAAAAAACACACTCATGCTTGCAAATAACCAAATTTTCTAGACCAATAAACATGTGAATTTATTTATGAATCTTAAGAGGAAAAAAGTAATAAAAATAATAAAAATAATAGAGAATAAATTGGGAAAGGAAATTCAAAACTTTTAATATTTTTTATTATTAACAAATAAAAATGAAAGAAACTAACAAGTACGAGCACGCCACACAGATGCACAAAAATAATATAAAAAAGTTTTGGAAGTCGCATGTACGGCTGCTTGTACGTGTGGCAGCTTCAAGTGCGAACGTGTGAGTAAATATTTATATGCTATTGTGTTTGTAAATTTGTGCTCGATTGTGAGTGTGTGTTTGGGAGAGGAAAAATTACAGTGCGGCTTTATTTTTGAACGAACATTATTCAAAAGCTTGAGGAGGGCCTGCAACCAGGAAGCCGCACCGAACAGAAAGGAAAAGTTTAAAATCAAATATTTTACAACACTGGGTATGAATTTCACACAAATGGAAATGTATGGGTGTGTGTGTAAGGACATACACAGATAGAAATAATAGAATTAATATACAAAATTATTTCAGTTTATTATTTTCTTGTTACATTTCCAAAATTTTGAAAGTTCATTTGCAAAAGGGAATGAATTTAAAGTGTGTGTGTGTGTGTGCGTATGTGTGCCTTTAAATACATTTATTTTAAGGAAAACAGTATTGCCAGATTACGAATTTGTAATAGGTTTGGCAATTACATTTGGGGATGCAGAAATTTGTCGGTGATGAAATATTTTTTCAATTTAATTCTTTTTTAGTTTCCTTGTCGTGTGCAATTAAAATTGTATCTGAAATTACATAAGCTAAATTGCTAAAATGAAGTAAATACGTAAAATCGTTGATATGCACACCACTGCTTATTTATTCTCCATCAAAAGCACCGATATATTTTTCAAGATTGTAAATTTTGTTATATTTTCATGTAATCAATGTTTTATAGAGCAGCAAAAACAGTTTGTTTTCTGTAAAACTCCCTGTGCTCTATCGTACTTTTTTGGGCATTTTGGGCACAAATAAAAATATCAGCAGTTAACAAGTGAAGGAATAAAGAAAATGAGGTTTTTTGCTTATGTTTTTTGTGGCCATTGAACGGAAAAGGAAAACTCATGATGATTGCGAATTCTGACGATGCTGCTAAGGTTAAAGTTAGGCAATTCTTTTTTCCCAGCACTTTCTTTAAAGTTCAACTTTTTCGTTAGAAAAATAGAAGAGATGAAAGCATTTTCCACTTTTTGAATTTTGATTGTAAGTAAATGTTGCCAAGAAACTCTCATTTAACATACTTGTGCAGTGCTAGAAGTTTCTAATGCAATAAATTCATGTTCGCAGAAGAAAAATTCTTGGTTACCAAAAACTTTTATTTTTCTGTATGGATGTGCGTCTTACTTGCTGGGAAATGGAAAATGAAATGTGAAAGGTTATGAAAAGTGAGTGAAGTTTGCCACTACCCTACAGCAGGCAACCGTGTTGCTTTCGGTTGATTTGGTAGATGGTCTGGTGATAGGACGGTGGTCAGAATGCACGACCATGACTCGAGAGAAGCGGTGCTCTTTAATCGGATCGGAGATCAATGTAGCATTGAAAGTATAATTCTTTTAATATGAATGCCAGCAGCTTTTGCATGAACTAGCCAAACAGCCACACTTCCACACCGCCAAACCGCCAAGCCGCCAAACAGCGTTTGTGTAAAGTAGGGTGCTGATAAGTGTAGTCGTAATAAAGAAATTCTCTAGAGAACATTTGCTGGGCTGATTTGTTTATAAAAGGTTTTTCCTTATGGACAAACTCATTTATTTCTCTTCACACAGACACACAACACCACCACCACCTTTTGAATAAAAGAATGTGGTGATGCTCTGGGGGAAGAAGTTTCTTGAGCATTATTACCGAAAATAATTCTTTGCGAGAATTTAAAATTGTTTTTTAAATACATAATGACAAGTTCTGTTTAATATTCAGTGTATCCATATTTTAGACATTTTTCAGATTTATAAAGGCCCTAAATACAGTGAGAGAGGGGGAAAAACGGAGAGGGGAGAAGCTTTAAAACTTGGGGGAATAAAATGCAGAAGGAAGGAAGTATACAAAATCGCATTGATGATGCCAATATGAATTTGCACAAAATTGGCCAACTTATTTCTGTGAATGTTTTTCTTGTTGTTGTTGCGCTGGAAATATTGCTGTTGCTGTGTGTGGTTGAGCGTTGCTCTCTGTTGCCTATAGACATTTAGATTTTCCTGCTTTCGTGTGTTATAAGTAAGCAACAAACAAAATCGAAAAGAAGCCAATCATTGATCATGAGTTTTTTTCAAAACAATAAATCAAAAAAAAAAAAAACAAAAAAAAAACCATAGAAAGTTGAAAAAGTTCCTCGAAAAATAAAATACAGAAACAAAGAGTTTGCCTGAATAAAAATATAGAAACTTTTTTTTTTTGTGGGTGGCTGCTGAAATTGAATGATTTACTACAGATAGCTGGCTTCCCCCAAAAATTGTTTTTTTTTTTTGGTTTTTGTTTTTTATTAAAACAACTTTTATTAATAATTCAAAAGACAAATTTCTCCACCAACCAATCTAAACGTATTTACATTTGTATAAATACTCAGCTTAAACGGCGCAGAGCCTTAAAAGGCTGTTTTTTGGAAAAAGCAAACAGCAAGCAACAAAAATAATTAATACACAAACACAACCATTTGCTGCGCACAGAAAATAGCAATTAAGACGAAATGCCCACTGTATCAGACTTTTGGATGTTGCCTCGCTTTCAAACTCACAACTTCCATTTGAAACTTCTCTTAGCAGACAACACGGTCTGTTCGGTTGCCACCAATTTGTTGGCATTGTCCTAGAACCGTTTTTAAAAATATATAGAAAAAGTGACCTTAAGAAAACAAAGAAATCATTTAATACTTATTGTCATAAAAAAAAATTGAAGAAAAAAAAAAAGAAAAAATTCGCAATTACTATATCTGGATCTCCATTGATTTTGGAATAGATTTGAAAGCCAGGGCCAAAGTATAAGAAATCATACATGCATGTTCTGGAAAAAAAGCAGAACATGGATAAAATTTAAGCAATTGGTTTTTTGGATGAGCTCCTTTTAATAGACACACACTTTACTGAACATGTGTTTGTCCTTGTGTGTGGCAGTGTTTACACACGTCGTCATATGAGCAAAACGAAAAAAAAATGGAAGAAGAAAAGTAATTTATAAATATGGATAAGTATGATAACCAACCCTCAATCATACTCAACTTGTTTTTGGGGGAGCTGACACACACACAGATGCACAAAGGCCCACATACGAACACACATGGATTCGCAAGGAAGCGAGTTAAACAATCCGTATGTTTTTTGTCAATGTTTTTGTTTTTTTTTGTTTTTGTTGTTCTCCTTTAATTTTGTTTTTTTTTTCCTTTGCAAAGTTATTCAACATCGTATTAGCAACGTCATCATAATCATTACTGAAATGATGAAGCGTCTGGCATTTCATTTTGATTTTCAGCCAGTGACAAATTTATTGCCAAATCGCGGCAAAGAAATGAAACTTTTCAATTACTTTAATGGCATGAGAAGCAAGATAAATTCGACGCGGGGCGAGAAACCAAACCGAAAACGAAAAAAGTTTGAAAAAATGAAAACTGAGGCGAAAAATTTGCTGCAGATAAAAGCAAAGAAGCTTAATCATAAAATATGGTGGAGTGGAGTGGTGGTGTGGAAGATGAGCTTTACCAACAGGACACTAATGAATATAAATTGAGCTAATTTTTCGTTACTCAGTTGCCTTTACATATTCAAATTAAGGTGTAAAATATTTAATGCTTAAATCCTTGAAAGTTGGCTTTTTGCGTTGGTTGTCGCTTAAAAAATAGCACCAGATTGAACGAGAAGTGGAACCAGAGCAAAGGGAGGGCTATGATACGAGTATGCACAGCACAGTGAAATCGAGGAAATAATTAGAGAACTGATGATAATTAGAGAGAACTGATGCCTAAACACATCAGCTATTAAGTTAAATGACAAGATTTCTCCAAAGTATTTTGCTGAATGGTCACTTCTGCTGTTGCTGGATAATCATACGAGTATCAGTGTAAATACAATTTTTCATCTCTCCCTTCCCTTCTGCGGCTTTTATTTTTTTTTTGTTTTGGTGTATAAGAAAACACCTTCATTGCAGCTCCAACTCGCAGTTACTGAACCAGTTATCTTCAGTTGAATATACCAGCACACAAGAAACATGTTCATGGGGATGCTCCGGTCGGCCGGTCGCCTCACGCTTACGCGTTCATCCTTCATAATATCAAATTAAACAGTATAAATAGTTTTCAAAGCAAATATTAACTTTCTCTACGCCAATAAACTCTTCGAAAATAAAGACGCATGGCATATTCATGTACGCATACAATCGCTGCTAAGCTTCCATTAAGCTAAGAATTCTGTTCATTTGCCTTTCATTTCTTAAATTATTCTGTATGCCGTATTTTTCTTTTTTTTATTTCTTCTAAAATAAACAGAAATAAATTCGGGGGTATTTGAATTAAATACAAAGAAAATAACGTACGAGTATATTTGGCTGAAGAGCCTGCTGGCAGAAGAGCTTCAATTATAAAATGGCTTTTAAATCAAATCGGAAGTTTGTTCTAACTTGCAGCAACACGCACACCAACACAAACTTTGCAAAATAAACAAACGCACACAATCATTTGCTGCGCGCTGAAAGTAGAAATTAAGACAAAAAAAGGAAGCGGATGTTGCGCCGCTTTCTAATTCACAACTTTCATTTGGAAACGGCTGCAGTGTGACCATTGTCAATTCCAATTGGGCTCTTGGAAGACAAAAGGGTTTGTTCGCATATGAATAAGTTGTTTAAATTCGAAAAGGAAAGTTTAAAAAGAGTTCTGGGGAAAATGTGGTGCGTTTGATTGGCACAGGAATCTGAATTATTTCTTGTTTTTGCTAAAAACAAGTTTACTGAATACTCCACTGACATTCAGCCACTGAATTAAGTTGCATGTTCAATATACTTTTTAAGCTTAAGATAATTTTTCTTATACAAATTTTGATATATGTTCGGATGATCGGTTGTCCAAAAGGTATGCAGATGATAAAAAAAATATGTTCCATTAGGACACATTAAATGCAAAAGCTTGAGGTGTTTGGTAAGGCCAAAACCCATTCAAACATCCCAGAGTAACATAAGCTCTGAGTAACTAAATTATAGAATGCCTATTTCGATTATATCTGGCAAAATCAATTTATCGCAAAAAAAAAACAAGAAAAAGTTGCAAGTAAGAAGATGGCAACCCTGATTACGTGCAGCTGGCAGAGGAGTAGAAGTATAAGTGCATTTTAGACAAGCACTTACAAGTATAAACATTAAAGATGTAAACAAAGTGGCCAACTCTTGAGTAGCGTTCAACAAAAATTGTAAGTATTCCATTTCACTTTTAACAGTCATAGACATTCAATAGATACGAAAAATGGAAACAAAATTAAAATGCTTTAAAAGCAATTTAACATTCTGAAGAAGAACTGTGTTGTTTTTCTACCTTTGCAAGCCAAGGATCTAAAGAACTCGAAAGGGGGGAAAGCAAGTAAACAGAAGCAGCCTGATGTTGAAAACATACTTTGAATATTTATTTTACTACGTAAATTTCTTATTTAACTAATAGAGTTGTTGCTTTTACAAGTTCTCGCTGCTTTGCATTTGATTATAATACATTCATCGTTGGTTGGGAAAGCAATATTAATGAATGGAAGTTAGCCAGGCAGTCAGACACCCGTTCAGCAAGCAGCCAGTGAGCCATTGAGCCAGCCATACAACAAGCAAGCCCTGAATAAAAGGTTGTAGTCGCTCACTGGCCTTTAATCTAGTTATGCCACAGTACAATTGTCGCATTCAAGCATATCCGTTTCCGGTAATTTTTGCAATTTTGTCGTACTTTTTATTTCAGTTCTTGCACTCACTCATTTATTTATTCTTTATACTCCGTTCTGTTGCATTTATTTCTATGCCACAATGTCTTGTGGGTGTATAGCATCGGACGTTTAACGGTTAGAAGCCGCCAGATTTGAACGGGCCAAGTATTTGAGGTGGTGCACAAGCAAAAAGAAAAATTAAACAAAAATGACAGGAAGCATAGTGTAGTTGTGCCAAAGATTAATTTGAATTTCTTCTTTAAAATGAAAACAAGGAGAAAAGAAAATTACAAAACTTTCATATACAAAAACAGTTTTGTAGCAACTTGCTGATCAAAGAATGAATTCTACTTAAATAATAAAAAGCTTTTACTGAAATTTACTCTTTTGACATGAACTGTCAATATTGGATTAAGTCGCTATGCTGCATCATGCTGTAAGTTACGCTAATGGCTGCAATACAAAATGAATCCAACAAGATTGTGTCAAGGCGTTATGAAAAATTCGATAAGAAATTAATTTATTCTAAAAAAAATTAGTTTGCGCTATTTGCCCTCTGCTTTCAGTTGAGCTTTAATCAAAATTTATGTATAAAAAATGCGCCCATTTGTTGTGCCAGCAGTCCCCATCTTAAACTGAGATAATTGCAATCCCAGAAATTATGTTTAAAAGGAATTGAGTTAAAATCTTGTACGGAATGGAAAGGAGTTGCCCATAAGAATGATTTTATGTCATTAGCACAGAGCCTAGCGCTTCTGCAAATACACAATGTGATAACATGGAATCTAATTTAGTGTAGCTTATTTGGATAGCAAAGTTAATATCCACGCTTTCAATGGTGACCGCAGTTAGTTGTGGTGTATTGAAGGCGGCCTAACGATTTCTGACAGGATGCACTACGTACATACATATTGGCATCAAGTCTGCAAGCCATCGATTATTGAATTTAAAGCTGTATTGAAGACGGCCTAATGACGGTGACGTACGGTCGATATTAGAATTCCAGCCGATGTGGGATCTTAAACAGATGATCTAAGAATCCGCACTGATTGAGTGGAAATGCTCTATGCTATTTAACGCAACAAAATTACAAGGAAACAAAAACGTAACAGACCTTAGAAGTGCTTCATTTGGCTTCAATGTTCATTTGTAGCTGCAAGTGCAATAATTACTAATTGACTGTTTCAATTCCAATTGCATTACATCCATGATTAGGCCCATTGACAACTCTGACTCTATTCGCACAAATGCATCGCAATAAATGTGAGTATGTGTGTGTGTGCGTGTGACCAGTAGGGCAGTACGGTGCCATGTAAGATGAATGGCAAAGAAAATTAATAAAATTCTTAATCTTCTCCAAAACCAAAATTGAATTTACATTAACAAAAACTATACAAGCCTTACCGAGCGTTTCGGTGTCTCAGGAGACGATATTGACGATATTGCTGAAGGCTCGAATGTTCGCAATTTTTTCAATTTAATTAATTGGGAAATCTGAGCGATGCAACTGGGAGCCACCCTAATGAAAGTGTGTTTGCAACATTCCTTTAGAATAAGCTCAAAGAACACAAATGGCCAGAGTGGTGTATGTTGCACTGATATGAGGCATCCATATGATTGCAATATTCAAGTACAACACATGTAACACTCGTGCGAAGGTTTCAGAGTTATAAACATGTAATGTTTGCCTCAATATTTATGCATACTCGTATAAATTGTACCAGATATGGATGAATTCTGTATGTATATGAGTATGATTTTGGCTGAGTGTATTTGAATGCATGTGAGTGCGGGTTGGCGTTGGGTGGCTTAAAAAATAAGAATATGATAGTCGCCGGATGGTGGCTGCTCTGGCGGACATTGACAATTTGTCGTTGTTATAAATGCATCCTACGTGCTGGCCATGTTACAAGATTTAAACAACCGTACGGAACGTGAGTTATGATTGCAACACCTCTAACAAATTGTTACTCTTATAAGGCCAAAAAGAAGACGGCACACTCACTCACACCAAGTCGCACACAGCTGCTAAAATAAAAACATTAAGAAGTGATGGTGTGCGAGTATAATGAAGAAGAGAAATGTGGCAGCAACTCTGGTGAAACATGACCACGTTAAAAGTGGAGTAATAAAAGTAATAATTCATATTTTGCTTCGAATTTAGCAAAGTCACAGAGAAAAATTGATGACAAATCTTCTTTAATTATAATGAATTTACACAAATGCTTCCTCCATTCCTCTCCCACACTGCTTAGCAACGATTGAAATGTGCTTCCCTTTCAAGCACTTCCCATTTAGTTCTTTTATTTGCCAGTAAATTACAAGATGACTATGAAATGCGAATGAATACATTATTTTGAATATGGAGTTGCTTGGCTGTCATTAATGCACCAGTACGATGGATGTAGGTTGTGCTCGTGGCGGGAGAAACATGAATGTCTTGAAATAAAATTGTGATGATATTTAATTTGTGAAGAGTGAATAGTGTTGAAGCATTATAAGCTGCAACAAATGAGAATCAAGAATATTTCCAAAAAAAATATATACATAATTAATATCGGTCACAATTAGGAAATATGAAATACTTATGTGAACAGCCAATATAAAAATAATATGAATAATTGATCTACTGAATGTAAAAGTTTGTTGTGCTTTTCATTATTAGCAGGAAAGCAAGAATTTCTTTAATTAATAATTTTTTTGTTACATTTCTGGATAGGAACCACATGAGGGGGCCAAAATATTGCAGAGAGCAATAAATAAAATAACAAGTTTTTCATTCAAAAATTGGTAAAAGTAAAAAAGAAAATTAATTTTTTTTTTGTTTCGAAAATACTATTTTAAATTCAAAATACGAGTCGTGTTTAACTTTCAATTTTATCAAATAAATGTTTAAATTTTTCATTTGAAGTCTTTAATATTTAGTTTTATTTGAAATGGGATTGATTTAATTATCAAATTAGTCGTCCGCACTGATTTCACTGTAACGAAACTCCACTGTAGTAAATGCAACCTAATCAGACTCATATAAAAAGTAGCAACAGCTTAAATGAAAACGACGGTGTACTGAATGCAAGTTTTAGCTTCTCCATAGTAGAGCGTTTTTACATAAAAATACCGGCCACCTGAAATAGTGGTCAAGCCATATTTCCGTTACTTTTATTTGGTTCTTTAACAGGACTTGATGAAGATTTATTTTATTTCCCATTTTTGGCTGGCTCTTTTCAGCAATTTATTTTACAGCCTGCAACACTTTTGTCTCAGTTTACAAAATTCTTCGTCAATTCAATTAATTTGTTTGCCAATATTTTTCCTGCAATATAAAATAATTAAGTAGAAAAACTTTTGTAATTCACTATTCTATTTCGAGAATTTATTTTTACCAGTAAGATAAATTGGGGAATTTTTTTTGACTACTACAGTGGGCCGTCAAAAAACAATTAAAAAATTCTCTTTAATTCTTCTGAAGTTCTTTAATATCACAAGTACAAGTTACGGAGGCATGGTCACTGACCCATGAACAGTTTAACTCTTCGTCTCTTCGTCAAATGAAGTTCGTCTTGATGCGTACTGCTAAGAATTTTTGGCGAGAAGTTCTTTTCAAACTTCTCGTACTAATGCCATTCGATTGACAATATTTCAAAAGGGGGAGATTGCTTTCCCTGCGTAGGAGAGGCTTTTCAAGAATTTTCGAGTTCAAGCATTAACATTCCGCCCTGGCTATCATTTTGCCATTTGCTTTAAATAGTGACAGCTGGGCAGTGCCAAAATGCTCTGCACTCAAAATTGCGCTGAGGCCTTACGGCGGACATCCAGGTTAATGTTAGAATTACTGGCATCAGGGAAAGCGAAGAATACAAAATATTCTTCACTTGATTTTAAAAAAAGATTATTCTATGCTTGTTCTTATCATAATTTGGTTAAACAGCCACGAATTGTCAGTTAAGTTGGTGGCGACCGCATAAAACTTGACAAAAGTCGTAAAAAGTGGAAACAGAAGCAACTCTTGGCAAGCAGTTAAAAACTTGTTGACCCAGCAAATGAGACCAACGCCACAAACGAGTTGCTTTCTTGGAAAAGTTTTGAACAGGGCTGTTGCACACGTATCGTCAAACCTTTTTAATCGATTATTGTTGTAAAAGTTTGAAATGTGCTCGAAACATTAACAAAGAATGTAAGTGCGCCTCATACGGAGGGAATGAAAAGGTGAGAGACGTAAAACTTTTGCAACTGTAATTATAGTATAATTTGACTTCCTTTTGCTGCTTCCAAAGATTACGGTTGTGGCCGTCAGCCTTTTAAAAATAATTGTCCATATTAATAATCGCACACACACACACACAAACACAAACACACACACCCACACACACACATGCACACAAAGAAAAGGAAAAGAAAAATAACAAAACAGTAATTTGGGCACAATTACAAAAATGAATTTTTCTTTTAAATTAATTGCGGTGAATGCGAAAGCATTCGTATGCATGCAGAATGATAGGGGAAGAGATAGCGGGGGAGAGGAAATGCTAATGCTTTTACAGATTTTCAATTATATTGCTTTGTCCCTGAAATTCCCCGCACTCTTATGTATGTATATTCGAGTGTGTGTGCGTGGGTGTCTTTGCGAGCAGCTGTATCGTTAGCAATCGCAGTCAGTATCATCGAGTAGCATATTCCATGTATGGCCTTTCAACCACAAATTCCTGTGTTGCGGTTAAAAGGTTCCCTACTTTGGCAAATTGAAATATACGAGCATTAACACTGTAACAATAACACGAGTACAGCACAACGAGCCCAATCAGCCAGCCAGCCAGCCAGCCAGCCAACCAAAGCAATGAATTTTCCATACGATGACAGCAGCGTATGGAAATGCCACAACAGCCACGACACACGACATACGACGGCCAAGAAGATACACTGAATGTAGATGTACACTTTTTTGCATAGCGAAAAGGGCAGAGAAAGAGGTTTGCTTCGCCATCGCCTGTCCATAAATATATTTATATATGTATTTTTATATGGAAAAGTATGTGTAAAAATAATAAAGATCGTAACGATGACATGTCTGGCTTTGCGGCGTTTAGTGCCTGCACTGAAATTGAATGGTGGACTGGAGTGGGAGAGCGTGGAAATAGGAGCGGTGGCTGTTAGTAGTCCACTGTTATTGCCAATTGTTAACAGCAAGAAGAAGGAGAAAAAAGCAAGAATAAAGGCAATAAACGAGATGTGAGTATGTGTGACACAATGGGCCATAAAATTTGATTTACGTTTCGGTATATTAAAACCGTTCTCAGTTGCTGTACTATTTTCGAATTTTCCTCTTTTTATCTACTTTGCTTGCTGGTTTCGTATTATAAATTGTGATTTAGTTTTCCAAAACCACCTTTTTTGAATTCATTGGAAATTTTTTGGCTTTTTTTTTTTTTGGTTGGATTTTATATTTAAATAAAATAATAGAATGAAAATGTAAACCGAAATGGAAGCGGATAACACAGGGACCAGCCCCTGTCAGCAGTAAATACAAAATTTTAAGCACATTTATTCAAATAGCATATATCCGTATATGCAAGAGGGGACAGGGGAAGAATGTTCAATATCAGCAACATATTATTTATCATATCGTATGCATCTGAATACAAAAAAAAAATGATAGAATTGAAAGAAATACAAAGTTAAACTTTGCGACATTTATGACTCATGCTCGTAAAAGGGGCCAAGTGTTCAATTTATAATGGAAGCATGTGCATGAATAGTTAATGTTGTTTGGGCTCTTCGTTAATTTGCCCAATAAAAAGCAAATTTAATTTATTTCTTTTAGACAACATTGTAATTTATTTATTGTTATTGTGCTTGTTCCATTCAAGTTACTATAAGACACGTTAATACTGCGTTTAGTTACTTTCTAATGACAACAAACTTACGTTTGTAGCAGACAACTGCAACAACAGCAAACACCAAAAGCATGTTAGCCGTGGCAAAAACAAAAACAAAAACAAATACAAAAACAAAAAATAAAAGGCCAAAGAAAATATTTTTTAAATTGAAAATTTTTAAGTAGAAAACAAAAAGAAAAGCTCGTGGACTGTGTGTGAGTCTTGTTTATTGGACTCGTATGTTTTCTTGTAACTTTGCTTAGGCGAGGGAGTTTCTACACTCTATTTCCTTTATGCTGATAACTTTTCATTTATTCACAATTCCAAGCCAAAAGAAAAAAAACAACAACAAGAAAAACAACATTAAAATAAAAAAAGAACCACAACGTTTCTTAGCGAATGGATGGTGTAGTATTAGCGCCAGTAGTGGTGGTGGGGTGACTGGCTTGGTTTTTATAGCAGCGTTACAAACATAGAAATTCTCCATGCATAAAATGTTGGTAAGTGCTTTTATCCAAATTAATAGAGACTTCAAAAAATAAAAAAACAATCACACACACACACACCCTCATACATCCAGATAAAAAAAAATTAAAAATGTGGTGCCTCATAATGAAAAGGAAGTCGTTTTAAATGTTGCCCCTCAACCAGATAAGAGAGTGTAGCAAAAGGCATGTCTAATGCGACTGAAAGTCTACTCTACTTCAATTAAATCTTTAGAACACTACAAGCAGCCGTTTATGGTTCGGGCAATAGTTTTGTCCGGACAACTTTCAGCTTGAATTCTGTAAAATTCAATTCTGAATGTTATTGGTTATTTTCCTTCTGCTTTCATTGGTGGCACATAATATCTGTACGCTGTAGAAGATCATTAGAAAAAAATTTGGTACAAACAAAATTTTTATTTGGAACTCATTACACACCGACTGATTTTACAGCAGTGTATGGCTACAATCACCCGATATTACCACAAAAATGAGTTCTTAAGTTGTCATTTCGGTTACTTCGACGGCTGTCACAGCTGTGCACAAGACTATGAATATTTTTTACGTGTAGCGTCACAGAAAATGCACTCCAGTTTGCCTTTCGTTGTCTGCTTTCATTAATTTTTTATGTCAAACCAAGACAATTCGTACCTTTTCCAATACCGTTAACGGTACTTTCTTAAAAAAAAAAAATAAAAACACCGACAGGAGGCAAATTTTGTTTGTTGTTGCTGTAAACTGCCTGACAAACTCTAAACTGCCAGTTGGCATGTGATAAGCAAATCTGTACAAGTTGTACTCCGCGACATCTCAAAGGAAAGTAGCCGTTTGTATTGATTTCGCCTCCCCTTCATTTTTTAATTCGTTCTAGCATATCAGCTGTTTATTATTTTATTCGAGTTATTGTTTTGACTATAAAAAACTCGTAAAAACCAACTGAACAACAACAAATAAAAAAAATAAACATACAAAAGATTTAATCGATTGCCAGCGAACGACCATGTGAATGGACTTGTGAATGGAAAAATAAGGGAATGTGTGCAAATCATTGATGGCGATAATGTCACTGTTTGACCATCAAGTGGTGCGCTCCAAAAGCAGGAATTGTATTTTTCCTTACGAATGCGAATACACGACAAGCGAGTACAAACGAATGCTTTACAAGACAATAAAAAACAATGTCAATGAAAATAGCGAATTAGAAAATTTAAAAAGTTGAGAAGACAACATTGTCTCGTTTGCTTTCCTTCAATTGAAAACAAAAAAAGGTGAGTCCAACTCATACTCGTGTACCAAATAGTACGTAGATTCTAGGGGCCCTACATGTCGACAACTTTACACTTAAGAAAACCGTGTAAGAGTTAAGTAAAATAATTTGCAAATAGTTTTCATTATTAATGGAGAATAAATAAACAGTAGTGTGAACATTTATCACATGCATTCATTATTAAGTAAAATTCTAAAGGGTCGTTAAAAAATATTTGACTCAGAAATATTTCGTCCTTGTGGCTTTTAAGGAAGTGAAAAAAAAATTGCAATCAGCGATGGCTGATCACACTCAGTCTATACACTTGTAGTTGTAAGTAAAAAATATGCCTTCCTTAAGGCTTTAAATTATTATTATTTTTCAACTTCGTGTACCTTTCCTGTGTGCATACAAATTCTTCCTACCGCCCCACCCCCACTGATTACACACACACACGCAGATGATGGTATATTGTTGATGACTAAATTTCTTTGAAATAATTTTAACGATTCTTTGAAGTTAAATTGCAACCACTACGAATTATAGCGACCAGGGACCATTAAAATTCATTGGAAATGACCTTAAAGCATGGAGAGCCAATGTGTGTACTGTTTCTAATGATTTCCTTTAATTTAAGGACTTTCTAAATGAAAGTAGTAAAAGCACAAATTTTTATTGTTGACATTTTTTAAAAACGTTATTAAGAAACCGTATTGATTACAATTTTTGTTCCTTCTTTACTTTTCTTGATAAATTACACTTTAATTGAGTTCTTTTACTTCTTGGCATTTTACATTAAAGGACTGGAATCTATTTTGTTTGTCATTACAATCTATAGACATGTGCGGCCACTTAATTAGTCAGCCTTTAGATAATAGACAAGAAAATAAAAATCAAATGAAAAATGGGCCATTTAGTAGCAACTGGTAGCAATCAAGCAGATAATTATTGTTAAGAAGTAACAAATGAGGCCAGCAATCCTAGACGTGCACACACAGATGAAATCTGCATCTCTAAGATTCAAAAAAGTTACAACAGTGGTTGAACTGTTGTTGTTCCCTTTCCCTATTGGAAAACATTGTGCTAATTTGAAGCGAAAAGGTTTCGTTAAAGTTTTCATTGAAGCCTTCAATTAAAATTTAAAAAATGTATAATTTTCTTTTAAATGATGTCCTTTAAAGTTTAAATTAATTATTACTTTCTTTACCATTTACACTTTGCGGCATTTTAAAAATGCATTATACATTTTTTCAATACTCAATAAATTTTAAATTTTCTAAGAAGAGAGCACAATTTAATTTAAGGATAATTAAATTTGCACTGAAGGTCCTCCTTTACCAGCAAAGTTGGATAAAAAGCTGAAGGCCAACTGATAAATGAAGCAAAATCAGATAAAACATGTGAAAAAAGCTTCGTGTATACATAAGAAATAAATTAGCATTTTAATAAAATTTAATTAAAGCATTTTAAAATGTCCTTTTTGCTGCATAAACTTCCAGTACATACACATGCACACACATGCCCACACATACACGTCACACATTTACGTATCTACATGAACGTTTAACTGCATTATATGAACACACATATTTCTTCGGATAATCTGATGAGGACATGGATGAGAAACGAAAATGAACACAGGACAAAGCCACAAGTAAATGTAGGATTTGCTTTTACACACCGGTCCGAGAACACACACCAGCTCTTTATAAAGGAAAATCACATCCTAAGAATAGAATCAAATTATTTGGCGTTGGCTTTTACGTTGGAAAGCATAAGCAGTCATATTTGACGTAATAAAAGCACGTTGCAGCCAGTTGGTTGTAAAAATTAACGCGGTCCGAAATATCACAATGTGCTGCTTGGCATGAGCATCGCCCTAGTGGGGATCACCATTATCCATAACAATAGATGTTTCTTGAAAGCAATCAAGTTGGATGGAGGAGCATATTTCACAGTATTCCAGGCAGGGAGAAATACTGTGATACCATCTTCAATTTATGATATGTAATTAAATCGAAATTCTTCGTCGTCGAAAATATTCCTTCTTTTGAAGAAGGAATATTTTCCGAGAGCATGCATTTTTCCCAACATTGCACGTCGATATTTTCATTGGAAAAGAATATTTCTTTTTTTATATAAATAATTCGAATACCCGTCATGAGCTGAGTTGACAAAAATGTTGCATTTGTTCCTACTCTAGTTTCACACGGGCAGTCCTTAACAAGCTAAAGGAAGAAAAAATTATTGAAAAAAGCAAGTAAAAGAAATATCGAACAAACGGGAAAGGATGTTAAGAAGGACTTTCAACAATTTGCATACATTTTACTGGTCTGATATGGAGGCAGCACAGAAAAATGCGATCAACTTCGAAGACTAGAAGAGGAGGGGAGAGTATTAAAGCAAGGCAACCAAAAAGTGCCAGACCAAAACGGATGAAAAAATTAACAAATGAAAAAACTTAGTCATATGAAGCAAATAAAAACATCTACGTATGCAGGCTTATACGCTCACTAGGTTTTTGGAGAGATGCTTCTAATGCGGATGTCGCTCAAACGTGACCTTAATATGACTGAATAATTGAATGATGATATTTTTGTTTCATGCCAAAAGAAAGATATTATTGGAAATATCTGTTTTGCGAAATGGTTACGCATGAAGAACTCGTGGAAACAGCTGTTAAAAAGAATATCGTGTTGAGGGGTAACTACTCTGTTCTGATCCTTAAATTTAAATCAATGAACTTTCAATACTTCTTCCTTTTAAAAACCAAATGTAGTCAATTAAAATGAGAGGAACTCGAGGAAATTGAGGGAGAAACTTCATTAATTAGACTTGTAGCTGGCGCTCCATCCAGTGAGCTACTGGCACAAAATCCTAAAAGCCTAACAATTTATTAATTCCGATTTTTATTGTAAATCATTATTGTAAATGATCAAAGTGAATGCTACAGAAGCATTTAATGCATCTGGCAGCACCAATTCTGGCCATTTTCCACTAACTCATATTTTCAAGGCCTTCTAAGAAAATTTACCAGCACAATCTAGGAAACCCATTAATGCTGTCCGACAGCCTAATGTGTTGTCTTCATGGGCTTTTAAACCTTTTCGGCTGAGGAAGAATAGTTTAAATGCAGGAAGACGATTTCTAGAAAAAGTTACAAATTCTATACCAAATTCTTGCAATACACACAGAGAAAATAAAATATCGCATGCAATATTTTTTAAAAACGTATTCGACTGGTCGAAACATGAAAAAATATTTGCGTTTCATTGGCGGATCAGTGTGTTTCATGGAAATCGGTTGAATGCTTAAGAAGTGGCTGTTAGACGATTGCCTATGCCAAACGAATACTTCACGAATATCGCTTTACGGGATCACAAAAAGTTTGTATAGAGTGGTCTGGACAGTATCAACATAAATCAATCTTTTCTTTAAAATTAAAATTTTTCTCTTTTAAATACCATCTCAATTTACATCACCACGCGACGGAAGTCACCCGCGCACATAATTGGAGAGATCTCGACGTGTAGTTTTTGAAAATATATAAATTCTTTATTTTCTATAGTATGAGAATCGTGTAGAAGGAAGTTTTGCGTGGATAAAATTGCTAGTGTTATAAAAATGGTGTAAAAGTCCAACAAAGTACGATGTATTATATATCATTGGATAGATCTCGAAGTTTAATAGTCAAAAATATATGAATTTGTTTAATTTCTTTGAATTCAAATAAAAATATTTTTAAAATGAGAAGAAATTTTTCAAAAAAATTTTTTTTATTTTATCTAATTAATTTGGTTTACGTTACCAGCGGATTAATGACTAAACATTGACTTAGAAAACGTAAAGAATTGTCCTTGGAACACAAGTTTTTCCTTTAAATTTGTTGAATTTGAAATAATAATATCGAAGCACTCCAAATTTATAGAAATTTAAATGATATTTTTTAAAAACGTATTTAACTCAACGTATTTGTCATTGCACACATCCTTTCGAAATATAATGCGTGTTAATCCTTTTTAAAAACTCTGTAATTTATTTGAATGTGTTGAGAAAAATCTCCTCCAGTTATTATTTGGGAGAAACTAATTTCAAATAACTAGTGGGGCTTTGCAAATGTGGGCCTTGGCTTTTGTTGAAAGAATGTTTGCATGTGTGTGAAAAGCACAAAAGCATTACAACAATAAAGTGATTAAAGGAGATAAACTGAAGGATTTGTTACACTTTTTCCAAAAAAAAAAATTATTGTTCAAACGTGTTGGTAGTGGGGCGCTTTTCCTCACTTGCAATAAAAAGAAAAAGGAAAGGAAAGGAAGGGAGGAAAGAAAAAGATCTCAAATGAAAATGTATTAGAATACATTTTTCAATTAACTCGAGGAAAAGTCCTGCACATACAAAGGCAAACACGCTCTATTCATACGTTAACACGACCATAGGTTCGGCCCGATAAGTATTTCTTTAAAGGACGACTGGCTGAATGGATGACTGGTTGTCTGACTCACTGAATTTATTGTCATTTTGGCTCTTCGTGGTATTAAAAGCATCGAATTTAGCTTCCAAAGGGTTTAACAACGCAATAATATTTCCCTTCCAGTCGGCTTCTCGAAGAATGAAAGTCTTTCGTTCGTTTTTCTTCCAAGGAAAGCTTTTTTTGCAATAAAGTTTTTTGTGAAAAGCGTGTTTAGTGTGTGTATGTACGTGTTTGTATTTCAAAGTGCAAAGTGTGTAGAAAGGTGTCAAATACGGATTTCTGTAGCAGCAGGATGGGAAGAACTTTGCAATCTAATACGTTTTTTATGAGGTAAGTTTACAATGTCCTTTCACCAGGCTCGAGTTGAGATAATACGAGTATTTCTTTTAAGGCAAGTCAATTTATAGGAAACGTTTGAAAGCAAAAGGTGATGTAAACCGATGATGATGAAGAGTATGCAGCAGCAAAAGACAAGACTAATCAGCAACACTTTGAATGGACACACTGACATAAATTTAAGAGTTCGATTTAGGACCAGTGCCTGCATTAGAGCGTAACTGGTTCAACAGCGGTCTACTGATTCAATGAGCCTTGAAGGGGAAGTGTAAGAAAAAGAATGACACAAGCATACAGATACGCTTCCTTTATAATGAATCGTGAAGTCGATTCCTTGAAGGATTCTGAAAATCTCCCCACAAAGCCTTCATTACACTTGAGTATGTGTTGAGTATGTATGGTTAAGCACCTCACAAGCTGATCGAAATGAAAGCAAGATAAATACGAGATAAAGTGGCCTCGTGCCAAAAAATTATTACATAAGTTGCGTAGAAGACACCGAAATTGGGAATGCAGCTGAGAGCGAGCCTTTTTCAAGTATATGAAACTTACTTTAGATGTCCTCATGCTTCTACAGTTTGTTTATGCTGACATCGATGCGGCAATTTTAAGAAATTAAGAATGGTGCTACTCATTGCGCACCTTTTCAGTTCAAATAAAACTAATAAAAAACGGACCACTTGTGCTACTGCAGGTGGCAGTAAAAGCTCTCTGATTACCTCCGAGAATTATAAATGTCTTAATAAGAAGATTTGCGGGAAAGTCAAGTGCAATTGGAATCCACTGTATACAAAAGAACAAAACCAAATTAGCGTTGTATACAGGAGCACCAGGAGGCATAATCGACGACTGGCAGAAAATAATTCGATTTTTTTCGAAAATAATTATTTTAATTGTGGATCAAGTTGGTCGATCTGCCTGCATGCCACTTGCCGCTGAACTCATAGTAAAAAATGTCAGAGTATTTGAAAAAATTGAAATATTGAAATATTTTAATTCGATATCAAAAAAATAGAAATAAAAACTTAAACGGCGAACTTTCTGAAATACTGATTCATCTTTTGCCTGCAAACAATTCGCAAACCTATTTGCTCATACATATATTTTATTTTTGTCAAACTTAATGAGAATTTCAACTTTCGGCTTGAAGAGAATTGGTGCTGGATGAGCAAATTATGCACTGTGTGTTTGTAAGTCGGCCATTCAATTATGGGCCAGCGAAAATTGTAAAAAAAATTTCGAATATGGGGAGAAGGAAGAAAGAATTACGTGTCTCTGCATGTGGATGATGTTTTTGATTTTTAATCGGAGTAAAACATTTTCCATGAACTTTGATTTTTAATAATAAGAAAAGTTTTTTAAGCCGAATAAATAGTTGTGGGAGGCATAAAATTTTCCATTTTATGGAACCACCCTGTTTTTTCGGGTATATTGTGTGTGAGTGCGTGTGCGTATGGGTGTGTGCGTGAGGGCGTGCTAGTGAGTTAGTGAGTGTCTTTAACAGCAGCAATAACGCAACTGCCCGTTCGCATGGGCATGTGTGTGCATGCTCGTCTTTCTATTTCAGTGTATTATTTTCAATATTTAAATCCGTACTTATCACTTTTTTAAGCTGCTTAATGTGGCCACATTTGCCATTGAGGAGGCGGTTGAGTGTGTGGTTGGGTTTAGTATTTTATTTTTATGCGATTTCTTTTCTATTTTTGATTTTTCTTGGACAATTTTTAACTTTAATTTCACACTTTCAATTTTCCAAGGATATTCTTTCTTAAGCTTTGAATATGTTTTTGCTTTTCTTTTGCCAATTGATTCTGATTAGTTGAACTTTTTCATTTCACAACTTGTCTTTGGTGTTTAATATTTTTCTTCTCGTAGTCTTTTTATGGTTTGAAGCCAAACAAGAGTACCCATCTGGGCGTAATCCTTTCGAGGATATGACAGTAAGGCTCTCAAATAAAGTTTGCCGTTAAACGGTTAATCTTTTTCTTTAATTTTTTTTCTTGCTTGTGGTTTTTCGTTACAGAGATAGGACGGAAGGGCGATGCAACTGTGAAAGAGATTATCGCGAATACTTTCGAGCACAATTTCAATCACAATGACTTTTTTTTTATGACACTTTAATGAGTTCAGGATTCTTTTTGTTTTGTCGTTTCTTTCCTTTTTTATTCTTGTGTTAAAATGATTTCGTTTTGCAAAACAATAGAGAAGATTTAAATTGGCATTGTCGTTGTAAATTGTAAATTGCTGTACAGGTTCATTAATATTATTTTGCTGCTCGAGCTAGTGGAGTTGTGTGGATGTGTGTGTGTGTGTGTGTGTGCGTGTTTGAATTTTGGCTTCTTTTTGAAAGGAAAATAAGATGTGGTATAAAATGAGATTTTACACACGCACTCGAAGCCATGCAAATGGTTGGAAGACAGAAACAGGCAGGGAGTGATTGTCATGTAGGGATCAGGAGGATTTTCACACGGCTACAAGTAGCACGAACGCGCGCACACACACACACACGCATGAGTAGTACATAAAAAATGGAATGAATGTAGTATGTATTATACGATGGGTAAATAGACTTGTAACTAAAGACGAGTAGCAATTTAACGAAATGAATGTAATAATGCACGTATCTATGAGATGAAGTCAATAATATTAAATTACATGTCTGCTTGTAGATGTTGTTGCTGTTGTGTTTGTTCAGGATAATACTCGTATTACTGATGCTGACTGTTGCTTTTGTAGTTGCAATACTTTTAAGCACAATCGGTTGATGACAAAGTGAAATTTCCTATTAATCCTTAAATGAGGATACAGATGAAGGTGATGATGGTGGTGTTGTCGATGGCGATGGTGAAGCTGATAGCGATGACTGGATGGTGAAGGTGATGGTGACGATGATTATGCAGATGATGAATTTTCAATTAAGTTAAGCCTCTAATAATATCTTACAGGAATGTGTGTACGGATCAACTACCGGATTTTATTCACTTAGTTTGAATTTAACAGCAACGGTTGCAGAAGCTAGTTATCGTCAGAGCAGGAAAAGGATGCGTTGTCACGTTTATCCTTTTACCAGTGACAAAAACAAAAGTATTCTATTTAGGAACTTGTTTGTATTATAGTTGATATATTTTTATTTGTTTGTATTTTTTTTTTGTCGAATAACTAGAAGAGTTGAGTTAATATTTATTTGTTTGTGAGCCTGACAGTATGAATGAGGATGCGGCTGACTAACACAACTTTATTTTTTTTATCAAAAGATTTAAAGAATAGTACCGGAAATTAAAAATTGTTTTTAAATAAAAGTCGTTTTTGAGCAACAAAATATTTTAGTAGGAGAGTATTTCAAATTATAAAGAGAAGTAGTAGTAGTAAAGCACGTAACGCGCGCGAGAGTGAAAAATGTAACGGTTAATCCTGGTTAAGCTCTTTGCGAACAACCGTTAGCTTTAATGGTTTCAAAAAGACTGGCATAAGTATTTGCATCATACCAGGGCAACCACGACAGAATTCGACAGAAAACTGTCCTCTTGAATTCACCACCGTCAAGCGGCCAGATAAAAGTGATGACAACAGTGGCGGTATATAGAGGCTTTTAGGCATTTCAAAATATAAACAAGAGATTCGAAAGTTTCAAAAATAAAATGGCAAACCATCAGAAAGCTCGTTCGTAATATCTGAGGTTGGGGTCTACGCTTCAGAACTATTTTCTTTTGATACTTTAGACATCAATATTTTCAGGCGATTTTTGAAATTCTACAGAAACGATTTTGCAACTGTAGGAGTCGGGGGAGCCCAATTTGTGTTTGCATTTTTTTTACATAAAACATTTTAGTATGTGCACTTCTCTTGGTATTAAGTTCCCGCTCTTTTTTAATATGTTTCAAAGAGACATTGGATATTTACGGGGAAGAAGTTCTGGTTTCTGCTTCCAACGGCCAACTGCTGATCGGTATGTATGCATTTATATATTAATACGACAATGACCGGCTAAAAGAAATAAGCAAAAAACGCTAACTGGTGCACATCTCAAAGATAAAATGGTCACATGCGCAGTAGTGAAACTCAAATCCCATTCTCCTTCGTCCTTTCTTAAGCTCTTCTTCGTATAATATTGTACTGGCAAATATTCTCTGTATGAGCGCATATTATTTGAATGCCTCGGCTGCTCGTATTGCAACATCAAAATCAAAACAAAAACAAATATTTTTATAGGCCGGTAGAACGTCACAGGACTTACTTACCCTTCGTGAATACACCACACATCAAGAGTGTCCGCTGATATGTGCGTGTTAGTTTGTGTTTGTGCCCAGTTGTTTAATATTTTTTCTTCTCTTTTTTTGTAAAAGGAAAAATGCAACTGTTGCGCATTTTTTCCACTGGCTTGATAAAAACAACAGCAACATTTAGCATCTACGTGTTTTCCATACACAACAGTAATTTGCAGATAATTGTGTGTATGTGTGCGTATAAGTGTGTGTGCTCGCACATTTCTCATTATGCCAACTCGCACCTAATGAAATGCTAATCATCTCAGTTATCTCTATCGCAATAACCAGTGCGACCGAAAAAATTAGGAAAAAAGTGTGCTGCACACATACACAGACATAATCATGCAGAAGAATTTGCATGTTCCACAGGAAAGCTGAAATGGATTAGCGACAAACAATGGAAATTCTTTTAAATGGAATACACACATTCATGTACTTACTGATTTTATCGCATTTGAATCTTTCGTAAATTGTTAAAGCGTTTTTCTGCTTTATGCAACCACCCCCTCGAACACTTGCAGTACACAGCAACATGCCATTTTCACTTTACAATTCGCTATAAGTGCGTCCGTGTGACCAAAAATCAATCTAATTACACTTCATGCTGTTGCAGAGCCTATTAGGAGATCAAACACACACAAATGCACACGCACGTACATATGCACAATGAAAATGTAATTTCCGCTTTTTGAAAATGTCCGCCAATTAAAATTTTAATGAAAAAACTTTTGTTGTTGTTAGTGTTGTTGCAGGACTCGTCGACAAACGACCCTTGTCGTTGTTTATTTTGTTTATTCGTTTTGTTTTTTGCATAAAACTAAAATGTTTTTGTAAATATTCGAGTACACATTGTATATGTATTGTATATGTTTACGTAGATAGTGTGAGTGTGTGTACAGATGGGTTGGTTTGGTTGCCATGGGTGTTTCAAATTTATTTTTTATAATTTTTATTGTTAAATTTGTAAATAGATATTTTCCTTTTAATTTTCTTTTTATACAATATTCTCTTTCATTGTCTCCCAGAATGTCTGGCTATATCTACACATATATACATATATGGATATGTATAAGTGTGTGTGTGTGTGTTTAAATGATATCGATAAACTTTTAAGCATTTTTCTGGTGACAATGTTTTACACAGGCGAGAGAAAATCAAATTAAAAAAAGGTTAATTAATTTCTATTGACATGAGGTAAAGCCTTGGACATGGAAATTGATGACAGCCAACTTTCGAAGAGAATAATGACGGTGCTGAAGAAAAAGAATGATAATTATTCTTAGGAAAGGACTTGTTGTCGAAGTGAAATGTCTATAATAGTATCGACTTTGGAAGAAAATATGGAAATTTCATTAAATTAGAAAAGTTCAGTTTAATTAAATTTTCTTCAAGGGGGATTAATTTTATGTTCATACATACAGGCGTATCAGAATATTCGCAGAAGCAACTTTTTAGAAGAGAGATCCCAGGACATTAAATAATTAACAAAGTTTTAGGACTGGCACTGGCTAAGAGCAACAAGTTGTATAATAAATACAAAGCAAAGCAAAATAAAAGAACATTTTTTAATGAATCTCAGCTTGTGGGGGAAAGCATTGTGGGATCGCTTTTGCAAATGCCCGGTAGGCTTCCAATCATATTCCCCACCGTGCTCTCCCTCCAATACACCATCGAAAAGTGTAAAACAAGAAAATGGAAAATGAATAAGTTTAAAAAATTTTAAAAGTTTTTAGACAATTTAATAACTTGATTGGCGATACTCCCCCTTGAAGTTGCGCTTTCATTCAAATTAATAAAAGTCATTTTGATTGTTGTAGTGCCTAAATGTTGCAAGCTTGATTGAATTTACATAAAAAGAGATCATGAAGGACACAAGTAAAGACCATCCTTTATAAGAAAGAATGTCTTGAAACGTGACAACACAAAATATCTACTGAAAACACGCAATAAAACTGAAATAAAACGCACAAAAGCTGTAAATCGATTAGCAGGCGCCGGATTGTGGATACATTAAAGTAGAACATACAACAAACAATGAACAAGCTACAACCCTTTGCATAGTTATGAGCCATTTAGCGATTCCATCACATACTTTTATTAAATTTATGTTGCTTTTTAATATGTTTTATAAGTTATTCCGAATTGCGGCAAGTCGAAGTGGAAAATTCATTTCGAAATGATAAGAGTCCTTGACAAGCCCATGGAAAGTTTTTACCAAAAAAACTTTCATTTGAAAAGTATTTGGATGTATGTGAATGTTGCGTAATTAATACTCACAATGTACTCACGGAGTAAGAACAGGAAATGGAAAAGCCGTCAGACATTCTGCGAAAAGCATAACAAGCGGAACACAATGCTCGCACAATAAAGAAAACAATTTATTGCTTTCTGAGAGTGAAGAAACGGTGTTGTTACAGAGCCACGTTTGAAGTAGTTGAGTAAACTTTTTACTTGTTGTTGCAAGGAATCGAAATCAGCTTTTCTAGTGACCAGATTTAATTGGTGTGCTTCCTGTCTCATGACAAAACATTCCATTTAACACTCACATTCCACTCAGCACCATTATGCGATAATGGTTACAGATCTAAATGGCACTTTAACCGCAACTACTCGCAGTACCACGTCTACTAATTATAACTGACCACGCAGCAGATTCGGTTAAAAAGTCATGTTTCGCTGATGGTCATGGTACTGTGTTGGGTGGAGGAAAAGGTATATTCTCAAATAAATAATTACAGTTTCATTACCAATTTAGATGTTTCAAAATTTTATATGAACGCAAGTTTTAAGTTAAAGACACAGGCCTGCTGCTGAGCTTGGTTTCACTTCAAATGAGGCCAATACAGTGTAATGATAATCTAACTGCCGCGTTTTCCAAACATCCTTCGAAACCTATTCATAGTTGGAGACAATACCTCATTGAGCTTTACGGTATTTAAATTTATTAGCAACCACTGCTGCCAGATTGCCTTTCCATTTAATACAAAAGTATTCACTTCGAACTGAATTAGTTTGTTGCTTACTTTTTCCGTGATTGTGGTCTTGTAATTCTCAATTGATTTTTGAATTTTTCAAAGCTTTCGCTATTGATGAATATACTGAAACAAAATTTTTGTAAGAAAACCAATTTCAATGGACCTGCACATGCCTAACAGTGTTTTCAAATAGATTTTTTTTTTTTGCATACAAACGGGCTTTTTCATAACATATAATTTTGATTTGCTAAAGCTTCCATAAAGCTTTTGCTTCATGAAAAAAAAGTACACGATAGCGAAGCTGTAGTGAATATGAATCTAACACTGATCCAATATTTTTAGCATTCGAAATTGTTGTTATAAACAATGAAAGTGTTTGCGTTTATTAATCGCAATAAAAGTAAATGGAAGAGGAAGAAGCACAACAAGCTAAACAAGAAAATCGTGTAAAATCGAGAAAACATAATAGCGGAAAATACATAAATATTTAAATATTAGCATGTATATATATGCATGTGTACGTGTGTATGTGCATGACTGCGAGAGTGTGTTTGGTTCGAATTCCTTTCGTTTTATAGCGTGTTTTCCAACACTTTTGTCCATTGACCTAATGATCCATTAAGGGAACTCCATTAGCGTTAATATCTTGACTGTTACAACAACGAAAATAAAAAGTGGAATTTATACAAACGATTGATGAACGAAAAGGAGCGGAAGGGGTAGCAGCGCTTTTAAGCTTTAAGTTAAGTTTCAGGTCTCTTCCTAGACGAGCGAATTCGCGTATAAAAAAACTTTACTTTACACCAGCCTTCCCGTTGGTTGGAAACTCCATCGACATGCTCACCATTGTCCGCCTGTATTAAATGGTTTTGTTGTTGTTTTTATTTTTTCAAGGATTTCGCTGCTCTTGTTTCTTTATTTCTGTGGTCTCGTCTATTTTCAGTTACAGGATGCATGCATGACACATTTTATGCATTCCTATCAAGTCTGATGAATGTTTAAAAAAAAATACTTTTAGTTTAGATTTCTTTTTTATGTTACTGAAGAGTTTGCAGGCGAACAAAGTTTAAGCATCGAACTGAAACAAAATGTTGCTCATGAAGAGAAAAGCGCTCAAACATTAAAGAGGACTACAACTATTCCAGTAGTGATTGCGAATGATATTTCATAAATGCCTTTTGGGCACTTTTGGTTGTATGTAATTCACGTGCCTTGTACGTGATGTACTTTAATGGTATCAGAAAACTTTTAGACGACTTTTATCGATGCCTCTATATTCATACTCTTTACATGAGTAAATACAAGTACACCCGACTCTTTTTTTACAAGGCAGATATACTCCTTACAATACGTAGCATGGCAAGATCGCCATGTAAAAGGAAAAACTGTTGTGCTCCTGGCAGGATCCCTATTCAAAACGTAAATACCATTGTGTTCCTGGCAGGATCGCCATGCAAAAGGAAAATACTATCAGTTCAGTTGAAGAGCGCATCTAGGCGCTCGAGATTTATTTATTACCGCCTGAGGAAAACATGTCTGCGCAAAGGCTGGTATACTATTCCCCAATAGAAAACTGGTTTGCTTATAAACTGACTTTGAGAAGGTTGTCTTACGTCTAGATTTGAGTGACTTCCTAAAGCCGACTCAAATAACTTAAATTACACTCACTAGTCTTAACATTAGTTGAGTGTAAAATTACCATGAGACCAGGAATTCTGAAGGGTTAAGGGAATTCGTGGTTGAGTGGTAATTATTATTAAAGTAAAATTATAGGAACAATTAAATATGTTTCCAAATGATTTGTAAGTGCATTTACGAAATAAAACACACAGTTATATCTGCCATATGTGTGTGTATGCTTTGCCTTTTCAAGAGCATGCCTGACGTGTCAAGTGATCGCAATTTGTGTGAATTAAGAGAATGCATAATAATGCTGGCAATAACGTTTGTTATGTTATCCTACATTACACAAGTCATACCGACTGTATGGGTTACACTACAAGATAAATGGAAATAATTATGGTGCCAAGCGAACAGAACCACTAACGCAGTACGGGTTGTTGCAGTATACATCCTAGACTAAGCAATGAAGGAACTACGGAAGGTAGGCAGCAACATGTCTATCACCACCTAGTTTTAGGGACAACGCTATTCAATATTAATGATATCGTTTGCTGAACTGTTTCAATAATTTTGCCAAGGAAAAATGCTCATTTCAACTTACACAGCTGAAAACACATACTTTCCTTCGACGTTCTTACATATGATGTAGTATTTCATTGAATTCTCATAAACCGAAAAAAAACTGCTCTATCTTTTCTATCCTTAATCCATTTCTCATAATCCAGAAACAGAGTTCCATAGTGCTGATCTTAGAAAATAGAATATATCTGAATGCATGTAAATTTTTTTTGTTTATTAATAATGAATTTAAGTGAAGTGATGTTGGAGACACGAGAATTGAAAATGGGGGGTTAGGTGTAAAAAAAAAAATTGCCACACTTAAATTAGTGATTCCTGTAAAAGGGTGTATTTATTATTGTTGCGGATGTGGGGTACTCCAACATCGTGTAGAAAAAGAGTTGGGTGTACGTACTCGTACATGCCAATGCTACGTAGTGTGTGTTTAATAGTACTTGTTGGGAAAAAAATAACATGCAGTTGTAGTTGAATGAATGCACAGGACTCGCATGTATTCGTCTATATGTATGAACTGATTGGTATTGGATTATATCCTGTATCAAAAATGCTTGTCAGACAATTAGTGTTCGTGGCAGGCCTATATCATCATCGATACTTCTGACATTTGATGCTGATGATGACTATGATGACTTACCCCACAACAGCTGCCCCTCATTCTCATGCTTACACGTTTACACACTCACACATGCTGTTTAATGTTTTTCAAACAGCAAATATGAAATTTATGAAATTCATATTGAATACGTACTCGTATAATAAACAACAAGACCTGCCAGTACGATACCGTACCAGAATAATTGTACGAGTGTATACGTTGTTTATGAATTGTCAAAAGTGCCAGAGTGCATGTGACGTTCATAGTGACAAAGTTATGACACAAGTTATTTGAGTGCTACTAAGTAGAGTGCGCTGTTTGAAACAGCATGCTGGCAGAGTGGTAGTTACAATATGCGATGGAAGGGTCACTGATAAGCTACCAAGCAAACTCATACTTGCCTATTAAATTTAATGCTGCTGAAAGACGATCCTACCAAATCCAACTTTTTTGAATATCCCAAAGTTGTTCCATTTACTGGTTTAATACCACGTCCTTATTTAAATCTCAAGTAGGGTGGTTTACATTCAAGTAGTGCAAAATGAAGACAATAAGTGAAGAGAATACAAGGGTTGTTGCATGCTTGACAACTACAAGCTAAGGCCATACGAATACGAACAAAAAGTAGTCTTGTGGGCAGCAGTAAAAGCGAAGGGTACATCAGCAGCCGGGTTAACAAGGATTCATTTGGAATACGCTAAAAAATCGACATTAAGAAGAACTGGTTACGAATTTGACAAATTGATTTTTCATGCACTCTCTGGGGAAGTGGATGAGTGACACGAGCCAACTACAATAGAGAAATGTGGAACAGAAATTAGAAATTACGATTAATGAACTAACCAAAGAGATCAAAGCATACACACACATACATACTTTGCAATTATATAAATGACACTTCCAATGAAAAAAAGCAAATCCCAACATAAACTTAATCATCATAAAGTCGTCTTAAGAAATGAAAATAAAAACAATGTCACAACTAAATCCTTAAGGATTTCAAACAAACAGCAAAACTTTCTTGTTATTAACACGTATCGAGTACAACAAGTTAATTATTTTCCTGTTTATTTCCTTTTTTTTCATAAGACTTTCATGAAAAAAACAAAATGCTGTTGAAGATTTTTTGTTTTCTGGTTTTTTTTTCTTGCTGGAAATTTCTAAAATCATCAACAAATAAACCACACATTTTCCGACTCATTTCGTATTTTTGCAAGCCATGAAAGTACTTTGCAGATAAGCAAATGCACACTTCACTCATATCTCATCGCTAATAAAGCGTCCGCTTTATGAAACATTTGCACATGATATGAAAAAAAACGCACAAGGACAAGCAGAGTGTTGATGGAAATTTGGGTGGCATTGCGGTGGGAAGAGACACCTAGCGTAAGACAAATGAAGACAAGAAGAGTGCCACCAAGCATGTAGTGAAACGGTGCATAAACACTCATGGATTTATTAGGGGCGCTCTAAAAATAGACTCTTTAAGGGATTGGGTAGCGCAAGCAGATTTTCCCGCAAAGTTGAGCAAAGGGAATACCTTATGCCTTTTTGGAGGCCAAGTAATTTCTAGTTTTTCATTGAGAGAGCCTGGCAACTGGCATGAATAAAGTGATTATGTAATAGAGAAAGAGTGTTCTATGTCCTAGTAGTCTTCTGGGATGCCCGAATTACCATAAATGGCATTAAAATATTGGCAGATCGCTTTTATCCAGTATTTGATGGACTAGTCCAGTTTTTACAGTACTTCGCAATGTCTACTGGACTTTCATCTTTACAACTGTGGAGTTTGCAACAACTATTGGGCTTAATGAAGACTCTGTTGAGATGCTTTCTCAACTTTTAGCGGCCTTCTAGCAAGCCAAAGAGCGCACTTAAGATGTTCCTTCCTCTCAGCTTGGAACGTTCCTCCCAGTTGGCCAGCTCTCTTCTGCCTTTCTATGCTCCGCTCTCTTTGAAGATGCGACTGATCCAGCCTCACATCCACTAAGTACCCTTCTGGCCAATATGGATATCCTAGGAGGGGGCTGTTTTTAAATTAAATTAACTATTTCGTATCCACGTCATTCAAAATTTTAATATTTGCTGCTTTCCCCTATACGGATCCCTTAATGTACGTATGCACAGCACATTTCGTCGTATGTGTGTAAAAGAAGCTGTCATGTACGCTGAAATATTAAAAGTACAAAAATAAAAAGGAAACATGTAAAACAGTTTAATTTGCATTCCTTTCTAAGGATGTAAGTGACGGAAGTTGGGCCAGTTAGACGCCAGAAGATGTTGCAATTACAATAATCCATGTTGAATGGAAAAATATTGAATTAAATTGTTGACTCGTCTAGAATGTGTGGACCCTGCTGAAAGCTTCTACTAAATTTGGCTCTGGAAAACAATGCCTTAATTCAATTAGAATAAAAATTGTCACCTTTTGCTTACATCCATATTCCATCGTCAGCTTGTCAGTAAAGATAATTATATTTAAGCCGGCCTAGAACTCATTCGAGAATAAATTGAAATGTTTTCAAAAAAAAAAAACAAAAAAAAAGCTGCTTAACAATCGCATCAAGTTCAACGAAAAGGAAAAGAAGCTCAATTGGCAATGTTATTTTGGCAATATGGGCGCTGCGGGAGTGTTAAAAGAAGAGGCAATAACAGCCATGGCGGTGTGGTAAGTGCGAGTGTCTCATGAAGACTATTATGGATCGTATGCTAATAAAGTTGTCGTCTGCCGGTTGCTCTTAAGTTTGTGCATGTGGGCGTGTGCAGGAGAGGGTATGTGTGCCTTTGCCATCCTTATGGTCGTATCCCAACTACTGTTCATTTTATTTACTTTTACGACTCTGTATTTGAATTGTAATGATGACATTGATGAGGAAAATAACGCCAAAAATAGCGATATGGAGATTGTATGAATTTTGGGTGTATATTTTAGGTCTTATGATGTGTGTTGCAACATTTTTCTGTGTGAGAGTGAGTGTGGTTGTGTCTTTGGTGGTGAACAATAAAGTCTATTTGTGTAGATGGCGCCAGCTTGCATAATTCAATTACATCCGATGTAGACTCATAAAACTAAATCAAAGGAAAACAAAGCGTCACGCTTCATTTAGTTTAATACTCCCGCATTGTCTGTTGGCTAAAGAGCCGACAGCATTCTACAGGATGCCATTTGCTAACAATTACAACAACAATAGCAGTAACAGCAGCTAGAATTATAAAATAATAAAAACCTACAAGTGAAAACTACACACAACCGATAGCAGAATTGGTTTCTAGTTATTGCTTTCTTGTATTTTTCCTTTTACTTTATAGAACCACTTACCAAATTATAGTACGAGCCAGAGACCGGCCACAAGCATGAGTGTGACTCAAAGCAATACAATGTAATTCGCTGAATATTTGAAAGGAACGGCCGGTTCAGTTGCTTTTTATGTTTTCTTTCGTTCAACACAAAAAAAAAAAAATAAAATATTAAATAAAATATCTCAAATCAGAAATGTTCGATACTCGTTGCAGTTCGCGCAGAATACAAATATTAAGACTGCGATACTAATAACTAGTGTTGTCTATTCTGTATAGACAAAATATATAAACTTGCGCTGAAGAAGAAAAAAAAATCGGGAGGCGTAGAAAAACAAGTTAAAAGCATAAAAATAGTTCTAAGCTGAAAAGGAAAACGGGATAGAAAAACTCGTCATTTTACAAGCAACTTTTTCAACGGCATTAAGTTGTGGCAAACTTGTCGTCATTTGTTTGTACTTGTACTTAACAAAGCACCAAATGACAAGAACATCAACACACAACATCGCAAACAACATTGCGAACATCCAGGGAAAAAGCAACAACAGCAAAACTTTCTGGTTTAGTTTGGTTAACTTTTTAGTTTAGCTCGAAAATAACGCCATTGTCAATGCGGTTGAATCACAAAACAGAAACTCAAGAGGAAAATGCAAATGCCCACTAATCATACTAATCGCAACCAGCCGCGATTAGCAAGAGCTGCCTGATTTTATTTTCATCTGATATAAGACAAAAATGTTATATAGTGTTGTAAATCGGCAATAAAGTTTAGGATAATTGACGTCCCGAGCCTCAACATGTAAATTAGGTGAAAGGAAATTTTAAAGTTAAACACTTTTCTCTATTTACCAGCAATTTTAGTTTTAATTTATGTAAAATTTTCTTAAAACCAAATGAGAAGTTTGTCATCAACTGTTTTAATTTTCAAATAACAGATTAAAGGATTGCACATATCTGCATCTAGACATTTGCAATCTTGACAAGTGTTATTGGTTCTCCTTGTACCGTTGTTCACTGGCTTTATCATCTTTGCCAGCGATATCCTTTCCTCAGAGTGTATCCGATAATTTCATTCTGATTGTTTGTCTTACGGGTGTTATTGGTGAGGAGAAGTAATTTTAACTCCACTGATTGTTCCGCAGGTTGTCACATAATGTTGCCAGATAAACAAGAATGATATAAAATGAAACTTAAAGCAAACAGATAAGAAGAAATTACACTACAAACAAACACACACACACACACACACACACACACACACATACAGCTTTATAACATTATGCAGCTGTGTGAAGAAAATTGCAAATAAAGAGATGAGTGCACATACAGATAGTTTGTAAAATTCCAAGTTACTAGACAGTATCATTGAAGGGGAAATAGAAGGACACAGGCAGACAGACAGACAGACAGACAGACAGAGAGACGAGACAACAATTGTAAGAGTCAGAAGAAACCTTCAGACGTTCCAACCCATTTTTCAAAACAAACGAACACGACCGCTTGCCTGTTCTCTTTGATTGTCGGTCTGCCTGGCGGTCTCCATGTCTGGCTGACATTTAGCCAACACGCCAAATAACCAGCCCCATTAAGACAATTTCTTCATTGTCAGATTTGTGATGATGCCAAGAATTAAGTGTTGGCGCATTATTATCTTTAGAACTTCATAACTTTAAACTCATAAAGTTAAAGATGAGAAATGAGAGTTGGCAGCCAACATACGATGGGAATCTGTTCAATTTTCCTTTATTGCTTGTTCCCCTTCCGACAAAGTTGCTTTTAGTTTCAATAATAAGATTTTGTCAACTTCCCCCTCTAAGGCCGCTCCATCATATCAGCTCCCATTTGCAATAACTCTCACACCAGCAACAACGTTTAAAATTATAAAGTTGCCGGCTAAAGGACGGGAGGACTAGCTGAGTGTATGAGTGTATGTTTGCATGGTTGGATGCCGTTTGAAAAGCTCTTAACTTCAATTTGAATGAGTTTAAATAAAATGGATTGTAATGAAAATAAAAAATAAAATATGAACTACACACTTGTAGTCGTCGTACATTGAAATTGCGATTATATACTGCGGGGTGGGTTTGAATAAAACCGAAATGTGATGTTTCAAATTGCTTTTTATTCATTTATAAGGATCTTTATGTTTTTATGTTTCTCCTGTTTGAACTGCAATAAATATAACAGGGACGCACACAAATACACACTTGTGTGTTTTTGCATATGAAAAAGCGCAAAACCGCCACTCATATGGACAGACAGACACGAGGCAGGCAGAAGCGAAGATAAACTTGTTAAGAACATATAAACGGCACTAAGTGTTAAATGTAACATGAGACATTTCTGAAACATATCACGTTGTCTCCACCTCCGTTTTATCATTTAATTACACGCAGGATATCAAGGAATTAAATATTCAAATATTCAAATAAATAATCGTTTTATTGGCGTACCATGAGTTCACTTTTATTTTGATTAAATCTTCTCTGGGAGATTTGCTGCCAGCCTGATGCATAACCTAAGCAAGCTGAATTATTAGCATCCTCCAATAAATATTGATATTATCCAGGAGCTTTGGCAACACTAAGAGGAATTTTAATATGAATTACTATCGAGAACTTACAAATCTCGTACGAAACCAAATTCCCATCTCTAATTGGCATGGGAATGACCCAAATGGTAGACACTATGGAAAACCAGAATGGTGGGAAAAAACCGAAATGGGGGGAACTGCCTTTGTTTTGACAGCAATTGCAAGTGAATACCTAAAAATATTCGCATATTCCGTATAATTTCCCTCTGGCTCGTATTTCTTACCGAGCGACTTACTCCTCAGGACCCCCAAAAGCTTTCAAGAAGGCAACTTTTTAGTTCATAGAAGTAAACCTTATTATTGTGCCGGTTCAAATTCCACTCAAAATGACGTAAAATAACGTTTCCAATTGGGAAACATTAACCTAAGAAATGTGTGTGTGGTGTCAAAACCAGCACCCGAACTTCTCAGGTATTTCATAACTTTTTAACGTGCACGAACTTCAGCCAACTCAGCCGTAATACTTATTTTAAATATTCTAAATTAAATGCAGAAAATTTGACACGTTAAATGGCAGGAATGAAGTCTTTTAATTAACTCCATTTAAATTCCCACACTCACCGCCTTCGTTGCGGTACAAAATTTTTGGCGGTTTGTTGTCGTTTGTTATAAATATTTCAAACACACACGCAATGGAAACTCGTATACGTGTCTAAGTGTGTAGGTGTGTAAATGATGTGTGTGCATCACTCACATCTTTCTGGATAACAGAGATTTAAAATGTCGTACCAGCATAAAGTGTTGTGGCCACTTCCCTCCGCACTCTGTCAGTCACTCGCAGAAAGTAATTAACAATTTAACAAAATATTGGAACACGTCCAATATGGGTTCACACTAGTTGTGCCACACTTGTGTGCGGATGTGTGTCCGTCCACATGTGGTTTGGGTTGTACAACGAGTCAAACAATTGCTTTACACAACTAGAACTTTGGTATGAGCTGACGAAATGGCTCCTCGAAAATGCGATGTAAAGAAAAGGAAATTAAAAAAAAAGTTGTAGACGTAAAACAAGTCGTTATCACACTTTAATTTACGTTACGTGATCATATGAGCAACAAACACAATTTTAATTTTTTTTCTTTCGCTGGAAATGTAGTTTTTGTTGGCTTTTGTTTTATTATTTGGAAAAACTTGGCACTTCCTTCGTCATTTCCTGATTTAACAAAAGAGTTTATATGCATGTCTATATTCAGGTACACCCACTTGATCCGAGATGCGGAAATAAAAGATGCTACCAATTTTTAGAGCAAATAATATTTTTGGAATTAAAGAAAATTAAAGGAATTAATTAAATTAATATTTAAAAAAAATTTATAAAACAAACACTTTTTCGAGTCAAAATTTTTCAATGGGGATTGCCAAAGAATCGGCTGAGATCTTCCTGCCATCGAGTTTGGCATTGAAGATTGGAGTAATACTGCCCTGGCTTTTCCTTATATTAGAGGATGCCAGTTGCAGGAATGCCTTTAGGAATAATTACCAATTAGACCTCACACGTTTTGAGCTCGAGAAATGCTCGAGCCTTTCGACAGAAAGCAGTTACATATAAATCTCAAACCGAAATGTATGGCTCGATAACAAATGCAGAGCGAACATGACACTTCACAACCGAATAGAAAATTTTCACTTTGATAAAATTAAAAAATGCTATGAAATCCAAAATGACGGGCTGGGCTTAGTGTGCGCCCAAAAACAATACAGTAGATATTGCAAGACAGTTTGGTCAAGTGGGTAAGCCCATCAGAGCGTGTGTGCGGCTCTCGTATGAGCACCCATTTAACGAGTGTAACAGACTGGCAACACCAGTAGACATTAATAATAAACATTAAAAAAAAAAATAATAATAAAAACTGGAAACAAGTAAAAATTGCAAGAAAAAAATCGTGCTTAAATATCCACAAAATTTTGACACGAAACGTTGTTTGCAGAAGGAGGAGAAACAACTTTAGAATATTTTGGTTTTTAAAGGTTGGGCCCCAAACGTAACAGACAGGGTCGTGTTTAGGCGCACATCTGCATTTTTTTGAAACTAAAATGATTGCGAATTTAATCATCGGACTTTAATAATTATGAGTGGGCATAAAAACGTCACTCGTAAAACGTTAAAATTAAATACCGATTAAAGTTTAAAAACGTAAATAAAAAAAAAGTTCTAAAATTTCATCGAAGTTGGATGAAGCAGCAGTCGAATTCACAGTCGTTTCCCAACAGCATCCATATGTGACTCATTTAGAAAAGTCAAGTGATTACATATTGGAAAATACTTTTAAAAGAAGTATCGATATAAATCACATTTTTCCATTTGAATAACCCAGCGAACATTGCGTAATTCAATTGCAAAAATATCTGCCCTGAAATGTTTGATTTCTACAAAATTAACTAGACAGATGTTGTTGTTATAAGTTGCAGGGAAAATTTATTTACAATAAATAATAGAAAAACATTCTAAGCTTCATACTTTTAAAAAGACTAAATCTGCCAGTTTTGAAAATAACTCGAACCATTTTAAAAGAATATTCTTGTACAATAAATACTTTGCAATCGCGACAAGTAAACGCTGCAACGCGGCGCTGCTTTATTAACAAGCAAATCCCATAATTATCCTGTCACACACAGAAGATTTTTCATTACTAAGCAAAATAAGCCAGCAAGGACTGGAAAGTGTTTAAGGACAAAAGTGTTAAAAGAGTTTAAAGACAAACGTGTTGAAATTTAATTTAACTCATCAACCAATCCACACTTTAACACCCATCCAAATGAAAAACTATTCAACGCACACCCACACACCCACACACCCACACACTCCCACACAGAGTCACCTGCAGTTGCCTTCGTAAACAGAAAATGAAAAAAGAGGAGGGTGGGTTTAAGGCTTAAGTACGGTTACGGTTGCAGAGGAGGCAGAGTTTTGTTTACAACAAAAGCACGTGTTAAACACAATAAAGAGGACTAAAAGCGATTGTTTTGTAAAAATTCCTCTTATTTTTCAGCCATAACTTTTTTTCAGTAACAGTTTCTTTTTTTTCGCTTTTTGGCACAAGATGAAACACATCGATGTGGTGTCCTTGTTGTTGCTCGTAGTAGTGGCGGCTGAGAGGATGAAGTTTCCGAAAAAGATGAATTGTTGCCGTGTAAAGGATTTTCATTGGAATCAGCAGCAGCGCTTAAAGCTGCTCAAAATGCATTATGCCGTGATAACAGACCACTAATCTACCCCAAATACCTTGAAAGAACTGAGTAAACGAGATGGCACAAAAGCAAAACTGCTCAATATAAAAAAGAAAACAGGAATTAGAGCTTCAAGTACAACATATTTAAGGCTTATCAAAAAACACAAATACATATCGCTGCCGGCTGCCAGCCACATATTAAAAGTCGTGCACTTTTGTTGAATACAACTCCTGTGCCCATGAAAGATCGAAAAGATTTTTTAGGCAAACAACAAAGCCAATCATGCACCAACACTCGCAGCAGTAAATAATACAAAATGAAAATCCTGCTTCAATTCTGCTTTTTTCGTACTTTCCAAAATAAAAAGAAGTGATTTTAATCCACATCCTGCCAGCCAGCCAACAGGAGCAACCCTCTGTTGCATCATATTCACTCGATTACAACTACATAAATTCTATACATTTAAATCTGCCGTATAAATTTGTTTTGAATTTCATTCTGCCCTCCTTTTTTTTCTTTTCTTTTGTTTTGTTTTGTCTGTTACTGTTCAAATATTTAGAATTTCATCGTACGTTTACGATATTCGTTTTTGTATTTCAGCACTTCATGTTTGTATAAAAAATTTTTTCTTTCGTTTCATTTGTTCGCGCTTTTGTGATGGCGATCTCAAGCAGAAGACAAATTTCACACCAATCCTCTCTACCCCTGCAGGACTACTTTTAAGCCACTTATAAAAACTCAACTCATATCAGTTTTCTACAATAGCACACTTTAATATCCTGATTCAGTTTCTGATTCCCAATTCGTGTTGTGTTTATTTATTTTCTTTCTATGGCCTTCAATTGTTTTTTCCATTAATGCCAACAGACTGGACTTCATGTTAGTCATTAACATCCTGTGTCGAAGCAGGCGCATCAGTTGCAAAACAACAACAAAAGAAAAGCATTAAGAAACACCAGAATAGAATGATAAAAACATTTAGTATCGCTTGTGCAACTAGTATGAGCAGCAAATATCGTTTCATAAGCACCGCCCTCTTGCCACTGACGCCATCCTTAACTGCTACTCTTCCGAGTATTGGAATTATATCAAGATCATTGCACAAACGGAAGAAGAGAAAAGTCCAGGAATTTTGTTTTTGTTACAGGCTGCTATGAATTTCATTTCGTTTCCTTTTTTTCGCCACCCTTAAGAGGCCCAATGGAAAATGCACTGACACAATAGTCGCCTATCAATGCTTAAGGAAACAGGGATGTGTAACGAAATAAAAAGGCGTTTTTAATACGGAAAATAAATAAAAGTGCGCACGTGACTCAAGTATTATTGTATCCTGGAAAGATCTTTTTGCCTATACAGATGCCTTTACGAGATGTCTGTGCAAAGTCTTTCAACAGTCAAGTCCTGTTTGTGGTTCTTCTCCTTTGAGTAAGAACAAGCATTTTTTTCATTATAATGAAGGCCGGACAACAATATGATGCTGCAGTAAAACTTGTATGGCTACTTTGCAAAACACATACTTTCGACACACTTCCTTGCACACACATCAAGAGCCACAACACCAGAAAAAGGATTTACGTGGGCGATCCAAAAATTAACCAAAATATTTCGAAAGCATTAAATGCAGTATTAAATGTATTTAGTTTGAGCTCTAGAAGAGGAATTTTATATTTTCAGTGATGATGTTACACAAATCCTTCAACAATCCTTCAATTCTTTAATTGATATTAATTTCAGTCGCGAAATGAATGATGACTTAATTAATGATGTTGACTTAATGCAATTCACTTTTAGCCCGCCTGTCACAAATGCTAAAAATGAAAATTTTTTAATTTATTATTTATTTATTGTCAAGTTGGAACCTATTTGTAGAAAAAATGGAACTACGGCTATAACTGACAAGCATAAACATCGTAAGGGCTGAAACAGAGCAATACGTTTTCCCTCGTGTATTGTATTACAATCGACACAGAAGAAGCAGACTAATTTAATCGGCTTTCTTATTAAAGAGCAGGTATCAAAGAAACAGGACGACAGATGAATTCATTTATAAAGGATTACAAAAACTTTAATTCGACTGTTTATTACCCACAATACATATTGCTGACGAATATTTGAACAACCGATTCTCAAATCGCTCTTACATATCGCTTAACATACTGATAAATCTACCCACTGACATGCTTGTAAGTATGCTGAAGTAGCCATGTAAACCAACAATTATATCTTTCATATGCTGTTTAAAAAGGGGGCGTAAATTGCAAATACACTTTCAAATATTGAGGCGGACGGAGGCAGATAAAGTACACTTATTGCCGAACCGGCAGCATGTTAAACTAGAAAACAAATACAACAAAATTTGTAAAAACTATTAATTTAAGTATTTGAAAAAACAACAGCAAAAGCAACAAAAACAAGCAGAGCAACAACAACAACTGACCAGTAGGTGTCGGTCTGACTGTTTGTCTGCCGTATGTTCTGTAATACACAGCCACACACACAGGCTTGCTGGCTTATCAGCCTCTCAAGGATGTGCGGTCCCCATGCAGATACGAACCCAGTTTGTGCAAGCTGGAAAAAATATATTAAAAGGCATAAATTTTGTATAGAAATGGAAGAAAAAATAAAAAAGAAAAAAGAAACAACCAACTTGAATCTTTTGCCTTTTCTTTACTTCGATTTGAGGAGTTGTAAATGTTGCAGCAGATGTTTTTTACACTCCACTCCCTTTTATCGGTTGCATGCTGGCAGACAACAACAGATTGAAAATGTCTTATCGACAAGCCAATTTGGCAGCTAAAATACAAGCAAAATGGAAAAATACCTTTTAACTGTATTGTTTGTTGTCAACATCACTTGTAAAAAATGCAAAATTGCATAAAAACTAATAATTTTTTAAATATTTAAGACCTCCTCCCGCTGACCGACTGTTTGCTGCGAAATGCATTAAAATTTCTTGTTGAATTAAAATTAAATATTTCACGTGTCAACGGTGCCAGCATGACGTTCGGCCATTAGCTGGCATACTCCTACTGAAGCTTTCTCTTAATGAAGTTATTAAAAGTTAACTGTGAGTGTAATCGTACCCGCAAAACAGCAACTTGTTAAGTGCTTAACCTGTGCCCTCCATGCCCCCCTTAACCAACATACTGCTGCCGCAATGTTATAATTTCCCGATTTCTGTTTTTGAAACACTGGTTTTCCTACGAGATAAATATCTAATAATATTAGAAATTAACTGAATAATGACCGTAATGTATAACGACGCCAACAACATCACACAAATGCACGAAACGTGACACACACACGCGCACTCACATATATGCATGCACACACAAATCCTTGCCAGAGACATGAGCACGAATAAATCCATACAAACCAGAAAATGATGTTCGTTTTTAACTGCAATTTATTTTAGTTACTGCATTCACTTTGTGCACAAGCGGCAAATAATTGCCAAATCACTATTTTCATGCGAACAAGGACATCATACGACGAGCACAAATAAAAATTAAATTGCAAAGAAATAATAAAAAATAAATGAATAAATATTAAATAAAATTTCAACGGAATTACAAAAAAAAGCCAAACAACATGAGCAAAGAGAAAAAGGAAGCAGCAACTCAAAACCGGTAATAAACAGAGCACTCGTAATTGCTTAATTTGATTATGTGTTGGCATAAACAACACAAACACGTTCACACACACAACTGCTGCTCACACTCAAATTATATGTAAATTGCCGGAAGTTGGCAACAAATAAAAGAACCGAAGAACAAATCAAAAAAAAAAAAAAAAAAAAATAAAAAAAAAATAAAATAAATAAGTAAAAAAATAGTAATAATAAGAAAAAGCAAGGAAACACAAAAGGGGTGAACAGACAGAGAATAACTACAAACATGCATGCATGCATATGCATGCAATTACTTGCACTGTGAACAACCGAGTTAAAAATTGTGCTGATAAAAAACGGAGAACAAGCAAATAAAAGCACTGCAAGCAAATTGGTAGCAGATGAGGGAGCTGCAAATTGATTTTGTCCCCTAAACAGAGCACAGATTGCTTCAGGAGACGTTGAAACGTACTACGTGTTACTTCAATTCGTACTTCGTATCCGTTAAAAGCGGCAACATCTATGGAATCAGCAATAACCAACAAATATCATCATTTAGTGGCGAGCCCAACTCGAACAAGAAAGTGAACGATCACAAGTTAAAAGTTGTGGCACGATACCTCAACTCATACTCCGTGTACGTTACATGTGACGACTGCTTTAGAAGCACCCCAATACAAACATTTTCTGCAAATTTTATTTTTATTAAGAAAAAAAAAATAATTAAATAATAAAATCGTCCGAAAAAAAGTGTACCGCCCAAATCAACACCCGTAGGAATTTAAACTTTTTCAAATGTTTTGTCCTGTTCTTGTATTGGGTAACGCCGGCTCTGTTGGTGTGGTTTTACACGGCTTCTGATCCGGTTTTCTGCAACAGTGGCGCAATAAAAGTGTGACTAAAAGCTTCTGCAATCCGGAAATGGTTCCCACTGTGGCAGCTCTAAAACTCATGTACTTTTAATCGAATAAGCAAATTACAATTTGTGATTAAATAAATGCAGAGGAAGGGGGTCCTAAAATACGCGTATTTTCATCCTCCTATGGGCATGAATGGCATGTAGCAATGGGCATGCCTGCGTGCACGTACACATGCAGCGCGAGCTTTTACATAATTTATGATATAAAAGCATGTTGTCGGTTTCTTTTTTCATGTGCTCCTTACTTTGGCTACAACTTAATTTATATTTAACTGGAATGTCGCCAATAACAAGAAGCATAAATAGAAACTACAAGTGTATGAATAACCACTAGTAGTGCACTAAAATTTACAAAATTAAATTGCAACAACAACAAATGAGCCATCAACAACGCCAGCATGTGAGCAATTTAGTTAAAATCTTTTAAAGCAAAAAGAAACGAAAACACCTCTCCACTCAAACACAGTTGACTTCAACACCTTGTAAAGCCTCAAATCAGAAAGCACGATCACATCTGTGCTTCCCTCTCTTCGCTCTCGCTCTCACTCACGCACCATGCCAATGAACAGCCGTTTGTGTTTAGCATTTTTTAAGTTAATGATAAGATTGAATGTGTTGCCTGTCGACTACTGCTGCATGTTGCAACTATTTGCTGCTGTTCCACACGCACGCCAAACACGAGAAACTCATGTAACTGGCACAGCCAAAGTGTGAGACATCCGAACACAAAAATTGCCTCAATTAAACCGCAAGTGCATCCATACATTTACAACAAGCATTAACTATTGGTGGCAAAAGCTGATGAGGACAATAAGAATGAGACGATGGTGCTGGTGGCGGTGGGGAATGAGAAGACGAAAACGTTTTTAAGCTTCACACTTTTCGAATGGAAATTTATAAAGAAAAAGTTTTCTCTTTTAAATATGTTTTGTTCAAGAAGACACGTTAAAAGATTGCGCAAACGAAAGAAAGTTTCCATGAAAGTTTTCTTCTTTAACACTATTTAAGCATTTTCGTTGGTTGCCTTGTTTCTTTTTTGTCTTCTTCATATTTTGGAAGGTAATAAAATTACCGTCCAGTTTCATTTATATTTTTAGTTGCCATTCGTTAATGTTAAAAATTCAATCCGACATCAATTTACTTAACAAAGAAACAGAAACTTTTGCTGAGCACACAAATCCAAACATATTGTCTCTGACATCAACAAACACACACCCATTATTTGATTTCATAGATACAAGATACAAGATACAAGATACGAGATATACGACTACGAGCACATCACATTCATTCCATTTTTTATAAAAGCTTTAAAATGTGGCGCCAGACAAAATGTAGCTGCTAGTGAAACGAGTTTTCACGAACAGTTTAAGTCATACGCCATCTAGTCCTGCGATTTCATATGGTACCCTACTGGCGGCATAAAAATGCTTATTTCAGCTTGTACTTCAGGTTGTATGGGGACACCCACACAACTTATTCGTGAACAACGCTCGCAGTGTAATTCATGGCAGACCGTGCAACAAGTGGATAAACCGAGAAAAAGAAATAAAACAAAAAATGCTTGCGTGCCGAGTAGTATTCCTTCTTCGCAAGTTGTAGGGATCTTAAGAGATCTGCCATTACTCTCTGGTATACGATGCTTTCAGGCGCTTACATGTCACTTGGCCATAAAAAAGTTTATGTCTGACATGAAGCAAAAACAATTTGCATATTTTTCCACTGGATAACAACTTAATTTAGATGTAGTCAGTACTGAAAGCACAAGCCAACAGCAACACATGCACACGCAATATATCCATACATAAATATTAGCACATGTACACACACACACACACACACGCACGCAAGACTGAAGCGTACAAAGTAGAAAAAAAGCAAGAGGTTTAAATATGAATTCGAGGAAAAAAAAGCAGAAGGGAAAAAAGCAGTCAGTAAAAACAAATGGCAAATGTACCACCAAGCTTTTCCATCAGTCACTCGGAATTGTCCATAAAACATAAACTCAAAGGGTTGTTGTCTTTTGCCTAGATTTCTCCACTCCCCAAGACCACACACCCACGTGCACACACGTATATGAGTACATACCAAATCCGTAAATAAAACAAGAAGTCTTAAAATAAATGGGCGGTTAATCTAGAAAGTAAACCCCTTCCAGCGTCTATCTTTAGTCCCATGTTCAGCCATTTATGGCTGGCCCATTAAGATTGCTCAGATAGATTTTTATATCAAACGGCCATACATGAAACTAGAAAACACTTCTTGTTTTTTTTCTTAAAAAAATAAAAATTTCCAAAAGAAAAATTTCACCAAAACAAAAAAAGAAACGAAAATTGTGCCCTCCCACTTTCCTTGCCATCAAAGTGCATAAAACTAAAAAATGTTGCTCAGTTTTTCTTCTACAACCCTTTTCGACAGTTTTATGAGTAAATTTCTGCTTTTATGTTTTCACTTCAGTTAATTATCATAAACAACTTTATACGTTTCACTTCAAAGGACACTCTTGACATTTTTATTGTCAGCATTTTATTTTATGCATTTGCAAAGTACGGAGACAAATTTTAAAATACTTTGCCCTGACTGTGGTACTTAATCAATTAAGTTCCTCTTTGGCCCAAAAACAGAATGAGCAATTTCATTATAAAAGTATTTCACTGGCTAAAAATGCATTTTGTGCAGCATTTGATGAAGTGCGAGTCTCTGCCAAAATACATCAACGTTTTTTTTTTGCATTTTACTAAACTTTTTTGAGATCGAAAGTTATTATTTTTAATTGTTGAGAAAGTCAAGTTATGAATTGGGCACATGTCAGTCAAGTGCACAGCTGCATTACACTGGGGAACAAAATTTTTCAACTGGTAACAGAAGACATATCGAAATCGTATATAATCGTATTCGTTTTGAGGAAGAGAAAGTTTAGCGAACACTGAAATCGACAAACATTTCTGATATTTTCCTATTCTATTTAAAATAATCACGTCAAAAAAATGTTTCTCTCCGTTGCTTGAAATAAAAACACCTCTGATCGCAAGGAACTAAATAATCTTCATATGGAAATGTTGAAATTCCCATTTTTAGTATAAATCGTGTAGAGATATGAGAGGTCCGTACATGCCTTAACGTACGTTGCAACGCCATGAAGAAGCTGCATATCCGCGACGTAAATAAGCAACTGCTAGTGCTATAGGATCCAATTTGATTAGAATTATATTTGAAACCGAAAAAACTATTATATGGATGTTATGGCATTTAACGATATCGGTCTTAGATGTTACGCACTCTCCAGGCCTTTAATGCTTCATGTTACTCTTGTGATGAATATGTTAAATAGCGCAAATCGTTCCGAATTCCTGTTGAGCAAAGTCAATACCACTAAGATCAGTAAGCAATTTTTTTACTACTTCATCGCGAATGCATACAATCGCCTATCTCTTGAGGAGATTATACAGATTTTTTTAATGATTTTTGTGATCTCTTTGATTACTCTACAAATGTTGATATTATAAAACGTAACATAAATGGCTTTCAAATCCGAATAGTTAGAGTCCGCCTTCTTAAAATTTGCTACACAATTCAAGTTGGTTTTATTGGTCCATAGAAATTGTAAAACACAAAAAAATTTACTGGCGATCAATTAAAATTAATCACTTTACAGATCACGTTACACTCATCATTATATAAATATGCTACACCTTTCAATACGACTTTACAATACCAGAACAGGTGATCATATTTCTTGCGCTTTGCCTTTAATTCACATCCAATTTTTAATCAGCTTTAAACTTTTTTAATTTTTAATTGAAGAATGTCGATGGAGTATAAGCAAATACTTCGGGCATTGCAGTGTCCTAATTTCTAATCAAATAAAAATTAAATGAGAATTCCAATTATTCTTCAATAAGCATACCCATTATTCAGTCACTTGCAATTAAACGTGATTTTATGACCAATACTGTCAACTTTTCGCTCCAGTTAATAGAAGTTAGTGGAAGGACTTTCGCACACAAATGAGGATATCGATAACGATTGTACACATCATAAAGATTATCAATGTGAACGCAGTCATTTAGTGTTATCAATGTCACCAACAAACTTAGTAAGAACATAATCATGCTTCATCTTATCATTATAATCATCATAATCATCATCGACATTATTATCATCATCATCATCATCATCATCATCATCATCATCATTGCCATTATAATTATTATTATCAACGGAAACATTTTTATGCATCAATAAATTTCTACTTTACGAATATGAATTGCGTTTGATGTGTTGCCACGACAACAACTTGTTATTGCACAAAATTATTTTTCGTCTACCTTTTACAAAACTCCGATTCAATCTCAGAGTCAAAGTGAAGGTATGAAAATGTGTGCATGGTATGTACAAACGGTGTGTGAGTCGAAGTGTGGGAGCGTAAAATCTTTGAGAAATTATAACTTCAGCGCAAGCCACCCACTGGATAAGGACAGGATGATTGCGAAGAGATTACGAAATTGAGAAACGGGAACAACGACTACAATCATAACAACAACTGCGCAACGAGCACCGAAAGTATAACTAACAACCACTCTCAGCAACAGCAACTCAAGTAGCAATTTCAAATATTACCTTGATGCCGAAAAATATTCACTTAAAAAGTTTGCTGTCGAACGTTTTATGAAATGAGTAACAATGCGGCAACAATACAACTGGCAATAACAGTAACAACAATCAAAGCCAACCAAAGGCAACTGATGTTGCTGCCAATGGCAACAACCAACACTCAGTCAGTCAGGCAGTATTTGGGAAATTGACAAAAACATTTATACACGTACAAGTGAACAGGCTGCATATATTTGTGTCTGTGTGTATGCGTCTGTGTATGTGTGTAAATACATTTCGCCAAAATGTAGATGGGAAATAAAATGAATCCATCATCAAGGTTCTCTTATCAACATCACATCGACAACAACACCGCCAACAATAACCGAAATACTTCACTTCATCGTTTCATCGCACAAATCTTTACCATCTACTTCGTTATCATCCTCGTTATTATTAACAATTATTATATAAAACAAAAACAAAACAAAAACAACAACAACAACAACAACAAACTTTCAATTTTATTTGGCACAAGTTGTAGTTGTTGAAATTTGCATCCACATGGCAACTGGATGTTTTAATAAAAGTTCCAAGTGGAAAAAAGCAAAAATTTTAATTTCCACCATTGAAACAATACAGCAGATGAATAGAATATATAAACGAAACTCTAACACAACAATTAGCTTTCCTAGTTGTTGCAGAAGCTACAAATTTATCTAATAGGAATGCATTAACGAGTGTTTTTCTTACCTCTTTTCCAACTTTTTTCTTCTTCGTCTGTTTTTCTTTTTCATTTCAGGTAACGTTCACGCTAAAGGCCATATGACACCAGCCTGTATACTCGCACGATTCATTGACACGAAAATCTGATAGTGATATCCTCATATTGTAAAAAATCACATCAAAATGGCGTTGTAGGTGGCACATTATCACACAAAAATGATGCGAACAATTATTTTTATGCTGATTGAAGTAAATGCAACTCTGATCGTATGAAAATTATCATTTTATGAAACTTTTTCGAAAGTTTCACTTATCATAAAAATCAGGCATTTCACACCAAGCTATTTTTTCAGCAGAGATGCCATATTTAACAAATCGTATGAGTGCGTAGGATAGTGCATCAGAATGTTAACAATGTTCATATACTTTCGTTGATAAAGTTTACTCTGGTCCTCTTATCAGCATCACAGTAACAGAAATACTTCACTTCATCGTTTCATCGCACAAAGTATGGTCATCAGAAATTTACTAAAAATTAAAAAAAAAAAAAATTATTTTTCATTTCTCTCCTCCGCTGTTGTAAAGTTGTAGCATTAACATATATGTATATATCTATATCTTGAAGGCAATATATTGGCAAAGGCGTGGCAATAGTAGCACAGATATCCTTTAATCTGTATTATGACTTCCAAAATTGCACAGAAGGGGAGGTAAAAGATATTGATATATGAGTAATTAATTTTGATAATTTTTTACGCACCAAAGTTTGTGCCCATGCAAGCCGACGGTACGTCAATATAAAAAACTTTTGAAAATATTTCACACCGCCAGCACAAAATCGCCCAAATTGTCTTATTAGAGCAAGAAATGTTCATATAATTATTCATATGACGTTACTATTTACAAACGAGTCTATCACCCTCTTTTTCGGAGAAATTTTTATTTTATATATCAATTGTGGCCAGAAACCGAGAAAATATCGAAATCGAAGTAGTTGATATGTTTGTCATCAATGAGAGATAGAGATCACCTATCACTGGCATGAATCTTTCTTGAGTGTTTAAGTGTTGAAGGCAGAGTCACTCGCCAGTCCCCATTTACCAGCTTCATTCACTGTTTCATCGGCGAAGTAGGAAAAATTAATCAAATGCATGGCATGAGCAGGCAAAAAAATTTGCATTTTCCAAAGGACTGCTTGAGCACAAACAGAAGTATTTATTGCAAGTAGTAAAACATCGTAGTAAAATACACGAAATAAAAATAAAAGTTAAAAAGAAAAAACTTTTCCTCAATAGAAATTATTAGAAACTTCCTTTAAATTAACAGAAAAGACAGGAATTCCAAAAACTATAGCAAAATTCATGGCGCTGCTTTCGTATGAGCGAACTTCTTTTCTGCAAGTGTATAAACTATTCCTTTGCCACGAACTCTGCTGACGCCCTCCTAGAGAAATAATCGAATCATGTTTTGTAATGAAAACGTGTAGTAGTGCAGAGGAAGGGGTACAAGTTACATGTTACTTATACAAATTAGTCGAAGATAAAGTTATCATCGTTAAGTTAAAAGAGTAATTAAGTGTTGTCTTAATTAACGATGAATGAACTTAACTTTCAAATTCTATTAAATGCTAAACTTTGTTATTTGCCAAGCCCCCACCAGCCAACCCTTAACCCATTTCAGCTAATGTTATTGATGGAGTTAGCAATGAATTAAGCAGTGGCAGATTTGTGGGAGTAGATTCGGGGAAAAATTTTATCATCAAAAGTAGAGCTCTATGGGTTACAAGAAATGGATTTCATACAGTAAGTCTGGACTTGGCATTTCATACGTGAATAAATAAAATATTTTAATTGCCGAAATTGTCGTGGGGAAAAACAAATTGATGAGTTAGAATTTGATGGATAGCAAAACCAAGAAGGTAAAAGGTTTTATTTTATAATTTCTGTGCCTCGAACTAAAACTCTAATGTATTCCAAAGCAAAATAAATAAATAAATTCCAAAGCTCAAATTTTCAATGCGCTACCGCTTTTTTTTTATATACAGGCAATTTCAACCTCCTTAAAAGTATGCTGGAATGTTTTTCCAACACAGGAAGGCAATAGTGAAGTTAGTACAGAAAATGGAGTGCGAAAGAAGGGTTCAAAGAAGGGTTCTGGAACTTTTTCTTAAAGGATTTTTTTTCATTTTTAAGCTGGGCTTAAAAAATCGCAGCCTTGCGATTTGATAAGTCCTCCTTTGTGTCTTTTTATTGAAATTTTTATTATTCGATTTTTGCTTCTCAATAACTGCATTAACTTCGCAAATTTATTCTTGGAATTCTCATTTAATTCTTAGCAGTTTGCTTTTAAGCTGTCAGTCAAAAATGTTGCCTAAATTCCAGCGTTCAGCTAACAGGAGCATCAAAGAAATGCAGAATGCAGTCCGCCTTAACCATGCGGCAAGCCACAAGTATTTAGTAAATAATTCTCGTTTACTTTACTTTTGCGATAGAAGCAAAATTTGTCAACATTCAAAAACAATCGCCAACGATTAGATGAGCGATGTGTTTTTTTTAATTATAAAAATTTGTACAAAATATTCACATTTCTTTTCATAAAAAAAAACTGTGCAATCATCGTGTCCAATAATTTTCATTACTCAATACAGAGGATGGTTACAAATTTCTTAAGATTGCAAGAATTAGACATCAAATTTAGTCCTGCAAGGATGCGTGTTTGGCACTCAAGCAAATGTTGCACAAATTAAAAAATCGAATAGCAACAATTCAGTTGGATTGAAGAGTGCAAAACGAATATAAATTAGAAACATTTAGTGAGATGAAAATGAGAAATGCTTAAAATTGCACAAATTTTATTACTCTGAACTTTCCAAAAAGTATTCAGTAAAAGTAAAAGGAAAGAAATATCCTTCTCATTTATTCTTACATTAATTCGGCGTTGAATTTTTTCGTAACTTCCTGTCATATTGACTGCAACTTGAAATGAATGAACTTTTTAATTTCCAATTCGTATACGAGTAAGTTTTTCTTTTATCATCTTCACCAGAACTTGTACTTTAATTCGCACTCGCTGGTGGTGTTCTTTATTCCTGCCAGAACGTTTAACCAAAATGTGACTGGAAGGCGTCGGTTGAGTTCGCAAACAAAAAACATTTTATTAAATGCGTGAAGCATAATTCTATCTGCATGTTTGTGTGTGTTTGTGTGCGTTTGTGTGTGTTTGTGTGCAAGTGTGTGTGGGTGTGTGTTCCTAAGTTATGCAGTTAATATTACAAATTTTTTGATGTGCTGCTCCTTAAGCTTGAAAAAGTGAAAAAAGTCCACACATTTTCATATTTTCATATTTTATTATTTTTTATTTTATTTTAATTTTGTTTTTTTCACATTTTTAGCTTTATTTTTTTTTTTTTTTTTTGTTGAATTGTTTGCAGGATGGATTTTGTAAAATGCAATTTATTTGCTGTCGTTCACACAACACTTGCTGCGGTGACTTTTGACTGACGCCATATTTTTCTGCAACATTTATTCTGCAACAGTTGCTGAAACAACAATAAATGCGTCATCATTATAACAGCCAACATCTACAGCTGCATAGACTTACACAAAGACACAAATAAACTAACTTGAAGAAATTTTAAGAGAAACGCAACTTGCTGCTTGCGATTTCCCCGTATCACATTAGCTGAATCGTTTCTTAGCATTTGCGAACTGCGACACTAAATCGCCTTTTCCAATTTCCAGTATTATTATGTCAGAAACAAGTTTTATTTTTTAGGAAAAGTAGCTCTCAGCCAGTCAGTGCTTCCCAACGACCACTATTTTAATAGCTGTCATGAAGCAAATTGTGACCACCACCAGTGACAGCTGGTAAATAAAAACTGAGTCATTAAAAAAAATGGAAGTTGTATAGGAATTTGACATATACAAGATGAAAATAGATAGAATTTTCTAGTCCTCGGGAAGTAACTGGGGACAGGATATATGTAGTGTTGACTTGGATTTGTAAAGTTCAGTAAGCAACCGAACTCGTGCCTACCGATCAATGTCGTGTTAGTGAAAAACTATCAAATGGAAAAGAGATAAAGATCGCTTCCTTTGCAAACCAGCTTTTGCAGGCCCAGCACTACAGTTTCCAATTCGGCCACAATTTATTGCACGGGTGGGCGTCATCCCTGACTACCGGTTTGAAAGAACGAAACAGTATCAAATAGTGTTCATTACCGCTAGGACGTCCTTGATGTCTTGCTCTAAGCAGCCTACAAATTTACACAGCTCCACCCGGAGAACCAGGTCAGGTTTCAGTTGCTCAAACGTTTCCTGCCTCACTTTAGCGGAGAGAAGTGTTGCCCTATTCGATAATGCAAATTCGCTTGAAGCTTTTGCTGCATTATGTTTGCTGGGTGTGCTCGAAAAGTTTTTACATGTGCACCTTGGCATCATCGCACCTCGTCCTTGAGCAATCGCTTTCTTTTGACACGCTTTCATTTTTCATTCACTTCACGTCAGCTTTTTGCAGCAGGAGTTTGCAAACTTTTTCTTCAACGCTGCGGTGTGTACGCTTTTACGTTTTTACGTGTATTTGTCACAAGGTAAGTGAAGGAACGTATTTATGTAGACATAAACTTGTTAATACGTTTTTACATTTTCTTTTGGAAATGTAGAAAATGCCAACAACAACAACGAAACGCTGCGCCACAAAACAAAATTATTGTTGAGAATAATTTTTTATGTTCTTGTTAATCAATTTTTTTCGTGTTGATGTATTTTAACTCTTCATTTGCTGGCATAATTTTTATTGTGAAATAATTTCCCATTTTCTTTTTATTTTTATTTTACTTTACATTTTTTCTTGATCCGCAGTTATTCGCCGCAGTCAACCGAAAACAATTTCGTTCTCAAACAACATTCTTTCGTGCAGATATCAAGCATTATAAAAAACCATTCACGCGTTACTAATCGAGTCCATGAGGTGGATTATGATGATGACAGTGATAAAAATGTTGTATTTCAGATTAAAGACTTTTTTGTTAAATTTTCGCACTTTTGCTTTACACTTTTTTTATATCGTTGCTTGCAGGGAGAAATGACGTACTTATTGCGAGCCCATGCAACTTACTTAGCTCCGTCAAAAGTCATGAGAAGTGGGCATTCCTGAGAAGCCGCGACTAGCGACAAAGCTTTTGAGAGATCTTTTTTTTGATGGTGAAAATGAAGAGGCCATAGTGTGAACCATACACAGTTGCCTTTCAAATTTTTAACAAAGAACTAAATGTGTGTTACAATTGTTTGAAGTCACTACTCTTACCAGTTCGTACCAGCTTTTAGAGATCTGCATTAGAAATAAAGCTAAATTCAAACCAAAGTGTATCTTAAAATGTTCTAATGCCCCAATTATTGAACACCAATACCCACACACACACACACAGTACCTGCTCCCCTTTTTTCATTTTAATAATAATTAATCATTTAAATGATCAAAGAAATGGTTTTCTTAGTGATGCAGGAGAAGAAATTCACTTGCCAGAATCCGTACAAACTAATTTATACGATTTCCTAATAAGAAACTTTTAGAATGTATTTAAGCCAGTTCAAGCCAGATATAATTACACATTTAGCAATTTAAATGCGTTGTAAATTCGTATACGTTATTGCACTCATAAAAAATTAAAAGCAATTAATTAGCTTCTTATTATTCCTTAAATACACGTAAAACCTCCTGTAATTAATGCAATCAATGCAAAGTTGTTATGAAAAACTTAAAAAGAAGTAACGTAATTGGGAGCATAAACACACATAAATACATCCTGTAGACTGAGTGCGATATTAAATAATTCATTGGATTTCATTAAATGTTTAACTACACACACACATAGAGCCAGGCAAAAGCACACACATACACACACACTCATTTAATCAAACAGTTCTGTCTTTATTCGTTCATTCGTTCTCATTCATTACGAGGACTATACAGGAGTATAAATATTTAATTGCATTATAATGTCTTTCGAACATTTGTAGCCAGTGCACATACACACACACTCTCACGCACACAATCTTCTGCACACAGTTACACAATTCAATTCTTGTGAACCATAAACATTATGGAATTATGACAACAACAAAAATAACAACAAGATATCATGCTGAAAGTAGAGAAAATAGGATTTAGTTCCACACTAGACTTCGTGCAGCACACCTTCAATAAAAAAAGGGTGTCCTTGTAATTTAAACAAAACATGTAAATGCATGTGCGAAAAAGACCACCTGAAAAAATTAGACGAAATGTGAAGAACGAGCGGGAGGTTTTTTAAGTTCTATTTTCATATTTTTTTTTTTTTTGGTTTTTTTTTTTTTTTTTTTTTTGTATTGAAAATTCATGGCATTCTCCAAGTAAAAGTAAAAAAAAAAAAAAATAACAAAGAAATATTGACGAAAAAATCCGTTTATTTCTTCCCAGTTTATAAAAAAATGCAATAAAAATCGCTATAAACAGACACATACAAAAGCACACTCAATCAATAAAATATACAAGCAAGTAAGCAGTGCTATGTACCATGTGCCATGTGCTTGTACACAGAGTAAGCATTGCATATGAGGTGGAAGCAGCCGCTTCACCATTTACGCCGGTTTGTTCGTAGCGCCCATCCATACACAATCTCATTCCAGGAAGTTGTTGCTGCAGGAGGTGTTTGCAAAAGTACATTTTTTGTTCATTTATTTCGAATGCATTAAAGCATTAACATTTTAGTTTTAGCACGTCGCTGTGGAAGGACTTGTCCTCTTTGGAATCTCTCGGAGTACGACAGGCAAAATGTGAAATTTTCCAAAATCATTTTGTTTTAAAAGAATTCCAATTCGTTTCCACGTTTTCATCTTTCTAACATTCTATTTGTTGTATATGCGATTTTAAATTTCCTAATGAAGAAATTTGCTTTAAAATTCATGTTAAGAAAGTTTTGTTGTAAAAATTTTGCACAAGTTTCCAAATTTATAAATTTTTTAACTCAAATATTTAAAATGTATTTAATATTCAGTGGAATATTAATTTGCCAATCAGAAGTAAATACATATCATTTACTTCTATTATTATTTTATTATATAATTAACAATTAATTACTGCTGAAAACTGCGAGTTTGCACGCTTACACTTTGGAATTATGCTGACAAATTGGCTTCAATATCGGTATTATCTGTAGTAACGGCAAATCTGTATTCACACTGTATTCAAAGCTGCTAATAAATATTGCAAAAATGTTGACCGTTTTCCCCGCCACTACGGCAACTTCGATTCAATTTTCCCATAAAACCGGAGCAGACAATAAGATGGTATTGTGCTACGAGATTCTTGTACCAAAAGTACCAGTTCCTATGGAGGCTTAAGGCTTGATAGAATCCATATTCTAATACTGTCAATAAAAAACAACTTCATGCTCAGCAAAAGGGTATCGTACGAAGAGCAAAAGCGAAAGTTCTTTGTATCTGCAGCTCTATTTTATTGGGCTCATTTTCTGCTTTCCCTCTACCAAAATTTCATCCGAACCCATTAAGCATAGTCCATGTTGTAACGCTGAAGCCTCACACACATGCAAAGTTTTGCATTTGTAAAATAGGCAGGACTGTTGTCGTCGTCAGTGCTTATAAATTAAATTTTACTATAAAATCCATTTAGCATAAACTCGAATACGACTACCATCGTCAAAAAATACTTAAAAACTTTTCGATAAAGTAAAACTTTTACAACAACTATAAAGGAAAAGAAAAGAAAAGCAAAGAGAAAAAAAAAAACAAGCTGTTAGTGAGAGATATTGAACTTAAATTGAATGTAAATTGCCACAACTTTTTGCTTCCAAGTACAAAAGCAGCGGCAAGAATATAAACAATAACAAATTCTCAGCAAATGTTGAATGAACTACAAGTACATCCGGTTCCGCTTGACACAAAAGCATACACTACAACACACACTCGTACACACACAGCGAGTGTTTGCAATTTAAAGTACTTTCATTTTGTCTTTATAAGTATGCATGTGTGAATGTGTGGTTGTGTGTTTGTGTGCTCGCGTTCCTCTGCTTCAATAACAATGCGAATGAAAATGCTTGTCTGTGGATCTGTGTGTCCTCGTGGGAAAAGCACATCTGCCTTTCAGATTCCATATTCTTATTTTTTAGTTTGATTTTCTTTATTGTTGGTACTTTTGCATGGAAAATTATACTTTTGGTTGCTTTAGTTCGGCTCTGCTCATTCAGTTCAGTTCAGTCCGGTTCAGTTCAGTTTTTCAGTTTGCTTTAGTTCAAACATTTGCCGATAACTGCAGCGAGAAAAATTAGTGCAAATCAATACGATAACAACAACAATAAAAGGACCAATTTACTTTCTAGATTTGACCACCTTTCTCCTGCAGAACCCAAAAACACCAACACCAACACCAACAACAACAAAAACCACAACCCTATCTGTGAGTATGAGTACCTGTAACAGAAATTCCTTATTGAACCCATCCTTTTTCGAGTTTTTCAATGGCCATTATTTAAATGTTGCTTTTTATAGAGTGTTGTCGGTCGGTCGGATTGTGGTATTTATGCAAAACCACTGGCCTGTGACAATATTTTTTTTTTATTTCTTCTTTGGTGTAAAAGGATTTTACTTTTTGCACACTTTTTTCCATGTACATGAATCCGTGCCTTTAACGAAATCGTGTACTAAATAGCGAATGGGATTTTATTGTTTTTTTTTTTTTTTTTTATCTTTATGACCATTTAAAAATAATTGCAGTCTTCTGAGGAAGACCAAGGTAGAAAATTTCATGGTGGTTTCAAATAAATCTGTTCGTTTATACATTTTTTTATAGGGTGAAGAGGAGGGGAAAATATGTTATTGGCCCAAAGTTAAAACAAGTGTGTTCGACAGCGTACTACACTGAACTTAAGTCTCGGCACAATTTCAATTTTTATCAGGTGTTTTCCTATGCTTTTAAGCTTTTTGGGTTTCTGTAGTTGTTCTTCGAAGCACCGGGTCAACGATTAGTTTTTATTCGCAGAAGCTCATAAATAAATGATTACTTTTGCAATAAATTTAAATAAATAAATCTTGTTTTTTGCTTTAGAGCGTTTAAATAAAAGGACAAATAAAAGATAATTTTACTAATTCGGAATCGAAATGTTTTTCTTCTTTTATATTTTTCTTTTCACACTCGTACGATAAAAAGCAAGTCAGTCACTGACCTGAAAAATTCCCTTTTAAAATTCAAGGATTCGTTACGTTTTGAAACGGTTAGGAAATGTGGCAATGGGTCCACATATAAGTTTAGTTGCGAACAAGTGCAAATATTGATTACATGGAATCGAGTGTCAAGCAGGCCAACTGCTCTGAAACAGCTGATAGCTATTCAACAGCTGTTCTGATTATTTCTCAACGTACGTTCTTGTTTAACTCTCGTACATTTCGCCCATTAAACGAAAAATTATCTTCAACATAAGGAAATGGGTTTTCAAAGGAAACTTTAAAAATGTATTTAAATAAATTTTCCATATTATCTATTCTTTATAAAAGTACTCTTTGAGGAATAAAAATGTACCGTTAATATAAAGCGCAATTTGTTTAAAAGGTACTTTTTATAAATAAATAAGTAATTGCTTAAAAAATACTTCTGTTCACTTCAAATTTAAAATTTTGTTAATTACTTGAAAAAAAACCTTTTTTTAAAGTAATTTTGAAAAGGATAAATTTTATGAAATATATATTTCGAAAAATTTATTTTTAAATAAAACCATATTCTTTTTAAAATAGTATTTTGTTTAAATTATAATTTCTATAAAAATGTGAATAAATTAATTTATTAAAAAAGTCTCTAAGTCTCAGCATTTTAATTGCACATTCTCATAGAATCCAAATGCAATATGTTCGCAGTTAGTTCAAAAAGTTATTGATAGGCGGAATTTTATATAGCCTGCGTTTATATACCCCCCTCTATCTCTTTCTAATCAGAAAATACAAGCAAGAATAACTGATTTAGTTTTTTCCGACGTTGCGAGGTTCGCTGTGGAAGTATGGAAACCGTATTTAAAGCTTATTTTACTAAACTACGTTAACGTGAGTTTACTGTACTTTGCAAAGTGTACATTTTAGATTGCCAGAATTATTATAAATCGCCTAAAAGTTTTTATTTTATTATTCTGTATTCATTTCCGTAAGACAGCCAAACAGAAATATCTCACCCACTGCAACTCCTCCAAACTTCAACTACTTACTTTAGCACTTTTGATAGCTGAACAAGCAACGGAACCAGTGCGAGTTACGTAAGAAACATCGGCGTTTGTTCAATGTTCTACAATGTAGTTTTCTTTCCGTCTGCTTTTTATGAAGTAGTTGATAATTCAAACTTTTATTATTATTGGCTTTTAAGCATTTACTTTGACTTTAATTTTATTTGGTTTGAGTGGCTAAGGGTTGCCAGATTCCAATAACAGAAGTGGTAAAGTTTTGGGGAATTGCAGCTAAAAAGGCTCTAGAAATAATTTACTAGTTAGAAGGCAATGAAACCATTTAAGTGTGCATGTAATTACAATATCAGGGGACTTGAAATTTTTTTTATATCAAAGAGGTTGGCTCCAATACATAGCAAAAAAAATAAAACAACAATGGTAACCATGCACTTGGTCCGCTACTCGGTGCATCCTATTCAAACTTGATTGCACATTTGACTTCTGACGTTGAGACTGAGACTACAATTTTAATGTTATTTTTGATTGTATTTAATGTTTTTATGAAAGACATTTTTATATATTTCAAACGTATAAGGACGAGAGGCGGTAAAGCAAAATGCGAATAACCTTCAATTTTATTAGCTTAAGAATGTAACGTTTTCAATTGTTTCCTTTCTTTTTTTCTTAGATTTATATTTGGACAAAATCTTGCAAGACATTTAAAATCTAAAAACTTACAATACCGTTGCAGACAAAGACGATTCTTAAGGACTTTCAGCTTCATTTTATTAATTCCTTAATTGATTTGTATCTTTTAATACCGTTGCAAATAATTCCAATGTCGTGTTCATAGAGAATTTCTAAATGGCAAGAAGTTAAAGACTTGAAGACTTTAAAATTGAAATTATAGAGAATTGCAAAATAATCAGGATGAACACACTCGCAATCTTAAATGCAATAAACAACAAATGGGGTACGAAAAAGTACTCGTACGAATGCACATGTAAAATAAATTAGAAATTTATGTCATCAATAGATTGATTTTCAAATTACGGGGATAATGAACAAGAAGAAATGAAACGAGAGTTCACCCTCAATATTAACGATTGACGGTTTTTTTTTCTCGCTTGATGGCAATTTTACATTTTTGTTGTTACTGATAGATGAATGGATGATGCGAAGGATAACTGAATGGTTGGATGGATGGTAGTCGGAGGGAAGAGCAGAAAAGCAGAAAAGCAGAAGAGCGTGTGTGTTTGTTTGCATTTAAGATTATCTGGAATTGCATACACAATTTTCAATGACAAATGATGTGTTGTCGAGAAGAGATTATAAAAATGCGATAAACTACATTTGTTGTATGAACAGATATACACTCGCAGCGATTTACACTTACACTTGTGCAGTCGTAGTACATATTTTAAGATATCCGTTGCTTCTTCTGTCTAATCTAAAGAAAGGCCACTTTGATTTGGGCCTTTTTCAACTCTCACTCTCTACTAAAAACCAAAACTTTAGAAAGCCTGATTTCTTAAATTTATGTCAATCTATGTCGTATGCACACTTTGGAACCGAGGCTCTTTTTCGGCGTCTTTTGCCCGTGGCAGTGACATTCCGAAACAACATGATTGTTCGAATATAAAGCGCTTGAAAGATTTAAAGTGGAATTTAGAGGAATAAAGTGGTAGACAATACGGAATTGGCTGGCCTTTTCTTTCCCTAAAATTTTCAAGTTTTTTTTAGAAAAAAAGTATATATATATATATTTCTGATAAGGTTTACGTCCTCATTAGTAGTGAGTGCGGCACTTTATAGAAATTTGGTTAGCAAAATGCATACGAGAAGTATACATAATCAACTCGAATACTTTCTTGTTCTTCTCGCTTGTTACTTTTCGCAATCTCATCCATGATTTAAAGAAAACTCAAATGTAGAGGAATCAAAGAGCTTCATGATTTGCGGGCATATTTGTAAGCAGTTGTTTTCTCAAGTTGGTTTTTGCTGTGGCAACTGGAACGACACTACTGTGAAAGGTAATGTAATGTTAGTAAATGCCTTCTAGAAGGCCCGTTATTAATCAACTTCAATAACTTCTTTATATATAGTTTGTTTGTGTCTGTGTGTATATGAGTGGAAATAAAAATCACTCTCATAAATACACTTACAGACACTCCAGTGAATGAGTTTCATGAACATGCTATCGAAAAATGATATTGTCTGATTGTCTGTAAACGTTGTGCAAGTAGAGTGTCTGTCTTTAACTTAATTTCTGCCCTTTTATGTACTCGTCTACGTCTACACTCGTGCCATGGCACTCTTATTAAATCCCAATTTTCACAAAACAGAGCAAACAAGAAGAAAATAGCAGCAGCAACAACAACCACAGCAACAATAGAAGCAAAAATGAACTGTAACTGCCAATTATGCATTTTGCAAAGAGGCCAGGCAGGATAAACAGGATAAAATGGCAAGTGCAAGTGTTTGCACGCTGCAAGAGGTGGGAGGGTGAAATTTATAATAATGTTATAAAATATAAAATAAACGCAATGGTACAAGAGACACAGTGGATCGAGCGATGAAAATGTAGCTGATTGCCAACAGTTATCGTTTGCAATAAAAAGCAATTGAAGTTGGTGTGAGTAGTATTTTGGATGCAAACTTTGTGGGATAATATTGGATTTCTATTCGCTCGTGAGCTCATCACTGTTAGAATGTCCACACTGCAACCACTAGAATCTATTCAAAGATCTGATTACTAATAAGCTATTTTGGTTAAAATAAGATATAAAATTACTTTTATATAAATTTATATTTTGAAAAATCTAACATGTTCTAGATTGAAAATACAACGGCGGTCTCCTGAACGATTAAAAATGCAGTAAAAACATCTTCGCCTTTACAATATCGCTCGCTTTCAAGCTGCAATTCCCATAATGATGAATTAATTTATAGATCTGATAAAATTTTTTAATACAATTTGTCGAAGAGCTTGTAAATGAAATAACTTAGTTTTGTTGTTGGAGAGCGCAACTTGGCGCTTTATGTTTATTAAGCCAGTCTTTAAAAGTGCAGCTCTTTTCTGCTCAACGACCAAGTTCTTAAGTCGTCTTACATTGTTACTTACTGCTGCTTATAAATAATTTATGAAAATATAATTAGGTGTCTAGAGTTGAGTGACTTCCCAAAGTCAAAAATAACTTAGTTAGCGAAATTATAGTTTTCATGGTCATGAGAAAGTATTGGATAACAATAACTCCAAACAGACAATCATAAACAATTTGGAATGTTTAGCATGTGTGATGATGCACTGCAAATGCATCAGTTTCTTTTGACTGTGTGTGAATGTGGAGCACCAAAACATAACAACAATTGTCCAGCACATAAATTGTGTCGTGCCTTTTCAAGTGCATATTTAGGGCATCAAATGACCGTCACATGTGTGAATGAAATTTATGTATTCCACAGGTATTCAATGCAGGCAACTATGACTGTTGTGTTGTGCTACTTAGTGCAAGTCATACAGACTGCTAGTATCACACTACAAGCTGCTGCAGTACCACTGTGCGAGTATATATATATATAAACCATTTTGTATGTCAGCTTTCATATTCAAAATTGAGAACAAGTAAAAAATTAACAATTTTATTTTGTTTGATTACAGCTGTTGCTGTTGCCGCTGTCATTACAATTGCTTTGATCAAATCTCATCCACACAGAACACAAAATTATTAATTTGAAATCAAATCAAATTCGTAAAATACAACAAAAAATCACATATAGACACAAGCATATGTAACAGGGGCGCCCCATTAAACACAAACTTTTTTCATTAAAAGTTTCAAGTAAATAAGAAATGTAGTCGCCGTTCTGTAAGAGCGATGAGTTACCTGCTCCTGCCCCACAGCATGTCAACACATGCACAAAGAAGCCTTTTAGTGAACACACACGGCATGGGCTCTCAAATATTTTTCATCGTAATTTATTAGCAAACGGCAAATTCACAAATTATTGTGAAAGTAGAAAACTTTTACTACGTTATTTGGTCATTGACTACGTCATGCCACAATTTTTTATGTTTATTAAATGGGCATCTTATAATAAATTATTTCCCTTTCAACGGTAGAAAATGCCAACTGATGTCCGAACTTTTCCTTAACTCGTGAGAAAAAAAAATATTTAATTATTTATTTTATGTAAACCTGCTGTTAGAAGCAAAGCCTAGTCAGATGCAAAGGAAGGATGTTCGGTTACTCCGCACACTCTTGCGAAGGTAAACTGAAAATAATTATCAATCAAAAATTCAAAATTCTTATTGTTATGCTGAAACCATTTTTTCTGAACCAGTCATCCATACATTAATAGCAGCTCACGGTGACCATATCCTCCCCAAGCCAAGGGCCATGTGCATGATCATTTCAAAGCTTTCACACATTTTCAAAGGTTTCTAAAAAATTTCACACATCCAATTCAAATATCGCATTAATCCACTTCCAAAACGTGTTGCCTTTATAGCCATATAGGTTTAATGCGCCGAGGAAGAATTGTTTAGAGGAAGTGAGCAATTTGTAATAAGAGTTAGAAATTCTATTCTACTTTTAGCAAATTTTTCCAATTTTGCACCATTGTGTGTTAGAGATTTTTCTATGCCAAACGAATACTTCACGTATATAGCTTTACGGGATCACAGAAAGTTTGTATAGAGCGGTCTAGACAGTATCAAAATAAATCATTCATTTCTTTAAAATTTAAATTTTTCTCACTTGTATTATTCACGTGCACAATATTCACATAAATCATTTTAATACACTTTCACTTTACACCACTACAAGATGCAACTCACGAGCACACCAAAAAACTGCTATATTGGAGGTTTTTCAGGAAATACCCCTGATAGCATGAGAAGCGCGTAGGAGGCTTTGATACCTGCATAAATTTGTAAGTACTTTAAAAGTGGCAAAAGTAGTACAGTGGACGACATATTATACATCATTGGACAGATCTCGATGTGAGGTTTTCTAAAATAAACACATTTTTTATTTTCTATACTATGAGAATCGTGTAGAAGGCAGTTTTGCATGCATGAAATTGTAAGTGTTGCAAAATTGGTGAAAATCCAACAAGGTGCGATATATTATACATCATTGCAAAGCCTTCGAAATTTAATTTTTTACTCACGATGTAATCTCACGTAATGCTAATTAGTACTAGTGTGACCACTTCAAAAGCTTTTCCTGCACGTTTTCTTAACTTTTCGTTTTCTTTTCCTTTAACTTTTGTGGTTCTGAGAAAGAAAACAATTGAGTTCACTGCCGTTTATAACAAAAAATTAAAAGAGCTTCACAGTCATGATCCAAACGATCTGGCCCCTCGTATTCTCACAGGCAAGCTTTTGAATGCGGACGATTAATGCTTAACTTCTTTAGATTCTGAGTGCGGAGTTGTTCTAATTAAGTATATGGGGTGTGTATGTTTCTCGCCATGCTTATGATATAAAATCGGAAATCAAATCTATTACCTGGCATTCTAACATCAGAGCCAACAAAAGGTGAAGGGGTGACAAGGTTGGCTAGCCAGCTTACACACACCGACCAATTATAATTTCATACAAGTAAAAACACAAGCATATATACTCCTAATATACATGACACACACATCTATATACACACACTCATACACACATCACCACCCACACCCATGTGTGTTTTCTAAAATGCATTTTTGTAGTTACTGAGGAGTGGCAAAACGACGCAAATAGTGCATAGTACGCATTTATGCAGAGCAAGTGCGTTGCATACAATTTCCTTTTAGAAGGAAAACGTCAGAAGAAGCGAAGCTTCCAGACTTCAATAACTGAATAGTGATAAGAAACTTTCAGCTTCAACTTTCTTCCGTCCGTCCACAACGTCGTATTTCCGAATCGGAAACATAATAAAGTATTAATTGAGTTTCAAATATTTGGTTCGTCTGATTAGCACTTTTGAGACCTGCAGCAGTACAGCAAAAGTGGCGAATGGGAGGGTCACGATTCGAATAATATGGGTCAAACCAATGAAGACATTTCAATGTAAATTTGCGCAAAGTATTTGCTAAATAATAAAGTGTTATTGTAAATTGGTTTTTGGTTCACTCCCAATACGCACGAATGCATGGTTAATTGTATCCATGGAATCACAGGACCATTGCTGAAGTTAAGAAGATGGAAGAATAGAAATGGTATCGGGTATTTTTCACTTCAATTGCCAAAGTGAATATTGGCAAATGTAGAAAAGCAAATACAGCAAATACGCAAGAAGTAGCAGAAAATCAAATGAAATTTATGCAACAAGCAATAAAAATATCTAATAAATAGCAAATAACAATTTCCGATTAAATGACATGGCTGGCAAGGATTTGCAAAGACTAACGAGCAAACAAAAGTGTGTTTGTTAATGAGTCCGATAAGATTTGAAATGATTTTAAATCGGGCAAATAACAACAGATATTTACCTTAATTAACATGAACATGATTTTATGCAGGACAAACAAACAAGTTTCTGTTGCTTAACAGGATTCAAATTGTGCATTCAATTAATCAAATAATATTAATGGGGTTCGGTGTTGGTGTTTTCCTGTCGAAGTTTCCTTAATGGCGAAATATGAGAATTCGAAAAAAAATATGCCACAAGCAACGAACTACTTCTCGTATGCTGTTTTCCAGCACACAAGCATGCAATTACATTTTTCAGAGTTATCGAAAAAAAATGGGGTACACGACAGTACGCGATTGAGCTGGCTAAAGCATTGTATGTAATCGATTCATTTTTTATTCGATAGTTTTTAATTTTTGCAACAAATATTAATATTTCATATTCTCATTGAATAAGGAAATGAATTAGCAATTCATTATGAGCTATGAAATAGACTTTCGGGAATTTTCCATTTTCCAAGAGCAGCGCAAACTAACCTGTCACTAAAATATTTTGGTTTTAGGTAACTTTCGGATGGAAAAGAAATAATTTGATCAAACTATTGAGTGGATTTGAGAAGAAGTTTTGCTTGAAATTATCGGTCAGTATTTTGGAAACTGCACTTTAGTAATGCGAAGGCCCAGGCAGCGATCCTATCTCTGATAAATGTCATTGTCCTTTCAATGTTGGAATCAGTTTTGGTTTGAAGTCCTAGATTTTAAGCAATTCCATTCACGCCATATTTATGCGGAGTTAAAGATGTTTTGACGTAAGAACTTACGTAATTACATATTTAACTCAAGTTAAATGTCCTTTGAGAAAACAATATTACGTTTATTTAACAAGATTTCTCGTAATACTGATTGTGTATAAGAATTTAAAGAAAAATCTAACGGCGTCATCATATAAATTTTTGATGAGCTTTCGAGGATAAATATTTTTGATACGCTTATTTAATTCAAAAATAATTGCTTAAGATATATTCCCGATAGAAAACTCATCCCGAAAGAATGTTGATGCGAAATTGGTAAAATTCTACAGGAATACGCAATATCTAAACAACTTAATTGGTTTGCTCACCCCACATAGATCTGTGGAAGACGTAATAAGTTTTTTTATTCTGATTTTTGGAGAGTCCATAATGTGATATAAATGTGACTACATTGTATATAATAAGTTAATGGTACTTCTAATATCTCTGGAATTAAATGGATTGCAAAAAGCAAAAATTACGGATTCCTTAAATTTTTGGAGTTGGTAAGCTAAACAAAAGTAATTTAATTAAAAATATATAATTTTTCCCCTCTTTAATAACATTTTTATACGCATTGAAACAATAAATAGATGTACAGATTTTTTTGAAAACTACACTTCGAGACCTTTTCAATGATATATAATATGTCGTACTTTGTTGTACTTGTACCACTTTCATAACAATTGCAAGCTTATGCGCGGAAAACTGCCTACTACGCAATTTTCATTCTGTCAGGGTTATTTTCTATATATACAACACAAAACCTTGCAAGAGAGAGAGTAGATTAAAGTCATTTATGTGCATAATGATCTATTTTCCTAGAATAAAATGTTTGCCCGTCTGACCGTCTACTCACTGACTTTTAAATGTATGACGTAAGCTCTTCCGTCAAAACGTATTTAACTCGGCATATTTGTTTAAACACACATAACCTCGATCTTGTTGCTGATTTTGTGAGTAAAAGGACTTTTTAATTACAATTCACTATTTATTGTTATTATTCTTGTTAACGCTCACAAATACATACACACGCAATCTACAACCAAACATAAACACATTCCGCAATAACAAATACGTAAATGAATCCTTTTTTTAAAGAAATTAAAAGAAAATATTCTGTTGGCCCCTGGCTCTTTAATGTTACTATAGTTCATCAAAATGGCATGTGGAAGGTGGACCGAAAGAACTTTCAAGATATTTATTTAAGAAAAATCCTGACGACCAATAGGCTCGAAAATGTGCCAATGCCTGTTTCAATGCGCCGAAACAATAATGATGATGCAGAACCTTTGCCCGTGTTACACAAGGAAGTTTCGCAGCACGAGGTGCAGGCGTAAAGTTTTGTACGTTCTCCAATAACAATGCAACCGGGTTCACAAATAACGGAACATCTTCTATCTAGAGACCACATCTTCGGTGAACTGGTAGAATTTTCAGTGCTGGTGGTATAAGAGAAACGTTTCACCTGCACAAGAAATTTTATGAATAAAAGAATATGTGTGATGATAACAATTTAAACCATGCAAATGAATTCCTCTCCTTCACACTTGTGCATAAAATTGGTGCTGCTGGAGTTTATAACAGAAACGCACGCCTCCCCGTCCACCATGGTATCACATTTATAGCACTTCAAATCATTTAGGCGTTCTTGGGCAGCTTGTGTACGATGTATAGCAGTAGTTAAGGATTCTCCAGCCTCTATTAATTGCAACGAATGCCGTTATTGATTTTGGCAAATTAAAAGGTTGGCTTTTTTATAAATCAAAACATTTCTTAACTTACTGGCAAAGTGACTCCAGGTCATTAAAATGTAAATGCACATTCGGAACAGCATTGTTACAAAAAATATTTCCAACAAAGCTTTAGTTGCTTTAAGTTTTAATTTAATTCGATTATTTTCTATATGAAGGCCAATTGCTACAGCTGTCAGTCAAAGGCAGATACTTGCCTGTGCCACGGACATGCGCATTCTCAATATTTACACATGTTGCCCGCAAATAGCTCGCAAGCAACTACACAACAATCACAAACAAACTGAATGCATTACTTTAGACTACATACACGCGCACGCTGTAAACAGACAATTTAACAAAGGAAAGAGATAATCAGCTGGTGATAGGGAACCAGATGTTTAAAGGAGCATTGCCAATATTGAAGAACGCAACGAAAGGAGCGTTAGGCTGGCAACATTTCTTTTTTCATATCATTGCCAGTGTCAACATTTAAGCAAACATACGAGTATTTATAATTTGTAATTTAAAAACAGATATGTCGATTTTCGAAAATAGTAAAGCAGCCCAAAGCCCCCTTAAGGCCCCAAATACTTGGTGAATAATTCTTCATGTTTGGCTTTAACAAGTCTCTCGAGAAAATTAAATTAGGTAACTCACTGTACGTGCTGGAATAGATCTATTTTAAATTTGCCCTTCTCATAAATTTACAAAAATGTAAACAAAACATAACAATTGCAGAAGAAAACATGGAAACGCCCATATGCCATGTTCTATATATTTATTATAAATAAAAACCCTGCAATCGAATTATTATTTATTATCGGATTATTTTAGGTCAACAAACCATCATTATATGTTGGTCCACATTTTTGAACAGTATTTTTTGATTATTATAAAAAGGAATTTAAATAAATTTAAAATGATTACATTTTAAAATTAAAATTACATTTTGCTGCAAAGAATCCACGCCGTGTACAAACCAATTAATCAGTCCCGCCCACCGGTTTGACTTACAATAAATATCTGTGCCTGGTTACGAAACATCAATTGCCATCCACGAATTAAATACACATCAGTAACAAAGTTGTAAAAGCGAAATTAATAACGTGATTTGTCTGGTTTAATTGCATTAATAACATTGTGAAGTATCAACAAATTGAGATAATCTAATCAATGTAATAATAAAAACAATGGCAACAACAACAACACAAAACTAAACATGTGAAATTCAACCGGAAATGGTTGTTAACACTTTAATGGCGTGCCATAAAAATAATCGGTTGGTAAGTATTTAAATACTCTGTACATGCCAATAAGTAGATTAAAGGGCACACCATTCTCTGCCTGCTTTCACATCGAAGATACAAACAATGGAACGGACATTGTGCACACTCATTGTTCTCTTGGGACTATTAAGAGTTTATCAATGTAAGGTAAGTTTATAAGACTGCAGAAGGAAGTTTTACGTCTTTTGGAGAAAATTTCAATTGGTTTATTCAAACGTTGTCTCTATTGGAGGTCGAGCAGGACTATGTGGTGTCTAATGATGAGCTGATAGCAATGGGAGGCGAGAGTGAAACTTTAATTGATTTTAACCATTTAGATGTTGTTGGCCGTGAGCGTTTTATTAACGGCTCCATGACAATTCTAGCCGACATGGATGATGATAATTTCGGCTTCACAGTCAAAATGTACACTAGCCCAACCGGTAATGGAAACTATAAAAAAATGGCCACGGATGTGCCACTGACAAAAATTTGCGAAGGCTTTAAAAAATTTTACAAGGAATTTGTACAGCCCTCCTTAAAGTTGGGCGAAAACACCAATATGCCCTACATAGGTGATGATGGACTCTGTCCAATACCCGCTGGTGAATACTATTTCAAAAATATTGAATTTAATACCGAATCTTGGCCAAATCAGATGCCCCGCGGTACTTTAAAGATTGTCGTAACATTTTATAAGGTCGACAAAAAAATCGGCGACTTGACAGCACTATTGAAAATTGAGGATAGTACGAGATAAACCATTCAGATATTAAAAAAAAAAAAAAATATTTCACACATCAAAAAAAAAAAAAAGAAATTCGAGGAACTTTTATTCGGAACAAATCAGGTATGAGTTTTTTATATAAGAACATTGGAACACAAAAGGTTTGTTCTTGTTCTTATTATTTGAGAAAATTTTGTTTGTGAGCTGGTCAAGAGCGAAACGCCTTAATCGTTAACCTGTTTCGAGTCTAACGATGGAATTTAATTAGAATTTTTCCAAGTAATTAGAAAAAGTAAAATTTGTAAATAAAATTTCTTAAAAAGGAAAAAAAAAATTCACATGAGAGAATTGTTATATGAAAAAGAAAAATTTTTAAAAAGTTTACAATAAAGAAATAAATATATTTTGAAAGGAAAATATGTGTGTGTATCAACTTGAGAGCTAATAAAGAGTATATAATCTAATAAAGTATAATATAATATAATATAATATAATAATTTATAATAAAGAGAGAAAAAGTACAAAAGAGCAGCGTTTTACCTTTTACCGACCATATAAACTGAAACCTTCAAAAAAACAGATGTTTACATTAATAGTATTTCATCAAACGCAACCTCACTAGAATTTCTTATGCTGTTTTCACAATCCGACCATGTGATTCGTGTAAAATATTTATATTAAAATTATTGACTGCTTTTCATACAAATTTTTTACTCAAATTTCTTGTTTGGATTGTAAAAACAGCAAATTAATTACCACAAAAAAGTTTAAATTTAAAAAAACTTCTAAAAAATTTTTAGAACTATGGCAAAGTATAATTCAGCAATAATTCGGTACTAAAATATTAAATTAAATATCATAAAGAAATCACCTTTCGTCATTCCTTTGATTGCACTTTCATTTAAAAACCGATAAAGAAAGATAAAATATTTTGATGATGCCAAAGTTCACTCAACTTGGAAAATAATTCTCGGTTGATTGCTTTGAATCGAAACGCTTTTTATTACCCTGAATAATATTTTGTTATTGTTGGAGTATTATTAATAACCGTTATTTATTTTGTTGGTCGTGTGGTTAAACTTTTCGAATTGCTTTGATTGTGTTTTTGTAGTTCTCATTTGTTTTTAGAAAACATGTTCATAACATAAGTTTGGGCATTACGTTTCTATACGGTGTTGGTGAAGGCCTACTGATGAGTTTGTTTTTTAGTTACGCTTGCACAACAAACGGTATACCCCTAATTAACAATAAATAAATTGGAAGAATATCCGAAATAATATTACATATTTTTTTACATATTTTATTTTTTATTATATATTTTAATCTTATATAAACGATCTCATGCTCGATACAAAGAATGTGGGATCAAACAAGAAAGAGCAAAGAAAATAAAAATTGTCCAGAGCTTTAAAAGAAATCATTCGTCAAGGCAGCTGCTAATTTGGCTTTCATTTTTCACTTATTCCAGTATGTAAATTTTAAAGAAATCACTTCCATCAATCTCTTTGCTCGTTAAAGCCTCAATATATTATTGGCGTGTGTTCTTATCAAATTTATTAATTTGTCTCTCCTTTTAGGGGTTTCGTTGAATTATAATAGCACTTGCTGAATTTTATTTAAAGTTTTTTTAAGGTCTAATTTCAACGTGTTATTTATTATAATTTCTTTGCGATTTGCGTTTCCTAAATCTTTAGTAAATCAAAAATAGGTACATACTTATTATGAGTAAGGCTAGAAATATACATACATATATACTATATATGATATACTTTTAAAGATTTTGAAGCGATTTGTGGCACGTTAACATTTTGTAAGTTTCGCTAAAGCATTTAAAGAAAGTCACTATTTGCTAGTGGTAGCCTTTAACTGTTAAAAACTGCCGTGGACTTTTCAATGCGTCACCATCTACTCTTTGGATACTTTCAGTCAAATACGGTTGACAGCACTGGACTTTGGTACAGTTCACTTCTGCGTTGGTAGTTGGTAATCCTTGCTCTATTTCTAATGTCTGTATTGAATTTTGTTTATTGTCGATTGTATAACAACAATTTTCATAAGATTTCAATTCCATTGAACGTTCGGACACGTTTTCTTCATCGCTTTCAACTACTTCGCCATCTTCCGCGCTTGCACTCAAATGGAATGAGTATTCCGAATTGCCGTCATCCGAATTTTCACAGTCGAAATAGTTAATCTGTAAGTTGTTCGAGTACATTTTTAATGAAATCAAATTTAGAATGCGAAATTTAACATTTTTGTACCTGGCAGTCCACGCATCGGCAGTTGTCGCATAAACTGCACGAATATTGTAATAATTCGGATAAATCGGTTTGATTTTGATTATCGCTCTCAGAAGCTTTTGACCAGTATTTTGCTTTGTGTTTGTGGCTACAAAAACAAGAACTGAATTACAGGGAAGAGGGAGAGATTTGCCATTTTATCTATTACCTGTTCGGCATCACTTTCTCTGTTTTCACATTGCCATTCGCATCTTCAATTCCACGTTGAGTGCTTTTACTTGCATAGTTGGCTTCAGCTTCTAAATATTTCCAAAATTTTGATTTTTTCTTCAATATTTCAGATTTCGATTTAAAAGGTTTTGATTCAATTCCATTATCATGTCTATGACTAAATTTTAAACTGCTGCTGCTGCAGTTGAAGAGTTTTTGTATGGCATGGGCGGCAGGCGAACACATGTTAGATGAGGCCGACGACCATACTGACGACGATGCAGACGATGACGCAACATTGTTATCGTTTAAGTCTGAACAATACAATTGAGGATTGTCTGGGAAAGTCTTAAAGAAAATGATCGAGTGACAAAAACAGCATATCTGAATGTGCATGCAAAGAAACTGCATTATATAGTACACCATTTCCATTGAAAGAGTAAACAGAGTTCCTAACAAATTCCTCATCAGGAATACAAAGCTTTGTCTGACTTAATTTTGTTTTTTAAATAAAAAAGCTAATGACTGGCATCTAGTTATGGGCAATTAATTTTCAATGAGAATGGAATAAAATTTCCTGCTTTTCTCACTTAATGTGTTCAATTAATTTCATTTTTTCTTAAATTTTTCGTAAGTTGGCGTTTTCCTTATCAATCTGCGGAGTGGAAATCTTAAGCTTGTAACGTTATATTAAAATCCAATTATATTTTTCTTAAAAAAAAAAAATGGTCCGAACAGTTTTTTAAATGGAATATTTTCCAAATACCCCTTAATTGCTTAATGAAGACTGATTCCGACTTCGGTTTTTATGTTAAAGTCATCGGAAACCATTAAGGGAGCACGTACCATTATCCTCTACAGAGAGAGAGAAGGGAGGTGGGACTTTAAATCCATTAATTCAGTACAAAAATGCAAAAGGGCGTCTAATTCAAATTAATATATAAAATTTATTTCAGCTTCCCTAATTTCTAAATTCTTCCCTTTACTAAGACCGCTCAAAAAAAATTAAATAAAAATTGTGGTGTTCGTAAACCGCAACAACAAAGAAATAATATAATAAATTCATTAATATTTATGTAGAAAAAGTAAGAAGAGGCTACGCCGTGTAGAGGGAGTGGTTTGACTCTGAGGACAACATATTTTTTTCAATGACGCTCAAAGTCATACATTTTTATATATTATTTTTTTGTAATCGGCTGGACAGAATAGAAACCAAAGTACGTTTATTGGAGGGGGAGTGGAAAACATTTCATGGATTTGCCGAAGCCGAATAAGGCAGAAAGAGATTTTAATCATTAATTTCAATTCACAAAAACAGATGCTTATTTAAGTTATATTGATTTCCTGCAGGCTGCTTTCTGTTTTTCCTAAAATGTAATTCGATTAATTAAAACTCACACAGTAACAACCACACACACTCTGAATAGGCAAGTTGAAATGAAAAGAAACTGTGGCTTATGCGTTGGTTTGTTCCTTCCCTCCCTCAATTTTTCATGGCATAAGCATTCAAGAAATAAGAATGGCACAAAAAAGGGTTTTCGAAATCGCCAATTAGGCGCATTTCTTTGGGGAAAAAATATTATGAAGTTGCAACTTCGAAAGGCTCTTCAGCACTGAACATTCCGCTGTTGCAGGTTTTTTTTTTTGTTTTTTTTTTTTTTGGGATAACACACATCAATGTCAGTTATTGATAATTCAATGTGATTTATTAAAATTCTAAAAACGGAAATCTCTGCGCAGAAAATAAAGTTTGGAAAATAAAGTTTCGAAAGATTTTGCTCTTAATACAATAAATTCTTCTTTTAGACAACCAGCAACAGCAAAGCACACACTTTCACGTTCACCTGTTTGCATTTCACTTGCCAAAGAATTTTTATAATGAACAACATAAATGCCTTTCATACCGCTGCCCACTTAATTACAAAATAACCTGATGTAATGTAAGTGGTTAATTTTCCACCTCCCCTCTCTAGCTATACAGGGTAATTGTACGGATATCTGCTGTGCTTTCTTAATGGTTTCAAATGGCTTAAACATAAAAACTGAACTCGGAATCAGTCCTCGTTAAGCAATTAATGGGTATTTGGAAAGTATTCCATTTAAGAAGGGTTGAATTCGTTTAATGGCTTTAAAATTTATTTTTTGTTGAATGTATTGCAATGGAAATGGTGAGATATTTGGGATTTGTTCGTGCTTCAGGTGGAGGAGGGAGTGAAACGCTTACATGATGGTTTGCTGTATTTAAAATAAATATTGAAGTACGATTGTTATTATTTTGACTGGCGCTGCGGCTGATGCTGCTCATTCTGCTGCTGCAATTATAGATGCTATTACTCTTCTGCTTACAATGCTGATTCGACTGTTGATAATTGTTTTTGTGTTTGAATATTGTCGAATCCATCGTTAGTTGTTTTGGTTTAATGTTTTGTTACTTTTCATACAACAGCAAAAAAATATTACAATTAAAGTTTTCGGTTTTACGTTGTTGCTGCTCGAATCACTGCAGCATATTTTATGGAGCGACAAACAACGAGGCAGAAATAAATTTCACTTTTATTTCATTGTATTCCCACTTGATTCCATTTTATTATTTTATTATACGTAGTTTGTGTTGATGGTTGCGATTGTTTTTTAAGAGGAGTGATATTTAAACAACCAATTTGTTTTATTGTTTTACGAGTATGCTTTTTTTCATTTTATGTTTTATTGTAGCGCTGTAGGGGTTCACATTCGTTTCCTTGAATACAGCGACTGAAGCATGAAACGGAAAAGGTTTATTTCCTTTGCGGCAGAGCTCGGATTTAAACAGACACACACACACACAGAAAATGTAACCGCGAAGGAAAATAGCTCTAGTTATTTATTTACTTTCGTCAATAATGAGTTATTTGGTTTATTTTTCGCTTTAATTTTCTAGAATTCTTTTAGTTTTTTACATTTTTCTGCTTAAAGAGATGAAGATATTTTTATTACATTGAGTAGCTCGTGTTTGGTTTATTTTTATTGCCATCAGGGAAACGTAAAAACATATTGATGAATAAAATATGAGTTAAGACATGAGACATAAAAGGATCGTCGTGATAATTCGCTTACAAGGGCACACTCAGTTGTTAAAAGCATTTCAGTGGTTGGATGTCAACTTCAAAAATGATGACGTCTTACCAGGCAGGCACACACACACAAGAACAACACACAAGCATATGCAAGCCATCCATATCGTTTTATAATAATTGAATTTTTCTTTTTATTTTATTATTATTTTGTTTTATGTTTGTTACAAATTATCGAATGCCAATGTTTTTCAAATTTTTTTTTATTAATATTTCTCTGTTTAGATCTGAAGCATATGCTTTACATTTATAGTGTTTTCATGTGAGTGTTTTATGTGTTGTTTTTTAGTTTTATTAAGTCATAAATCACTTGACGGCTAAATTCTGTCTCCACTTACAGGGATTTTTGTAGCTTTTAGCAACAATAACAACAACAGCAGTCATATTACCACTAATGCACACATGCTGCCGCACACAGCTCCATAGAAACACCTACACACATACACGCACCCACACACATTCACATATATCACGTTGTAGAAGAGGAAACGGAATCAAGCAGGGGAAACAAGCAAAAAAAAAAGGCCAACTCACGTTTTAAAATTATAAATTTATTTCGAAATTGAAGTAGACGCGTTTACATTAAAAATCATGTAAAACTTTTTGTCCGTTTGTTGTGAAGTGAAACGTTCGTTTGCTCTTGCCTCAGGAGGATGACTGAATTGAATGCTGTGCGTGACAAATAATCTTCAATGTTTTTCGCCTCTATTACGTTCTGCTGCTTTGTGTTTACTTGAGTTCAGAGTTTAATTCTGATTAACTTTTTCACAAGTTGAGAATGTATTTTTATTTATCTTTAATGTGAATACATTTTGCAAAAAATAGTAGTAAAATAAAAACGTATGTTGCATAGTGATTGATGCTCTTTTCATGTTAGTATGTGTGCCTCTCCCTCTCCCTCTCCCTCTCCCTATGGCATTCCGAGCTTCACATGTTCGTTTCAGGCGAAATAATCAAGAGTTTCAATTTCCTTTTTGACTTAAAATACGAGTACAACTCAAATAAATTCATGGCAGTAGGCCAGTGGCACACAAACAACAATAATATCAACACATTCCAACACACACACACACAAACACACACACACACACGCACGCATGCACACACACACTTCCTAAAGAATATACGCTCAGATGAAAACTAACTTTCAAACGTTTTTGAACAGTGAGTGCCTGCCAGCATCAGTAACGAGAATAAAATACTTTCATTTACAGTCACGCCACATGCAGCTGGAATCATTCTAAAATCTTATTGAAATTTTGCCAACGAATTTATTTACACAGAAGCAAATACACACGAGCAAATTAAAATATTTAGCGAACTGGAGCTGAAGACGAAAATAATTTGTAAACTGATTGCAACGTTTGACATCATTCCGAACGTATCGATTACAACTGATATTTTTCCTTTCATTTAAAATAGTTGGGCATACTCATTAAGGAGTTTCAGACAACACCATACTATTCTCACATCATTTTATTATTCCTAAAGTTTGCCTGAAACTTCATCGTGGACGATCAATCAGTTAGCCAACCGTTTGCAGTTAAATTGCTCCTATGTCTCAGTGGAGCAAAGAAATTTGAAAGCAATAGCAAAGAATAGAATGTCCTAGATTTGGAATATTTTTATTCACTGTCAAAACTACCAAATGATTTCTTTTATTTGTGATCCTGCGAATCGCTCACATGGACAGTCATCATGAGAGCGGATTAATGAATAATTTCATATGCTTATCTCACAGATTTAAAATACTGCTGTGATAAAGTACACGGCTTTTCCATTCAGGTGGCCAGCTATAGCACCATTCACTGTTGTTTATGCTTTTAGAAGGAAAATATTTATCATTGATAAAAATGCGCATAATCAAACTCTCTTCATGCTAACTTTGCCTTCATTGTTGTTGCTGCTGTTGTTATTTTCCAAAAATTGTTCATATTTTTCTAGAGCATCGCCTTCGAGGTGACTTCATGGGGTGCACTGTTCTTGTCAGCAACATAATCGTCATCGCCAACAACATTCCGTTCATTAGGAATAACAAACACATACACGCACACCTTTAGATGCCTACAGTTGCTACGTTATTGCTGTTTTTGGTAGTTGTTGTATTCCTAAAAATTGTTTTTGGTTTGAACACAGAGGCTCCCACTCCCACTCGCACTCACACTCACACTCACACTCACACGTACACACTGCCAACAATATGCAGCCATACAACATGTTCTTTATATTGAATGAACGCGAATTTGCTCTTTTCATTGCCGAGCACTTAACACGTGAAATGTATACTTTTTTCAGCTCAATGCTCCACTTTCTCTACTCGAACTTCATTGTATGCACCTGCCCTACTTCTGTAAAAGTTTCCTTCCCTCCTTCCTTTCCTTGTTGCTGCTATATACAAGTTCGAGTTTGAGTTCGAGTTCGAGTTCTTTTTCTGTTTCCATAATATTTCCTTAATATATTGTTGCTTTTGTTATTTCCGTTTCAAATAATTTAAATTTTATTTGATCCAATTCATTTGTATTCAAAAGGAAATACTCCGACATAAGACTGAAGTGCGAAAAGGGAAAAAATATTTGAGGCTTTTCGTGGGCATTCGAAAACAAATTTAGGGCTTGTAAACAGAATTTAAAAGGTGGTGACAGCCACAGCTTGTCCTCATTCAGAAGGTTAATTTATGGTTAATTTATTTTCGTGAAATTAATAATTAATGCTGCTGTTAAAGCATACTTTGAGAATTAATTATTCCCATTGTGTGGACGAGGTGCGGCAGTCATTAATAAAAACAGAAAATAGAAAAGTGAAAATTCCCAACAGTTTGTTGTACATTTTATTTAATTGTCTCCCATTCAATCCTTTTTAATCCACTGGCAGCAGACGCACGTTTAAGTTCATCTATTACGAATATTTACCAAAGTATTTAAGAAGAATTTTATTTGAAATGGGTGCCTACTGATTTGCTCAGGGGTACTCATGAGCGTTCCTCTGCCACGGCAGAGCTGCTCTCTGGCGACATTTGAAACTAAGGCACATTAAGTTAAGAACTTTTTGCCATTCAGATTATACCTGCACTCTTATATGCGTACCCCCACATGTAAATGAGTGTTCTCATATGCGTTATTTGAACGCAGAGAAGTACACAAGGATTATTTTTCTAAACAATGAATAAAATTAAGCTTAAGGCAGCTAAAATATGGAAATCCTTGAATTATGTGTGCATATGAAATATGCCGTGTTAAATACGTTTTAACGTAAGAGCTTACGTATTTATATATTCAACTCAAGTTCAATACGTTCTGCAAAACCGTAACTTTAAATTTAAAAAAAATAAAACTAATTAAGAAACAAATAAAAATGAATAATTCAACAAAACGATCGTTCTCTTGGGTGCAGGAACTGAATTAAAATCTTTTTTTTTTAAATCTCCCTTCCACATCAGCATTCGGAATACCATCTGAATTAAAATTGTCGCCAAATCCCATACAAATAACAACCCACAAGAGGGTTCAAAAATCAAGCCGTTTTGTCTGGCGATTCCAATTTGTTTCCTCCTAAACCGTTAACAGCTTTAAAGGTTGCGCCCTTTTTCCCCCTATTATATGGAAGAACTCGGACGAGGGATATCATTTTATAGCAAAATTATACAAGAATTTCGTAAAACAAAACTTTTCTAAGGAGTTTTTACGTATTCACAGTTAGCAGATGACCGTTATCGCGAATAAGGATGTCGAAGGATAACAAATTCTTTAATCTACTCCCACTATTATTTTCCATACTTAAGTCTGAAATGTTTAAGTAGAAGTATAACGAAATTGAAACATTCTATAGAAATGCCAAAGAGTATCTCCATATATATTATTGTGTACATTTACATCGTGGTTACATTTACAGTTTCCCACATCCCAACGCACACACACACATATACTATTTGTAAGCCACCGTACACAACCTTAATTGATGTTAAAATGGCAATTTCATGTTATGACTCTGCAAAACATCTTTACAACTAACGAACACACACAGAAAGGACATGATGAACTTGTCAATGTTCGTAAGCAGCAGTTTCAGAAAGGCAAGCAAACCGCACGTATTTTGTATGAATTATGATTTTTGTCAAGGCATTAAAAGGATCAAAAGCCTTTTGGGTGTACAAATTTCATAAAAAAAATTCATATTTTCTTAATAAGAACAAAACGGTCTCAGCAAGTCATTGTAGCACATGTAAGCCACAGGCGGTGCTTTTGTAGGCTGTTTGCTCTCCAATTTAACGACAGTTTCATCAGCGCCATTCCTCTGCATCTCACTACGCTGTTTAGATACAGCACAGCACAATTGCTCAATTCAACGTTGTTCTTAATTTAAGCTTAAATTCGCAATTTATTTTAAATTGTCGCACAACCGTTCTGAGGATTTTTTTAGTGGAATAAATAAAAGAAAAGCGCTTATGCGTGGCAGTACCGAATTCCGGGAGAAGTAAAATATCAAAGACTGTTTGGCGAACAGTTATTTCTTTATAACAAGTTAACTCGTTTCCATTGTAGGTCTGGGCAGGGTTATGAAAGACGGGTAAAAAAACTTCTTTCAAATACTTTGAATATCATGATAAGCAAGCAGTGCGGATGACTGTTTTTCTTTCCATTTAATTATCTTTTAAAGACGCATACCATCTCAAAGTTGCCTCCAGCACAATTCTCACTCCACGCTTTTATTTTGACACTATCTGAACAACATTTAGAGAAAAGGAAAGAAAATCAATATATGACGTGATATGAAGGAAACTCAAACAATTTTCATGAACTGAAACATTCGAGAAAAGTTGTCTTGCAAAGAAGGTTTTCCATCTATGAGTTCGGCTTATCGCCTACAATAACATTTCGATTAGAAAGCCTTGTCCTCGGCCTTACGATCATCAAGGTTTTTAAGCCTTCTCTAACTCTTTTCTGATTGCGGAATTTGCTTCTTTCCCCTGCGCAACAGGACGTAAAGATGCTTAATTCTGTTAGCTCGCGCGAGTTAAGATGAATCCCAAAAGGAAACATATGTACATATATATTACTTACATATGAATCTAGTATATGCGTAGGTATGTTATACAGGTATTTATAATATATAAGTATTTATATATATATATACATTATATAATGTAATGACAAACAACATAAATAATAAATTTTTAATAAACAATTAAAAATAAAACATAATTAAAAATAAATTAAAACATAATTACTAATCCTAAAGACCAGAGTTAATTGTAAAAAAACACTGTCCATAGCTGGGAAACAGAAAGATAAGAAAGAAACCTGAATTATAGTTTGTAGACGCTATTAATGATGGATAAAAGAAAGATTTTGTAAAAATTCAAATATACTAAAATGTAAGAGAATATTTTGTGAAGAGCGCAGTCATAATCCGTGACTCAATTAATAGACACAACATATTTGGTAATTGAACAAATAAAGAAGCCGACAGATCGCGCCAGTTGAGCTCACAGCTGATATGCCAATCTTCGCTTTTACTATATCCATTTGTTCTTATCCGAAAACAGCCGATACGCCTTTGAGCAATACTAATCAAACCAAAACTAGCAAAATAACTAAAAATATCGTAGAAGCCGACCGAAAATGTTCAAAAAATTGATTTTATATCGATTTTACATTTTCGTAAGTCATTTGCAGATTAAACAGAAAATTACCGATATCGATAACCGCATCCAAAAAGAACATTGCCAGATGGCGTCTTTTGTGGCCCACACGATTCTATTAACAACAGTACATTGTTTACAAGCAGTAAAGCTTTAATTTCACAATTTCCCTCCTAACTTTTATCTACTTGTAGCTTGAGGTTGCGATAAGAAAGTTTTGCGAAAGAGTTCCCAAAAGTTCACACAGAACTCTTTCGGTTCGCTCATTTAAAGCAAACGCAGTTGTTAATTGTTTGTCGGTTGCGCCAGCGGAACATGGGTAAAGAGAGCCGAGAGATGTCTTTATCAGAAATGTTTCCAAAACTGATAAGATAAAAGAAATTAAATGCTCGTCGAATGACTCAACTATTGTACGCGCATTTTAAATGCTGAAATAGTAACGATTAAGCCTTTGCAGAGGAAAGAAATTAAATAAAATGAAAAGAAAATTATCAGTGTTGAAGCAGGGCAAAGGCGAATATTAAAACTCAAAGGTCAAATATAGCACAGCAAAGAAAATTAATAAAAATGTTGATTCATAGTCATTTATGGTGTATAGCGGGAGTTTCCATCTTGTCATTGTTGTGCGCAGGAACTGCTAAAGAAGCCATAGAAATGGAGGAAATGGAAGCACTTTGCTACCCGGAATTATATAAAAATAGTCGCAAGTCTTGTGAATGCATCATCGAACATTCTACGCCTTGGGGTTTGCCTGTTCTTAATGTGGACTGCAGTTTTAAAAATTTTCTAACAGCCGACTTTTCCGAAATTCTGCCTCTTTATGCCGATAACTTAGATTTGAGCTGGAATCAGCTGCAAAGTATACCGAGTTTCGTTAGCAACACTTTGACTCAGTTGAACTTCATGCACAACAACATCACCATCATCATCTCAAACAATTTCATAAAAGTAACAAATCTCCGTGAGCTGTACTTGAATTGGAACAGTATACAGACCATAGAGGCAAATGCTTTCTCTGATCTGTCCCACTTGCTCATTTTAGACTTGTCGCACAATAATCTGCACAATTTGGAGGCCAAAATATTTGCACCCCTGCAGAATCTACAATCATTGTTTTTGTCATGGAATCGGCAACTGAATCAGACTGACGGCATACAAGAAGTGGACTTTTATCAAGCGTTTGGCGTAAACAGAAATTTGCATGTTCTAAAATTGAAAGCCTGTAATCTTAACAACATCGTGTTGTCCAACACTGCGATTTTGAAAGAACTTGACTTGAGCCGAAATTTATTAAATCAGGTGCCCGCACATTTACCAGAGTATCTCGAAGTAATTCATTTAAGTGAAAACCTGTTTGAGTCCCTGCTGGAAGAGGATACAAAAAGATTGGGCCGTATTCGCGAGTTGTATATGGAAGATATGCCACGCCTTAAGTCCATCGAAGAAAATTCATTTGTGCCGCTTGAGTCTTTGGAAAAAGTCAGTTTCCAAAACAGCAGAATTCTTGCAAGAATGCACGAGTATGCATTTGGCAGAGATGCAATACGATCTCCAAAACTGCATACAATGATATTTCGCGGCACTGTTTTGCCTACTTACAATAGTACTTTGTCTCCGATATTTTTTCAATTGGCCACGCTTGACCTCAACGGTGTGCCGCTACATTGCGATTGCAATTTAGTATGGATGAAGGAAATACAAGTGGAGACGAATGGGCGTTGCTTTAAGCCCTCCCGTCTACGTGGAATAAGTTTGACTTCCGCCAACTCGAACGACTTTAGCTGTGAGCTGTGGCCACGCTGGGTTTACAGCATTATTGTGTTGTCTCTTATCGCCCTTAGTGCGATTTGCATTTATGTGATTGTCGTTGGTTGGAATCGAAATGGTGGTGTTACACTGCGCCGCAAAATCGGTGCAGGCAGTCCATATGCACGCGTTACAATTGAACCCAATCGTCAGGAAAATTACTGATGTTGGTCGATTGCAAGAGTGAGAGTAGAAATGCATGGCAGCCAGATATCTTATTAACACCCAATTCAATGATCGATACATTGTAGAAAAATATTAAAAACAATATTTTGCATTTAGCTGTTTTCTAAGATCTTTTGCCGTAAAGAGTGAACGCCACTACTGTTTATGATTTTATTTAGTATATAATTTTTTGACTCTTTTTCGAGTTTTCTTTTTTCTAAACAAGTATAATTAAATAAATTTTAGCAACTAAATATAAGAAAAATACCGCACTCCCCCCGTTTTCTATTAAAAGTCAGATATCTGATGTTGATAATATATTGCAACTGTTAAATATTGCGTAAATGGTACTTGCAATATGTGTCTAATATTTTCAAATCACTAACAACGTTACGAACAACATGTACCTAATCCTGAATCGAATTAATCCGCATTAACACTTTGAGGCGACTTTAAGGTTCAATTAAAATTTCCTAGGGAATCAGTTTTGTTGAAAATAAAAACTCGATGAAAAGTATTTCTCAAAACATTTGCAAGACAGTCGACTTTATAAAAAAAGTTAAGCATTTGAGAAGGATTGTTATAAAGCTTTTTGCATATTCAAAGATTTTTTCGTCTAATTTGTTTTTGCTGATTATAATTTTTTTATATTAAAAGCGTCCTTGCTTTTAGTAGCACCACCTTTTCTAAGATAAAATGAAACACACACAAAAGGGTTTTATAAAATAGGAATTGAACTGGAGCCCAAGCAAAATAAATTTATAAATTTTTGCAATAGAAAGCTTTACATTTTTGCTTGATATTCGTTATATTACGTGGAGTTCTTGACAAGAAAAGTCGCCGGTATTTCGCTGGCACCTCCATTTCTATTTCCTTTTGAGCCGCAATACGTTTAAATCTGAAGCTGATAACGTTTCACAGCTTTGCATTTCGGACTGGTGATTTTAATACAACAGGAGGGTTCCAGCAAAAAAAAAAACAAAATGTATGAAAATAAAAAGTTAAAAAAATGAGCAGCTCCTATTGATTTCTTCCACCCGCACCAACCATAAATAATTTATGAACTTGTACAGTTCACGCATCCATCACATACACAAAGTCAATGAGAACAAAGACATTATTTTGAAACCCACACACTCTTTTGCTATAAAGTGTAGAATAAAATAATAAATAAAATTTCTATTTTCAGGTTTTGAAAATTCAACAACAATTTCAAGATCAATTCGATACAACGAGAGGCAGACGCGCTAATATAAAATATGGTGTGGGTGGGCAAGTGTAAATGGGAATGTAAATGTAAATGTATTCAAGTGCATCTAGAAACAATTGAAATGTTCATGTGTAAATGCGATTTGTTTATAAACAAAATCGCGTTTTCTTTTCTTTTCATTTCACCAATTACACTTTCCTTAACTTGGCATATTCTATTTCAATTTTATTCTATATATTTTGGTACGCACTTTTATTTTTTCATCATATCTGAAATCTCAGTTTTGTTTATATCGCAAGCATTCGAAGTACCGAACAAACAGTTGAAAGTAGTCTGCGCACACTCCTGCCAAATATTTAATATTCGAAATTTTTTTTGATTTTAAATTTGAAAACTTTTCAACACAAGCAATAATAAAATTTGGCCCAAAAAGCTTTAAAGCAAATTGCTTAGCATTAAATAGACTCTCCCCAATAATATTTCAGTTGCGAGCGGACCTCTGCACGGAGTGGAACAAAAAAAAAAAAGAAAAGAAATTAAAAAAAAAAAAAAAAAAAAAAAATTCGATCCATCAGTCCGCGGAAGAAATTTGTGAATAATTATAAATATTTTGTTAAATTCTATAGATGCATACACACACATAAGATATATCTGAATTTTCTTAATTTTTTTTTTCTTTCGTTTTCTTGATCTGAATATACTTGTATCTGGCAGATACACATACAAATTCAAATATTGAAGGAGAAATATTAAAAATAAAATATTGAAAAAAATCACAAAAAATAAAATAAAATCTGTATCAGTGCAAATGGAAAAAAGATTAATTTTAAATAAAGTGCTTGAAAAATTTGAAATTTCTTTAATTTCCTTTTCTCTCTCCAATTTTTATTCCCTTTTTTAGTTTTTTTTTTTTTATTTCCATCTTTTTCATTCCCTTGTTCAATTCTCCTTATTTTTAAAACCACAACATTTCGCCGATGAATTTCATTTCGTTGAATTAAAGTGAAACTAAATAATTAAATTTGAATTTGAAAATTTTAATAAGAAGAAAGTGGAAAATCCAAATAGAACGAAAGAGAAAATGCATTTTCCGCGTTTAAAATCTCTACTGACTTTGTTCATTTGCTCTTTATTTGTGCTGAGTTTTCCCCAAAATGTGAATTGTGCTAACAAAAAAAGTTCCACGAACTCAGCGCCCACAGCTGCTCCAGTACCGATAGAACCCGAAGCTGTCATTGAAGAAGTCAATTCCAAGCAATTGGAAAAGCTTCTAGCTGACAAGGATTACGTAGCAGTATTTTGGTGTAAGTCCTCCACATTTAACCCCCATACAACCACTCAAACCTCCATCAATATTAGATTAAATATTTAATTACAATTTAAAAATATTCACTTTCACGATTTCGCTTCAAATACGAGTAGTCGCAATATCGCTTCTCTGCTTCTGTGTTTGATTATATAAAAAGTTTTCTTTTGCAGCAGAAAAAAAATTCAAGTGGAAAAAATTTTCATTTCGTACTTTTGCCTTAAAATCTTTTCCGTTCTTTTCAATTTTTTTTTCGCTTTTCTACAAGACGTTCTAAATTATTTATGTAGTCTTTTATTATACTTGCGTTTTGTATTTCTAGAGTTTTGTTCTCTTTTCTATTCAGTTGTGCTTGATGTGCGTTTAAGTTTAAGGAGGGAAGAAGAGATTTTTTTTTTCAAAACTGTCAGTTAATGCCGACATTCAGATTCGCTACATTATTGGATTAATGTAGTACGAGCAAGACCTTTTGACATGAGAATAAGGAATAATTAAAGAGCCAGATAATGCTCGAAAAGCCATAGTATGACTTTTCCACAAGAGAAACTTGAATCAGCCACCTCTCGTATATAAATTGTAAGTACATGCGAAAAGAACGGAATCGCACGTTCTCGTATGAGAAAGAACGTGCAATGCAGGTACTAAACTAGTACTTTTTAATACTTAAAAGCTATTGTGTCCATACAGAGAATATCACTAAAAATTTTAAATTGTAAGTACACGCGAAAAGAACGGAATCGCACGTACTAAACTAGTACTTTTTCAATACTTAAAAGTTATTGTGTCCATACAGAGAATATCACTAAAAATTGTAAATTGTAAGTACACGCGAAAAGAACCGAATCGCACGTTCTCGTATGAGAAAGAACGTGCAATGCAGGTACTAAACTAGTACTTTTTCAATACTTAAATACTTATTAAATACAATACTTATTGTGTCCATACAGAGAATATCACTAAAAATTGTAAAGTGTAAGTACACGCGAAAAGAACCGAATCGCACGTTCTCGTATGACCAAGAAGGTGTGAGATAAAGTGTAAATAGCCTGCAATGCAGGTACTAAACTAGTACTTTTTCAATACTTAAAAGTTATTGTATCCATACCGAGAATATCACTATTGGGCATTGAACTCTTGTACTTTCAGTTCGATTTCAAGTGTTCTGCTATCTCAGTTCAAAACAAAATTACACAAATAAATTCACACAACACAAAAAAAAATATATCAAATTATTGCAGGGAATGTTCAATTCAAAACGCAGAAGTACCTTAAGTACCATGTGATATGTGAGTTCCACCCTTTTCCCTCTATCACTTGCGAACTTGATTTCATTGCTAAAATATTCAAAAAGTTTATATCCAGCAATGCGTCCAATTCTGTGTCAGAGATTTTACCAATTTCAGACTATGGATTCATATGCATATTACGCATATGACTACTTTGTTTAGGTATTATTATCAACAGGATTCACAGAAGTCGATCAAATTGCACTTCCTCTACTGGAGAAGCCAAACACCACTTGCTAAGTAACAATTATGCTAAAATATCCTAAATAGTTTAAAAGTTTTTTTTTTGCTAAATCTACATGCCAGGATTTCAAGATGATCCACCGAAAGCTAATTATAATCAGTACCTTCAACAGAACTTTGCTCATCGTGATCCTGGGAGAAGTGGTTTCTCCTACAACAACTCCTTAAATTTATCCACTTATCCGTTAGTGTCTACTCTGCTCTATTAAATGTTGTTTAATAATTAACTTTTCCACTCTTGATATTTCGCACCGAACTCATTTATTGCAAAGCCACTGTAATACCTTAAAGTACTTAAACTACAAGCGCTGGAAAAAATTGCAAAATTGGCCGCTGGGATATTTTGTAATTTTAAAAATGTAACTTTTAGGATGTGATGGAGACATTCAGCTGATCTCCCGTCAGCTGATTAATTTTTATTTGCTAAATGTGTATTTCCTTTTTGTTTTTTCAACAAAACAACAACTTAAAAAGAGGCAACTTAAAGAGGCGTGGCAAAGACACGCGATTAGTAGCCGCCTACTCGCTGTCACACAAAATATCATTATTAATGGAAACGTGATCACAAGACGTGAATCGTGATCACAAGACACTTGTTCAGTTCGACTTAGAAGGTAAAATCGTAAAAAACCACGTTCTAGGAAGCAAATAAAAACAAAGAGGATTGTGAAACGCCACAGACGATAAAGCAAATCGATAATGCCTGACCCATCTCTGGTGGTGTAGGGCAGTAAAATGACCATAAAGATGATAGGGATGACGATTATCGTAATGCTTCAAGGGTGTATGATTGTATGCCAGTATATACATACATACGAGAGCATTACTGCGGCTGTGTTGGTTAGCTGTAGGTCAGCTTTCGCGCGCGTTAGTGTGTGTGTATATGTGTTTGGGTGTGTTGTGTTTTAGTAAAAATACAGGTTGGAATTCAAAAGTGATTTTTTTTTATAAATAAAATAGAAAAGAAAATGAAGGAAATGGGCCAGCAACAAGTGTAGAAATCGACAGTGCCACACGCAGGCTGCTATTTTGTTTATTTCATGCAACTTACAATTAGAGAAAAAAAGGTGTGGGGTGGTAAACAGAAATTAATAAAACAAAAAAATTTCAATAAAAGAAGGAAAAAATAATGGGCATTTTTGTCTAATGCCGTTACAATGCGTGCACTTATCCTTTAGTGTCCTATCGAAACACACAGCATTGAATAGAGATGGCAAGAAGTTGTCTGGCATTTTAATGGAAAACCCATAATTAATAAACTCAATCAAATTAATTAATTATTATCATTATTTCTTTTTTTTGTATCAACTACCAAAAGTTTAGGAAAAGCCAGACCGTTTATCATATTGTAGGAAAAGAAAATTAAAGCAAACGGATGAAAGAGAGATGTTGTGCCAAAGAAAATAAACTTGTTGGCGTTTGTGCTGACGGGTTGATGGTCGGTTTTGGAGATGTAGCGTCGAGCCCAAAGTAAGCAGTTGTTGAGAACAAGTTATTCTATTCAAGGAAATTGAATAGATTGAATCAAAAGTTAGAGTTCGGAAACTTGCAAACCTGCAAACCGTGGCCACATTAAGTTTTAAAGCCGCTTAACAATTTTAGAAATTTTGTAAAATTTAATTAAAAGTTTTGCTGCAAAAAAGTTCTTTAAATTAACAAAATATTTCGTTCTTTTTCTAAATAAAACAAAATGTGTTTCAATGAAATCTATTAAGCTGAATCGATTTCGTTCATATTCAATTAAATTTAAGTGATTGAATGTGGAAATTTCTAGTAAAAACAAAGAGAGAAGGAGAGGCATATCCTTCCTTGAACAAATTTAATAATTAACCCACAAACTTACAAGTTTAGTTGTATTTTTGTATTTTTAGTTAATACTTGTAGTCGTGGAAATGCCCATACTGGTTTTTGAACTTGAACAAATTGATGGTTGGCAGTGTCTCTTTAACCTTTTGTGGCTTAAGTGTAACTGCAAATTACAATTAAATCTCTAACAAGAAATCACTCATGTTATTCGGTAAACATCCTCGAGATACAAACAAATAAATAAATTACTTTCTGTTTCCTGTGTAATGCCGGAAGAAGTTTATAGTGTGTACATGTGGCTCGGCAATAAGTGCGCAGAAAATTTAATGAATATTCTATAATCCCAGTCGAAAGTTGAAATTTTATCGGCGAAACCAAAAGCAAACTGCAAATATAGTAAATTGGAAAGGAAAACGATGATAATAAAATCAGTTTCAATGAGCAGCCGTTAAATAAGAAATATGCTTCGGATTGCTTTACAAAAGGAGTTTCTAAATGGCTCGTTACTTGAAGTCAACCATTGACTGTCTTACAAGACTGAAACAAATTTATATATTCCCCTATTGGCTTAAGACAATACGATTAATTTACAGAGATTTCACAAGTTGAGAATGAACAGATGTTTCACATTCGGAAAGATTTTATTAGAAAGCAAAAGTATTACGCAGTAAAAACACATTAAAAAGATTTGGAATGGCCGAAAGAAATTTATAGTTGGATTATTGACAGCAAGAAAAGATAAATTAACAAATTTGATTTAAAAGCAGCGCGAAAGGAACACACAGTCATATCTCTTCATAGAAAGTTTTTATGCGAACTGATGTTTCGCATAGGCATTCGCATAACTTGTGAGGATTTAGGGAGCACTTACATAGCTACTATGGGAGCATAAATAGGTTTGCCTTTCCAAACCACCCCCCCCCCCTTTCCACTCTACATTATTTGCTTAATAAAAATTCCAAAAAGTTGTAACCCTGCCATCAAAGCATGGCCACATTGCAGTGGAGGCTGTTCCATTTGCATGACGATGCATGTGTGTATTACTTTGTCACCTTGAATAGCGACGAGTGTTGTGGAAACTACCGCGTAAACTACATGTTTTAATTCACAAAACCGTTTATAGTTCGTGTATTTGAGATTTTTGTAGGTAAGGATTGAAAGCAAGAGATATCGTCGTACATGTGCATTCAGTGCTCTTAAACGTATTGCCTGCACTGTCCGGAAAGATGTTTCCTTAGCTCTGTTTGCATACATATTGCATATTAATCAAGCAGTTAAACTCGTGAATATCAAACCACTTAAAGACTTTCTACAACAATTTCTTTCGCCTTTTTCACTTGCGAGCACAAGCAAAAAAGGCAACAGCAAAAGAAATAAGATAAGAGAGAAAAAATTGGAAGAAAAGCGTGCATAGTTCAAAAATTTCAAATGTTTATGAATTAATGAAGAGATCAACAAGTTTTTTTTTTTTTTTTTTTTGGGCAGACTGTAATTTAAATTAATTTATATTTTGTAAAGCATCCATCAGTGGTTGTGGCCGAGAATAGCAAAGCATTTAAAAGGTGGGAACGTAATGCACCACAAGAAAATGAATGAATGGGATGCAGCCCCCGAGAAAAAGAAATAAAAAAATTTAAATAAAATACATCAATTAATAAAAATTAACATTTCATTCATATAAATTTGGGATGTTGGACGCCAAGTCTGTTGCAGAGGCGGATGGATGAATGCCTTTGTTGGTCAGCTCAGCTGTGAATGCTGATGATGCCACCACATAGCGATGTGGCAAAGGATGGATGGATGAATAATAGAAATTTGAATTAACCCAATAGCGAAAAGTCAAGGAAAATATATATGAGCATTTTAATAATTCGCTGTTGTTGTTCCTTTCAGAAACGTGTTATTTAATTGTTGCCAATTGAAATTGTTTATTTTTAAATATTCACATTTTGCTCGAAATTATTAATAGCGGAAGCATGAAAATAATTCGAATGTTGTTTGAATAAATCAAATAGAATTTTTTTGTTTGTGTAAACAAAAGATAAATTCAAATTCAAATCCAAAAGTGTAGGAAAAACTCCATTAGGCGAAGCAAATATTTTTTTTTATTTTGAAATAAAATATTAAAGAAAGCGCGCGAACCACTTGAAGAGGACGCTTGTACGCTGTCAACATTCGAAACCATTTTTTATTATTGTTAATAATTATGATTTTCAATTAGAATCCAGATAGAATGATAAGTAATGTGAGACACTGTTTTATTCCTTTTTGCTATCGTTTAGCCTATTGTAATTCTCATTTATTTGATTAAAACCACAATCTCGCCGGAAATTAGCATCCCCCCCCCCCCTCTTTCCTATTTATGAGCCAGAATAACCAAGATTAAAACTTTTTTTTAAGGAAATAAAAAATATTTAAATTAACGCTTTAACGCTTTATAAATAGTTTCTTAGTGGTCGGTGGTTTGCAGTAACATTGAGCGAATTCATAACATCACTCTAGACTTTTATGTTAAATTAAATTGTATATCATGCGGTAAATGGGTGAGAAAACTCAAACAAGAATTTCACATGTATTTTTTAAACGAACTTCATGGGGTTTATGAACCATAAAAATTTACGCCGACTGCCTTTAACGCCATTCAATGTCGTTCGTTAACTTGAGTGATTTCGCATATCATTTAATATCACACCCCGGTTTATTTGCTATTGAAAGCAAAAATTAAAAATTGTTTTGTATTTAAAAGGTTTTATAACAAACTAGCAGATCTTAACAATTGTGTGCGATTATATTAATTGAATTGTTGCACTAGTTGAAGGTATTATGTTTCAGAAGAATACAGTGCGACTCGAAAGTGATCAGATTTTTTTTTCAACACTTTTTATCTTAAATTTATATCGTTATTTTAACTGTACAGATCATACTAAGAATTTAAAAATATTGTAAAATTGATACATTTTTTTACTATTTCCTTCTTCAGATGCTCGGAGCTGTGTTACCTGTGACAAAGTGTTAGCCGAACTCGAAAAAATCGACGATGACACTGATTCGTTCGGTGTCGATTTCGTTAAAATTAACGATAAGCGTCTAGCTAAACAATACGGCATTAAGAATTTCCCAGCACTTACATATTTCAGGTAAACAGATCTCGAAAACATCAGACAAAAATTTTTTACATTTAAATACACACGTGCACAGGGAAAAGGAACCAATTATTTATGATGGTGATCTTATGGATGAAGAAGGCGTTTTAGATTTCCTAACATCGTTAGAAGCTATGGACTTACCCGATCGGATTGAAGAAGTTAATTCGAAAATCCTGCTGAAAATCATTGAAGACACCGATTTCGTAGCGGTTTTGTTCTGTAAGTTAAAAAAGATTTCTTTCTATTAATATTTTTGTATATTCTATATAAAAATATATATATATATATATATATATATATGAATCAAGTTTTAATTTTAAACAGTAAATCACTATGCAAAAATGGAAATAATTTTTTGCAGTTGCAGTTTTTTTGCGTTTGTTCGATAATTAGCAACGTAGACAGCGCCACAAAAGTAGAATAGAACTGTTACTAAAACGTTTTTGTTTTTAATTAAGTTTACTTATTCTGTATTAGAGAGACAAATATTTTACATAAATTACAGACATTGTAAACATTAAGCCAACTAACTCTTTTTGTGACTAACTTTGTAAAAACTATTTTGTACCAGAACAACAACAACAACAACAACAATAAAACATACAAACACAGAAGGAAACTTTTGTTAAATATGTATACTCGTACCGCTTTCTAGCAACTTTGTATGTCAAGAGGATAAAACATTTATAATATAATAAATAAATATTTTAAATTTAATTTTCAAAACCCAATCAAATGACAATTAAACGAAAACAATTTGTTGTACACATTGGTAACAGGTCCTGATCATGCCACCTGCCCACCCAGAATCATGGGTAAGTTCAGTAGATATTACTTAATCAAGAACAAAAGATTCTTTCCCACCACTACCACCACCGAAATCAATTTTATATTGTATATACATAAATTCTATCTACACCCGATCGATCCAATTAAGGTTTACCTTCCATACTTTCCGGACTGTTTAGTTATTTGCATATGTTAAAGAAAATATATCCCTCGCTCTCCCTCTCTTTCACTCTCTTTCTCTATCTCTCACACACACGCACACATGCATAAACTAAGAAGCAAACTATGACCTGGCAAGGTTTTCATTTTTTAACATCCTCACAAGTCCTGGTTTACGTTTATTAACCAATTTAATTCATTTAAATAATACAACTAATCCGTCTAACACTCATCCTCATAAATAATCAAACAGTCATTTAAGCAATATGCAGAATTCTCCACCCGACCGACATTCTACAAGTTCGTATTTTCTCTTAAAGCGAGAAAAGGAAAAAACAAACAACTTGAACCAATTGAATATATCGAAACAATGTAACAACACAATACGTGATGCTCTTTTGTCTGCCTGTATGAATAAAGGAGAATGAAAAACCGTCTATAAAAAAAATGGTCTTTTTAGTAACGCCGTCTCAAGTTTTGACCCAACGTTGCCTTTTTCATTTTTGTTTTTATTTGTGTCATTTTCGAGCAAATGTGAATGTAGTAAAACATTTGCATTATTAAAAAAACAAGCAATCAAGCAACAATTTATACTGACAATGCAAAATTTTACATTCAAATATTTTTAGAAGCGACCATGGCAACAACAATAGAAGTAGTACATCATGAACCGCACACAGTAAGCGGCACGTGCAATAAGTACACACAGTAACGTAAACAAATCAATTTGCCAAGTGAGGCCGAATATTTAAATCACCAGTTACAAACTGTTCCTTGGAACTTCGTTTTTAATTTTTCTTTGTCCGATGGAGTCATGAGGCTACTTTCAGTTGTGTAAGCGAGTCAAAAAGCTGAATAGAGCACTTCTGGAGTATATCCTGTTTGCCTACCCAGCGGCTTAAGGAAAACTCAAAACAATCCTAATAGCTTCAAAAAACACCATCTCCACCTGAACCACTTATCGGTGGTGTCCATATCACTGTAATTACAATTAGACAGAGATATCTCCAATAAAGTAGCCCGTACCAAATCTCAAAATTTTATAGAAAGTCCAGGAGCCTACCTATATATGTACTTATAATGGACAAGAAAAAAATTTATGTCGTTTCTGGCGTTACTATTATTTGATTTGCGGTAAATTAAAGCACTTCGCTCGCTTTAAAAGTTATTGCAGTCCAAATTCACAATAAAATTTCAGATTGCGTCTTATCTTGAATTGACAACTATCATTTTCGTTCTTTCAAATCATTTGACAATCATATGCAAAAATGCACCTCTGAACCGGCCAGTAGTATTGTTGTGATAGAAAAGGAAATGCTAGTGGTGTTCTAATACTGTGGCTTATTACTGTTAAGAATTTTCTCTTCTTTGTACTTTCAGTACAATCAAAAACAAACAAGATGCCAATCTTTATTTTAGGACTTTCTTCTTTTTCGTTTTATCATTTTCTATCGTTTCATCTTTTCATGTTGGCTACACACTTAAGTCCATGGGAAATTTAGATAAAAATAAAACCATTTAGACTGCACATAAATAATACATACGGGTATATTAATTTTATTATCGCGTACACATGCCTGAATACGTGGTCAGACAGTGAACTTTTTTACGGGGTAAAGTCTTTTTTTAGCTCCACAAATGCAACGACAAACGACAAACGACTTTTGTAATTTTTCGTTATCCAGGCAGCAAAAGAAAACTTTAAATTTTATCAATTATTTATGGGAAGGCTCATGATAATCATTGGCATAAAAAAATGCAGGAAACGCTTAAGAAATAACCCGTTTTCAGTTTATGTGTTTTATCTGTAGATGGCACTCGTCGGATATTATTTGAAAAACAACAACAACAGCAAGTTATTTATTGAAAGGAAATAACAACAAAATATCGTCTGGGCTCTCGGCCAGATTTTAAATTTTAGTTAAAACACATTCACTCAGTCATTTACACAAACAAATTTGTATTTTCCTCTACACACACACACATTCATAAGCATACGGCCACAAACACATTCGTGTGCTTTCGAGTTGTTTTCCGACTGTGTTGATTTCAGTTGCCGTTCCTGTTGTTCGTTTAAATGGACGTGAACACAAATACATATTAAATTTTTCTCGGTGTACATAGATTTTCAACTCAGCAGCAGCAGCAGCAGCAGCAGCAGCAATGAAAAAATATTTTTGTGTTTTTAAAACAAAAAAATTTCAAATCAGCAATTTGGGCTTTTGCAGCCGGTGCGTCAATATTTTCAAAAAACTTAGAAACAAAAAATTATTTTAATTGTATGCTTTTCTTCAAAAATCATTTCTTTATTAAACAAAAACAAAAAAAAAAACAAAAAAAAAACAAAAAAAAAACAAAAAAAACGAAATAATAATAAATAAATTAAAATGAAATTCAACTAAAACTAATGCTTAGTTTTCACATTAAATTTAGAAAATGAAGACATACATTTGTTGCATGTCGCGACGAACATCACCAGCAGAGGAATTAGAAACGACACATTCTGCAAAAAGCAAAAATAAACATCAAAATAATGGGAAGCATATTAGAAAAAGTTCAACACATTTGTGCTCAGTAAATTAAATAAATAAATGTAATTGCAAATGTATGTCGCAGATGTTGGCTTTTTATAAATCTTACTAGTTTTAGAAAGTGTACGTATGCCTGGCGCCCCATACAAATCCATCACCCATAACAACTACTTGATTTTATTCGTGCTGTTTTTTATTCCTTCAAGATTTTAAACAAAATATAATATTTGATTTTTGTTTAAAAAGCAAACCATAATTAAAACGATTTTTTTTTATAATTGACAACACTGTTTGGTGTGACAGCACAACTTGCAGCACCATTTCATAATCACTGCGAAAAAGTGTTGAATAAATTTGTATAACAAATACATTCTGGACATCACCTCGAATCCGGCAATTCGTGAGAGATAGTGGTCATCAAATATCTTTCCATTCAAATGCCTCTAAAGCGTTTTATTTCAATTATTGCGTTTATAGCCGTATCAGTTACAAAACGAAAGTTTATCACGTTTAAGAATAAATTAATAAAATATACATATTATTTTTGAATTATTATCTTCCTGGTTATTTTGAGCAAAAGGTTTTTCTTATATTTAACTGGCTCGTATAAAAATTGATAAACTCCTTCAGAAGATAATTTATTATTAAATTTTCTTTTCTTTTCTGTCACAAATTTTCAAAATTTTAAGCAGAACACATTGCTGAGAATAAACTTTATAACTAAAGACTGAAGAATCAAGGATTGATATATTAATTTAAACAGATAATTGGAAATAATAATTCGAAAGGTCGCATACCCGTATAGTGTGTGATAACAGAAATAAACTTTTTCTTAAGTATCAGAAACCAATATTAGGAAAGAATAATTTATTATCGAGCAGCGGTTAATGACTATTTACACATACCAAGAAAACTTTTCAACTTTAAAATAAAATTGATATCGAGACACACAAAAACGTCTTGTGGAAAACGCCTGCAACAACAATGACAGCAACAGACGGAATTGATTGATTTCAAAATATTTTCTCTAGCCATAACTGCAAATAGTAGATGTCCTGCTTCAAATTATTTTCCAAAAAGACGGCTTTGAATGTGAAGACTTTATAAATAAAATAAAACTTTTATGTAATAAATGAAATCATTTTTTTTTTTTGTTTGCATTTTTATAATTATTTTCAGAATTTTTAACTGCTGTTTGTAATATATTTCTAATAAATTTTAAGTACACGATATTAATGTTCGAGCGAAATTCACATGATCTACAATTTCGAACTGATTTGAGAGTCTTGGATAGCTCTTCACTTCAGATGCGTACCCCACATTCCCCACATACAAAATTGTTTTTAACAAAACTTTTAAGAAATATGAGAAGAAAAAGAGCGCCTAATGTTAATGAAGGGTTCCTTTCGAATGTCTGTGCATCAATCAGTTTAATAAATTTTAAGCGTTTTCGCCGTCAATTAGCACATCAACTACTGTCCACTTGATCAATGTTTCAAATGACTTTCGTAGTCTCTGCAAACAATTATTTGCACAAACCTATTGAAAAGCTATTAATTTTGTTGCCGGCGACTTTTTTAACAAGAACGATTTAATAAACTTTGACTATTGACAATTAAATAAATAAATTCAAAACAAAAAGAGATTTGTGCGTTACCTTATTTTAAAAAAGCCGTATCGAACATTTAAGGAATATATCCACGGGTAATACTAAGTAAACTCAATATCTTTACTAACGGCCCCTGGGCAAGAACAGGTTGCAATTCTTAATTAAGAGATTTAGTTTTGATTACTCGCCTTGCTCAGACATTCGACTCCGTAGAATGAAGTCAAATTCCTTATTCTGCCCGAGAATTACTGAGGTCTCTCTAACAAGACCAGAACAACCTTAGTGCCTCAATAGAGTGTGTTAAATGGCAACAGGACTTTGATTACTATTCGCCTAATTGTATCGGGTCGATTACTAGCATCAACTAGCCATGAAAAATCTCCCAAGCAAGTTTTAGACTCAACAGCAATCATCATGTGAAGTCGTAAAGGGAGTTACGGCTTCAGTCCTGGTTTTCTCCCTGGAATGAAATTGCGCCATGGAAAAATTTTTAAACCTACTCTTAACTCCAAGTTTTGAAAACTAAGTCTGTCATTGGTAGCGATCAGTTCAGGAAGAGTCCAATCGTTTAAAATCATCTAATAATTTTCGGTGAGAAATCGACTGTGGTGGTAACAGTACCCACAGTTCCAGATATAGAGCGAAGAGACCTCTCATACCTTTCGAACACCGATCAATAAGGTAATGCGTTATTCCGTATAGAAACTCAGAATTCCATCTCCCCAAGATGTATATCGCCAAGGTGTATATATCACCAAGACAGTACTCCTTGGCGTTACATTTAAGGAGTGTCTGCTCATACAATTAATTAGAGAGATCGACTTGAACAGCCTGACTGCGGTCTCACTAAACAGGGGTGTCACAGCCACCGATTAAACATAAAAAAAAAATTAAACGATCGAACAAATAAAAATGAAAAACTGAAAGAAATCATCCGTGGGATTTTCGCTTAACAAAAACGAAAATCGTCTTGTTGTTGTCGGTGTCGGTGTGGTTGTTTAAGTTGCGATTGTTGTCGCTCTACTCACACATGCATACATAGACATGCAGCATTCATCCCACCTACAATTGTTGCTAAAAATAATATCAAACACACACTCTTCTGTGCACAAAAATTTAAACAAATAAATATAAATCTTTACGTGAATAGTGAAGACAGAAGGCAAAGAAAAAAATGTATTATTCAGTTTTATATTGTTCAATTTGTTAAAAACGATAGATAAAAAACAACTGAATAGCCAGTCACAAGTACATGCATGTTTAAAACAACCAATATGTGAGCACGCACAAACACAGACGCAGACAGTGCCGCATATCCTCAATTTAGGCCACAAATAAAAAGCTGTAGCATAAAATGATTATTTTTTTTATTAGACATTTTGGTCAGGTTTTTATGCTGAAATTTTTAAATATTCCTTAAAAAAGATAAAAAAGAAACTTGAAAAGAGTAAGAAAATCGTATAGTTAAGTTCAAAATTTACTCCATTTAAACTCGCAACGAGTTTGGTCAAGAGACTCCTTTTATTGGTTATAAGAATATAAATTGTAAGCTCAAATATGGCTCGAGTCCTAACCGGTGTAAACTTAGCCAAATTACAAATAAGAATTATTGCGCTCTGACTTTCACGGAATCATTAAAAAGAGAGCCGATCGATCATTTTATGCAGGAGAAGCCTAATGAGTTCAGTATGTGACAAAAATTATCATACAATCAATGGCAAGCAAAAGTTCATCACAAGTACACATTCCAAGTACGAAAAGCTTCCTGAAATAAATGTGAAAAGCTTCTAAGCCACACGCGGGAAATCGCAAATTTAATTTTTGAGAGTAAACGCTTACGATGAATCCAGATTTAATATGCGCGAGTGCACATTACAGATACTTTTTATTCATGTACGAGTATGTGACTCGGATATTAGCGATTGGCGAGAAACGATTGATGCACTCGTATTCATCATTTCGTGCATTTGATACTGAATTTTTAATAGTTATATGCAAAGTATTTAGGAGGATGATAAGACTTAAGAAATTTATGCAAAAACATTTCTTTGACATCACTTGAGCTGTTAATCGCTATTTATATCAAATTACATTTGTTGCAGACTTCCAAGAAATGTGATAGTTGAGGGGAGTGACCAATTGGGCAAGAGGATCCATATAAATAATTTAGTTAAAAACTAAATTGCGGGTATAAGAGTCAGGAGTCAAATTGCGGGCTTTCCATTCTATTTTCATACAGAAATCAATCAGCATTCGTAAATAAAATTGTTACATAATCGTATTCATGAGACTTTTGAGAGTAGTTGGATAAAAAGCCCTATTGAGGTCATTATGAATGAATTCAGCATGCAACTGTATTCAGTTCATCTCCGGTTTGAAGGGGAATCACAGGCACTCATTTAGCCAATGGCATATATTCCAGAAGGCAATTAATTATTAATGTTAAGCATTTACATCCCTCCTTCGCAGATGTGAAGGCCACCTTTATTAACCCGAATATAGAGATTTTGGAAGCGCATTTTCTTTCGCCCTCTATATTAATTACTTGCCTGTTATAACCAGAACTGTGTGGGATGAAATTTTTTTTATGACTTTTTCTTCTGCCTGGCATTGACACTCATTCTCTGAAATGACTTTTATGTTAAATAGAAAAAAGCACATGTGTGCGATTGCAATTCGTCACAAAAGAATTTTCAAACACATAACTATTTGATAGTTTTACGTTGGCCAACCGACAAATAAATGTCGAAACGATTCAAGGCTAAAATGTGAGCAGAAATACGGCAGAGACGAAACCTCCAAAAATTCATATGGAACAGACACAATTTATAAAAATAATACGAAATAAAATAAAAAAGGGAATAAATTGAATGAAGCAAGAAATATGTATGAAGAATTTCGTGTTGGAACAGTTTGCTGATAATACATATTTAAAAAAATATATATAGAATATATATATGTATGCACAAAGAGACAACCACATTTATAGAAATTATTAAGACACATTTCAAGGTTTAGTCGATGACACTAAACCATCTTTCGCCGCAAGAGTGACAGCAATCCCAATGGGATGCCTTCTAGTACGGCTTTTACATTTTATTATAAATATTTTCATTCCGACGATTTTTCGAATGAATTTCATTAATTGTATTGTGGCATACAATAATCATAAAATGACTAATTTATTAAATTGTGACTGCGAGTGTTTCTTTAAAAACAATTTTAACTGCATTCAATTTAAAATAAATTTAATTTTTACTCTCAAGTTTTAAATATATATTTTTTCTTCTAATTTTTGAAAAATATTTATATATATTTTAACCAAAAGATAGATATTCATAAAAGAAAAAAATTCCCTCAAACAAATTTATTTTATAGATGGCATTTCGCCAAACTACTCGAGATCAACAAACGATAGAATTTTCGACATTAAAACATAAACGGAAAAATAATGCACAGAAGCAGCCAGCAAGCGAACATTTCCCAAGGAACAGAAAAAGCACTTCTTTCTATTCATACGAGTACAGATGAAAAAGAATTGACGAAAAAAAAGTTACATACTGACAGTAATAAACCACTGAACAAGTGAACACACACACACACAAATCTTTTCTTCACACTTTTAATTTTCGCATTTTACATTGAGGTAAAATTCGTGATGAGTTCTGAGGATCAGGTGTTTACATTTCACCATTAGACAAGCGTATAATTTCAAATTTTAAGCTAAAAGCTGTTTCTGTTGTACAGGCGCAACAGCTGTTTTCGGCGAGAGCACATCTTATGTCAGCTTTTTGGGACAACATTTTCCTTCACGCATTGTTTGTTTTATATTCACCACGGAATTATAAATAGTTTGATTATTGCAGGAAGAGAATAGTTGTTTACTAAAGTTAAGATTTCTCTAAAATTTATTGATTGAAGAATTTTTTATTCATCTGCCAAACAATATACATAATGAACAAATATAGACCTTGCCCCATTGCCTCTTAGGGAGGCACATTGGCTTGCGACAGAAAAACATTTCATATTTTTCATATTTATGCGAAAGCACCGGGCACACCAAGAGCATATGAATTGGGATTATGATATATCCGCTAATATGTGAGAGGAAGACAGTAATAGAAAAATATTTTAAAGACATACTTTAACTGCTTCAATTATCATTTCGATGAAGTTCCTTTATCGCACCTTGTTATGCCTTTAACACGAATTACAAACTCACAAAGAGTGAATGTAAATAGCAAATATTCATAGAAGATATTCATGTTTTGTGTTGCTTAAAGTTTATGTTATAAGTTTCATTGCTTGAGTCCGCCTTGCCCTAAAACCAAATCTATTCGCAACTATCCCGTTTGTTAATTGTTTGAGTTAAAACCCAGATATTGACAATAAGTAATAACTTCTGAATTCTACTTCCACGCTACAATTTTGAATTTCAACATACATTGCAATACCGTAACTGTTTGCAATTATCACACTCAGACAAGCCACAATGTCGGAAATGCGCCAAAGCATTGCAGGAATTGGAAAATATCGATGATGAGGCTGATCAATTGGGCATCGGTTTCGTTAAAATCCACGACGAAGCATTAGCAGAAGAATACAATTTGGGCAGTTTGCCAGCATTAGTATATTATAGACATCAGACACCGATCATATACGAAGGTAATGCTTGCCACCTTAATATGTTTGTTCCTCCATTGAAATGCCACTCATGATCACGACTCTCGGTCACGAAAAATCCAAAATATATTCCCTCACACAAACCACATGCTCAGTTTCTAATGAAATATCAAATATTACATTCAGGTGAATTGTCGCGCGAAGAAGATGTGTTGGAATGGTTGGTGCAAAATAAGTCAACCGGCGATGAAGATGATGTCATCGAGGACGTAACACCAAAAACACTGGCCACCCTCATCAGCAATATCGACAATTTGGTAGTTTTGTTTTGTATGTTTTTATTTTTCACGTCCTCCCGCCTTTTTTAAGACGGAGAAGAAAGAGATGAAGAGAACGTGACCTCAATTAATTGTTGCACTCTTTGTTTCCCCGTCTAGATGATCATGGAAATGATGATTCTATGACCGTATTGGAAGAGCTAGAACAAATTGATGACGACTGCGATAAGCATGGCATACAATTCGTCAAGATTGATGATGCCAAAACCGCAGATGAATTCGGAATCGATTCGGTACGTGTATCAAAATGATGCAGCATCATTTGGAATATGTTGTTGTTGTTAATTAATCGAACCCATTTAATGCAGATTCCGGCAATAGTTTATTTCGAAAAAGAGATTCCCAACATTTATGATGGTGATCTCATGGATGAGGAACAGATATTACATTGGCTGGTCTCCCAATTGGAACATGACGAAATCGAAGATGTCACCGACGAGATGCTCGACAAAATGGTTAAAGAAGGTCGAGTCCTAGCTGTACTATTCTGTAATTATTAACAGCGTTTTCCTGCTTAACGGAAATAGATAAATCATGTTTAATATTTATCTAACTAGATGATAACAATGATGAGAAGTCTGAAAGGGTTTTGGAAGAATTAGAAAATATTGACGATGAGTGCGATCAATTGGGTGTCACATTCGTTAAAATCGACAATCCCGAGGAAGCCTTGGAATATGGCATCACTAAAGTTCCTAAACTCATTTACTTTGAAAAAGGCATTCCAACCATTTACGAAGGCAACCTGGAGGATGAAAATAAACTTTTGAAATGGTTAGAAGAACAAACCAGTTCCGATCAAATCGAAGATATCACCGACGAAATGCTAGATTTGATTATCGAAAAAATGGTGCATGTCGCTGTGCTCTTTTGTAAGTTAAACGATTGAATTCAACGCGAATATGTTTCTTAGTAAATAAAAAATAAATTTCGATTATGGGAACTCCAAGTACTTTAACGTTCTTGCGTTTCGATGTTGTACGTGCTGCCAGTTGTAGGGTGAAATGAAATACAGCTTGCTCTTGCTTACTTCTACTTGTTTGTCTTCATCTTTTCTAAAGCTGATACTGATCTAACAATAATTATTAATATTTAACGTTGCAAGATGTCGTAAACTGAAAAACTAACAATCATTTTCGAGAGTTTGGGATAAATAGGTCTAAAACAAATAGGATTCACAAATCGCAACTCAGCGTCAGAGGAGGCGTAGCACATTTAAAAAATCCAAAAAACAGATACCAATTATTAAGATAAAGAAATTATATTTTGTTTAAGTTTTTTGTATCATCATTGAAAATAATCTCTTTTGATTTTCATTTTGTTTTTCCTTTTCCTGAAATCGATACCTTAAAAGACGATAAGGATCAGAAGAAATCTCAAAAGGTTTTGGCTGAATTAGAAAACATTGATGACGAATGTGATCAAAATGACATTGCTTTTGTAAAAATCGATGACGACAGTGAGGCCAAGGAATGGGGCATTGATGAACTGCCAGCAATTGTTTTATTCGAGCGTGGCATTCCCCACGTTTACGAGGGTGATTTGATGAAGGAAGATGAATTATTGGGCTGGTTGGTTCATCAAAAGCGCTACTCTGAAATTCCCGAAGTAACGGATGAGATGAAGGATAAATTGGTTGAAAACACCGACCATTTGGCTGTCATATTTTGTGAGTTCTTTTTTTACAATTTCCTTGTTGTTTTCCAATGACTCGTAACGAAAACTTTGATTTCAGATGACAAGGATGATAAACAAGACATTCGCATATTGAATGAATTAGAAAATATCGATGATGAATGTGAAAAGGAAGGTATTGTTATTGTACGCATTGATAATGGAGCCGAAGCAAAAGAATATGGCTTGGATCATTTACCTGCTTTAATTTATTTCGAAAACAAAATTCCTGCTTTGTATGAGGGTGATCTAATGAATGAAGATGAGGTATTGGAATGGCTCATCCTTCAGAAGAAAACTGCCACCATTGAAGAAGTCACAGATGAGATTTTAACCAATTTAATTAATGACCACGAATACGTGGTCGTTTTCTTCAGCGGGCCATGCGAACCCGGCGAGAAGTGTGACAAGACCTTAAATACATTAGAAACAATTGATGATGAGCTGGATGAGACTGGCATTATTTTCGTTACTACTGAAGATACGGGCATTGCAAAGAAGTATAATATCAAGACATTTCCCCATTTGGTGTTCTTTAGAAATCGTGATCCTTTGCATTTCAACGGCGATTTGGATGACGAAGATGAAGTACTTTCCTGGATTACCGATGAGGAAACTTTGGAAATTCCTGGCAAAATAGAAGACGTTAACATCAAAATGTTAGACAAGATATTGGCGGAAAACGAACATGTTGTTGTATTTTTCTGTAATGATTTCAATGAGAAACCGTGCACACTGACGCAGAGAATAAACTTTTATTTTTTTTCTTGTTTTTTGATTTCACAGACGATGAAGACGATAAGAAGTCGTTAAAGATTTTAAATGAGTTGGAAAATATTGACGACGAATGTGAGGAAAAGAACATTGATTTTGTAAAGACTTCGGACGAAAATGTGGCAAAGGAATACGACTTGCACGGTTTGCCAGCTTTAGCTTTCTACAGAAACAAATTCCGAACCATTTATAACGGTAAGGCCATTCCGTTGAAGCCAACTTTTGAGCCCTTGCATTTCTTCAAACTCATTTTATCCATATGGACACATACCCATATTTACAATTTTTATTATAAAAGTACTCACCAGGGTTTTCAATGTTTTCTTTCCAGGTGATTTAATGAAAGAAGATGAGATTTTAGAATGGGTAATAGAATTGTACGAGTCCACGGCCGATGTCATTGAATCTGTTGATCGTAAAACCTTGCAAGTTCTCATCAATGACGTTGAACATTTAGCCGTATTCTTTTGTAAGTTACAAATAACTAACCCGACCGATATCAATAAAAAAAAATACTTTATATATTGGGATCTTCCCACAAACAATTCAGATGATGACAAATGCGAATCATGTGCTGGAATTTTGGAAGAATTAGAAAATATTGATGATGACACCGATAAGCATGGCATTCAGTTTGTCAAATCGAATGATGTCAAGCTGGCCCACGAAATTGGCATATTTGCTTTCCCTGCCTTGGTGTATTACGAGACAGGTGTCCCCATTATGTATGACGGTAAGTACAACATCCTCCATCCACCTTCCAACTGCAACTATAACCGATTCCAAATCTTGACTACGCTTCCAGGTAATCTCAAAAATGAAAATCGTGTACTGCAGTGGCTAATCAATCAAAAGAGTAAGCGCCCCCTAAAGCTTTGTTAAAAAACGAACAACAAAGCAACCATTAACCATATTTGACTTACAATCAAAAAATTAATTACATGTGAATTTATTTAAATAATTAACAAACGTTATTTCACCAGTTACTTAAGCGGCAGCGCAGGTCGCACCAAGTTTCCTTGAGAGGCAAAAGCACCAAATTGAGTTTCCTTTTGGGGAACCGATTTCGCTACTTTGACTTTGTATCTTTTATCTTGGTGTGCGACTATTATTGTAGTTGCTCTGCAGGCAACATTTCCAGGCATAGAGTAATATAGACGATTATCCGTATTTCTTTTATGTAGATCCATTTTTACACCCCCTCTTCATTTGCCCCAATTTAATTTGTGTAATTTTAAAACGAATCTTTTTTGTAATTTCAGTTGAGATTATGAAAAAGTTAATATTTGGAGCTCTAAAAATTTTAAATCACTGTCTTCCTAAAATAATGGCATTGATTTCTTGGCTCTAATTTTTATAGCATTTCACAACGAGAGGCTTAATTTCCACGTAAAATTCTACTTCTAAAATGAACGTTCTGAAATTCTTCCGCATTTCTTCTAACTTAACTCTACCACTTCTTCATAAACACAAAGACTGAAATTGAATTTAAAGAACACTATAGAACGTACGTTTTAAGTATAAATTATATTTTTTCTATTCCCATTTAAATTTAATCTTTTTTTAGCTTAGAAAGTTTTTAGCTTTTCTTTTTGCAAGGCAACACGATGTTCTCGAGCACAGAGTTTTCTTCTTCTTCTTTTTTTTTTTTTTGGCAAAACAATAAAAAGTATTATCATAGTGGATGAGACCCTGCGCCTCTCCAATGATTTGCACAGACATCAGCATTTGAAATTCTAGAGGGGGAAAGTCACAAAAAAAAAAAGCTTAGAAATCTCATAAGACTGACTGTTTGAAAAATTACACTTTTATGAAGAAACTATTTGGCGAACCAGTTCACTTACGTAAAAGTGCCGAGGAGCTTGCATCAGTTGCGCTTTAATGTACGATTAAAAAACATAGTTGATCAAGTCATTTCTATCTTACAACGAATCTCTAAAATTTTCGGCTGAATTTTATTGACCGAATATATTATTGCGCTGTGGTATGGATCTCAGCAAAATTTGATAACATTAAATTAGTCATGTAGCTTGGGATGGGCACTGGCATCCAAATTCAGGCCTACACTAAAAGCTCTTTAATCTCATTGTCAGACTGATAGTCCAACAAACATGGACAACTGAAGGTCGGAATTTAGCGATTTTGCTGGCCAGCGAAATGCGCTGGCATTTGCAAATCAAAGCGTTTCAACCTCTTGAACAACATTAATGTGCTCACTTGCACAGGTGCATAAATACTATAACTTTAAGTATCATATAGTTTTAGCGTTTTCTTAATGCTGTTAGGATTTGCAAAATATGTTACACAATAAGAAAAAAAAAATTTTTTTTTAAAGCTTAAAAATAGTCCAAAACACATTTTTTGTAAAATTGTGTTCATAGCGAAAGTGCCAATACAAAATATCGTAACATTTTTTATTAATTGCCAACACCAAAATAGAGACACTTATGTATTGAGAAATCGCTAAGTAGCCACTGCGTTTTTCCGCAACGTTCATTAAAACAGCTGACATTTGTAAACAATGATTTCTTTTTTGCAAAAAAAAAAAACAAAAACAAAAATACTGTTAATATGGCTTCTCACAGTCTTCTCATTGTCTGTGAGAAAATAGTTGCAAACGCAATACGAAATGCACTGTAGCCTGCCTGAAAAGCGTTATTATCCCGGCTTGCATTAAATGGTGTCGATAAACATTTTTGGAATAAGTAAGTCTGTTCGTTAAGGAAAATCTTTCACGCAGTCAATGCAATCATGTGCAAACAAAAAAAAAAAATTAAAATTAAAATTAAAATTAAACACTGTGCTCGATTATTTACACAACCAAAGATACCCCGTCCCCGTTTACAAATTATTTATAAAATGCATGAGCGAAAACTTAATTTAATTCACACACTTTTAATGAAATGCACCTCTTCTTTGTAAAATATACTTGTTAATTTCATTTGTTTTTAACATGTTAACTTTTGATACTTGGATAGCCAATAGTTAAATAATAAAGTGAACTAAAATAGTTATTTGGTAATTCAGAAAAACATAGCTGACACAATGTTTTGTTGAAGAAAACTTCTTTTTAATGTGATAAGACAACAATAGGAACGAACATTTACTACAATTATATTTAAATAACATTTTTAACAAGAAACCAATTTTGAAACTTTGCTTGTGACAGTTCTATTTTTATAGAAGACGCATTATGAATTTAAATAAAAAATAATTTGTAATTTTATGTATTTTTAAAGTTGCCAAAAACCATTTCATTTGTTTGAAGTTAAACTAGAAATAATCATCGAAACCAATGAACACTCACTGAATTGACATGTAAATGTAAATAATAATGAAAATTGTAATAATATTTAAATCGCCTTGTAACAAATTACTTTTATTAGTTAATTTGGTGGACGTTTTTATACGATTAAACAAAGAAACAAAAGCATTTTGTCAGTTATAAGTTTTTGTTTAAACAATTTCGTATTCTATAGTATATTTTCTATTATCCTTCTTTTGCAATGTATTATTTATTTTCTTCAGTTCTTTTGTAAAAATTATTAATTGACAATTTTTGAGAAGAAGTAAACTTTAAAAAAGCACGGCTTAGCAAGAAAATTAATAAAAAAAAAATAAAATAAAATAATAAAAATAAAAATAAATAAAACTTTGTAAATGCAATAAATAACTTTCTCGTTCATGTTGGAATTAATTTACTAACTGCTCTCACTGTCTTTGTATGAAACATAAAATAGACAAAAAAAAAAAGAAAAAGAAAAAAAAAAGAATAAAAATTAATAATCGGCTTTAATTAATAAAAAAAAAGTTTTATTGGAATGAAATAATTTTGTTTAAAAGTTCTGTTGACATTTGAAGCAATTCTTTCCACTTAAAACCAATGAATCTGACAAAATGTTTTTGTTTAATTTGTATGCAGATGACGAATGTTTCTATGTTGGATTGGGTCATGAAGGCCGTACAGTTAAGCGCGGTAACAATTATGCGCCCGATAACTATAAACCATTCCAATGCTGTCCAACGAAATTGGAAAAATCAACGAAAGTTCCTAAGATGACTGCTCAAAGAATCGGACACAGTGCTGGCAGCGATGGAGGCAAAATGCAAAGTGGAAATTTTCAATTTGGCTCCGCTGACTCCACCCCCATCCCAAAAACCAAACCAACCAAAGCTGGCAAAAGCAAACCACAGCGATCTCCCAAATATTCCACAAAATCGAATAAGAAACAACATTTGAACGATTCTGATGAGGATGATCAGGATGATGGTGATGATGATGATGATGATGATGAAGATGCTGATGATCGCCATGATCAATATAGTGATGATAGTGAAGAGGCATTAGTTAAAGTTTCTTATGCCAAACGCAAATCTAGTGATAGAACAGCGGCCAAAATCGATAAACTACCCACCATTAAGATCACTCCCAAATCTTCTGCCAACGCGAAAAAGACTCTTGCTAAGAACGATGACAAATTGAATGTCAAAACCGGTACGTTTGCATTTGGAAAATATCTAGTCTGGTAGATTTTTTCACTTCTTTTTGAAATTATTTTTCAAAAAAACTCCCAATCAATCAATCAATAAATCAATCAATCAAAAACAAAACATATAGAAAAATTTGGATTTGTCTTGCCTTCTATTGTGTCACTTTTTTCTTCTTCTCTTTTTTATAGGCATAAATTATTTGCACAAACGACTAAAAAATTTATATGACCTCATTTTTCAGGATATATCGCTGTAGGAGAAAGGAAATCCGTTTGACTTTAAATGAAATTTTATAAGAAAATTTTAATTTTGCCCGCAAAACCCAAAACACACACTTCATTTTCCAAACCATAAACCAATTAACCCAACCCACAAACTCAGACTTTATTTTCGAAATGTTACAGAACACTACACCACACACATTAATCGCAAGCAAGAGTTTTTTTCGTTGCCAAATTTTTGGAACAATTATGTAAAGCGCAACAACAGCCCTGGTTTCCACTTGGATTGTTCTTTAAGCCGGCAGAGACCGCTCATCAAGCAACACAAATACTCACCCACTTATTATTAACAACCGTTAACACTTTGTCTTATACTAAAACCAACCCCACTCAGTATATCTCTTCTACGACCCACACTTTTATTTTGCAGCATTTCGTGTCATACATTCACTACATCAGTCACAACTTCTAAAACACTGTTTGTATAAAATCAATATAAAAAACAAAACAAATCGTTTGTCTGGTGTTCAAATCTTAAAGCAGCAAATTTTGTTACATTTTTTTTTTCTAATAAAAAAAAAAAAAAATAATTAAATAAATAACTTTTACAAACTATTTTTGTATAAGAACTTTTACATTATTTTTGATACGTTTTACTGAACACAACTACTAGTTCATGCAACTGTTTTTTCATATTACTACTACTACCACCACTACCACTACTACTACTACTAATACTAGTACTACTACTACTACTACTACTGCTACTACTATTACCACACCACTGCATACTTTATACAAACTCTCTTATACTCTTTTAAAGCAAATATTTTAAAACTTTTAAAAGATAACTATAAAACAGAACATGAAAACTCGCTTCAACTTGCATATAAAATTTATACTTGTTTAAATTATATTTTATTTAGAACACTTTTGTTAAGTACTGTTGTAACTTGTTAATGTTTTCAAAGCAAACTAGAAACAAATTGTTGAATCTCCTTTTTTTACAATTTTCTTAATAAATAATGTAATAAATTGTTAAAAGTGAATAGAAAAATGTCTGGTTAAAATTACTTCTCTAACCAATCGAATCTATAAATTGTAATGGATTCAGTTGCTCCGAAGTAAATCGATCGATAAAATTTAATAATAATTTATGAAGATATTTGTAAGAAATTATTTTTTCAAACCCCATTAAATGTGTATAAAAAATTATTAACTTAACAAAATAAACAATAAATTGTAATACACTTAAAAAATATACTCAAAGCAAATAAACATAAAAGAAAACTAGGCTGAATTGTAATGGAAAAAATATTCTTTTCTTTGAGTGTAAAGCTTAATAGCAACTTCTGTAAATATTATGCAAATTTATATTTTGTTAAAGAATTTAGATTTTCATTTGCAAGTTTTAATCTTTTTGAAACAAAATAAATTAATTAAATTAAATAAATTTTAAAGAATTTTACCATAAAAAAGATTTGAAAATGTTTAATTGAAAATAATTTGTGAAGGGTGCATTTTATATACGAGTATGTAAATGAAGATTTTTGAAATACAAAAACATTTTAAATACATTAGGTTTATTAGACACGCACACACATATCTATATATATATATATATATACATATATATATATCTATACATATGATGAGCAGGTATACACTGCTCATCATAATTAATACAAAATTCCAATTGTTATTTTTCGTAAATAATTTGCCGGCTTTTGCCTCTTCTACTTCACCGATAGTGTTCACTATAAGAGAATAATACTGGCGAAGGAGGGCGTTGCAATGTATAATACTGGCGGTACTGCTTATGCTCAATAACTACGGCTACGCCACTGCCATATTCAAGCAACAATTAAAACAAAGATCCATGGCATTTCTTTACTAGACTATTTGCTAACCATTTCAGCCAAGAACATCGATATGATCGCGATGATACACTTGTTAAACTGGTGCATACGTCTGCAATAATAATTGCGAAATATTTTAAAATAATATTTAACGTCTCGTAAAATATATAAAAATATAATAACAAATAAATGCAAGAAGACTTTAAAGAAAACACGCTGTATCTGATATTGAATTTAAAGCTGGTCACCGCACCATAAAAAAAATCTTATAAAAATTGTATATGTCAGGGAAAGAAAACGAATTTTCTAGTTGCGAGCGCCTCAGAGCATGGGTTGCTACTTTATTGGTCAAACCAATTATATGTAAACAACAAATTATTTATTGAAATAATTTCATTTTGTAAAAGCTTAGGCCGTTCCTTAATCTGTGGATTAAATGGTTCCAGCACAGAGTTGCTCTCACTGCCTTGGAAATCCAATTGCTAATTTAGAATGACAGATTGTCATTCATGAAATAATATAACGAACGATACGAAAAGAGAAAGATCAAGTCTGAAGGCACAATAAATAAATTATGATAGAGAAAAACTGGAGCAGTCTGTTAAGGGTTCATAGTGAACCCTTCGCTAAAGGCAGTTCGTATTGAAGTAACCAGTAAGAAACCCAGTAATCAATCGATGCTTAAGTTATTTGCAAAAACTGACCCAATATAACTGATTCACCATGACTCATGCCCTTGTAAAGCGGTGTAACAGTTGGTCAGTTCGCCTAAAGGAGCATCGCTAACAGCTTTACATTCAGAATTCGATCTTTATCTGAACAATGTCAGCAAACTTTTATCGGTAAATTCAAGTTGGCACCAAAACTGACTTCTTAATGGTGATGTTTTTTATGTCACATAGAATTATTTAAATTTAAAAAAACACATTTAATCAAAAACGCAATTGACCAGCTGAATTTGTACTCGGAACGCCAATTATTATAAATTGTGATTTTGGTTTAAAAAAAAAATATATATATATACAAATATTTCAATTTCAGTAAATAATACTGAAATTTTAATTGCTTTAAAAATAGTATCGACGATCTGATTTAATATGAAACCCATACAACACTCTCAGTTCACACTTCGAAATTTTTTTTTCGATTTTTCGTTAATTTTCGTTTTTTCATTTCTAAAGCAAAAGTCCGAAAATAAACTCCCGGCAGCACAACAATTAATAAAAAAAAAGACTTCCAGTAGAATATGTAAAGTATATTCTCAACAACTAACTCTGCCTTTCTGAAAGAAAACTTGCATAGTGTGAAGCGGGCAATTTATATAGAAGAGAGAAAGAGGGAGAGTACGTTTATTATTACTATTATTTTTGTTCTATTTCTTTTCAAACATAATTTTGTATGTAATTAATGAAACATTTTGATTGATCTAAATTATTTTAGAAAACACTGCAGTACTACAGGTATGTCTTGAAAGTGACCATAAATAATTTTAAATTTAATTTTATTTTAAATTTAAATTTAAATTTAAAACAATAATATTAACGTGTGATTTTTATTGTAATCGAAAAATTTAGGAAATATTGGGGACGAAAATGAAGTGTTCAAATGGATATTGGAACAAAAAGCTGACGAAACCATTGAATTAATCGATCGTGATACTTTATTTGAATATATTGGCTCTAAAGACTTTTTGGCAGTTGTATTTTGTAAGTAATACGGGGAACCCAGTTATAAAATGAAATGAAATGAAATGAAATGAAATAATTAATTTCTATATCGAAATTAAAATCAGAAAACATTAAAAATAAAATAAAAACCACAATGAACAAAAGTTTATTTCTATTTCTTAAACTTGTAACAACTTTGTTTCTAGCACTACTACTACTACTACTACTACTGGTACTACACAACTACTACTACTATTACTATTACTATTACTACTACTATTACTACTACTACAACTACTAGTAGAGATTTTGTACTGATTTAGATTAGCTTTAAATTTTACTAAAAAAAACTGTAACTGCTAAAAATATTTCTTTCTTTTAATAATAATAATTTTAAAAATAATATGTTTTTCTTATTAGAAAACTTAATTCGTTTGTCGCCAATTAAATTAACTAATTTGAATATTTGCTGCCTTACAGATAAAGAAGATGATCCAGATGCTCCACGTGTTTTACGTCATATTGAATTGATTGATGATGAGGCGGGTGAATACGGAATACAAATTGTGAAATGTCATGACAAATTAATGGCCAAGAAGTATGGTTTTCGTAATCCACCCGGTATTACTTATTTCCGCAAAGGAAAATATATCAATTATGATGGCGACATCGACGATGAAGAAGAGGTTTTGGACTGGCTAACAAGTCCTGCCAATATGGAAATGACAGATCATATCGAACAAGTAAACCGAAAAATGTTTGAAAAAATTCGCAAAACATCAGATTATCTCGCGGTGATATTTTGTAAGTATCGGCCACCATATTCAAAATTTTGTATTTCTTTCACTCCACAAAAAAATACTATTTTAAAAGAGGTTTTCTTAAGCGGCACATTATTATTTATTTACAAAATAAAATTCTTTTTTTAATTGTACTTTTTTAAAAAGCCCATTTGAATATAATAAATTTTTTTCGTTACATTTGCTCAAAGAGAGTTTTTTTTAAAAGTATTTTTAAATTTAATATAAATTTATATGTTTTAAAAGTCACTTGTGAAACGAAGATTTTTTTCAAATAGTAGATTTCACAAAGTAAACTTTTATAAAAATAATATTTTTATCTTTATTTTTCTTAGTTTAAATATAAGTTTTTTAAAAAATTGATTTCTCTAGTAAAAATGAAAGCTTGAATTTTCAAGTAGAAAAAAGAACTTTATAAACTCATTTATAAAGGTACCATTAATAAAGGGGCTGTTTTATGCTGAAAGGTACTTTTTCTAAAGGCCATATTTAAGGTCGGAAAGAAGTATTTTTTAAGTATTTTTAAATTGGATGGATTATTAAATTACAGCAAAACCATTATTTACTTAAAGATAGTGAAGACTGTAAGCAGTGCCCACGAGTCTTGGCTGAGGTAGAACATATTGACGATGAGGCCGACAAAGCGGGCATTGATTTTGTCAAAATCGATGATAAACAAATGGCAAAAGAAATGGGGGTGTTTGCGTTACCTGCAATAGTATTCTTTAAGCCCACTTCAAAGGAACCAGTCATTTACGCCGGTAAGTTTCTCACTTTTTTCTATTCAAAATTTAATTACGATCATTTAAATTATTGCATATACTATTTACCATATTTCAGGAGATCTTTATGAAGAAGAACAAATCCTCACTTGGTTACTCACGCAAAAGGATCCAAGTGGAGATGTTATCGAAGATCTTGAAGGCGAAAAATTAATCACTTTAATTGAAGAGTCTGGTTCCATTGCTGTTTATTTCTGTAAGTTTCCTTCAATAGATGGTTCTCATAATTTCATTCAAGTATATAAACTTTCACTTGCAACGGAATTTATTATATAGTTGTAATCGTTTTGGTGACACAAATAATTTAAGATGTTCATCAGGATATTAAAAAGCTGTGTGTGAAACATTTGATAATTGACAGCAATTGATAAACTAATTTGAACCGAACGCCTGTATGATATTTTCAAGAGAGAGTGCTAAAGGCGGTCCAAAATTTATACTTTGCAATGAATTAAAAATATTTAGTGCATGCCAAATAATTATAGTGTTATAGCTGAAGTTTGTTAAAAAAAAAATTAAAAATAAGTTTCGACTTGTTTAAAATATGGACAACAAACAATTGCCAGTAACTGCTTTTGAACTGGAAGGCATCTTTCATTATTTGTTGTTACTCTTTTGCGCAAAAAGGTTACAACAAAGAAAAATAAAGTAATTAATGAAAATATATTTAACAAATTCTTTATTAACCGAATCTGAGACACAATATTAATCAGCTCTATTTATTATTTCAAGAAAAACTTTTAACGTGTGACTAACCATAAAAAGGAACAATCAAGTTCTTTTTGAAATGTTTTGTTGAAATTTAGCTGCACAAGTCTTCTTTAAAAATATTTCTATTTTATTTTTTAAAAACAAAATCGATTCTCTTACAAAAAACCAAAAAAATACGAAAATGAAAATTCTACATTCTGCAACTGACATTTGCATATCTAAAACAATGACACACTCGAAAAAATCTAGGGAACAAAACACAGTGTGACATCTGCAATTCGAAGGCAGCGCGTAAAGCTAGGCTGAAAAAAGAGAAGGAACAGCAATCGCAAGACTCTGGTGCCGGAGCAGCAGCAGCTGCTTTTGCCGGAACAGCAGATGCTGAGGGAGGGGAAACAGGAGCTGACGGAACGGCCGCCAGCGAAGCAGGCACACCGACTGCAACAAAACAAAATGAAGAGGGTACAGAAAATTAAATAAAACAAAATAAATCTCTTGATGATGTTGTTAAGTGGCGTTTTTTTCTTATAAAATCCCCAAAAAAAAAAAAAATTAAAAAAAGAAAATAGTTAAAAAATGCGGCCACCAGCCATTTTTGCACCAGCATTACATTCTTGTTCTTGTTATTTTGCCATCTACTCCTCAACCCAGTATAGTGTATTGTGAGAGTCCTTGATATACATAAATTTTTTGATCTTTTATTACGACCTCCAACCAACCCAGCAGAGAGTGCTTTTTCTTTTTTATTTTTTCTATTATAAATCCAAGTACGTCCCACCTTCTACAGCATAAACTTTCCCTGCACAACTAATAATAACCTTTTCTCTTAATGTAATCCCGTTGTAAAAACTCGCTCTTCAGCGCGTAATTGTTTTATGTAATTTTTAAATAATTTTTTTCCAAAAATTCTCCAAATATTAACCACCATTAGCATTTCGATAAATAAAATACATTTTTCGATTAATGGCGTTTAAGACAATTTGGCGCGAAGAGTTCGATTTGTAGCGCTTTTTTGTTATGATATTAAGTAGTCGTACATGTTTTAAATTGGCTTTTTTGTGTTGAGTGTTGCTTTTTCTTTTTCAATTTATAATTCGGAATAAGAATTTGATTAAAATGCGAATTCAATACGAAACTCTTTCAATAGATTCCGATGGCTGTGAAGTTTGCACCAAAGTGTTGGAGGAGTTGGAAAATATTGATGATGACTGCGACAAACATGGTATCAAGTTTGTTAAAACCAAAGATTTTGCGGTTGCTGACGGTTACGGCGTTCACGACTACCCAGCTCTGGTGTATTTTGAAAGTGGCATTCCAAATGTCTTTGAAGGTAATTACTAATCTTAAAGGATTGTCGCTTTTTTGAGGAATTGTAACTAAAAATATTGTTTTATGCACCTTTTAAGGAGAATTGCAAGAAGAAGAGGAAGTCTTACAATGGCTTATCACTCAAAAGACAGAAGATCGCATAGAGCTGATCACCAGGCAAATGTTGGAGACAATGGTAGAAGAAACTCAGTACTTGGCCGTTTATTTCTGTGAGTTTCAAGAAAAAATATATCTGTACATAAAATAAAATAATTAATCACTGCTCATTTCATAACAAATTTATTTTGAATTGAATTTGCTAATATGAAAACCTTTAAAATGTTTAATTAAAATAAATATTCAACACAAATTACACTCAAACTCAACACTCCGCCAAACCTCTAATCGAAACGTAAATGAAACCGTTTTGAATTTAGTAGCACCTCAGCGTACCGGGCAAAAACCACCTGCTTATTGTAGAACTTACTGTGCACCCATATCCAAAACAGATGCCAGCTCTTACAATTCCTCCTCGAATACCCAATCCAAGCAATTCCTTAAGAATTACATTTCACGCAAAAGAAAACGTATCGAAAGTCAAGGTATTCCACAAAAAATAAACAACAAAATTATCTAACAACAACACTTTTTATCTGCTGCACAAATTCATCCTGAAGTGCACATTAATGCAATCGAACACTACGCTTTGTTATCATCAATAACACAAAGATTTAAAAGAGCGCTTTCACATTTAATATAATAAACCATTAAAACAAGAAGGCAAAAAACAAATGATTTTAAATCACATTAATTTGTCAACCATACAATAAGATAATTAATTTTATTATTCTAATTATTCTTTTAAATGTCTGAAATCATATGACATAGAAGACTATTGAAATTGCTTTGCACTTCACAAGTCATCTTTCTGTTCTTTTTCTTGTTGTGCTTTATAAAAGTGCATTTTTCAATACATCTACTACTTATCTAATTTTATTGGCCACGAAGTAACAACCTAAATAAATCACACACTAACAGCAGTCGTATCGTTACATGAATAAATGACTCGGCTTTCATCGTAACAATGTAAATATTGACTTTTATCAGCAACGAAGCAAAAGCACTAATCAATCGCATACTAACAAGAGCCAGATCGTTGGATGAGCAAATCACTCGGCATTCGTACGAAAATGTCGTATACTACATTACTTGAACATAACAATGTGCTCGCATATCAATTTTTTCTTTATTCTGAGTAATTTTTCAGTCTCAATTGTATAATCAACTCTCAGCAAATGTGAGAATGCAACGAAACAAATTTACTAAAGCAGACCAAACAGAAATGGCTGCAACAATGTTGCCAGTGTTAAATGTATACATACACACATACATTTGCATGTGTGGAAATATTTAGACATAGCTGTATATAGTCGTATGTATGATTTTATTAACATTTAGCTAAAATTAAAAAGTTTCCTCAATTAAAAACATTTAGATATTTTATTGTTTACATTAAAAATGAATAAAACAATTTACAAAAAATATTTTTAAATATGAGCCTGGTTTAATAAATGTTATTTATTTGCCATGTTTCGCTGCTGCTTTGAGTAACCTCGTCCGCAAGTAATAAGAAACAAGGAAATCAATTTACAAAAAATATTATTTTCTGTAGATGCTACACAAAGGAGTACCACGTATGTCATTATTTCGCAAGTGCCCAAATTAAAAGTTAATGTTCGAAAGGGAATAATGAAACTGTCTTCTTTTCAATTATGCCTCCTGAACTATGATTATCATTTGTGGTGCACAGCTATGGTGCATGCAGTTAATGATTTCAATTAATATTCTTTAATAATTTAATACAGCTTTATTTGTTTGCATTTTTTTAATAAATGAAAGGATCTAACATAATTTGTATTAATTGCCTCTAACAAAACCATACCCCTCCACCTGATATCACGCATTACAATCATTTTACAGTCAGCCAAACGAATAGAAGAAAATATTTAAATGTTGTCCGTCCGTTTATGTAGTTTGGCAGTGAATACCTTCATTTTTGACGTTTTCTCTTTTTGAAATTTTGCTTCTGTTTTGTTGCGAAAGCCATTATTAACTTACATATCTTACACATCCTCGAAATATTGCAGCAGAAATAGAAAATGAGACGAAAAATAAAATAAAAATCTTTTCATTGATAAACTTTTAATTCCTCAGATAAAATCAATTGTAATATTTGTGATCAAATTTTGGAGGGACTGGAACTGATCGATGATGAATGTGATGTTTTTGGCATACACATGGTCAAAATTCAGGATCCACAATTAGCTAAACGCTATTCTATTAAAACATTCCCAGCTTTGGTCTACTTCAGGTATCAAAATGGAAATTGATAATAAAAATGGTATAAAATGTTAAAACCAAATTATTTGGGATTTTACAGAAATGGAAATCCGTTGTTATTTGAGGGTGATTTGCAAAATGAGCAATCGGTATTGGAGTGGCTAATTGATGACGACAACCGCGAATTGGCTGATGAAATTGAAGAAGTCAATGAGCGCATGCTGGAAAGATTAATGGCCGAGTCTACTCTATTAGTGGTATTCTTTTGTAAGTCGGATTGCTTCAAAATGAAAATCATTTAATGTACTTCCCATCCGTCAAACTCATTTTGCAGATGATGAAGATTGCGCCGAATGCGAAGAAATTTTGGAAGAATTGGAAGAAATCGATGGCGAAGCAGACATGTTTGGAATTGATTTTGTAAAAATTGCCAGCGTTGAAGCTGCCAAAAAATATGATGTAGTCAATATACCTTCGTTGGTATACTTTAGGTAAGTGATGCTTCGACTTTGCATAATGAAAATAGATTTAGTTGCCTGGTTTCTTTTTTTCCAAATCAGTTACAGTTTTTACTACAAATTTCACAGAAAATTGATTTGCAGGGCACTTTTATTCGTTAAATCTTTACAATATTCATTTTAACACAACATATGTGTCTCAAAACTTATACTTGTACTAATATAGCTCTACTTTCGAGCCTAGTATCCGTATTTCCCCAACATTTCCTTTTGCCTATGCATAACTCTTCCAGAAATCTTATATATGATCACTTTTAGAATTTGGTTAAAAAAAAATTACAAATACAATTGAAAAACACCATAAAAGTAGTTTGATCCTCTAATATGCAGTCTTCATGCCTATATAAAATTGATCCGCTAAGGAGGAATAGATTGGCCTCAATGACCATATCCCTCATACCTCTCAGAAGTCATGTATTTTACCATTTTACAGTTTTTAAAAACAAATTTAACTGAATGAATTTTTACTGTAAATTTATAAGTGTTTCAGAATCGTTCCATAATTTATTTAATTCTCCCCAAAAATCGAACTCTAAAATCGACGCCAAGAAAATGCGAACTGTTTAGTAACGATTATAAGACAGAATTCTTCTCGTTATTTTTCTTTCAGGAAACAAGTACCCGTTTTATATGACGGTGATCTTCACCAGCACGATAAGATAATTACATGGCTGACGTCTCAAGACGTTTTCGAAATTAAGAACGAAATCGAAGAAGTCAATCGCAAAATGTTAGACAAATTATTAGAGGAGAACGAATTCATTACTGTATTTTTCTGTGAGTTTTTTAAAAAAAATTAAAATCTTTTTTATAATAACTTCTTTGATTGTTTATTTAAGATGAACACAATCAACAGGAATCGATCGCTGCTTTAGAGAAGTTAGAAAATATTGACAGTGAAACCGACAATTTGGATATAACGTTTGTCAAAATGGCCGATTCCCGATATGCCAAGAAGTGGGGTGTTACCAAACTGCCAGCCATGGTGTACTTTCGAAGGAGATTCCCCAGCATTTATCGAGGTTGACAACTTCTAAATTACAAGCGCATTAAATTGAAATAATTCCAATTTTTTTTTTTTTTTTGTTTCATCTTCATTAGGTGATCTCTTATCTGAAGATGAAGTTTTAGAATGGTTGCGTAAAAATCGCTTCCGCCAACCTGAATTAAATATATTCATGTACGCCTTGATAGCTCTATCTGTGGCATTTGTCTTGTACACCGCCTTTTTACTACAATGTTTTAAGCCCGCACCACCACCACCACCCCAGCATCCCAAGCAATCGTGATATGTTTATCTGGCTTAAGCAATTTATTTATTCTTTTCCTTTTTATTGATTTCAAAATTTGAGTTTTATATCAAAATTCAAAAGCCGAACTTAAACTTCTTAGTAGAATTCGGATACATTAAAAGCAGTGCTTGATTCTTGAAAAAAAAAACATTAATTTTAGCGAATTATTATTATTGGAACCCTTTTGAAATTTTCTTATTCATAAACTTTTTGTGTTTGATGCAACTAAAGAACGACATTTAAATCTCTTCAGTTAATTTAATTTAGCAAAACTTTTTTACTTCTCAAGCATACGCGAATACTTGAAAAACGAACGAGAATTGCCTACAAATTCTAAGAATTTGTTTAAATAATTTCATTTTGTTTCCAAAAAGTTTATAAAAAGTTAGAAAGAGAGAGAAGGAGTTCTTGAGTAGGATTTTATTGCATTAAATCGATTACACAAAAACGACTTGAATTAGTGAATGTTTTCGAGCTCAGACTAGGCGAAAGTTATTGAAACAACACAAAAACTACAAGTAACGCGAACAAATTGTAAAACAACTAAAATTTATTTAGTGAATGTAAAACACCGATTTAGATATTTCGATACATAATAATAAAATTATAACAATAAAACGAAATGATATTTGAATTATTCTTTTATTAAGTGGGCATTTTAATAAAACCGCGCTTGTTTAAATTATACTTTGTTTTGCTGCAGCTTCCCATTAAATATAACTGTTACAGGACAAATTTAGAGTTTAAAAAAGAACGCATCACCCAGATGGCAGCACAAGGCCAACCACATAACGAACAAGAAAATAACAATTCACTAGAAAGATGTTCTCTCCTCATATGTCACTTTTTGACGTTTGAGCAGTTAAAAAGCTTTTCTCTATCCAAATTCAAATTAATAAAAACAAAGCTTGGCAACGATTCTCAATTGAGCCCCCAGTTGACATGCGCACAAGGGAAAGCTTTGCTCTTGCAGGCCACAACATCGATTTGATTTATATCGAAAGAAGTCGAAGCATTTCATAAATACAAGCAACCCTGTAATAATGAACGCAGTCTAAATTTTAACTTGTTATTGAATATAATGAATCATTTCGATCAAGAATACACTTTTTTTATCTAAATAAAATCTAAATACATAATAATCTTTTTGGAAAGGATACAACCAAGGAAGTTTTAAATAAACAAAATTATTTTGCACAAAGTATTTAAAAATATAAGTGAACAAAAACGAAAACAAATGAGAGTGTTTACACAAAATTTTATTGTTTGCAAAATAAAAAAAAGGACTTTTGCTTTTAATTGAATTGGTAAGTAAATGTGTTCATTGGTAACCACTGACACTTACACGTCCAACCACAAATCCTGATTATGATTCTTTCCTTTTATCTAGTTTAGCAAATAATTATTTTAAAGGCAGAAAATTTAAGGCGAGTATTTGTCCTTTCAAAAGGGAGCAAAATACAGTTTAATTAAAAATGTGTGGTGCCCCACGGCGGTAGGGAAATTCTATATTATACACAATTGCTTATCACATCTTTAGTTTCTGAATCCTTTGCACAGTCATGTATAGTGAGTGAGTGGTTTTTATATAAACACAAGTATATATTTAACAAAACGAGACCTAAAGAAAAAAAGAGACAGAACGTATTTGGGTCCTTACGCTAACGCACACTCCCTACTATACCAGCAAACATTACAGTTTGAGCTTTTACCATAAAAAATATGCAAAAAAAAACAAGTTCATTTATTGCCAATATGGTTTCAACGTACCCAACGCCGGCGACCAAAATTCTCACATTTGTTGTCTCTGTCAGAGGGTAAGTGAGCACCAGCGGAATGAAGTACACATTGAATTTGCTAAAGAATTATGATCTTATGTTTGTTGGGTTGCTTATGTAGTGAATTAATGAGTCTTTGTTTGTTTATCCTGATGTCTTCCTTTTGAACAAAGTCATCACTACTGAAGAAATACAATGTATTTTATGGCATTCTCTACCCCTGAGCATACTCATCATACGTTTATATTTGATTTCTTTTGAAATTTTTCTTATTTACGTGCATACATATTTTTTATTGGAGCACTACGAAATTGATAGCATGCTTTGTTGTCCCCACAACATAACTTACATATGCATACATATCTTCTTTGTTTATTTGCATTTTCCGGAGGACTGTGGAAAATTTTTACCACCTTCATAGCAAACAAACACTGTGAAGGCTGAGAAAGAAATGTGGAATAAATGAACACAAATGCGATACGCGAAAACTTTTAATTGAGTTCTTTTTAAGTTATTAATTTATGTATGTATGTACAACCAGTGTTGCCAGACTACGTGGTTATTACCACCGAGGCTGGATCAGTTATAATTATATACAAATTTGCTTGCCTACAAATGAGAGTATTAATGCATATCTATATCCATCTCATTCTAACTAGGTAAATTATAATCATAAATATCTTGCTTTGTTCTGTATAATCTGCAACTTGTTAGAGAGCGTGTGAAATTTTAATTTTTCTGCAGCAACAAGTTGTGTATTGCATTTGTATTTGTTGCAGATCATACGCATTTTGTATTCTTCTCCCATTTTTTTCAAGGTTTCCTATAAAACAAAACGTTATTTGTGATCGATCAGCTTTAAGTCCATTTCAATTGGGTAATTTTAATTTTGATGCTGCTATTGGTAGCACTAATTATAACTCAATTTAAGCTTAAAATGTAACTCAAATTATCAAAATGGTAAAATATTTTCAATTGTCTCAGAAATTGCGTAAACGGGATAAGGCAGGCCTCATTAAGTTTTGTTAGTTTACGGGCCAAAAATATTTGTAATGTTTACTTGAAAACACTGAATGATATAAAAAATATGCAACTTCAAAATGGTACGTGTGAATTTAAATTTATTTAAGAACCGGTGACAAATTGCTACATTGTGGGCATGCAATTATTGCTGCAAAAGGAAAAAGAAATTTGGAAAAATTTTAAAAAATGTTTACCTAAATATTTGTTGAACAAGTCAGCGTCATGAGAAATGTCAAACACATGTTGTATGTCATTATTTTACGTTTTGTATTCTACATAAATTTTACATAGATACAATAGAACCTAAATTATTAAAATTAATTGAACTAAGGAAAATGCAAATTTAAAGCAAAAGCATGTGTGTCTTTTTTTATATTGGGTTTCATGGGCCGCATCAAAAAGTCTAACCTCCTTACATTGGCGGATCAGGATGGACAGAATGCATCAAATTTAAATAAGAAAAAAAAATATACATATATTAAAAAAGATCGATTGCTTTGTTGTTGTTGATGTATGAATAAAAAAAAAATTAGAAAAAGTTTTTTATCATCGAGCTGTAACGTTTGCCGTTGACTGTGACAGCGTGGCCAGAGTTACTCTCAAAAAATTCAAACACTTAATTTCTCAATTTATTTTCAAGTACCCTTTTATTCAGTTCACTGCTAAGTGAAAGATAACACTTGATTACTTATTGAAAATATTTTATTATGCGTATTTCATATGTTATTACAGATTCCGAAAGCTGTCTTCAATATCTCTGGTAAGAAAATAAAATTATTATTTAGCAAAAAAGAAAACCAAATGTTCACTTTACTTGCATGCTTGTAGAATAAATCCTGCCTTATTATTTAATTAAAACTGAAGCAACAAACAATTAATCATAAAATAATCACATGCAATTCGTTAATCACTCAAATTGGTTACAGTACAAGTTGTAAAAAACATCTATGTTTTCGGGGTCCACATCGACACGTTTTTGTTTTTCAAATATACAATTCATAATCAATAAGAAAATCAATATAAGATATATATATATTATAAAATATATATATTAAAAGCCAATAAAGTACAGTAAAGTCCCATGAGGAAAAATACTTTGACATCTTTAATAAGGATTTATTTGTATTGATTCAAAATATACTGCGACCACTGTCATTAATTTTTCCATCTAAACTTATTTACATATTTATATACAAATACATTTTGACATGAAGATATTATTTCATTTTTATGCCAGCCATTAAACGGCTGATTGAAAAGAGTTTTGTTATTTAGATATTAGAACGAATATACAATAGAAATGAAATTATGAGAAAATTGAAAGAAGTTAACTACTACGAGTATATCGTCAGCCTTTTGAATCTTAAAAAAAAATTTTATTTCGATAATCAGTAGAAATCAAATATTCCTCAAATTCCGATTTATCCATGCGAAAATTTTAAAATTACCATTTCAAGAAAATATATTCCATTTGGAATGTATGCTCCCAGATTTCAAGTGGCCACATTGTTCCAAAATGAAATTTGGCATTTGAATTATGTTCTGCATATCATAAACAATTCACCTTTTTTTAAATAAATTTTGTGATAACGAAACGCAATTTACACCACAAAAACACATATTTACATTTTACATGTGAAGAATAACACACAGATTCATACACTCGTAGAAATAAATGGATCTATTTTAAATTTTATAAAATAAGAGAATTAATTTAAATAAAAAATAAATTTCTGATAGGTAATCTATTGAAACGTACTTTTTCAAGAAAGATACTTTTTCAAAAAAGGTACTTTTTCAAAAAATGTACTTGTTCAAAAAAGGTACCTTTTCAAAAAAGGTACTTTTTCAAAACAGATACTTTTTCAAAACAGATACTTTTTAAAGGGTACTTTTTAAAGCATAATTGCATAAGTAGTACTTTTTGAAAAGATGCCTACCCACAAGAAGTTATTTTGTAGAGAATAATTTCTTTATGCATTTGTCGTACTGTTATTTAAAAATTTATTTTCTCGAGTGTATGTTATATACGCACATGCGTTTGCTTACTTTGCAATTACAGTAACTTCCAAAAACCAACTCACTCTATTCCATACATCTTTTTTGTGTCCGTATGTATTTACTATCCTTCATTTAAATCTGTGCGTAACTTTTTTTGTCTTTTACTTTTTTTTATCTTTTCTTAACTTTATTTTTCGTTTGGTGTATATTTAATGTAATTTTTGTAGTTGATCAATCAAAAGACAAAAGTTTTTTCCGAATGAGCAAGTCTAGATACGCATAAGTGTACAAAAAAAAAAAAAGATAAAAGCGGGAAGGCAAGCAATTTAAAAGAAAAGTAACGCACAAAAGAAGAAAGTGCGGCTAAATATGGCGCCATTTAAACTAAAATTTCGCATGGGCGGCTCACGTAGCACATCTCAAGAAAACGAACCGGATCCGCAGGTAAATGAGGCCCTATTAAATCATCAAACCATTGGTGGCATTGGAGCAAGCTCGTCGACCATAGACTCCGTGGAATGCAATAGTCTGGTTTCACTTAATACAAGTGAGCGTAAACTGTTGTTGCCCACCAGAAGCAACAATTTAAAAATGGGTAAGAATAGAAATACATCAAATGCAAATACAATTACTTGATGTTTGAAATATTTGTTTGCGTGTATGCGTGTGTGTGTGTGACTATGTAGTAGATAAAGAACCGAATTAAAAAGAAAAGAACAAAATTAAACAAAATACTTACACTTTAAAAAAAATTATAAATATACTTGCTTTATAATTGCCTCTTCTATTCATTTTTATGCGGGAACATGATGCAGGAAAATGAACAGAAGAAAAACATTATTTCGTTTTTGCAATTACCTTTAACCCAATTTTCAAATTTATTAATTTCTCTTTATTGTAAAAGCCCACATTTGCATCACGTTCAAGCCTACACACACAAGCCCACTTACAATCACCACCATGCTCATGCTCCCATCATTTCATTCAATTTACATATTGCAATTTCACCAAAACATTACAAATCAGCATGTCTAACGTATTAAAAAGTTGAACGAAAAAGATATAAAAAGAAAATTAAATAACATAATAAATGAAGAGAAGAATTAATAAGAAAATAATGACATCAACATCGTCATCACCATCTTGCAGGGTACATTAATCAGAATCAGGCCAAGCAAGGAGGAAGTATACCAAATACACCACCCCCTTCATATGAATGCGTTTTAGAGGAGGTAAATTAAATTTCCATAGCAAAATTACAACTCATTTTACACAAACATTTTTATATTGCACACGACTTTATAGCAACGACAATTAACAAATGCAACAACAACAGGAAATGATGATCAATTAAATGCTTGTTTAGAGCAATTAAGTCTCAACGAACTGCAACACTGTACGGATCCAAATTGCAGGCAAAACTATAATACAAATTTAAATAACAACGAAACATCCCATACGGATCAACTACAACAGTCACTAGAAGAAGAAGAGCAGCAGCACCACCACCGCCACCATCACGAACATCCCGACAGCGATCCCAACGATTCAAATCAATTAGACAAGAACGCCGAAAACCTTGTTAACGAAGACGATCGCAAAGAATCAATCGACTCCCAAGAATTTTTACTTGGTGACAATATGACGGACTCATCCTCAGATCAGGAGAGGGAACAACTTGAAAACAGTTGCTCGGGCAGTTGTCAGCAATACAACCCGGATGGCCAACAATACAATTCCGACTGTCAGCAGTTCAATAGCGAAGGTACAGCTTCCTGTTCTGGTGGGCAAGGCGAGAGATCTCAAATCAATGACTTCTATGATCCACTAATGAATCATAACATTTATTGCAATGATGGTGAGAGACTTTTTAAAATTACCTATTTGAAAACAATCTTTATATCTTTTAGCACAGTTGGAGAATATATGAGTACTTTAGAAAGTTCTCCAAGAGAATACTCAATGAAAATCATGGGCATTAGCAGCTTGTTATTGTGTTTATTTTAATTATGAAAACTGCTTAGAAAATCTAAGCAGGATTCTAGGATTCAACTGTATTTAGCAAATTCATAATTATACCAACTTAATAAAAATATATTTTTTCTGATCTGCAAATGCAGCCTCCCACTACGAGGACGATTACCAACACCAAATGTGCGATCGTGATGGAGACTCGAGCGAGTGTACCAATCAATGTAGCAACGAATACTCGAACGAACAGCACTGGAACGACCACCAACAATCGAGTTCGCAGCATAATATGCAGTACGAGAATTGTGGAGACCAGCAACAGCACCAGCAACAACAACAGCAGTATTATCAACATCAGGAACAATCACAGACTCCGGAAATTATTAGCAATAAATCTTCAAAGGAAATCTACAAGGACTTGGCCAAAGAATGGGGCATAACATGCAAAATGTCAGATGGATGTCGTTGCATGGAATGCCAAAGTCATTATTTTGATTGCGAATACGATGACGTAAGCAAATCATAAACAATCTCGATTTATTTTATTTCTTCATATATTGACTTTCAGAATGAACATCAAAAGACCGACGGTGGTTTGGGCGCAGGCACACCCATGTTTATAACAGAGGTGATGCACGGCACAGCCTGCAATATATTGTAAATTATCCACCCAACTTTTTCCCCCCGATAACGTTGATGACTATGATGACTCATTTTCAAAGCAGTGGCTAAAATTGTAAATGTCGGATCGAGTCATACATACGAGTATATTTTAGCTGAAATTTTTGAATTAACAAATAAAAATAGATACATACATATTTAAATATGCACCAAGAGGCGTAGAATTAAGCAAAAACAACAAAAAAATTTTCGAAATTTAAAGGAAAAAAACTTAAGCAAAATTAAGCAGGAACAAACAAAACAGTTTTAAAACAGATTCCAATTTTTCCTAATTTTAAAAGTACGTCTTTTTTTATCAAAACTTGGCTCTAGATATTTTGTGCCAAAAAAAAAAAAATAAAAAAAAAATAAAGTAAAAATTTTTCGAAACCTCAAGGACCTAATAAATCAGTGAAGGCTGAAACGGCACAATTGTTACACTTAACATTATCTTAAACACAGTTTAAACTTTGAATCTATAAGGCAGTCCTCGTTTAAACCGATCGGAATTCGAACAAATTAATATGGCAACTCGTGAAAGTTTAAAATTTAACCAATTTTTCTAAATAGATGGAAAAAGTTCGGAATATAAGTTTAGTGATGGTTCAAACGGTTACCAATTTATATATTTAGGTGATAAAATAATGTTTAAGGCCTACAGGTAGATAATTCGCCATTGATTTATTAGGCATAAGACAGATATAGTTTTCAATTTAATTTCTCAATTTATCATGTTGATTATAGTCTGAATAGAAATATATTTGTACCAGGTAATTACAGTTTCAAATATAATGAATTTTTAACTAAAACAGAACATTAATAAAATCGTAAAAAAGTCTAAAACAATTCAATACCCGATACTATAAAGAGGAATTACCAGACCTGCGCCGGATCATTAATCGCTTGCCACACTACGGCATAGAAACACAAATTAACTTGCGAAACGGGTAAAACGCGATAGATGCGATTAACGAAATGGCTGCTTCTTTGCCTGGTCAGGTCATTCCAAAGCAAAGTGCGCATTTAGAATTATACTTAATTTCTAATAAGTTTATTCCACGTTTACATTAATTGCTTGGAAGCTTTTTAATTTATTTTGGTAGCAAACAATTTTAAGGGCTCTGGCCGTAGATACAGCTCAGCTGAGCTCGTGCTATTTTCTTTTCCAACGTATTGACCAAACAATAAATCAATGCTTTTTATTTCCGAACCCCTTCAGAGAACTTAGTTTGGCAGACTTCAACATTACTCGTAGTAGATTACAATTACAAACACAATTTTGCAATTAAATGAAAACACAAAACACAAAAGAAAAGAAGACGATATTAATAAATAAAAGATATTAAAAATAGTATTATTGATTGGACTACAAGAAGCCTTAAAAAAGTAAATGTTTCACTTCGTATGACCACATTTAATCTGTTCAGTTAACATTGATTAATGTGTATATATTTATATATTTTTCTACTTTATAGTCATGGCATTATAATCTGAATTAGAAGAAAAAGGAAAAAAAATTAATAAAAAATATAGTTAAAGAACTTAATGATTAAATTGAAGCGTTTCATTTTTGTCATACTCAAGCAAGATATATCGTTGGTTTTTAAAAAGCTAAAAGAAAAAAAAAGGGAAACCAGATTTATAGACGATCTTTTGCAATACACCTTCGTTAGCCTGATTAACTACGGTACATGTATAGTTACATATGTATATGTATGCTTGCCTCACGAAATTCTTTCTATAATCTTTCTCTTTCTCTCTTAAAATTGTCTAATGTACTAAACGAGCCAGTAGCACACACACACATATGTTTCATACACAATGTTTCCTTTTCCAACGTAAAGCATAATCTAGTAATTAATCCAGATGAGGCTTAATCCAAATGGCTTTCCGCCCTTTATATTCCAAATTTATTGCAATTTTCCATATAAAAATTACGACGAATAATTTAATTCAATTTATCCTTTCATATATATATAATTATTTCAATCCCTCAAGCAAAATTTCCTCTTTATTAATAGAATTTAAAAACTTTTTTAATTATATACGCATGTCGTCATAGGCAGATGTATAATGAACAGCCTACTAAAGCGGATGTCATGTGTTCGATTCCTGCTTAGACCCTGTTTGTTTTTCTGCGGCCAAGCCCAAAGCTTTGCAGTACAAGTTAATTACAAAAAAATTACTTGTTTATTTCTTATTTTCTTGAAGAATTTAAATAATAACACAGTGCCACCTACTCTTAATAGAATCATGTGATTATCCTGATGAAGTTACAAATATAATATTCTCAGATTTGCAGCTTCTTGGATATTCCTCGTCCACCCGCAGGTTTAAGGGGTAAATACACATGCCGAATCGATAAGCTCTATCAGGGCCAATTTTTTATTAAACAGTTCAAAAAGCAGTTCTGTGCACAAAAATAAAATTAATTAAATTCGTTTAAATAGACTGTTGAAACCAAACGACTCGAAGAAGACGTCACAGCTTATAAATCTATCAATGATTGCCTCGTCCTTTCATTTTGAAAATCACACACACCAATTGAATGCCATTACAAATTGCGTGCTTCCAAAATGAGACCGGAAATGGAAAAGCAAAAGCTTAATTTAAGAAATGTTACACATTTAACAATCACACTGACCACGCTGTTACAGCCAAGGCAATCGTTTTAGAGAAAATTGAAAACAATAATGGGAATTAAAATTGGCTGACGACCTACTCGATGGAAATTATAAAAAAAAAAATATTAAAAAAATATTGAAAAAAAAATAAAAATAATAAATGAATAAAAGGAGTTCGACATTGAACAAATTCCCAACGTATTTATGAGTGTTTTGCTTTTTTATTCATTTCGTAAAAACTAATTTATTGGGAGATTAAATGAAAGGTGAGAAAGGAAAAAGGAGAGGCAGTTTCAATTTAGAAAAATCAGTGTCGCTGATATCAATGAGAAATGCCCTCTAGCATTGATAGCAGCTATAATCCTTCCAAATCAAATTATATAGCTGCGCTGTTTCAAGCGATAATAAAAATCCACTTCAAAATTAAAAAATTAGCACTTTTCCGTGGAAATTCTTTGAACAATAATTTTTTAATTTTTAATTCTTGACATGGAAAAAAGTAACACTGAGAAATTGTAGATAGAAAAGAGTGAAAAGAAAATAAGAAAGTCAGGAATTACAAATTGCTTTTTACCATGGCCATTATTTCGAATTCTCTTCTCTTCACACTTTCCTGTAGACATTCGAGTTAATTTGTAAACGTTGGCTTATCCATCATTTAACACACACACCCACACGCACACACTCAAATACACCTTTTACCTTTCACATACTGCAAATTTTATAAACAGTAGTGAGTATTTAATTGCAGGTAGAAATCTTTGGTGGAGCGACCAGCAAGGCTTTCGAACTTTTGACTTTTGATTTCGTTGATTCGTTGATTTATTATAGCCCTGATCAGAGGACACAATCAAGAAAACGATTCCGCTGCCGAAATAAGAAAGCTACACCATTAGATACTCCCATGTAGAATGTGTGCAGTGTCGGGAGCTTCTCTTTCTTTATTTATTACATATGTATATTAAAATTGTATGAATGCGTGTATGCATGTGTATGTGTGTATATGTGTTGTGCCATTTTTTATAAGTATTTAATACCACGCAATCAGTTTTAGTTGCTACAATCGTTTCAGGCGATTAAGTAGTAAAAATGTGCGGAGCATTTCATTTTACCTGATTTTATTTCATTTACTTTTTAAATACGCAACAAAAATATCCTCGCGAGACATTCCAACACAATGACAGCCTCCCCAAATTCGGGCTGCTTCCGCTTTAAAACGCAAATAACTTTTTCCACTTGATTTTATAATTAAAATAGCAAAACAAATAAAAACACATACAAAAAAAAAGGGTAAAAAATTATAGATTTTATTAGTGAGAAGGAGTACTTGCAACCTGGAACCAAAACATGGGGTATGTATGCATGTAGTTGTGCTAACGAATAAAATGAAATTGAAATTGTTGTCATTTTGAATAAAAAGTGCGTAAATGATTAAAAGTCATTTTATAAAAAATAAGTTAAACAGAAAATGAAATTTGTTAGGGATGAGCCCGACATAGAGGAATTTTCAACCTTCCGCAATTTTGTAAGTAGGAAATGCAACGTTTTTTTTTTTTTTTTTTGAATTGTTATACGTGTGTGAATTTGAAGCGGAAATGCTAACAAATATTTCACGTTTCCGCTGCATTTCAGTTGAGCTGTTCTAACGTGCAAGATATTGAATATGAATATCGCTGCCAGTACGTGCAAAATACGACAGAGTGTCAAGATAGAAAATTCTATTTTAATTACATTGAGATTTTGTATTGTTCCTTGGAGCCCGCGACTGATTTCCACCTGTACGCCTCATTAATGTTATTTGTATGCCTGTGCATATTATTCTTTGTGATTTTGGGCACAACTGCCGACAAATTGTATGTTTGGTGAATTCTGTGAAGCCGAATTTTTCCTGAATTTATACCTATTCATTTATTATTGTAATTCTTTTATGTCCAGTTTTTGTCCTTCTTTGGAAATGTTATCAAAAGTGATGGGCTTAAGTGAGCATTTGGCCGGTATTACTCTTCTGGCGTTTGGTAATGGTTCCCCGGATCTATTCACAAGTATAGCCAGTTTCGACGACACCACGATCACTTTATACTCAAATATTGTTGGCAGCGGCATTTATGTTACAGCCTTCATAGGTGGCCTCATTTGTATGATACAACCATTTGAAATTCACGGCAGTAACCTTTTGCGGGATATAATATTTTTTATGTTGGGCACGTTATACATTGAATATGCCATGAAGAGTGATGGTCACGTGACACGCTTCGAGGCCATTTGTAAGTATCTGTGTAGAGATAACACTCCCAATTTATCCGTTACCGAATTACTAAATTATTAATGAGATCTACGAATCCCCTTCAAGAGTTCCAAGCCTTTTAGTCCTTTAGAACTGTTTTGATTGATTGATCGCCAATCGAATTTACAAAATACGTATTTAAAAAAACAGGGTTAATAATTTTTATTTTCCAGGCATTATCTTAATATACATGATTTACTTAGTGGTGATCTTGATAGATCAATACCTGGTTAAAAAGAGCGTAACTAGTGAGTAAATTTTAAATTGCAAGCTGCAGATGTTCAATATTTAATAATTTTTTAAAACCTCTGCCTCTAACAGAAATGAAAAATTTAATAACAAGAGGTCGCATGTCAGGTAATTAAATAGATATTCTTCGGATTTGGTCACTTTTTATGTTTCACAAGCATTTAAACCCATCTGGATTTTAGCAATTGCGAATATAAAAATTGCCTCGTGGAATGGAGTAGAGTTAATAATATATTGAAAAAAATAAAAATTTTTTTAATTCTCAGTTGACGATTATGAAGCGTATAATTACTTGCGGCAAGAAGCCACCTTTGATATTTTGGCTCAGAATTCGCATGTCACTGTAAATATAGAATCTACGCGAAGATCATTTTTCGGGCGCGATGCTGGTCCAAATACAAATTTACTGAAACAGCTTGTAGGTTCGCTTAATCCGATTAAGGAAACCGAATGGTCGGATAATGGTTGGTTTAAAAGGATCTTCAGTGGACTCAGAGCACCTATTATGTTTATATTATTGTTTTATATACCAAATGTAAGTTATGAGACGGAAAGGCATGGCTGGTCAAAACTATTGAACTGTATACAAGTGGTGACATTGCCATTTACCACATTTTTACTCATGTGTAAGTAGAAAGGAATTGACCGAAAACGAGAGAGAATTCCAAACGTATCCGTAATTTTTTTTTTTTTGCAGTTGGTTTCACTTCTTGGCTAGGAATTCCTTTATGTTGCCACACTTTGATATTTACAATACCCGTGGCAGTTTTAGTATTTGCGTTCACGCGTACTGATATAGCGCCAAGTTGTCATGTGGTGTGTATAAGTTCTTTGTGGCGTGGATAGGCCGCGGTCCGGTTTAATTATTGTTTTAAAATATTTTGCAGGGATTTGCTTTTCTCGCTGCATATGGTTCCATATTTGTAATTTATTCGTGCGCCTCCGAAATTGTAGAAGTTTTATATGTTTTGGGTTTGGTGTTGAATTGCAGCAGTTCATTTGTGGGCTGCACGCTATTGGCTTGGGGTAACAGCATTGGCGACTTAGTATCAAATCTCACTTTAGCTTTTCATGGCTATCAAAAAATGGCCTTTGCTGCATGCTTTGGAGGTCCATTTTTCAGTAAGTATTTCAGAATGAAACCTCTGAAAATATTTGTTCGCTTAACTTTTCATTGGCAGACACATTGCTGGGCCTGGGTCTGATTATTTTGATCAAAACCTTTCAGGGTGAGAAGGACCATGTAAAAGTATGACACTTTTTCACATACTTAAATTTTCTTTTAAACCATTCAAATATTTAATTTAATTTCATAGTTACCTTCTGGCCCACTTGGTGAAAATTGTTTCATATTTATGATTTTAGTACTGTTTGGTACCTTGATGTGGTCCACGACCACAAACTTTCATGTTCGTCGTTCGGTGGGGATTTTCAACGTTTCAATTTACCTTCTATTCGTTCTCTACACAATCTTGTCCGAACTGGAGGTGATACAAACGTATGGCGAAGTGACGGAATACGGTTTTGAAGGGGTTTAAATTTCTTGCCCCGTATAGCCATTCGATTTAATAAAAATATAATTTTTAGAAAATAAATAAATGTAAATACATAATTAATAATAAAAATTTTTTTCGCACGACAGAAACGTGGACTGCTTAACTGAGAAGGTCATTGAAAAATGAAGCCGTAGCTGCTGAAACTATTCTGGTCTTGTTGAATTTATAATATTTAAAGCCAGTCAATTATTTTCCCAGTTAGCATTTTTATACGGAACTCAAATATTTCGCAAAGTCGAATTGAGAACTTCAAATTTGTAAAAAATGTCGATGCGTGATGAACCCTCCATCACGACGAATGACTTGCTGGAAATCAAGTGGGAAATCGTACAGGATATTTATGCCTGATCTTACATCATAATTAAATTATTGCCACACATTCAAATGGATTTGCCAATTGAACAATAATACGAGTATGTGTAGCATTCCCTTCAATGTCAAATAAATATTCTTTTACAGACGGTCATAAAATAACAGTTGACCTTGATATTTTCTTACGAATCCACGAAGGAAGTAAATTAAAACGGCTGTAAAAACATGTCCGAACATGCCATGTCCGAAGTCCTGCGCACACAGTCATGCAATCCCGCTATGAATTTTCTATACAGACATGGCAAAAGAAACAAACATTTCAAAACGTTTTTCCTATTGAACTTTTACTTGTTAAGACAGCTTTATGCTCGACCATAAAATGTTTGTTAAATTATAGTTTTCTGTTTATGTGCCAAGTCAAGCCAAGTAGATGAATTCGTTATTACTTTTAATGTGTGAATGAATACGATAGCTCGCAGCGGATGTACACATATCGTATATTGTAGATCGAATTCCGACTGGTAGCTTAAATTTTTAATTTAAAAAAACTTGTTATTCAATTTTGTTTCGCAAGGCGAGATAGCCGCCTGTTCTCTAGCCCAACCAATTCCAAACCTACTTTTGAATTTATATAAGACAATCATACTTCTCCTAAGCGAATGTATCTTGTCTAATAAAATCAGACAAGCGCCATGTTACCCATTCTAAATATTTTTAAAACTTTTTTTCTTTCCGATATTTCTTTGACAATATATTACATACAAATACTTGAGAATACAAACAAAGAGAAACGCTAATACTTCTTTAGTAGAGTGTTTAGAAGTCCTTTTTGCCTTTTCACATTAAGAGTGGATAAAGGATTTCTTTCCCATTTCACAAAATTCATTGCGTGACACGCGAATATTTAATCAACGGCATTTTGTACTTTTTTTTGCCCATCTACTCGTACCAGAGTAAATCAAACTCTGAAAGAATACAATTATTTGCTCCTTAAGCGTATTGTAGCATGCTTCACCTACAGAGACTTTCCATGTTTGTGTGAACATTAAGCGCAAGACTACTAAAAAGAAATCAGTAAAACTATAAATGGGAAAATTTATTTTTGGATTTGCTGGCTCTGGCATGAAAATCGTAAAACCAGAAATATTTTTTTTATTCTCTTGTATTATTCTAATAAAGTACAAGGTCAGAGATTGACATGGATTAGAAAAGGGTTTCTTTAATAAGAACATGTAATTGCGAAAGGCATTAATAAAACAGTCTGACAGGAAGGCAGACGGTCTTCCGCAATATGGACAAATGCAGATATAAATTTAAGAATTTACTTGTGCATTACTGAGCGTTTGAACCAAAATGTCGGAAATTTGTCATGCAGCAACCAGAATCTTTCTTTACTTTAGACAAATGAAAGGTCATCAGGGTTCACGCGAAAATTAAAGGCAAAATTGAAGCCTACAATTTTTTTTGTCGTTCTTCAGTACAGTCATCCATATAAGCCCGTTACATATAGCATTTCAATACTGATGAAATCGCTTCTAACCACTATATATATGTCGATTATGCTGTGAGCAACACTAAATAAATTTTCGGCTGAATATATAGTAACAAAAATGGTTAAGTAATGAAATCTATAGTGAATAGGGCGATAACGATTACAAAATTATTGCCGCACGAAAGCAATATGCATTCTTATGAAAGAAGGCAGAAAAGCTCGCAAAATCAAACACTTAGAAGAACATCTGATTGAATAGAGAAGAAAAGTCGTGCTAACTCGACTGCTACACAGTCGTACGGTCCATTCACTAAAAATCTGATGGGGATCCCTCCTATTTTAAAAAATCGCAACAAAATGCAAACCCCATACAAATGGCAATGGCATCTAATGGCATCATCTACTTTAGCCATTTTTGGTTCTTTCAATACGGCCATTCCTTAGAAGGTTTTAATCCGAATACTCTTTCCCATTAGCCAAATAAATGAAAAGAATCAGCATTGACGTGGGGAAAACAAAATGGGCTATTGCAAACGAAGCACAGAAAAAAAAATTGCTTTAAATTTAATAAAACGCAAAAAAAGTTCTCTTATCAAGATTCTCTTTTGGAAGAGTAGCTCTTATAAATACTGTACAGCAAAGAATTGACTGTTGCGTAGATCGAGCTGTTGTAATAATCGAGGTCGCACTGTACATTTTAAAAACGCTGTTGCCGTTAATAATCCGTTATCCGCTTTTCAGCGGCACTGTAATTATGTAAATGTCATGCAACAAACACTGTATCCTTAAAATTACACATTAAAGGTATTTTGCAAAGTTAAAGTACAAGATAATTTCAGGCTTTAACAATTCGAAAGGGGGCAACGACTACAAAATCATAAAACGTCAGTTCGCATTCTATTGCAAGCAAACCAATTTCAACATTTTCGTTGTAGTAACAGAAACAATTTCACGTTGTTTCTAAGCGAGTGCTAAGCAACATTGTTACAAATAGCAAATATTAGCGATATTGAATTGCAATAGCGATAAAAAAAAAAAGATACAATTTACTTCACACTGCAGTCTATTTGAAAAGGGTCACTTGAGTGCCAAAAAATCAGGTTGCAAATAGAAAAATGCGGCTTGGCATAAAAATAAAAATAGATTAACGAAAATAAAAAACGTTTTTGCAAAATCTCATAAATGACGCGAAAAATTCAAAAATTCATTTCAAATTCATTTCATTGAAGGAAGAATTTCGAAAAGAGAGAAAAGCCAAAGGGTAACATCCAGATTAGTTAGAAATAACAGAAAGAATTTTCGAATGGTTAAAAAAAAGGATTAGAGACTTTTCTTTTTAATCTACGTGTGCATTTGAATTGGATTTGCAAGCCAAGTTGCAACGTATATGTTTTCGAATATTTGGGTTACATTACTGACATTATCAACCACATTCGAGAAACCACATTCTTTAGAATATCTTTCTCGGCAACTGACTCTTCCAATTTCTATTTAATTATTCCCGACTTCAATACAATCCATAATGGAATACTGATATCTAGTAGATTTAAAAAATCATACTCCAAGAAAAGAGTGGAAAGTGAATTCTTTAGGCCAAAAAAAAGGCAATGGAATTTGGTAACCTAGCCGGGCGATTCAGTTTTTGGCCACGTAATTGTATCGACAATCTAATGCGCAACTGCATATGAGAAGGCTATTGAGAAGGTCAAATATAAACACAATATATTTTCTATGCAAGTGCTTGCCTTAAATTTTTCCATATCGTTTCTGGCGGTTTTCTTTTCCGTTACTTAATCGTTGTTAGATCAAGAATTCACCAGAATTTAAATTTCCAACTTGGAAATGGATTTAAATATTCAGAAAAGAATTGCCTGAGTGATATGCTAAAATCGTTGCAACTAAAATGAATTCGTCTCCTCTCGTTCAACTCTAATAGAATAAATGCTAGCATTTTGAATGGATCAATGGCAGCATGCCCTACTCAAACATGACATACTACTCCTTTCCATGTCAACATACATATTTATTTATGTTTCCAAGTACGTACTCGTATAATAGATGTATCCGTACACGAAGACTATTTATTTCAGAACTACTATTTTATATTCCTTGCTGTTATGCATTTGTGTATGTGACATGTGTGGATGAATGAAGAAAAGAAAGTATGTTGACGTGAACGGTTGTCTGTTTGCCGTCTCTCGCAATGAACATTTAAAAACACTTCACCAAAGGGAGAACAGAATTGAATGTGAAACATTCCTTCACTTCAGAGTAAGTACGTTGTTTAGTGTGATTTGTTGCTTATTTCTTGAAAGAATTTCAGGTTACTGAAAGGAATTGCCAGTGTATTAGTTACCAACGGTTGGTAATAAATAATTTCTTCAGTTGTTCTTGAACTTAAAGAAATGTTAGACGTGTCTTCAATAAATCAATAATAAAAAAAATAAAAACCCTAAAAGATATCTAAGAAAGCATTTTTGTTTGTTCTTGTGTTTATTTTAGAACGCACTTTGAGAGTGATCGACTATCGTTTTCGGAACCAGACTTGCCAGCCTCATTAAGGCATCGTGATCGTTTTCATATTAAGCATCTACACGAGTATATAACAGTAGATGAATTGAAGTTCTATAGAAGACGTAAACCACCAGAAAATTTGACAAGGAACTACTTTCCCCACAATGAATTGGCAAATGATTTAGTACATCCTTGTAGTCCTTTTAAATCGGAGTATAGAAGAAGTTATCTGGGCCCAAAAGTGCCATTGAGAGTTCTACCGTTAAGAAGAGCTACTTCCTTGCATTTGGTAGGATTAATGCCTTTAAATAGATCGGAACACCAGGATCGTTACTTGTGGTTTACGCCGGACGACTGTAGAAGGTTAGTAATCTTGTACTATGTCATGTTACATGTACTTTTCTTAACATTCTTAACATACTGCTACACATTTTAGTTGCCGTTCATATCCCATAAAAAAGCCTGAAAGTTTAAAATTAGCTGGTGGCTTTGACATGGAACCTGAGTACAGATCATCGTATATAATGTATCCTATGGTAGATCGAACCACAAAGATATTACCACGAGAAATGTTTAGTTTGCACTCACCAGTTAGAACAAAGAACACTAGAACTAATTCAGCCATTAATATCGAATTAATTGAAAAAATAAGTGAAGATCAAAAGCAACGCGAAGAGGCCAAAGCACTACAACAGGAATGTCACTTGCAAAAGAGAGCTTTTACCGATGAGACTAAATTTAATATATCGCCCTCCGAATATCAGAGACAATTTGTGCCACAATTAACAGAAAAAGCTCATTCCATTCCACAATTGAGTCATATTAAAATGTTAGGAGATTTTCAAACCATTCCCGAATATCAAGATAGTTTTAAGATGTATGCCAATTATGCTAGACCCATGCCTATTATAAAAAGCGATAACTTGCGAATGTCCGGGTCAGAAATACAATTGAATTCCAAAGATGGCCTCAAAGTTGTGCCCGAATACAGTGATAAATTTCATGATCTTCCGAAGGATGTGGTCAGAGAGAAACCTTTGAAAACTGAGGATCACTTGAAACCGAATGGACAGTTTTCAAAAGATGTGCCAGAATATTATGAGAGCTTCCGTGATCCCGAAGTCAAGAAAATACCCGAAAAGGGTAAATGCCGTGAACCTTATTTGCACCTAAAGGGGACGCACGAATTTAATCCAGAATACAAAAATTGCTATTTAAATTTTCCACGCTCTAGGCCGACGGTACTCAAACCTACTTCCACTTTTCGTCTACCCACCTCCAATACCACCACAGCAAGTTCTTCCCGTAACAGATCTTCAATTTATGCAGTAAAACATGCAAATGCGTCGAACACAACGCCAAGTAACGGAGAACCAGAAACTAACGTAACAACAACACCGGAGTACCGCCGAGCTTGTTACAATTACCAAATACGAGAACGATCCCCAAAACAGAAAGCCGTTCTGGAACCGCAAGTGCCCAAAGATAACCAAAAGATATTTCGCCGAAAGTCGGTTTCACCTCTATATAAAAAAAATACTGCCACTGATGCCAATCGCCAACGCCGTCCTTTGGCATCAGACTCACCCCAACATTCGTCACTGGGTTTAGAAAATATTGGCCAACAGTATAAACAGCAAAAGACGGCAAAGTTTGGCAGACGGGCTGGTTCAGTTTTGAAAAACGCAGAAAATTGTCGGGCGAACACTTCAATTATTGAGGGGAATCCAAAGTATAGCACAATACAACGAAAAGATGCCTACAACTCAGAAAACATACACGATTCTTTTGTTGTTTTAGAAACTAAGCCCAGCAATCGTTCCCACAGGAAGAAATAGTGTTAATAAAAAAATATTAATAATAAATCTTATAATTAATAAAATAAATGAAAATGCAAATATTAATGAAATGTCTTCTTTAAATCTATGTATCGGGTTTTTATAAATTTTCATGCATATACACATACAACCATATTGAAATTTTTTCATTCATGATCATTGGCGGCGAATAATATGCCATCAACATGAATATTTTCGAGAAAAACAAAACAAATAAAGCAGTAACGCTTTTACTATCTTATCGCATCGCATGTTATCTCTGTTCCGTTCCGTCCCGTTCTGTTACGGCACTAAATTCTACTTTTCAGAAGTTTGCAAATGACTCACATTCATGAATATTTAGTTGTTTTACAAATTTCGCAAAGGTAACATGGCCTTTAAATCGGCAAGTTATAATTAATTATGAACTCGGAACATGCCTGCAATGCACCGCATCATATTTTGGGCGTAACAATACGTTCGCGTACTCGCATTTATGTTTCGTACGTCATTCCCAATGTGCTCGAATTACTTGTTTATATAGTGCAAATTGCTGCCGATTGCGCTGTGAGTTACCAGCATTTCAAATCAGGCCAATCGGAATTTGGATGGGCTACTTTAAGCCTCATATTAATTCCACCATTTGTCACCTGTGTATTAATTTTAACTTCAAGCAATCAATGGTCTAAACCGAAAGCAAATGGAGCACGATTGAAATTCGTCTGTAAACAACTTTTGCAGATGATCTTGTTTCCATTCTTTGTGATTTATCGGTGAGTTGAAAAATTTGTTGTTATCATTGCATATCTTTTACAACCATATGTAATGCACAAAAAATTTCCGAGCACAGGCTATTAAATTTTACACCGAGAAGAAAATGTATAATTGCATATAAGATGAATTGAATTAAATTTTACTTTAATTTTTTTCTACAGTGTAAAAAACTTCAATTAATAAAAAATGCGCCAAGTGAAGGGTCTCCCAAAAAAATCCCCGCGCAGTAAATGCAGAAACATCTGCTTAACAGAAACTATCCGTCGGTTTCAAAATGTTTTTATTTTCCCAAATTTGGCATTTTAAAATACTGCTCATGGGAAAAAGCAGAAATAATCGCAAGCGATATTTTTTTCTATGTAAATGGTAACAAATTTTAATACAATTTTTCTGAAAGCCAACACATTGGCCTATTAAATTGCATTCTCAAACTTTGCATTTTGAAACTGCAGTTTTCAATAAGAATTTCAAAATTATCTGTGACTGGTTCAACCACACAGCAAGCAAAATAATCACACAAAGAATAACGGTAGTAGGTTCCGAATAATACCAAAATTCGCATCTCTCGAAATAGTTTATGACTTCCTCATGGATTCGTTCTAAGATTCGAGTACGAAATTAAGTTTTACTTTTAAATGTGTACAGTATTTTAAAAACTAACCGATCTAATGGATTATTAAAGATGCGCCAAAGTATTTCCTGTTAAAGAGTGTATAGAATAGAATTCCGTGTAATAAGATTTAAAACTTTCCAGCTTCGCAAAGCTGCTATTTTGGTCTATTGATGCACTGTTCCATGATGAGGATGACAGAGTGCGTATGGAGTGCTTAGAAAAAGCAGAAGAATGCTCAACATGTGAATTGTATCGCTTAATACAATCGTATGGGCAATCGGCCCCGCAAATAATACTTCAACTTTTTCATATGTTGACTCAAGATTTGTTCAGAAATTTTCACACAAGTAAGTGTATGTAATATATGTATGTGTGTATGTATAGACGTGGGTACATTTATATATCTATTCGTTAAATTGTGCAACTGATGTAATTTTAACTGTTTTTTTTAGCAAATGTCCAGGCGATTAGCTTAGTGCTATCGGCGATAGATTTGGCCGCAACTACTACAACTTATCAACGTTTCGAAAGTCAAAAGCAAGTTGGCCGTCTTTATCCCTGGTCAACAGAGAGACAAAGGGAAGAGAATAAATCAAAAATAAAAAAAAATCAATATTTTCAAGCTGAATGTTTGCGCAGGAAACAGGATTCCGAACGTACTCTTAACAAATTTCCAGAATCGGATAAAATAATGGAAAATTTTAAAGCAAGAAATCAGGACAGCCCGCATACCAAAATCAGCATTAATTTGCAAACCGTTAAAAATGAAAGTCTCTTTCACGTTTCTGTCCCTAAAAGCCATACAGTGCAACTTGTTCATGGCATTGATGAGGTAGACAGTGGAACTGGAAACGAACAAGTTTCGCTACTAGCCACACATTTAACAGACGAGGAGATAAAAACAACAAAATCAGTTTTAAACAAGGTCTCTGTTACGAGTGCTGATCAACATGAATTTGATAAAGTACCAACAATACCACCACCTTCACCACCGAAAGCAGCAACATTTGATAATATAAATAAAGTTTCGAATAGTCCACAACTATGTACTCACACATCTCGCCAGAACAGTAATTACACCAACAAAGGATCTTCGAGAGCGCTTTCCCAAATAGAAAATTTTAAGGGCATGTTAATTATGAACGCCCAGCTATACATCAAAGAAAATGTTCCCAGACCGCCTAAAATGTTCATCAAACGCTTTGAAGATACTCAGAATGGCTTAAAAACGCCGCCCTCAACCCCTAAGACACCTCAAGATGTGGTTGATTTCTTTCTGCCAGGACCTACCAAAGTTATGAAGGGCATACAGCAAGACGACTTTGCTGGCAAAACTATTGCATTCTTCGGTTGGTTAGCATTTGTCACTATGCGTCTTCTTTCCTTATCCGCTTTTTCCGTATTTTTTCCGCAAACATTTCTTATCACAATGGCCGTGCATTATCTAATAATGTTGGCTGCCTTGTGCTTGGAGTCTCGCTTTAATGGCAAGCTCAATAGAACGTTTTTTTTCCTAGTACTTGCCTACGTTTATATTTATGTTTTGCTCGAGTTTCGAATCAAATTCATACACACACGAATCTGGTTTGTTGGATACATTTTCCTTTCGATTGGTGAAAATTTAACAATGACATTAATATGGTACACCCAAGAAGAATTTGATTCGTGGTGGTTTCAGTTCATATTCGAGGGCGTCATATACAGCGGCATATTATTCACGGCCACTATAATAGTGTATTATATTGCACTGAAACCTAAAGATGTTCTCTTTTTAATGGAGGAGAAATCTGCAACCAGGCAAACGAATCTAGAGGAAACTACGGCAACCGATAATTAATCGCTTTCATACAATAAAAAAATGTGTATGTATAAACATTATTGTTTATTACCATGGTAGTATAGGAAATTTTTAAATAAACTTCTACATGGTGATACTTCTTATATAAAACTATTTTTGGTATTTAGAAATTTTATTTAGTAGCAAAATAAATTTTATATTTGAAACACGCGTTTAAGCACAAATAAAATGTGCGAACGTGACATTTCCACTGAAATGAGCGACAGCTTCAAAAGACCAAAATTAAAGAAGCCTATAGGTAAAATATGTACTGTGTCAATTTAAGTGTTTGTTTATTAAAGTCTTGCCCTTTTCCATTCCCACCTATTCACAGCGACACGTGCTCGTAAATTTGAACAAATCCTTTGGCAAGAACTCTACGATGAGTATATACGCCACCATGAATGTTTGATGAATCCGAAATGCGACAAAACATATAGTGAATACTATGAAGAATTCTGCAAGAATATACCGACCCAGAACGACGATGCCATGGAAGAAATTATTAACCGATATCCTTTGTATTCCACTACTGCTATAACGCTTTGGAATCATGAGGGCGACATAACCAAAGATTTCAAAAAACGTTGCTCAATAACACGTCCTGTTCAAGATCAAACTGAACAGTTTGGTTGATCACAATACCGTTTCTAATGCAATTTCAATATAGTATGTTCTATATACAAACTTGTACTTACATACTTTCTCATGTTCATGCATGCATATCCATATGTACATATGTATGTATCTACATAATTAATATCATAATTTGCTTATTTGCTAGTCAAAACAAGTGTACTTTTCGATCACACATATACACATATATATACATATGTGTGTATATTCAAAGCTGTCTCAATTTCATTTTGCCCTTTCTTTTAGTGAGGAAATGTATTAAATTTATTAATTACTGTATTCATACTTACATACTTATTCATTGAATACCAGCTTCAGTACGCGTTGCCTTACACACATACATATATATGTATATATACATATGTATGCCTGCATATAAGGATATGTGTGCTTTATGTAGATATTTTTAAATACAACAGATAAACACTTTTTGCAAAACTTAATTAACACATGCGTATATGGGCATATAAATATGTAATTAAACATATTTTTTTAACTTTTCTACTTCCACAAAGCAACGGATTAAAACACGACCGAAACAATACTGTCAAAACTTTCGAGTAAAGAAAATCATTAAATTTCTTGTACAAATTAACGCCAATGTGGATCAAATATTTTTAACGGATAACCACAGCTATGGCAGCACTGACATAAGCCATTAATTTTCCGCAATTTTGAATGACATATGCAACTGATCACAAGTTTTTTATGAAATAAGATCTCATATGGAGCAAACATGGTGAATATATAACTCAATTTTTTTTAATTCATAGTTTTTTTTATCAAACATTCAATAATTTTACATAGCATAGTTATCATTCCATTATGGATGCTGAGTTGGTTGGAAGAACGTCACATTTCTTTTAGGACTGCCAGACTGTGAAATATATATTTGTACAAATATTGATTGTAAATATAAATATACAGTCGAACTTCTATAAGTCGAACTCCTATAAGTGGAATTTTTTATAACTCGAACCAAATCAAGTGTCACTAGAGTTTAGCGTTCAAACTATATACAATTTTACTTCCATAAATCGAATTTCTATAAGACGAATTCCTCCATAACTCAAATGAAAAATAAGTGAGATGCCTTCTCTAAGTCGAATTTTTCGTAGAAACAATCCAACTTTTTTATTGTTTTTATTATTTATATTTTCTGTTTATTTAGATAATCACATATTTAAATAAACTGTAACCTCTTTTTAGTGAAAATAGTAGCCCCAAATAACAAAATATTTTACCCAGTTGTAACTGCAAAAAAGGCAATATTTAAAAGGAGAATTTGTACTCTATGTGTAATGTCTTTCAATAAATTAGTAATTTTTGAAAAAATTCTCTAATTCGAAGTATACGTATGTCGAACTTGTTTTGGTGGATAATGGAGATGCTACGTATGGAAGTTCGACTGTATATGAAGTAATATTTTATTACTATATATAAAAAATGCTTAATTTTACTCAATGTGTGTTGTGTTGTTTTTCCATAACAAACCATATCCATCAGGTAACCTAATATTTTTTCGCTATCTGGCATTTCTGAAACTCGCTGACGTGTCTGTCATAAAGCAAAAAACATTCTTGTGGTGAAGAATTAGAAATTCAATAAAAGTTTCTTAGTTAATAGAATTAATTTTTTACGTTAGCAAAAAAAATATATAGCACCGCTTTATCAAGATGTGTAAATTGGGTAGGTCGTTATTAGTATGTAATTGTAAATGTAAACAAAAACCGGCATTCATAACTCATCTTAATGCCGGTATCTCTTTCTGAAGAGGCGTCCATGACCACACTTATTAACATTCCACTCTATTTTTGCTCACGAATTCAACTTCCTGTGAACAAGTTAATTTTTCGCTATAGAGTAATTTTTATTAAATCAAACGTACGAAATAAAATCAAATTGTATATGTATGAGCATACATGTATACAAATAAATGTACACGTCTTCGATTTCACTGGTATGCTGAGTAAATCGAATCGAAAATATTATTACATTAGAACAATTGTTCTCCTTATCAAATATCGTGCGAAATTCCATACTTTTGGCTGAATGAGTAAACTCATGTCTCATATTCTTAGTACATGGCAAATAGAATAAATAAAATAAACATTTTTCGTTACAGTTTTGTCACTGTTGGTGGCCACAGCGACATGTTTATCTGTAGGACAGGCGGCCCGAACAGTAGAAAATTATTTGAGTAGTCAGGACTTACAACGTTTTCAGTCGGTTTTTTCCACTGCTTTATCATCTGATGACATACAATCCATTTACTATGCTACCTTGAATATAGAACCTACTGCCGTAGCGGAAAAGCAAAAAATATGTCAAAAGTTGAATAACCTTCATCAGGAGTCAAAGTTGAATGTAAGTAAATAGCCCTAATTATTGTTAACGCAAGAGTTTTATGTTTGTGGTGCAAATGTGCAGGAAATTGAAAAAGACTTCTACCTGGTGGGCAGCAGTAAAAATTTAAAATGTTCCGAAAAGCTTTCTGAAAAAGTGCTGTCAAGAGTATATGATGCCTTTAAATTGCAAGCTACTTCTTCGCAGGAAATATTTTATAAAGTTGCAGCGCACAAATATTTAGGCCTACAAATAGATGAAGCCACTATTACCAAAATTGTAAAAAATATACAGGACCTTCTGAAAAACGACGATACACTGCCTAATTTAGGTTATGCTTTTAGTGTTGCTTCAGTGCTCGGATCGCCGGCTTCTTTTATCGCTGATCGTATTGAAGATGCTATAGTTCAGGCAGATGAAGTAGATGGAAAACTTTTGCAATTTGAAGGCGGCTTAAGTATTACAGCAATAATTATTACCGGAGCATTTGAAACGGCCAAAACATATAACAAGCCCTTACCGATAACTGATGAACAATTGGTAAAATTAGTCAGATATTTCCTATCAAGACGCTCCGTAAAAACAGCCAAAGGTGTTCATTTACTAATAGAAGCCTTAAAAGCTTTGTCGTCATCGGCTAAATTTGCGCCCATTTGTGTCCAGGTAACTGGTAATGGCCAACTGAAAGCTGATTCACCGAGGATTACGATTACCGTTGTGGACATTCTTGGCAAACCACTTAGTCCAGCACCACAAAAAGTTTTTGGAAAAATCTTTTTAAGAAAGGACAACACCGTTTTAACCGAAAATGTCTCGTTTACCTCCAAATCGTCAGATAAAACCATTTATGAGGCAGACCTTTCATCTTACAAGCCAGGGCGTGGCCTCTATAGTGCAGACATTTCAGTAGATTCTTCTTACACACAAAAAATTAACTTTAAAGTTCTGGGCAAAGTAAAGGTACAACAACTAGAAATTGGTGTTGGCGATTTGGATGCAAGTTCTACTTTCAAAAAACAAAATGTGATCTATCCTGATAAGCTAAAGGAACAATTGTCAGCAGATAACACGCAAAAAATTCTTTTAAAGGCTACTTTGGTGGATGAAAGTGAAGTTAGCAAGGTAATTTATTTACTATTTATGTATATTAAAAAAAACTAAGTTATGCAATTATTTTGTCGGTATATTAGCCTATTTTATTGCACCAGTGCTTCGTACGGTTCTACAATAAAAAAACTGATGAAGAAATAATTTACGTAGCCGAACAGGACAGTAGCAAAGCTTACAAATTTGACATAGATGTAGGTGGTCGAGCTGGAGACTTTAAACACAAAAGTGGTCTATATGATATGTATTTGATAGTGGGAGATTCGTCTATTTCCAATTCATTCCAATGGCTAGTAGCAAATATTGAACTTAAATTTGCCGCTACTAACGCCGCAGGAGGTATAAAAAACACACCTTTTCAAATATCTCATTTCATTGATATTAATTATTTTTACAATACAGACGGCAGAAGGCAACCTATCAGGTCTCCTTTACCTGAAATCGAACATCAATTCCGTGTTCCCGATAAACGCCCATCACGTATTGTTTCGGATGCCTTTACTGGTCTATGCCTGACACCTTTGGTATTGTTATTAGTTTTTTGGTCAAAGTTGGGAATCAACGTTGCCAACTTTACTTTCCATCCGAGTACAATTGGTTTCCATCTCGGATTCGGCGGCATTTTGGTTCTATTTACAGTTTTTTGGTTAAAATTGGACATGTTCCATACTCTGCGCTTGTTAATACCTATTGCTATTTTTACATTCCTTTGCGGCAATCGGTTATTAAGACGTCTTTATGCCCAACGTGTTGCCAAAAATCCTACATCTGGTACAGCAGCAACGTCATAAATATATGCATTTCTTTTTTTCTTAACGTGTTTAAAATTTAAGTTAATAACAAAAAATAAAAGGAACGTAATAAATCATAAAATTAAATTTCAAGTTGTGAAACCTTAAATTAAAAAATGTTATAAATACAAACGTTTCTTCCTTGTAGTAGCAAGCAGTTTTATTCTAATGTGTTTAAAATTTATATATGTAATTTACTTTTCACCCCCGTAATCAGCTCTTTTATACTACACCAAAAAACTTCGTATTTGTATGTATGTCATTTTAAACAAAAGTAGTTTGCATACAAAAAATAATTATCTATTATGCGCGAATTTGTCATAGTTTACGTAAGAATAAAATTTTTTTCTTGCGGAATAAATATTAAATCAAAAACTAAAACACTTTCAAGATTGTTTGAATTTTAGGCTATCATTTGTGTACTGTATTTTTTGCGAACTTCATATGCCAGAAGCTTCTGATATTCGTAGGATACAACCTTTAGATATAAACGTACTACTAAATATATTCAAGATATTTAAATTTATCTAAAATAAGGCCCCGTTCTCATATACAAAATACTTATCTCTACTCATTTTGTTTAGACAACTTCTGACAAAAATCCATCGGTTTCTTCGGTTACAATAGCATCAATGTTGTAAAAGACCGCATGTAAGCAAATGACAAAACAAGATGCTCCTGCATATAGTAAAAGAATAAAGTCATAGATTATATATAAACTATGCCCACGTATGTATATAATGGTCTACCCAAAGCCCAAAACAATGCAGATCCTGCACCTACTAAGAAAAGTATAGGGATAGATGCAATATTAATGGCCATTATTTGATATGCAGTTGACAGCTGATACCCAAATACACTAACAGTTGTTTCAGCTTTCCTCACTCTGTGGCATACAAAGGCTACACCGGCCAAAACAAGCAGTAATAATGGAGACGTGATGCTGGAATAAATACATTTTCAGTAGTAATTGGTTATATTCAAATGTCCATCGAACATAGACTCACAGACAATATATCATTAACAAAACAAATACAAATATATAATTGCTTTTATAATAATCCAAATTCCTAACAAAACGGCTGGAAAGCCGTGGCATGCTGGCTGCGGTTTTAAAATTGTTCGTGTTCAAAAACTCCGACCATGGACGCAAGCACTGTCGAATCATTTGTATCAATTCAACTGGCGATGGAATTTTTTGAAACTTTGTAAACGAGCTAAAATCAAATTGACCTTTGGGTGCGTCTTTGGGTATACTCATGTCACCAGAAATATCCACTTTAATTTCATCCATAATGGAAAACTTTATTTATCGCACTGTATTATTTCTCTGGAAAATATGTATCCAATTAAGATATAACACACTGGTTTAACAACTGCTTTCAATTTTCGCTTTTCGTTCGTCACGTATTACAGGTAAACAACGACACAAAAATTACAATTACAAATTACAAATTTTTGTGTTGTGTAGCCAGAATATCAGAGTTGCCACTTAACTATAATATGAAATTTTACGTGGCAGATTGATTTTCTTGGAAGTGTTTGTAAATCGGATTACGAATCAGCCGCTTTCCCCAGTTTGACAAATTGTGCGTGTGTGTGTTTGAACAGAAAAATAGTGCAAAATAGAGAAAGTTAATGTGATTTTAATATTTTAATATATATTGTGTTGTTATTGCTTAAAAGGCGTGCAATAACAACACGCCTTTTGTAAATACAAATTCGTAACAAAATGTCATACATAAAAAAAATCGAGAAGTGCTATCAAAAGTTCTCATGACCATACATTTTGTATGAAGCAGTAACGGTAACGCTTTGCATTTTGAAAATCCGATTTTATAGTGAACTTAAGTGAAGAAGAAAACAGTTATATGCAAAAAAAAAAAACAAGAAAAAAAATTTATTTGAAATTATGAAACGGAGGTGAGTAAATATTTCCAATAATATATTTTTTGTTTTATTTTTCCTTGTTAATTTTTAGTATTAACGAAGAAATTATACAGGAAATTGCAAAGCACTACTGATGCTAAAAAATAAAATACATTTGTTTCTTGATATAAGAGTATAGAAACAATTTTTTGCCTCTATTGAACATTTTTAAATAATCAGGGTCCCTATATTAATTTATTTGATTGCCTGGTTTTTATCCTTTTGACATAACGTGGCCGCTCTTGTTTAGGTATGGCACTTTAACCATAACGTTCAGCGAAAAAAAACGTTCCGTTTCCCGTTTTTGCATTAACGATTTTAAACTCTTTTGCCGGACAGAAAGGCCGCACTGCGGCCTCAAATCATTTAGAATACCTTTTCCAATCCTATTGAATGTCGGGTTAATTGCATATACAAATTTCAACTAGTGAAAATGTTGTTATATATATTTAATAAAAATATGCAGCTCAAAGTCTAGAAGACAAAAATAAGTACGCATACATCAAATGCCTGTGAAACGATTAGAATATTATTAATAAAGATAGTCGAAAAAGTCTTCTCGTATTTTGTCAATGTGTTGCAGTCGTATATCTCCAGTGCTGCCAATCACATTGTATCGTACAATATATTCTTGGAGAGGTAAAATTTTAAGCTTCATTCAACCAAAAAGAAAAATTTATTTCGACGAAGTTGAAAAAAAGTTACAGCTGCTCAAAAATGAGTGAAAATAATGAGAAAAATCGCCATATTGTGAAATTTTTGTATAAAAAAGGGGGGAATGCCAGGCAAGCCACCAATGAAATTTGTGAAGTTTACGGAGACGATGTTGTATTAGTTCGTGTAGAGCAAAAATGGTTCGCTCGCTTCCGTTCTGGAACTTTTGATGTGAAAGATGCATCTCGCTAAGGTCGAAAAAACTGACCAGGAAAATATTGATCAGGACCGTCACATAAGCAGCCATTGGTTTTACGCCATTTAAAAAAGGTTGACTACAAAAAGAAGTTCCATGTTTGGGTACCACATGAATTGTCTGTGAAAAATTTAATAGACCGAATTAACATCTGCGATTCCTTATTGAAACGAAATGAAATCGAAGCACTTCTGAAGCGAAGGGTAACAGAAGATGAAAAGTGGATCAAGTACGACAATAATGTGTGAAGAAGATCATAGCGTAAATGACCGCAAAGGCAGGATTGATAACTCGAAAGGTAATACTGTGGCTTTGTTGGAATTGGTTGTTGGATTTGAGATTTAAGCAATCAATAGAAAAAAACGCCCAGAACTGATCAGCGGAAAGGGCTTCGTCTTCCATCAGGACAACGCTACAGCACACACCTTTTTGATGACTAGGCAAAAACAGGCAGAGCTTGGCTGGGAAGTTCTGATACATCCACCATATAGCACTGACCTTGCTCCATCGGGCTACAATTTGTTTCGGTCAATGCAAAACTTTCTTAATGGAGTAAGGTGGGCTTCAAGAGAGGCGCTTGAAAATTACTTGTAGCAAAAGCAGAAAAGAATTACACTGATGGAATAATGTCTCTAACGAAAAATGGCAAAAAGTGGTTACCAATATGATATATATTTGGTTCATTAAAGTTCATTATAAATATAATTAGAAATACGAAAAATGCAAAAAAGAACACTCTAAAAGTATAGAAGAGTAAATTAAAAAAAAAATATATAAAATTAATGTATTTTAAAATGTTAATTTCTTTTCACTATCTCACTTTATTTTTAAATAAATATATAATCGCACACAGTACCAAAATGGGTGCAACAGCAATACGCATTCAATATTTATTTATTTTTATTGTATATATGTGTATGTAATAGTTATAATTAATAAATACATTTAAATGTGGATTTTTATTTTTAAGTTTTTGAAACATAAAGTTATATTTTATATGCACATAAATTGTATGTCTGAAACATTTTGATCTGCTTAAATCTATTATAATTATTATTATTATTGTTATTATAATTATTATCATTATCATTAATTTATTAATATACACACATATGACTTCAAAATTTTATCAATTAATTTATTAAAATATTTTCCATATATTCGTACGTAGATGTGTTAGCTGTAAGTTGGTAAATATACTTTTTGTCATTCGTTTCTCAATAGATGGAGGGTGTATTTTATAATGGAGAGTGGGGGAATGCCGTTAAACTTTCATGAGTTACATGCAATTCAACATGTGTACGATTTAATTTATTTCTTTTTTATGTATATAAATAACATGTATATAAATAAGTGTGATCTCTGTTGCTATTCAGCAGCTTCCTGTTGCACTTATGCAAATCTAAAAGAATTCGTCGAATTTACTGTATGTGTGTTGGAAATGAAGAAATGAAAGAAATACCTGCGGAAGTAGACGTTGGTTTTAAGTTTAGAGACCTACTTCGCGCAATGCACTGTACAAACAGGAATTCTTGATGCATTCTCTGGGTCCTAAATGTGGTCCCGGCGTACCACGTAAAATCATTAACACAGATCTTGCAGTTGCCTGGCATTCGTTGCTATTAGAGCAAACAGAGTCCGCTTCTAAGAGATATTGATAGTCGCAAGCAATTCGAGATGTTCCCTAAAAAAATGGTTCGTTTTTTTCAAATTAATAGCTCATATGGCTGCTAATTGTAAACCTACACATAAATAGCAAAGTTGATGAACATTACACAAAGGCAAGAGTTCCAGATTAACGTCACCGCTTAGGAGATCGACGCCGCGACAACGGTCAGCTATGGACTAGAAGCAATAGCATTAAATTTCAAAATGTATTCTTTTCTAACTTTTCTCACTTATTTACCTCAATAATGGGACATTGATTTGGGGCCAAAATATAATTTTTATTTCCCAAGTAAGCATCTTTTAAGGTCTCGTAACGATTTGGATCCTGGATAGTGTCTTTTGAGTCGCCAAATTCATTTGCGACAATGGGATAGCGCATAAAACTGTTGCTCTTCTTCATTTTCTTTTTAACAGGGTCTTCGTCATATTTGTCAGATTTGTCCTTCTTTACAGCTTCTAGGGAATTATTTTCGAGCGAGTTATCCTCTTCAGGATCAATAATATTACGCATTAAATGATTTTCGTTTTCAACGGATTGACGCAACATCTCCAAAGCGCGCCGCATTTTTTCCAAACTGTACGCCGTTGCAAGTCGTGACAAGACACGATCTTTTACGCGCTGTATTTCCTCAGGATTATTTATACCTAAAATTTAAAAACATTTCGTTAAAATAAACACGCAATTTAGAGCATTTGCAAAAGATTTGGGTTCCATTTGTATTTCTCTGGTTCGTTTGTACCCTACACCTTTATCTGGAGCATTAACTACCCATGCATTTGTGGGTTTCCTGTTATATTTGACAAAGTGTGCAAACTTTTTTAACCATGTTTTTTGTATCTTAAAAAGTCTTAAAACGTGAAACTGAATGTGGTCTTAGCTTATTTGACTACATTTCATTAATCCAAATCCTGGCTACCGAAATAGCTCAGGAATAGTAAGCGAGCACGTCCGATATCTTACAAATATTTGTGGGTCCGATTGTAATCACAAGAATAAAAGATGATGGTGACTATTTCAAGGACAAAATTAAGAAAAAGCTGTATGTAGTGCATTTGGGGCTATTGTAGTTACTCTGTGTTTGGAGCTACAAATTTTGAAATTAATACTTCTTTATTACCTTCATGAGCTCCAGTATATTTTATGGTCTCATTAATAATAAAATCTTCGATAGTTTGCAACTTTTTATTCATGTTATCCAATTTAGTAGGATCTAATTTACGTTTTTCCTTCTTGTTTGCATCATCTGCCAATGGCTCCTCATCTGTATTCCTTTTCTTCATGTCTTTCCTGAAATTGTTTAAACCATTTAATTTTTGGTTTCCAAATTAAAATATAGCTCATTAACTTACTCCTTGTTGTCATTTGTAATAACCATATCTTTCTTTTTACGGTCTATTCCGAAATATCGAGACCAGTCGATGGATTTTTTACTACGCATTATATTAAAATCGTCAGTGTTGTGTGTGGGAGTCTTCATGCTACGTTTTTTCTTTGAGGCAGCAGAATTACGCTTCTTTTTGCGTTTTGCCTCTGCTTGATCAGATTCATTCTCTTCCTGATCGCTATCGTGTTCGTGTTTGTGATTATGTTCTTCTTCCTCCTCTTCGCTCTCACGCTCTTCTTCTGAAGCCTCCTCCTCTTCTTCAGTTTCTACTTCGTGACTTTCCTGCGACGTTGTGGGGTTGCTTCGTTTACCGTGATTGTGCTCATTTGCGATGTGGCCGGCATGATGGAGATGATCTTCATTTCGTTGGACTTTTATTTCTGTTTGTTTTGAAGTTTCTTCTGTCGTCTCATTCTTATGTAAATTTCCAATTTCTAAGCGCATATCATTCGTTGTTTCACTGCCCGATTTGGGTTCATGTACTGGGTACTGTTTAGAGAGGTTGCTGCTGATAATCGACCGTTTTTTCTTTTCATCTCCACCGTTGCCAAATAATTCGCTCAACTCTTTTTCTACATTTTCGTCTGTTTTCTCCAAGTTATTTAACGAAGGGCTATCGTTCCCTATATGACTTGTTGAACGCTTCGATATTGGAAAACGTTTCTTGCGTTCCGCATTATAGGGTAACCAGGGTAACACCGGGTATGAGCGCTTCCTTTGCATTAGCATATAATAAGGAGGTATGTGCATGCGCTTCTTCTGATCCTCGTAGATATCGTCCCCAATTTGATTATCTTGCTGCTGATATTTTTCCCAGAGATCTCGTAAAACGTCTTTATATCGAACCTGACGTTCGTGCTCTTCCGCCTGTTCAATTTCCCTTAAAAATTTATCAGTTAACTCGGAATTATCCGGACTATCTTGAATTTCTCGTTCCCGAAATAATGAAGCAGGAAGATCGTCTGAAATTTAAAAAGAGGAACATGGACAATTATAGGAAAAGTAGATTTTAAATGAAACGTTTTCCTAAAAACCATTCAACATTCTCTGGATGTGTAGGAGTATCGAAGCATCCAAGTGGCATTTCTCCTTCTATACAAAATGTCCTCTCATTCAATGACTTACCATACATATTGCTGCGTTCTCTAAATAATGAGGAACGTTTTCGATCATCCCGATATTGTGGAATGAGGAAGTTATTACTGTCTTCGTCGAATTCATAACCTCCAAACGGTCCCAGTGTCAAACCGCCATGATCTGCAATATAATTTTCTCGCTCCAAATATTTGGCGAGTTGCTTATTTAAACGATTTCTTGGTTTTTTCATGTTGTATGTGTATGCTGCGTCTGTAAGGGGAGAGGTTGGAGAAGAACAAAACGAAAAAGAGGAAGTGTTTTTGCTATTTCTGTCTGTTTCTAAGTGGGGTTTACTCTAATGAGGCATGCATTCAAAAACAAATTAAAGCGGATTATCGGGCAGGAGTCGGAAATTATTGGTTGTGCGCCAGTTGTAGTAAAAAATTGCAACAAAAAAGCTAAACAACTAGTGTGTTTGTAAAAGCATTGCAAAAATGTAAAGAGCAGCGATGAGCAAAATCAAACATTTACCTTCTCCCAAATAGTCTTCTTGCTCGGGAGCACTACCAAGGGCACCAGGCATAAAATAGGATTGCGGTCCGGGTGGAGCATTCAAAGGATATTCTTGGCGATGTAGCTCATCAACAGCAGCTTGCAAGGAAAATGGTGAGCGTTGGCCGCAGCATGTTCTTGCAAATATCAGCAGCAGTTGCAGCAAAAGTATATTGTGGCTTCTAGCCTTCAGTTTTAATCCCATTATTCAACAGGTAACACTAAATAAAAAGTTGAAAAAAAACTTGAAATGAAATGAATGGAAATGCGAGTTGAAAGTAACTTAATATTCATCCGTGGTGTCGAAACTAAATCAAATAAGGGTTGGCTTAATTTGCATAATAAAAACACTTTTTAAGCACAATAAAGGTAGAAGATCAAACAAGTCGCCCGCCTCGCCTTACAAATTGCTTGTAACGATTCTGCTCATTCGAAAATAGATTTCGCTGGACCTCATCCATTTGATTCATTTTATTGTGAGTGTTGCGGTTGTGAAACGTTGATGCGTCTACTTTACACCCAACTGGCATATTTAAACTTATTTTTCATTTATGTGCTGAACTAAATTCTTTTCGGCATTCACTCGCTTCATCACGTGCCATAAAGAAAATTATGTTGTATGTTTGGAATTTTATTATTGCTTTTCCCCACCTTATCTTCTTCCCAAACTACTTAACAGCTTAGTGTATGTTTGTACGTATTTGCCAGTTATATGGCCAAGGATTCGTTACAAATGCCTTCTAATGCCTCAATAAAAAAAAATATATCTTACAGTTGATTACACACTTTTTGTGAAAGAATTATTTTTTTAACGGATTTATTTTTTGTCGAATGCCCGGCCTTACATATAAGAACCACTTTACTTAATGGATTAATACATAAAATACATTTGTTTCCTGTATTTCCTTTTTTTATCATTTATTTGGGAATTAATACTTTTTTTATTAGAGTTGAAGCGCAAATACCGTGTGATGGACCACACAATATTTTAGCATTATAGAAAAGGATTTTTTAGATGTATATTTAAAGCATATCAACTGAATTTTAATGAAATGTACAGTAGCCTCCCAATAAAGTTAACTTGGCCAAAAATTAAGCCATCCCCACAAACATGCTTTTCAATATTGAGAGTGATTTAAAAAAAAATTAAACTTTAATAAAATGAATAATCCTTGCGACCTTTAGATGAACATCTTCAAGATGCCACTGTAGCTCTGACTGAATTCTGAAATCTCACGATGAGAAAGACCTATGAAATCAATTTTAATGAATTATTAAATTTCAACAAATTCTGAATACGAAATAAATGCATTGCATTTGAATCATATTAAGTTTTGGTCTGCAGCTATTTTTCATGGAGCAGAGTTTCTAACGAATTCATTAAAAACAGTTTCTTTGAAAACTTTTGATGCATAGGATGCCACGCAAACAATCCCTAACGGAGCGGATCAACAAATTAATTTTATAAATATTTTATTCAATTGTTTTTTTTTTTTAAATTTTATAATTTTTGAGCCATGATTTGTATGAAAACCGATAAACGCTCGCACTAGTATGCCCTACACCACGTTTAAATCAAGGTAATGGCAACCCTACATCCCTGATAATGAATTCCTGACTAATGATTCTAACGAAATTAATAAATTCCTTACCAACACTACTCTACGCGTACATGTGAATATTTTATGCACACACACTGAGACACTCATTGAAATTCTCATTTATATATCTGTATACCACTGGGGGCATATTTATCTGTATAAGAACACCTCCTGGACTCTTTTACTGCTGAAAAATACATAACATCGCACAAACATTATTACATACACATGTACGGGCACGCTTTAACTTGGCTAACACATTTGCTTAAAATATTTGAATCAAATGAACGCATATGTACATCGTATCTAAATGTTCAACATGACATCGGATGGCTTTTAATTATATAGAATTTTATATCATCACTTGGTTCAAATTTGACATGAGAAAATTTTAAGAAATCTTATTTTATTAGTAAAGGTATTAAGAAAGTATTAATTTCAATAAAAATATTTCTAAAGCTTAAATAATTCAAAATGCAAGATAAACGAGAATCAATATTTTATAATTATTTCAAAAATCAAAGTGATTGAGAAATACTAATGCATAATAATAATTTGACAAAAATTTGCTTGAAACTCCTTTAAAAGAAGGTTTTGTATTTTACATAAATTTTCAACTCAATTAAAATGCAACTCTGTGTTGCAAATCATAAGCGTGATGTTGAGATCTTCCAAATAGTATATGGTTTTTAAATTAGTTATTAGACTATTTCCGGGAGGACGTGGCACGAATTTTAAAACTTGCTCAAAGTCGCTTTGAGAGGCGAGAAGTAATGCATGCATTTGTATACCGTTGCATGCATCGTATATGACAATTTGATATTTTTTATTTTTTCTCAGTTAATATGTGAGTATTGTTTTTGTGCTGTTAAAAAATTTTACTTGAAAATTTTTGTGAGTGTAGAGAAAAAGTATCTATCAACAGGTTATTGACGACAGAGAAAACGAATAGACGGGCAAATATTAAGCTCACTTACTGTTTGCGAAGTGCTTAAAAGGGCCACTTATACGTTACTGCATTTAACACAAAGTAGGTACGAGTCCTTGCAAACAGTAATTTTTTTGTAAGAGACCGCTCTTCAGCATCTTTGTCAGTTGTTGAATAAGTTTTAAATTCTTAGAATTGGACCGGGCAGAAAAACTTGTGAATACAATATATAGACGTAAGAAGCATATCGTCTATCAGTAGCGACAGACGAATCGTGTGAAAATCCTGAAGTCGTGTGAGAGCTACGAGCTTAATAAGTTAATTAAAAAAATGCGCTTTCAAAAATTATACTTTTAAAAAAAAACCAACAACCTGCTGCACATACGTGACCGTTTATTGCACAAAATATATTTATATCAGTTTAAGGTGTTCTATTGTACACTTTTCTATCCACACATACGAGTACATAAATGAATTTGTATACGCCTAATGAGAACAGCGGATTGTTTTTTGTATGCCTTGACATTTAACCTTTAGATAAGTGTCACATCCTTATATAATCACAGTAATGGACTGCAACATTATATATTGAAATAACGAAAGTACTTACGTGTTTTTTATATCTTTTTTATAATATATTTCACTAGATACTTTTTTTTAAAAAACTTTTTTATTACTATCTATCCGTTTTCTTTAGAACTTTTGTTTCGTTTTTTCCGTTTCGTGTTGTGTGTTATCCTTTTGGATACTTATTGTCGAATGATTCAAGTAACCGAGATGCTTACGTATTATAAACATTCAGATATAACTGTTGGCTTGTGGAGGTTGGGGCAATTGGCGCAGGTGTATGTATGTGAATATTTATGTAAAGATTCCTTAAAATGAATGAATATTGTTGTGTTAGTGTAGTTTTGTTGTTAAATTTATCCGGGTGTTTGTTTTTCTTTTGCTTCCTATTCCTTGCCATTTTGCTTGCTGGATATTTGATACGCTCGTAGTCTATTATCCTGAATCGATATGCGCACGCATGTGTTACGCAAAAATATAACAGAACGTTGCCAAAGTTGTAAGTTAACTGCAGTAGTACACAGCATTTGCATAGCCAGTGGCGTAAGAGAAATCTTTAGGAAAATGATTACTGAAGCCTACATTTGGCCGTTCCATATACATACAGTGGGGGAGAAAAAAATAGGGCCAAGCCTTAAGATTTGTTTTAATGACTTTTTTTTTGATTAAAATCACCAGTGATATTTCTGCTAATGTGATATGAATGCAAACGAGATTAACATTAACATTTGTGTGTACGTAATAATATTTATTATAAATTTTCATTGACTACAAACATACAAAATGTAAAAAAAACATGCTCACACATGCGAAAACAATAAGTTATTAAATTTTTATTAAACCGAAGTAACTTCGGTGACTTTTATCGCTTAAAAATGTCATACGATTTGAGTGAAAGTCGCGAATATGTATATGTTCGTTGTGCCGCAGATAAATGAGACCGCTCGTGTAACAGGTATTGACTAGTGGAACATTGCTGGGGTGGATGTTATGCAAACACTGAAAAAATTCCTTTTCGCCATGAAATATTGAAAAGCCATTTTTCGGAAAATTGTTGTTGTAGCCAATTTGTGCATACACGTAATAAAGGCCAGGCTCGCGTACTGTAATTACACCATGTTCAACATGAAAATATTGGTCCACGTCTATTTCGTTTGTCAAACTAGGCTTGCCAATGTACACATCTCCATTGTGATCTAAACATTAAGATATAAATAAGAATGACGTTTGTTTCTCGTGTACGGGTATATGAAATGAATTAACTTACTTGGTATTTGCAATCTATGTTTGTGATGCGGTACGGTGTGGCTGATATGAAAATGTGCTGCCGGCCTAACTTCAATTAGGTTGGCGTTTAATGGAGCAACGCTTTTAGCTGAAATATAAGAATCACCTGAAAATTGCATGAATACATAAATGGATTATTGGATCTGGATGGATCTGGGTTAAGGAGGAAATATATGGATTACAACTAATGCATGTGAATACATAAAATGTTTCCGCTAATACGTGCGTACCGCTTTTAACGATAGGAGATTTTCGTCTGCGTAAAATCTGCATTCTAAGAGGTCTGCGTCGTGTAACATAACTTTCTGTAGTAACATAAGGCTTCACTTGGCCATGCTGGAAAGCTCTAATCAGAAAAATATTATTATTATAATGCTCCACATGCTTTATTACTTAAACATGTAGAAAATCCAATAGCGCACAAGTACCTTAAATTAGTTTCATGTTCATTACGCGATTGGTCCCGAAAGTTATCGTTTGCATTGCTTGACACCACAACTGATCTAGCTTTCCTTTCTCTACAATTATATGAATGTATGCATGTAGATATGTATATATATATATATATATATTATATATTTTTTCTAAAATTTAATTACCCATGACGTTTTCGCTTGGAATTATTGTATTTTTCAAAATCATCATACAAATTATCGTCGCCCAGAGAATCTACATTCTCTGTTTCCTCTTCGTCTTCTTCAGTTTCTTGATAATGTCGGAATTTATTCATAAGCTCTTCGTAATCTTCGTAATCATCGTCATCATCATCGTCCTCCTCTTTATCATCATCCTCACTCATGTTTTCATGGTCATTATCATCGGCGTCATCTGCATCGGGGAGTACATCATCAATTAAAGCATTGTTATTCTATTGAAAAAAATAAGTAAAAAAACAAAAAATCGTTTAAAAACAGACAACATCTTAAGATCAATTAAGATTCATACACATATGGAACGTATCACAATTAATAATACACAAATTAAATGGCTTATAAGTGCGGGTGTACATTTGATTAAAGTTTAAATACTTTTTGCCATTTGAAATTCATTTTTATCGCTATTCAAAATGGGTGAGATTAGAAATTATAGCATTAGGAAGAATGGTAGACTCTGCTTAATTAAAGGCCTCTTAATTTAATTTTGCGCTTAATCGATACTAAATAAATAAAAATAATGTGATGGAGATTTTCCATAAAGAAAAACCACTGGAAATAAATGCAGAACAGTGGCATAACTTGCTTCTTGCGATGTAGGAAGTTCTCCGAATCGTGAAATATTATATATAAAAAGCAAGTATAGATGTAAAGTTTCTGAAATGTGAAATTCTTACCAATTTTTTTATTTCACTCCATTGTGCGATGCTTTAATCAAAGATTTTCTAAATACAATGTTGCCTTTTATTATTACAAATAAAAAATTTTGATTTGAAGTGCACACATTAAGCATTTGCTGCTGATGGTGTTCCATACATACAAACACATTTTCACAGATAACCCCCATAATGCAAGGTGCAGCAGCACGCGTGCATGCCTGTATGTATATCCGCTACGGGTTCATTTACACGAATCTAACAAATATCGTAATTTATGCGTTTTTAATATGCAAGTGCATGTAAACATTTAAACTTAAGGATATTAAGTTTACACCAGCAACACCAAGAGCAAGACGACTTACATGAATTATTTATTTTTAATAATCACAACGGCAGTTCGTTGTGTGTACACTTAATTAAAGCAAAGCATTTCATTTAATTGGATGAATTGGAACTCATACGATCAGTGCTCTCGTCTAGAGCAGACATGTGCACATTTTGGCATGACAAAAGTAAATGAGGGAGAAAAAAAATACGTTTTACAAAAGTAAAAAATTTAATTTTTTTTTTTGGATTATTTGCTCAGAGATCAAAAAGGCGCCAATGCAAATTTTGAGCAAATGAAATGCAAGCAAAATGCATTCGAAAAACTAAAAAAAATGCAAATCACCCATTTCTTATGCTTTCATTTCTGAAAACACTAGGCTATTAATCCTTACATCTACAAGTATGTATGTATGTTTGGATATATATATATATGGATATTTGAATTTAATGTAATATTGCTTAAAAATGTTTCCTTGATAACTTACGCCATCTTCCTTTTCTAAATCATTCAAGTCGTCCAAATATGTAAGACCCAAACGTTTTTGCATGCTTTCGATAACCCTGTTTAAGCTTTGAACTTCCGTTTCCAAATGTGATATCCGTATCGCGTTCCATATCTAAAGGAAAATGAAAAAGTTATAATTTAACGCCAAAAAAAAGATAAAGATATTTTTAAAATAAAAGAATTCTTTTTTTTTGTCAATTTCTTATTAAATTCGATAACGAATTATTCGATAATTAAATTACCAAAAACTGAAAACTCAACAGAATATCAATTTTGTAATTAAAAAAGGATTAAAAATTATTACTCTGGGGTATCAGCTGGCCTCTAGCGGTTCACCGGAAAAGTTTTACATTGAGAAAATTTCATAGCTGACTGACATTTTGCACAAAAGATTTGGGCGGCCACTGGTATACGTACAATTTCAATGTATGAAAATATTTGTAAATCTAAATTAATTTATCGAGATAAATAAGCGAGAAAGATAACTACTTTTTGCATAAAAATATTTTAAAAATTTCGCATATCTGTTATAAAAAATTTATAATTTTTTATTCAAATAATTTTGAAAAAGTTTTTATTTTCGTTTGAAAATCATCATAATTTTAATCATGTAATTTTTGCTTAATTATTAAGTTTTTTATAATTAAGTCAGGAGTTTGCTGGAACTAAATGTTTTTTAATCCAAGGCAGAGTTTTGATTATTCTGCTTTACATTTATTTCGTTGAATTAATTTTTGAATTAAATTATTTCGAGAGGCATCTTTTTTTAAAAACGTTTTTTTGAACAGAATGATACCTCAGATGTTTCACCAGGTGGTTTCACTATAAGACTTTCTTTTGCAATTGTTTCTTGCACAACTATTGCACTATTTCTTTTTGCTTAAAAAAAAAATATATATATATATATATATATATATATATTTTTTTGAGAAATTGCACTGTCCGAACTAAAGCAGATTAATTAAAAGTTATGAAATTTTTCGTTTGAAAACGTTTACCGGCAGAGCTTCTGGCCTACAGTACAATAATTCGAATAATAGTTTGAACTCTAAACATTTACCCCTCTTACCCTTATTTTTTAATTGGTAGCATTAGTAGAGGATGGGGGTATCCTTTTAAGAGAAAAAGGATTTTTCGCAATGTATTCAAAAATAGCGTACGACCCCATATCAGTATATACATCCATAGATAGAAAAATATAAGAATGAATTTGTTGTATACTCGTATTTATGTATTTGTATTCTTAATATTAATACAACAACTTCCGAAAGTGAAATTACTTGACACTTTGCAGTGAGCAAACCACTTTTGAGGCAAATCAATGAATATTTTTTTTCTTTTCAGTTTCGAAAACTTTCAATTTTGTTTCATATTCTTATCTTAAAAACCAAAACACATCAGTGAATTTATAAATAAATTTCGATAGACGAAAAAATGCAAATATACGTATACATTTGCGTATATAAAAAAGAAATGTATATTGAAAATAAATGCATTATTAATCTTAATTTTAAAAAATTCTTTGAATGAAATTTGTATGCGCAAATGAACTGATAAAACAAGTAACATAATTTTTGTAAATCCTTCAAAACCCTTTTATTTAAAAAAAAAAATGTTTTTCTAAATAAAGTGTTTGTTTTATTAATGTAATATTAAATGTTATCTGAACTATTATAAAATTCTCCACTTATTTTTCTTTTTTTGGCTCTTAGTTTCCAAATATGTTTGTTTCAATGCGTCCTCCCAATATCCGGTTTCCATAATCATAATGGAAATGGATATTAATTTTTTTTTTTTTTTGGAATGTATCTCCAGCGAATGAACTTCTTTTTATTTCTGTTTCACATTTGAACAAACGTATTTTTTGTACGGTTGCCAAGCTTTACTTACCGTTACACCAAGCAGTGCTGCTAATAAGACAACAGCAATCACACTTGCTGCAATTGCAAGGAAATAGCAACTTCCGCGCGGTCGTGTTGATTCTGTTGCACTTGAATGTGTTGTCACATAATTTTCAACACTTGTAGGAGTTATGAATGGTTTAAGTGTTTCGGCCGTCATCACCGTTGTCTTGTTTTAAAATAAATTAAATATGCACTTTAGTAAACGTTTGTTTGAGAATCTTTTCTTTTAATTGAAGACTATTTGTGACATAAAGTGAAAATAATGCCAAATATCATTGCGAAATATTGCTTGTCTTTTAATTTATTGTTTTTTTTTTCTTTCCTTTTCTTAATTAATATTGTTGTTCATATTTATAATTAAATTATTATATTTCCTTTTTCGCGCTTTCAGTTCTTGTTTATCAATTTTCATATAATGGCCACTATTGAGAAAACATTTATGTGTTTAATGTTTCTTATTTATTTCTCATAAAAAGGGACACATCGATATGCATTTCATACACTCTGAAAAGCAAAGCAAAAACAAAAACAAAAAAAAAACTCAATGTCCGATGAGATAAATAAAAATACACAATCAATATTGTGTTGTGTGAACATGCATACTCGTACGTGTGTATGAGTTTGTGTATGGTGAGAGCAGAGAAGAGATCTAATAAATTGAAAACAAATGTTTATTGCAAAAACAAGTTCTATTTCAACTTTTTTTTTATTTTTACTTTCTTATCACTCAAATTGCAACAACACATACGGAAATACGTTTTTTGGTATGTTCGTATGTGTGCATGTGTGTTTTGTTTAATTATGACATTTCGTTTATTAAATCTTGCAGGAGTTGTTTTTGTACATCACTATCACTCAAGACAATTTACTTTATTGAATTAGTAAGTAAAATGCGCATAGTTAATTAAAAGGAAGGCAAGCAGCAGCAATGCATGTTACTGTATTTAAATCAGGAGGAACTCCACTTAAAGACCATCAAGGTAGGTTTCACAAAATATAGGCATCAAAACCGACACCAGCCTACATTCGATTTACATACAAATAAACGATGATCTTGTTCTTCATCTGCGTCCGCGATAATGTGTTGTCTGTCGTCTGCTTATTGGTATGAGATTTATGTAGATTTAATATAATAATTATTGTTATTTAAAGACTGATGATGTCCGTTCATTCTTATGACTCGCACGCGACTGAAGAGAATTTCCTTTTGTCGTCATTATATTGTTGCTCAATGAGACGGCAACTGTTTCCACCGTGGTCGTCGTTGTCGATTCTTGATTATATTCTCGTATTAAAGCAAGTCAATAGTATTGTTCTGTTAGCAGTACATATTAGGTCTTGTGGCATTATTAGCCCTTACCATCAACTTTGTTTTAAAATTAAAGCATAAGAAGCTCAATTACATACTACATGTAGCTTCTTTGTTTGCGGTGTGTGTGTGTGTGAATGTGTGTGTACTTGCTGAATATGCCTGCATACATGGTTACACAAGCAAGTATATGTATAGTACCCTGCAACACAGAGCACGACAAATAGATCAATAAATAGAGTTAGAGCTCATAGAATGATATATCTACATGATATATGTAGATATATGATAATAGCAATTTAGTATAAAAATTAGTTTTCAAAAGCGTTCAAAAATATTTGCATTTTATGCCAAATCTATTACACATATGTCCAGACGTATAGTTACAAAAAATATTAAATAAGGAAAAGAAAAGAATATTTTTTATTTCAATTTGCAACATTATATATTATGTGGCAAAAGGCAATTTCAAGACCTTCATTTTCTATAATGATTGGTTGAATAGCACAATTTTTTCTGCACGATCTTAATGAATACATATAATACATCCTTGTATACTACAAACATACTTTTAAAATATATATAAAATATTTTCTTTTCCAAGAAAAAAGCTTAACACACTATGTATATTTACCCACAAACACATGCCATCGCCGTCTAGGCATGTCGTACTGTTGGATTTTGATGGATGGGACTGTATGAATCTGTGTGCAATGCTTGTGTTAAAACTATTAAGCAACTAAATAGCAACTTTGTAATCAGAATCAGACAAATAATAGTGAGCACTAGAAGATTACAATAATAAAGCTAATTTCAATACAAAGCCAGTCAGAGAACCGAATTAGAAAACGTACTTCTATTTTCTTTCGATTGTTTGTAATCAATGGGTTTTTCGTATATGAATTAAACTGGAATGAAAATGAGGACCAAGTCCCCAGCAGAAAAAATCATTCAATGGAAAATCATAAATGTTTTTTCTAACATTGATATATATTTATTTCTCATATTAGAAGCGAAGTGATATTTCACACATTTAAAACTTGACAGTAATTTTGATCTCCACATTTTTAGCGGCCAAAAGTTTGTTTTAAATCGAATAATAATAATTCGTATTCTGTTTTTAAGATGTTTGAAAAGATGAGCAGTAGGTATATCATTTACAATTAAACTAAGTTTTAAAGATATTTTGTTAAAGCTTATTTTCTATATGAATAATTTCATTATATAGTCAAGCGAATGATACTAAAATAAGATAACAGTTCGGTTAGTTAATAATACAAAAATTAATTAATGTTAATTAAAATAAAGACAAGATGCTACATTTAAAATGTACAGCTGAATTGGAATTACATCCCTTTCTTAGTTCATTATGCACACATACATTCATACATAATAGAGGTCCGCATAATCGAGTTGCAACTGTATATTATTCGTGTGATTAGGTGCGTACACAATATATACATATATGTTTAAGTGTGTGTGTGTGTGTTATATATATATATATATATATATATATATATATATATGGCTGTGTTTACTTGAGTGTCTTCATTTTGTGAATTTAAATTTCCAAACGAAATTTGTCGCAATTTAAAAAAAAAATGTACTCACATTTGTCTCCGACAATTTGAATTGATAACAATGGCTTTTGTGCAGCTTTCCAATTATCTGCGCTAAAGCAAAAATTATCTGCAGATTAATGAATAAGCCTTTAGACATAATAAAAATGAAAAATAATATGTAATGCATTTTGCGAAAAACATCTTTGTTTTCCATGTATTTTCACTGAAAACACAAATAAGGAAAGGAAAATATGAGCACATTTTTAAACTGAGGCAACTATATTATAGGTTTATAAGATATAAATTGTAGAAATTGTGCGACGCAAGTCGGGTTACGTCAGCTGAATGCAAGTATGCTACCACGAGTATAGATTAATTATCGAAATACACCAAGATCACAATTGAAAAGCCATTTCGAGTAATAGTATTTCAATAAATAAATATTGTTTTGTTAATTAAGAAATAAATATGGTTGCATGCACACATTTATTTGCCACCATATAATTAAACATATAAAAAATATTATTACGTGCAAATAAAAATTCGCACTTATGAAAGTTGAAATACAACCATACAAGAGAATATTCCTTTTTCATTCAAATCATGTTGTATTTATAGTTTAAAGGCAGCGATATGTATGGAATCCCAATTTTTTTCCTTTCATTGATATTGTATTGATTCTGTAATTCTTTAATGTTTCTGTTTGGGGTGGAATAAAAGGACTGATAAAGGACTCTTTTGAGTGCATTATCGTGTTCAGTTGTTAACTTCCATACGTACATTCTTCATAACGTCTCAAGTAAAAAGGCCCTAACTCTCATTTTTTTAGCGATTTTAATGTATGAACTCAATTCTGAAGTTATTTTATTCTATTCGTATTATATTTATATTTATCATAATTATTTATCCTGGAATTATTTATAAATACATAATTACTCCTTCACAAAGTTAAAAATGTATTTTAAATTTTGAAACATCTTTAGCAAGCATGTTTATCAAGAACAAAATTCACATATACCGTTGGAACAATAGTGTCAATGAATTGAAAAATCGTTAAAGTGAGAAATATAGCCCTTTTGGAGCAATGTGCAAGGATATTCTGCAACCACGGTGCAAACGCCGATGCACTGCACTTAATATAAAATTCAATTCCGCTTCATTTTGTTGAACTACAAGTCAACCATTTTTCGCTTTTCTAAAATCGAGCTAATACAATCACCAGAAGTAATCAATCAAGTGATCAAAGAATTGAGTTCTGAACTACAGTTTCACAGTACTGATATTCCTGAGACAGTTTCCCTTTTAAAAAATGCAGGAATTTATTTGAATTTTTATTGTTTTTTTAATTTCTTAATAAAGCAATTCCGGAGAATTTTTTTTTTTGTTTGTACTATAAATTCCATCCAATTAAAAAGATACATGCTCACATACATGTGAGTATATAGAAGTTTGTGTGCGTGTATGTGTGTGCACATTCCAGGTTTCATATAAGCACTTATAAATTGTTATCTCCAGGTATAATTTATTCGTATATCTAAAATTTCAGTAATTGCTTCTTAGGTAGACAATAATAAAAGCATAAATAAAATTATGGGTATTTCGTTTGGACAGCGCAAATGGACTTGATTGCAGTTTTCTACACGTAATAGTTACAAACTACTTTATTCTTATTCGTGCAACAACAATACAACTACGCAAGTGCGCATGAATGGATGTCCATTAAATGCATTAACATATTCGAGCACAAATTATTGCATTTGTGGTTAATTAACTCGGTATTTTCTAACATATTAATCACTTTGTATGTGAAGATTTAAATAATATACATTTCAGTTTAATCTCTTACGAACAATAATTTCATAATTACATCACACATACATTCACACACACACACACACACACATATCCATAAATAGGTACATATGTATGTATGAATATAGTGTGGCAGGAGTTAGGCCTTTTGTGGATGCTACATCTTTGTAAACATTAAATTAGGCTTGCGAACTAGACTCAGGTTGTCTTGTATTTGGTAGCTACTGTATTGCCGTCATTTCCAGGCCGGCCATATCAGTGGTCAGTTCAATGAACGGTGCAACATAAATACATGGAATTTTTCCGGCGCAAATGCAATTGTTTGTAATTGATTCAACACAAATAGTATAAAATTTAAAAGCGGTACGGGAACGGAAAAACACTATAGATAGGTGGATATGACATAACTACGACCGGTACCAAACACGTAACTACGTTAGTCAGCAGCTCTGGCCGTTTATTACCAACGGGTCAAACAAACATGTCACCTGATTAAATGTATTAAATACGCATTATGTAGCATTAAGAAGCAAAAGTGACGATAATAACTTTTCCGAGATTCTTCTGTGCCATTTTTAAATTGCCACTTTTTATCCTACTAATATTAAAAATATGAATATTTATAAATACACTCATACATATATATGTACATACGTTACCATTGATCTCCAAAAATATGCTGTACCTTTTAGGGGAATAAATGAAATAAAAGCATTTTGGTACTCTTTCTTTCGCAATAAATGCGATTTAGACAGATATTGTTGGTCCCAAATGGAAAGCCCCTAAATCGAATTTTTTTTTTGCATAATCTTTTTTAGTGATTTCAATGTATGAACTGATTCTGTTACTGATTTAAACCATATAATAATAAATATTTAAATTAGATAATGATTATATATGTGTATTTTAAGCAAAGTGTTCATAAGTAAAGCCTCTGTAAAAACAAACTTTCAACTTTCTTGCGTAAGAGGATTGGCGAAAAATGGAATATAAAATCGTATTTGTCGTTAATTATCCCAAACCATTTATAGTTCTCTCTGGACTTACAATACGGACTTATAATCCTCCAGAGAAAGTAACTCCTGTTTTCAATTCGCCTTTGTATATTTTACAGCTGAATTGTACTGAGAATTGTTTGCAAAGCGAATTCACACTAGTTGCCTCGAAAATTTTAACCTTTGTAGCTTGTGGTTATGCAAAGAGTAAATATGAGTTCATGTAACAGCAATTTAAAGCCCACGTATGCTTGTCATTTGTGTTTTTCGTGCGGAAATATATGTTAAGATACTGCAGCATGCATATACATTTATTGCTTTAATTTCTTGCATTTTACACACACATGGATGGCCACAAGGGGAATTAAACAAATTTTAAATACATTTAAATAAGATAGTATTAATATTATTAATACTACCGATGGCGTAGAGAAATATTGAAAATAGAAATAAAAAATTTTGTTATAAAAACCATAATAAATCCAAAAAATATAATATATTTAAATAAAAAATAAAATTGAGAGAAAATAAACAAAAATTGAAATAATTATCTAATTTCACTTTGTTCATAGTCACGCTTCATTATTGATAGCTAGTCAAAGTTTTTGAGTATGTATACGATCATATGTATGTAAATATGTAGTATGTATATACTACATATATACATAAATTCCAATAAATTCGCCTTGACATGTTTGAAATGAAATCGCTAACTCAATGTTACTAAAATTTTTAAAAGCACTAAATTAACAGCACTTATTTCTCCACAAATGTGTGACTTTGTGTTATTTACATTTTTCCATGAGTTGGCAGCATCAAATAATATAAAGTGAGAAGTGAAAAAGTTGAACAATTCTTGATTGGCAGAAAAATGAAGGTTCTGGAAAATATTTTGTTAGTTTTATTAATTAAATTATTAGCAATAATTGAAAATGTACACTTAAAAGAGGTATTAGGATGCGGTGGTTTTATTAAGAGTCATGCCGATATAGATTTTACTAAAGTAGAAGTAAAATTGTAAGTATTATATAAAGAGTACAACATCGTCGTGCGAATGTTGAACCTCTTGCAACAATCAAAACTGTGCATAAAATAGTTTTCTATGTTGCTTGTGGGACAAACCATATCCTATAAGCATTCGTATTTGTGCACTTACATATCTGGAATTTAAATTATAGATTGACAAAGCAAGGAGCTTTAAAAGATAAAACCGATTGTTCACCATCAAATGCTTACTATTTTTTGCCAATATACGACAACGGGGAATATGTAATAAAAATTGCACCACCAGCCGGCTGGAGTTTTGAACCAGAGGAAGTGAAGATAAATTTTAATGGGAAGTCCGACATTTGCAGTTTAGGAAAAGATGTGAACTTTGTATTCAAAGGGTTTGGTATTACTGGAAAAGTTTCTTTGGGTATCGGCGGCGCAAAGAATGTCAAACTGGAATTGAAATCTGAAAGTGGCAATGACATAAGGCACACTGCTACAGATGCCAATGGTATATTCTCTTTTACGCCTATAATACCAGGAAAATATATTATAAAAGCCTCACATCCTCAGTGGTATTTTGAAAAATCCCAATACACTGTTATTGTGGAAGGAGGTAATACAGTTTTGCCCGAAGGCTCATTATTGGTATCGGGATTTGCTGTCAAAGGTCATTTCGAAACCTATGGCCAGTTAAGCGATGGAGTAGGCATAGCGTTATTTAAAAGTAAATCCGTGAGTATGCATATAAAGTTCATGGAAGTAAACATTTCACTAAATTAATTTAATCAGAATTCTGTTTCTTTGAGATGTAACAAACAGGGGCTTAAAACTGATGTGCATAATATTGTCCTGTTAAGTTATGAATCTTCTCCTTCTTGCTTCACTCATGTCGATAAAAATGGTTATTATACATTCAGTAATGTAGCGCCCGGAAAGTATATGATGCAACCAGTTATTGATAATAGAAATTTGAAAGTAAATATCAAACCTTCACTAATTGAGTTTGAAGTCTTCAAAGACACATTAGAGTTGCAACAAGAATTTAAGGTAAAATGTTCAAACTAAAGAAAATACTGCAGCGTAATTTTTAATTTAATAATGCACAGGTAATTGGTTTCGAAATTTCGGGGCAAGTTTTGAGTGGCCCACAAGGATCGCCTATTGGTCGGGCTGTAGTAAGATTGGATGGGAAGCAGGAGGTACTGACGGATAATCAAGGTTTATTTATTCTAAATAATGTAAAAGCCGGTACATACAAACTGAAAGTGGAAGCTGAAAAGTATAAATTTGAAGATCAAACAGTAAATATTCAACTGATAGCGGCAACAATGCCAGTGATATTTCCATCGTCTTATGAAGTTTGTGGTAAAGTCGTTGGTAAAAAATCATATAAGGTGGGCATTACTAAACATGCATCCACGTTTCACACTACGGCCAGTACCAATGCCGAAACCGAAGTATGGTGTGCTTATTTACCTAGTGGAAAATATACTATCGAAGTATTAACAACCGACAATGACAAATTGAATGGCATTCAATTCTTTCCCTTACAACATACTATTGAAATAAAATCGTATCCTTTTAGTGATATAGTTTTTTCACAACTTAGAGCCACTTTGCAAGGAAAAATTCGTTGTTTACCAGATGCTCCAGCAGCTTCGTGTTTAGATATTAAAGTTACTTTACTTAATTTAGACGGTAATGGTCAACTGACTGGTCAAAAGTATACCACCAAAGCAAAGGGTAACTGAAATGCAACATAATTTTTTTTTTTTTGTCATTTATAAAATTAAATTTTTGTCAATTAGGAGGAACATACAGCTTTGATAATGTTTTACCTGGACCATATGAAATCACTATTCCGCAATCTAACTTATGTTTCGATTCAACTCGCGTACTCGTCAATATTGCTACGGTTTCTGAAACTGCGCCAGACTTTGTGCAACATGGGTATGAAGTAAACATAATATCCAGTCACAGGGCTATTGTAAGAGGAGCCGTCTTTTAATTGATATCATACAAAAGTATATTTAGCATATTTTTTTTCCAGATAAAATACTCTCATAGTTCTGCTACTACCACCGAATCCTTAAAACTTCTCTCAGGCGTTAACACATTCTGCGTACCAAAATTCGGTTCTTATTCAATTAAACTAGAAGGTTGTCATTTATACAACGATGACGAATTGCCGTCTACCTTTTACTCTTCTAATATTAATCCTATTATTATTAATGCAAGGGCACATAAAGTGGGCATACGTGTGTTATCACCAGATTTAGATGTTGATTCAATACAATTATCTGTCGAGTCGGATACTTTAGGCAAACAAATTGCTACAGCTACTCCTGAATCCTATAAGATAGAAGGCAAATATGTCTACCGCTTCGAAACACATCTAAAACCTGAGGAAGTGTTGCGCATTACACCAAAGAACGATATTCTGCTTTTTGAACCTACTACTAAAAATATTATTGGTTCAAATGACTGCGTTGATGTAGCTTTCAGTTTTGTGGCTTCAAAAGGTTTAGTCGTACGTGGAAAAGTTGTTCCAGCTATTAGTGATGCCAAAATCACACTTACGTTTCCTAAAAATCCTGAATTAACCTCTGAAACTACCTTAACCAATCTTAATGGCGAATTCAAATTTGGTCCAATTATCGAAAATTTATATTATGAAATCACAGGCGAAAAGGAAACATTTGTATTTTCTAATTACAATCATACGACTAATTCATTTAACGCCCACAAGTTGAGCGAAATTATTGTTAAGGTAAAGGATGAAGCTGGCAAGGAATTAAACAATGTTTTAGTTTCGTTGAGTGGCTCAGAAAGTTACAGGAAAAACTTAATAACTTCAAATGATGGATCCATAGGGTTTCATTCCCTGTCACCCTCTCAATATTTTTTAAGACCCATGTTAAAGGAATTTAAATTCGAGCCTAATTCAAAAATGATTGACCTAAAGGATGGTGAAACGGTTGAAATATTAATGGTGTAAGTTTAAACGAAAGCAAAATTAAATAACATTTATTTTAAATATAAATTTTAGCGGAAAACGCGTGGCGTATTCGGCTTATGGAACTGTATCTTCTTTAAACGGTGAACCTTTTTCAGCGGTCAATATTGAAGCCACAGCAAGTGAAAATTGCTCACATCACCAAGAGGAGGCCATTACAGAAAATAATGGGAAATACCGCTTAAGAGGGTTAAATCCTAACTGTGATTACACTATTCGAGTAAAAGATGCCAGTGCACCCGGCAGCAATGTCCACCGTTCATATCCGTTGCAACGCATTATTCACATCGATAATCATGACGTTCATAATATAAACTTTTTGGCAATTTCTCCATTCAATTATGTAGATGTGACAGCTCGCATAACTGCATCCTCGAATGATTTCTATAAAACTTTAAGACTTATTATGTACCGCAAAGGCTCCTACGATTCACCAATATATTCCCAACGCGTCGAAACTCCACTCAATCCCAAATCGCGCTACAATCCTGGTATCATGATATTTTTGCCACGCATTCCCTTGGATGGCAAAACTTATGTTTTGGAATTGAGATCATCACTTTCAGATAAAACCTATACGTATAATGTTCCGTCAGAAGAATTTGTAGCTGATACTGGTTCGGTGTTTGTGGAGTTAGATTTTACGCCCGAAGTTAAATCACACGAATCGGATGTTAATCAGAATTCAATTTCGGCATTAATTTTATTAGCTTTGATTTCTATAGCATTTTTCAAACAGGATATTGCTGTAGGTCTTCTTAATTTCGTTTGGTCGAAAATTAATGCTATCGCAGATGATCTCGCTCAAAAACAAAAAAATTCACTTAAAAATAATATCAGAAAAGTCGAACCGATCAATCAGAAAGAAATTGAACAGATGGCCGAGCAAATCAATAATATAAAAAAGAAAAAGACTAAGAAAATTTATTAAAGCTACATGGTTGAAAGTCAAACTCTTGATATTCGAGAGATTTATTGTTTCTTCATGAATAAAAAAAACTAACGGCAATTAAGTGTTGATAAAATTGTATAATATTTTATTATTATTATCATTATTTGTTGCGTGGATGCTTTAGTGTTTAAAAATATTTTAAAAATGTATTAAAAATACTTATAAAATAAACACCAAATTAAACGTAATGAGTTTAATTTAAGAGGAAAATTTTTATTGCAGATTCTGTAGATACGCAACCACAGCAGGATCGCCTAACGATCTGTAGTGTCTGAAAAAAGATAACACTTAAAATTCTAAATTGTTCATTTTATAAGAGTAGTGCGCTCACCCATAATGTACATGTTCATATGGACAATGTCGAGAGAATTTGCTTATGTACTGTATGGCCCATATAAATGCTGTTCCTACAAAGAAGGCTACAATAATAAACTTAACTTTTATCCAGTAAATCCATGATAAAGCGTACCAGCCGTGATGTGAATCTGAAGGTAACGAAGTGATTCAGCAGTAATTAATGACGTTTTTCGCAAAAGATAACTATTTTTAAAGCGTAAAATTATTGAAATAGTTATAGAATTAAATGCACATTCCCATAGTAAAGTTCATTTATGTTTGTCGAATACTTTCACTGCATCTATGGATTAGTTAGAAAGTGAAATGTAACATCTATCACAAGTCGTGATTACTCAATTTGCAGACTACGAGTAATAATTATTACTCATCTGACAATTATCAATTCGAATTGAATTGTTATTATTAATATATGAAATAGAATGGATTTTATAAATTTATTTACATTCTAACGTTTTTCTTCTAAGATTTATTAAATAAAAATAGATAATTAAAAAGTAATTTTCGCACTTCATACATATTTTGTTAGGAAGTATTTGAGTTCATATCCATTGACGTACAACCTGAATTTTCAAAAATCTTACATATTATTTTGATATTGAAATTTAAATAAAAATAAACATTCTACGGAATATAAACTTTTTGAATTTAGTGCGTTGTAATAATATAAAATATGGAAATTGTAATAATATATAAAATTAATTTTTTTTAATGCCAAGTACACTTTTGTTTAAAAATAACGAACTCTTTACATGAGATGTAGTACTCACAAAGAAAATAATGTCCCGTTTTTCGTCGCCTCCCCTCCGTTGTAGTCAGTGCAGAATTTTTATGAAAATCACTATAGACTTCAGAATTATAAACACAAACGAAATATATGCTTATGAGAATAAAAATTGTTACACGATTCATATTTGTACTCGTATAATGTTTCACGTTATTTTATTTCTAACTTGCAAATAAAATAGAATTAGACTTGGAGGTGTGAGCTACAGTATCAGACAGATTTCAGAAATTAACTGCTACTCGTACAATTGCATACATGGTGCTTTTATTACTTTTGCCACAAAGAAGGTGTTAATTAAGGTAACATTTAGCTGTGTCCAATGGTTTCACAGAGACGAAAAGCTTTCATGTGTGCGTAAGTAGCTTACAAATGCAAATAAAACATGCATGCTTGCCAGTGTATGTGTGTAGATCTTACTACGCCTTAAGCTGAACGGTTAAAAATTGTATAAGCATAGAAAGGGCATACGAGGCTCGCGTAAATTGCAGATCCTTAATTATGTTACTGCTTAACTAGATTTACCAAAAAATAGAAAACGTGTGTTTTTTTCTTTCTCGATATTGCAGCTCAGTTTAAGAAACAGAGCAAAATTAAAATTAGATTTATTTAAAAGATGTATCTACACATGTAGATACACTTCCATACATACATAATATATTGTACTTTATTATTTACGCATTTATTATTAAAAATACCCAACATTGAGAACAGTAAATGAAATTGTGTGTTTGTATCCAGACAAAATAAATCACATTTCTGCATGAATGTGTGAGTACTTATGTGCAAACTTACATTAAAAGTTCCTGATAATAAATTAAGCCATTTCATAAAAAGTTAACGGCTGTATATCAGTTTCATAAAATTCTTCTTCAGTTTGAATTCGCATTGTTCTCATTTCTAGTTTTTTGTTTTCACACTGCGTGCTTTAAAACGCTAATTGGATATTATTGTTTATATTCGATAACTAGACTGTGTATCATCTCTGAAAAATTATTCTAATACAACTTCTTTTTAGTTTTTTATCAGCGAAATATTTTCTTTTAATTTTTCAACAGCACGACAAGAGTAAATTCACCCACAATGATGATTAGGTTAAATTTTTTTGATATTTCTTTGCTTGCGTTAATAGTAGAAAGTTTCTGGTTGAATAGTGATGGGTACAGACACGGTAAGTTTACATTTGTTCCTTGCAAAGAAGAGCAAAATAATTTTTGATACATTTCTATAAATTTTTCGTATGCATTGTTTACAGTACGCTTGGAAGATGATCTGTGTGCATACCGTTTTTTCGGCAAATTGTTAAAGGACCCTTCCATGACACTGGGAGAAGATCGCGATTCAGCAGCAATAATAACGCAAGTTTGGAATATCACAATGCCAGGCTCATCCAAAAAAATTCGGCACGATTGTGAATTCAAAGTGAATAGTGTTAAACCGAATCGACCTCCGCGTGGCATATACACAGTTATTACACATTTAAAATTTCGTCATGATCCTGTGAAGAATGAATGTTTAGACTACATACAGTTTCGATACGGCAATCGTTCGCCTAGTGAGCGTATTTGCAACGATATCTCAATAGATGGCCCTGCAGGTCGCTTAATTTTTGATCAACGTAACCGTGATGTCAGTGTTGTAATACATATCGATAAAAAACCGATTATGGAACCATTGGAGTTGCGTATGGTGTTGACTGCCCATTCGGAATGCAAGTACACTGGAGATTTTCTATGTGAACCTACAGACCAATATACTTGCATATCTCGGTATCTTGTGCGAGACAATATTACAAACTGCATGTATCCTTGTCGGGATGAAGTATCATGTTTCCATGATGCCATTTCTCTGGAAGTAATCGACACAACCAATGTTGCGTTATCGGCTATAACATCATTAATTTTCACAATGCTGGGAGTAGGGTTTTGTATATGGATTTGTTGGAAATATTGGAATTGTATAACTGTACAACAGCGGGCACATGAAGCATCTGCCGTAACGAATCGTCAACATCGATACCGACCACGTCTGCATGCAGGCAGTGGGCAAAGTGTAAGTTCTTATGTGCTTAATACATTTAAGTATTCTTTTTAATTGTTCAATTTTTACTTACTAAGTGGCGCATTGTAAAAAATCATTTTAGTTACACTGTAAATAGTTTAAATATCCTGTTGAAGTAAACGACATAGCAAATGTTTTAGTGTCTTTATATGCGTAATGCCGTAGTATTGCAAGCAAAATTTCCTTACCTACTTATATGCATTTCTCTGCAGAGATCGTAATAAATCGATCACAAAAATTCATTGAAAAGTTAATTCGTTACGAAAAAAATTTTACGTGGTTCGTTCGAATTCCTTATGAAGAAATGATACAGTAGCAATGTATTGAATCTCCTCTTGAAAATTTGCCAAGCAAAATAAGTTTCATTTCTTTTCATTAGGAAGTTATATACAGTTGTTATATTATCTATTTACATATTTCCTTATATCTTTTAACTTAACCGCCCTAAAAAGAAAACACAATAATTACAAAGATATAAACGAATTTGTTACCATTAAATTATTTTCAGGATGTTCCTGTTATAGACTTACCTATGGCTCCAACGTACAACCGTGACCCAATAGTAGCACTACCACCTACTTTGGATGCAAACCGTCAACAAGACGAGGAAACTGCAAAAGATTTGCCGCCCAGCTATGAATCGCTTTTTCCGGATAGATAAATTCCAATTACTTCGAAAAGCAACGAATTTTCATTGAATGTGTTCAAAACCAAACACTAATCTACAAATGAAAAAGAACAACTTCTAGAATAATAAGAATAAAGGTTAAATTATACAGCGCACATACACTACCTTCCGTTAAATGTGTCAGGTGCTACCACAGCTTGTTAAAAGAGAATATTTTACAAATATAAGCCAGTCAAATTATTTGAAACTCAATCAATTATTTAATGTAAATATACCTGCATAATTAAAAGGGAAAAAATAATTTTCATAGAATATAATCCTAATCTAGCAACTATCTTCATTATTAAAAAGCTAAAACTGTGGAGGTTGCAGTTGATGCATGTGAACAAAACATACAAACTTATAAAAACCCCTTAAACAATTTTTTATGTCAACTCTACTATAAAAATAATAGTTAGGTTTTATGTGAAATCCAGTATGTCCTATCTGTGTATAAATGGTAGTTCAAAATATTTGTTCAAATTTTATAAAAAAAAAAAAGAATTACTCAAAAACTAATTATTGATTGGTTCATATGTGTCCAAATGGGCTAGAAATTTATTCTCTATTTTATATGTCATTTTATCCAAAGTAATAAATTGAAAGAAAAAGAATACAATTACCTTACCTGTTAATTAGAAAATGTCAATCAAAATGAAGATGGAGAAATAATTTTCTAAAATTGTGTTAATAATTTTGTTATAAAGTATATATATGTATATATTTTTGAAACTTTGCGTCTAATTTTTACTATTATGTACCTGTCCCTTTTTACCGATCATTATATTTTTAATTTGAACATTATTTAAAATTGAAATTATTTAAACAGGCTAAATGTCCAAAAAATTATAATTGGATTCGCTCGAATGCTATTTTTTTTTAATTTTAAAGCGGTTTATAATTTTATTAATTTTAGTAACTGAAGAAAAATTCTTCAAAGTATTTTATATTACATTTATGAGCATTTAAGTCATATTATAATTTAATTTTGATTTAATTACTATATGACGAATTTTTAAGTGATTTGAATAAGAAAGTATTGGGAGTAATTTGAAGTTAAATAATTTTTTGCTTTATTTTTGAGAATTGCTTTCAAATCCTAAATAAATATCCAAAATTTATAGTCTGTAGAATATTATTTTTTTTATTTGTTTTCGATATGTAAGCATATTAAGCCGATGGCCTCAGCAGCTAGTGCTTCTATACATATTATAATTATATTCATATAATTATAATATTAAGTAAATAAATAAAGTAGATTGCTGGATAATACTAAGAAAAATGTATAACCTATTTTCTTGTTTAAATTTTTAGCAATGTATAATTAACTTTATTACAAGTGGAAAGTGTTAATACATTCAAATTACACCTTGTATGAAACGCCTATTAATTAGAAATCGAAAAGTATATTTTTTTCGTCTTGCTGCCAGCATGCTTTATAAAATGAGTTGAAATGGGTGTGTACCATCTTTAAATATAAACAAATTCGATGCATTTTCACGATATTTATGATTTTAAACTTTGTTTAATGTCACATATTGCAAATCCCTCATTTTTTTCTTCTAATATTAATTCAATTAAAGGTTTTTTCTTTTTGATAATCTAACTATAACATTTGTTCTTCAATATTTCATCAGGCAACAAAATAATGAAAAATGATTGTTATATTTACTCATCCTGCCGTCAGATTATAAAAAGATATACGTGTTAAGGAATGTCACTCAAAGGCTATTTGACTGATTAAGTCTTGATTTTTGAAGTAGATTTGTTTTAAATGAATATTTTATTTATTTGCTTTTTATAATAATATACAGTAATTTTAAACGTTTATTTTTGTCAAATTCACAGCGATAATAATTATAATTATTAAAATCTTAATTAGAATTTTTCTTTTGTATATTTGATTTTGCTGTAGTTCTTTTAATTTCTTAATCAGATGGTCATTAGCAGGCAAACGAATGAATAAGCCATTGATGAAAGAAATAATTTTTATTTTCAAGGGCTTTATATTTGGAGCAGTCTGAAAAATGTAATAAAATAAAAATGACTTATATTTAGAGTATAGCAAGTAAGTTCTGGTCTTCTGTTGTGCACATGTCACATATAAAAATTTCGTTTTAAACGTAAAATGGAAGATAAGTGGTTTTCGCTTTTGAGATAACGATTGCACCACGATTCAAAGACGCTGTAACGTTGCCTATTGAAGCTGGGGAAGATGATGACGAAGAATGGGAAGAGAAAAATGCATGTTTAGATGGTAACATAAATGTTGAAGATGACGTCAACAATGGAGAATTTAATTTAAAACCTGCGAGGGAGACTGACACGAAACGGGGTTTTTTTGAAAAAATAAACTCAGTGTTCTGTACCGAGGAGAGTAGAAGCGTGTCGGGAACAAAAGCTAGCCCATTAATAAACTGCGAGTTCGACTCTTTTCACCTAGGTGTAGTACTGGTTGGCATTCTTTCTAAAAAGTCACTCGATAAAACCTCCTCAATCTCTTGCAGGCAATTATTCACCTCAGAGTCAACATCAGCATGGTTATGGGGATTAGGGCAGGCTACACTAAGCGTAGAAAAAAACCCATAAAGGTCTTGCAATGAGTTTATCTGTTGACAAGTAAGCATTAAATGTTTGCCCCGTTTGAAGTTAAAGGTCTGGAAAAATATTGCCATTGGATAAATTAAATAAATTTGTGTTGAAAAGAATAAGTAAGAACTCACCGGAGAATGTACAGTATATTTTATATCCATTAATCTGGCTATACGTCTTATATGGGGCACATAAAGAGCCGACATGCCAGTATTGAAATCCTCACTAATTACACCGTTAGGTACTGTGGGTGTGCCGGTTGCATCAAATTCGGTCCCAACGAAAGCCCAACGGTACATTTGAAAGTGTGGCAAAAGTGTTGCTGGCAACACACAGCCTATTTCAAGTAATTTAGATGCTTCCAACTGCACCGAACGCCAGTAACACACGTGACTTTGCGATGAAATGCCATTATTTGAGACGGAAGATGACCAAGATGTTTCCATACCGGAAACCATGCGACTGAAAAGTTTATAAGACTTTTCATTGAAGATGCGCCTTATAATTTATGCCATTGCATTTTTCTTACCTGACATCTTCAGCCTCACCCTTCAGTTCCTGTTCGAGAGATAGGAATACTTGTACCATTTCAGCAATAATTATGGGCCATAAAGAGGTGACGTGGTCTGGAGACATACGCAGCAACAAAACGCGGAAACATAAGAACACTGCTGATTGAACTGAAGGAACATTAGACAGCAACCTCAAACTGTTGGCCAATTGCTCTGGAAGAATTCAAAATAGAAGTAGAGTGCAAGCGTTAAAATTGGGAAAACTTCTCTTAATTTTACCTTGTATTTCAGGCATATACTTGTGATACTGGTCGAATTCACTACAAAATATAACAAAGGCAAGTCGTTTTAAGAGCATCGAACGCTGTTCATATTCTTGTTCCCTTGATGTGAAAATATTTAAGCTTCCAGTTTGAGTCAGGGAGACTCGACTCATCAGTTCCCGAAACGTCGTATTGTCATATGTCATCAAACTGTCCATGATTTGTTTCCAAAATGGCAGACAGCTAATATCCATTTGAAAGAACGACGTATCCAAGAGAAGATCCATCATGTCCTTGCGCCAAGCCTTACGTGTGTACTGATAACCACTCAGAGAGGCTAAAAGGCTGGAGCAGGCATAAAACGAGGGTATATTCCGTGTCGTATGATTCTTTAAATATGGCGTTATATTATATAGTAGAGTGGTAATTATTGACACCACTTTGTCTTTTTCTTGCGACCCATACGCAACATCTAGTAGATTTGCAAGTATGGCAGCTAAGACACTTTGAGATTGCACAGAATATTTTTGGATGATTGCAGTGCCGCCTCCGCTTGAAGTAGACGTTGTGTCCCCTTCGGTTACTATAGGAGTTATGTCTTCTTTGACGGCTAAATTTCGCCTAAGCCAAGTAGTCTGCTCCAAACAAGAGCCGGCTACAGTTGCGAGAGAATCGACAAGACGCGAGGTGACATCGTGCAAATCGCGGATATCTTTTTTATCTTGGAATGGCAGTTGCGGACAACGTTGAACGAACTCGTTTAGCAACAACAGTAGAGTAAATTGAGCTGGTGGAGTTAATGATAAACCGTCTTTTAAAAGAGCTAGCAAAGAGGGCCAAGAGTCGCCCAACTGCGGAGCCGGAGCAGATTTCATATAAAAATAGAAAAGTTCCAGAGCAGACACCTCTATTTTCAAGTTTGTTGGCGGTCTATGGATTGGTGGTGGAGATTTCACAACTTGATGTAGTGTTTGTACAAAAGAGTCCATGGGCATCACCCGTATACTGGAAACCAGCGACACCAGACTTAATTGCTCTGTACTAGCCTGAGGCATAGAATTTTTTTGATACTGTTGAGGAATCGTTAGATTTTTGTATTCATGGGCATATTTCTTACGATGTAATTCTCCTCGTTCTTGCCAAGTAACAGCTATAGCAGCCAAGAAGTTAGCACCATGATGCAGGGATATAGGCGAAAGGAATTCCATCAATTGCTGCTTAATTTGCCTAATTTGACCTAAATCGCTGTCCCATATACCAGCCACGCTAGAAACTATACGTGGTAAATGAGAGAGCACAGCATTTCTGGCAGCCATTAGTTGTTGGTTTTTGGGTGCCTGTACATCTGCCTGGCCAACTGAAGAACTGACTGAAGCTCCGCCACCGGGCAAGAGAGAGTGCACAATACTGTTAAATAATTGACCAGTGTTAGAATTTTGAGATGCTACAGAACTGGTTTGAGGGTAGGCTTGATTAAAAAGTTGCGAGAGTGTAGTTTGTTGGGTATTGTCCAGGAGACAATAGTGACAGAGAACGGTAATGGCCTCCAATTGTGAAATGACATAGTCGGGTGGTAATCCCAATTGATCCTTAAGCTTCATTTTAGTCAATTGGTCAATATTATTGCACAATTGATGCACCACACTTATTACAATATTAGTGAGGGATCCAAATTTGAAGCAATTTAAAGACGATGTAACCAAGTCGGTCCAGTTATGATGTACAGGCTGCAATCGTCTATCCTGTAAGGCGCTTAGTATCGCTGACAAAAACATGGGTTGTTGACTTATAACGCAGTTGGGTAAATATTTGACAGAACTCAACGCAGAGTCACCAGGAGTTAAACGTGTAGGTGAAATGCTTCCTGTATCTATTTGTTCATTATTGTTGCTTCCACTGCCATCGTTCTTCAACAGAACGACCTCGTATTCCAACTTTATTACTACCATTAAAAGCCTTAACAATTGTATTTGAAATGCTTCAGCCTGCAAATTGTCATCGTTAGGATTATTGAAATTGATTACCTGCTCCGCTATAGTTGAGCCAAGATAGTGATGGTCGTACGTATCCACTGAAGCATTTAAACAGTGCAAAATTACCTTTTGCAATTTACATCTCGCCATTAGATCCGCTAAATAACATGCTAATCCTTTACCCATGCCTTTTACTATTTCGATCAGTTCCGCGCATATCAGCGTCAATAATTCAATACTTTCCAACTGAACACGACAATTGCCCACAATGTCGCCACTTGTAGGGGGCTCACTGGCAGAATCATGCGAGTTGATGTGAAAAAAGCCACGCGCATAGAATAGACACAAAAGTAGAAGCACTTCCAGGTGCATGCAACCTCTGTAACTCTGAGCAAACTCTGATGTTGTGATGCTCCCTGCAAAACCCTTTCCCGCAATACACTTTCTATGTCGGGTTAGCAGTTGCTTTAGAGAACCACTCGATAAAGATGTTGTAATAGAAAGACATAGAAATGTGCGCGTATCACAAGAAATTATATTTCTTAATGTTTGAAATGCATACAAGGTTTGCTTCGTATCGTAGATGTTCACATAAATTAGCATGTGACTTTGGTACAGAGGCAACAGCTTATCCGATTTGTAACGATTAGTCGTGGAGCCCTCAAATGAAGTACTGCTTTTAGTCGAAGATCGCTTGCTGGAAATTTCTTGTTTAGATAATTGCGATGACGCCGATTGTCGTAGGATTTCAAGATTTTGCTTACTTTTTTCTAAAGTTTCTGGTGTCAAGTCCCACTCTCTATTCTGCGATTTAGTCCTAGTTTCTAAGTTTAAAGTTTTCCTCTTCTCTTCGATGTTAATAAATTTTGATGATGATTCCTCCTCATCCTCGGCTATTTCGCCTGTGGTAAAACTGTTATTACTGTCCGTGGATATTTTCGATATGCAACTCATTCGTTTACTATCCATTTTCTCTTTTTGCCCCAAAGGTGATTTAGTTGAATTTGATTTCAACTTTTTTATTCGGTTCTTTAGTTTTTTTCTTCGTTTGGTTATGGCAGTATCGCGTACTTGTTCTATAAGATCTTCAACAAAAGATTCTACCTGTTGTTCTTCGGATTTGCTATCAAAATATTCGTCAGCCGCGTGTACATCTTCTGCATGCTCCATTTCTAAAGACAGCGGCCCATGGTCATCTGTAGTGTTCGAAGTTAAACTAGTTTCACCCGGCGTTTTTTCTCTTCTCAAATGGTATGTTTTTCGATTTTTAATGCGTTCGTGCTGCGACAACAGTTCTGTAACACTTTCAGTGTGCCCTACATAACGCTTTAAGTGCGATTTATTATCATATTCGCACGGCTGTGTTACAGAATCTTCTTTTTCTGCGCTTGTTTCTCGCTGTTCTGATTCTGAGTCAAAAATACTGCTGTCCGATTCGTCAGTGTAATCGTGATCGAATGCTGGATCGTCATTTTCATCTTCCTCCATATCATCAGGATCCTCATCATCCATTTGTGTCTTAAAAAATTAAACATATGTAAATATACTCATACTCATGTGAATCCATACATATAATATATGTGTTATGTGTGCAGAGTGTGTGAAGTTTTTTATTGATTTAAACAGGATTTGGTTGACGTTAGCAAAATATCGTCAGCTTATTTTTATGGGTTTGCTGCTAATCCGTCAAACCAGCAGTGAACTAATGTCGACTTCTCTATGTATATAACATCTTTACAAAACGCAAAATGGCGTTTAGGGATATGAATCCCGAGAGGTTTTATTTCAGAAAGATATTTAAAAGTAACGAAACGATCAACAGGAAAAAGGGGCATGAAAAGAAGCGGGTTATACTGGGTTATCGAACACCGAAGTACAATCCGAAATGAACGCAACAATTGCTAGAAAACTGCATGCAGTAAACCTAGATAGCTCTGGTACGAGTGCAGAGTTAACTGTTGGCCCCATTTCAGAATTCTCAAAATAGAAATAATGATATTCAATTCATAATTTTTTTCTGCAGTGTAGCTTACACAGTCTTGTGTATTGTTGCAGGCTCTTCACGCAAATAGTGTGTGCAATTACTTTGCAAATTCGCTTTGGAATGGTTATTTTCGTTCATTAGTTCAAAATTTACAATTTGGTATTGCTATTAAGAAATATATGCAACCGAGAAGAAAATAACTTTGTATCAGTTTGAAAATGTTAAAATGATTTTTAAAATGAATCTGTATTATTTTTTATCTGCTCGTGATACAGAAATGGAAAGTAAACGAAAGTATACGAGTAAATAAATTGGGGGAAGCTCGTCAATAATGACGACTAAATTTTGATTTTTCTGTTCTATATATATGTGTAGGGAATTGAGCCCACCAGGGGTATGTAGCAGTCATGGCAATATTCTTTGTGTAAATTATCGTTTCGTTTTTGGTGTCTTAAAAATAGAAATTTTTTGACATTGTGTACTACTAAACTCAATGTTTGTTCCTTCATGCGTCTCGTAATCAGTTGTTCGGCAAATACACGAAGAGTACCATTGATCACGATTACTACACGTAAGCATTTAATAACAAAATCTGGTTTGAAATTACACATACAATTTGTATGTTTTATCAATTTTAATTACATACGTGTATGTATAGAAGTGAAAAAATATGATGACATCTTACCTGCTTTGTAGTTAACTTTTCGACTACTTCTTGTGCTTCCGGTTCTTGGTCGTCATCAAAGTCCAACGAATTCTCCAGAGGATTAACAATTACGCCAATAGGAGTAGATGGTGGCTGCATAGGAACGTCAATGTTACCGATATTTGTAGAAATGGAACTGGTCGCTGCCTGATCACTAACAAAATTCGATGTCTTATTTTTGCTGCTGAGGGCGACGCCAAATATTTTTTTGTGAAAAGTGCGTATAGGACTTCGCTTCTTATGATGACTCATTGATTCGGTTATATAACGAATATTTCCGTATTCAGAACTGACAGCATAAACATCTACTTCGGCGCAGCTATCAGCATCAGCATCATTACTGTTTTTGCTTTGGCTGATTTTAGAATTGTCATTTTCCTTATTCCCTTTTTGCATGAGATTTAAATGAACAATTCCAATGCGTTTGCTATTAGAAGCCAACAGTATTTTGTAAAGTGGCTTAACCAAACGAGATAGGTCGCCCCTTAATAAAGCGGATTGGAGCCACTTGGTAACACACGTTCTCACCGATATATATGGTGGCAATGACAATGTATCTAAAACGTTAAATTGTAGTTTTTCAAAGCCCCGAATTTGTTGCTTATCGCGCCCTAAATGCCAGAGCAACTCATATTTCTTAAAGCTTATCGACTCACTCTCGCTCAATTTGTCAATAGTAGAACGTTGTACAAGAAATGTAGGTGCAACACACATAACATAAACACTGGAAGCTCTGTCACTGTTATATGAATTCAGAGTGGTAGTCCGTGCCTTTTCCTGTTTACGATTATAATGCCGTTTATACTCTGCCATTTCATAGGCTGCAGTAAAATGTTGTTGCATTGCCACTGAAAACATACGATTGTCTATAATGCGCTCAACTAAACCGCTCTCTAAGCAGTTGTGCAGTTGATAGAGCAAAGCGCAGACTTGAGTGTTGTCTACTTCGAGTTTGCCCAAATAATCCCACAGTTTTGAGGCCAATAAATGAAAAACTTTGGTATGCCGTTCAATATAGTGAACATGACCGAATTTGAGGAGCGGCAACATGACCACAAATGTAACTCCTGGGCTGGTTGTGTGCTCAATTTGTGACTTTAGCAAGCTTAAATGTGAACCATAAATGATAAATAATATAATACTAATAATAATAAAAATATTACGATTCTCTTACCTTATTAAATCAAATAACGTAGTAATGCAAGCAAGTTGAAGTTCTTTATCATTTTGCGTATAGCAAGCTACGAGGCACAGAACTTTCAGCCAACTCGGCAGATCGTGCTCTATAATTACATTATGAGGCAAATAATCTTTGATTCAGTACCAAAACTTTTGTAAAATGAAAAAGGAAACCTACCGTTCTTCTCCAAAGTTATGTTTTTGTTGCAATTTGGAAAAGTTGACATTTCTACCAACAAATTAACTGACAATTTGACAGCTTGTCTTAAGGATGCTGACAGCTGCAGTTGCAATAAAGTCTGTAACCTCCTTTTTGCTAATTCGTCTATTGCACAAGTACTATCATCCATGTCACCATTGTCGCTACCGTCGGTGCATTCACTTTGTGGCTCCTGCAACGAGCGATTAAGTAAAGAATGTAGCTGTTTGGACCTGTTTACTACATTTACTTTTAGTGTTTCAAATAACTGATCAATATGCAATCCCCGACATGGATTTGCATCTTCGTAAACTTGCTCATCTTTGAATATATTCTCAACATTTGGAATTTTATTTTCAGAGTCCACTGTATCCTGATTTTGTATTTGTACCTTAACAAAGCATTTATTTGCTTTATTAACTGCACCTGGGGATTCATTAGCGATTTGTAAAACTTTCTGACTCAAAAAGACTTCGAAAAAGATTTCATATTGTCTAATACACTTTTCCAAAATAGTAGATGTAGCCGATGTCCCATTTTGATGCAAGTCATCTTGTTGATTGCACATATTCTGATAGTCGAATATAAGCCCATCTGGTTGCTGTTTTGAAAGCTGTTCCAAAGGAGCACTTTTAGGTTCTTCGTCTTGATAGTCGTAGTCTGGCGTGTCAACAGTCTCATTAATAGAATGCTTTGATTCTCTTATAGAAGCTGACGCTCTCTTATGTCGTATTGACAGTTCTTGAGGTCGGTTCTTTTTTGGGCTCATACGTAAACGGTTAGCTTTAGCTTTAATTTTCTTTATGCTCGTAGGGGTGTCCAAATCTGAACATGATTGGCGCGGATCAATTAATTGACCGGTATCAGGGCAAATCTGTAAAAAAAAAGTTGTAGGTATTTCTTAAGCAAACGTTTAAATAAGTTCTTACTTCTTTGTCCAATTCAGATAATTTTGAAAATGATTTGGCCTTCTTCTTTTTAGTTGGACTTTTACGTTCCATGTGCTGATTTGAGTTGGACCTCCTTATATACTCGTCTTCGCGAGATGATATCATAGACTTACTTAAACTTTCGTGGTTGGCAAATTGATCAAGTTTTGAATCTGATTTACTTTTTTCCAAAGAACTTGCTCCAAGTATTGCTGATATAGTTTGTGCTCTGACCAACTTATTGTCATCTTTTTCATTGTCATTAGATTTATAACCCGGTTGTTGCTGATTTCGCGGCATTAATCTTATAGGGCTTCTACAAAAATAAGGCAAAAACAGTATTTTTTATACACACGTCAATGAAACCAGTACGCGACATTAATTTTGTTTTTGTTATTGTTTTTTAATAGAATTTTTAGGGTTTTAAATTTTTTTTTTGTAATTTGTTTAATTAGACATAACATGCAAGCATAATTTCAGAGTATGCAATATCATTACAATAGCTATTTAGTTTTTGTTGTATAAATTAACTTAAGTCGTTATTACACAAAATAAGGAAAATGTTTTTCCGAAGAAGAGTTGAGCAACTATTGGATCTAAAATAAATTGAGTTAAAGAACTGAAGTTTTTAAAATCGTTAGGTTATTGATTTCTCTAACTTAACCAAAAATTAAAAAAACAAAAGTAAAAAAGCGATAAAAATAACTTTTTATATTTAAAAAACGTAATAGTGTATTTGTATGTTTATTCATTTCTAAGACTTACGTTATCATAGGTTGTACTCTAGACACTATTTTCATGCACAGTTTCAGAGAGGCTGTTACCTCATCGTTGTTCAGGTTTTCCAAATGAATAGTCAACATTTGTGTTATAGCTAGAAAAACTTTTGGCAAATATATTCGCGTTGTTTCATTATACATTTCTAGAGAAATTGTTTCCAAAAGAAATTCTGTAAGAAAGCAAATTTCTACAAGCTTAGGATCACCCGAACCCACATCACATTGAAAGCGTTGGTCACTGCTTAGCCAGCTACTAAAAGATTTTTTGAATGATTCTCGGCTATTTGAATTTTTAGACTGTAAAAAATTATTTAAAAATATCATCTTTAGAACGGTTTTAGATCAAATTCACCTCTTTACAAGATTTTTCAAACATTGATGTCATAAAGCTCCATATATAGGCTGGATCAAAAGTGGCAAAAAGCAAATTTGACGATTTTATAACTTCGACATTTCCATTAGATAGCGACATTGTACGAATTATGTCACACAACACATAATCTAAAACTGCGCTACCAATTTCCGCCTTGTCTAATAAAGAAACCATTATCCGATATGGTTTCACATCGACGGAGGAGGATTTTAAACTAAATTTCAACGTTGATATTAGAGCGTGTATAACAACACGTCGCGAATGCTTTTCAAAATAAGTTTTAGTGTCTTTTCCATCCGCAGTACCTGCTGCGTTAACCATTTCATTTGGTAATTCGTAGGTAGGCGAATTTTTCATTACTTCTGAACCCAGAAGCCAAGAATATAATCTTCTATTTAATGACATATCTCGTCTTAAAATCGTATGTAGGCCATTTGTTACCAATTTTATTAAATCTATTTCCGACAGCAATCTTGTATGCATGGGAAAACCGAGTAGTAAAAATTCCAAAGTATTTCTTTGGACCAAAATAAGGCTGTCATTAAGACAGGCACACAATCCTGACATCATTGTATCTCGATTGTGGCCCATAACATAAATTTGTTCTTTCATTGTTGAACGTTTATTAAAATTCTCTAAGAGATAAGAAATGGCCGGTAAACGTACTGATGCATTTGTAGCTACACACTCCCATAGGACGGTATAAAAATGTGTTGGGTTTACGGCAGTGCATACTTGCTTCAGTAACGAGCTAGTACGTTCAAAGTGATCTAAGCCGCACTCATATCCCGGTAAAACTCCACTCAAGAAGCCACTTAAAGCCGGGCGAAGTTTTTCGCCTAATGGCACAAAATATGTTTCATAAATCTCCAAAAGAGCTGGTCGGACATTCATGGCAGCATAACCGAGTAGGGGAAACAATCCCGAACTATAAAAAATAAATAAGAAATTTACAATTCTCATACGGTTTGTGCACATATTTTTCATAAAACTTTATTTTTTAGTTTACCTATAAATGAACAATTCTGTTGCCAACCTTTCTGGTCCTGTTTTGGCAAATATTACGGCATACGTCTCTAAAGCTTTTAGATGTACCCCTGAAGGCAATGCAGGATGCATACATTGCGCCAAACGTTTCGATATTTTAATACGTCTTGGTATTACTTGATACTGCGTGTTACTGGATATAGCCTGATGCATAACATACCGTATATATTATGAAATATGTGAATCGATATTTAACCCACCTTGCTGAGTTTACCCAACGCTGATATAAGATCCGCCCATTCCGAAGAATATTCGAAATTCCTCAAAGCCTTATCTATATTTGACATATAATTTCGATACTTAGCCTCTGTCATCAGCCTCTTCTCCTCCATTAAAACATCAGCCGACTCCATTATGGCGAAAACGGATGATGCGAACTCAATAGTACTTCGTTGATATATTTTCACAAATATTTTTCCACGGTGTATTATATCCAATTAAAATAGTTGTTTTTGTTGGAACATAAAAATAATCAAGGAGAATTTTACTTGCTATTATATTTACAATAGGAATGAAAAACCATTTTCAATACGTCGTGGTTTTTATCAGAAGCAATTAAAAAAAGATTGTGAAAAAATGAAGCGAATAGAACTAAATTAAGAATGGTTCACTGATTTGTGATTTCTTGTTACTTGTCGATGCACACTCTACTAATAGCTAAAGACATCTCTTGGGAATTCCTTCGATATACATAATTGTTTGTCTAATTGCAATTATTATTATTACCTTTTCAATTACCTTTACAAAAATTTTTTTTTCTTTTATTGCACCTCTGGTCCTTTAGCTCATATTTTTCACTTTTATCGACTTTAGATTTTTTCAATTTTTTGACAAATTTGTGTGTAAACATTTAACTGCTGACGCATAACTTTAACTAATTATTCCTTTGTTCGTCGTTTTTAAAAGAATTTCATTGTTTCTTTTTTTTTGTAATTTTATATGATTTATTTGCCTTTTAGCATATTTCATATCTTTTTAATAATTAAATAATATCTCTCAGCGAATTTTACGTGTTTTCACTTTTATTTTTTAAGAAAATTTTGCAATCTACAAAAATACAAAGCAGAACAAGTGAAAAATACTAAGTTACCATAGTGGTTTAATGTTGTTCTATTATTGTGATATATTTTTGATTCCCTCCGAACAGCTGTCGAAATTAATCAATACGGTTTTTATACTGCCATATTTTTAGCGCACCTAAATGAGGAAATTATTATTCTATAATAATGGCTATGATCGATTCATGTCTATATAAATTCCAGTTTTTTCCATCTTTGACACAAAAGTTCGGGAGACATATTAAAATATGGTTTTTTTCACAAAGTGTATATAAATTATATTATTGGGCAAAGTTTCCATTCCTGATTACCAACCTCTAACATACGTTCATATATTTCTACAGTGCATTATTTGTACTTGTTGTTATTGTTAAAAAAAAAAAACAAAGAACCTTATCTGTATAATATTTCTAATAAAAATTAAAAACATTTTTTTACTGTCTTCGTTGTATTATAAAAGAGAAATTAATGAATTATTTATGTGCATACATGTGTATGTATGTATGCACGTTCATATCCACTACTAGTAGTAGGTAATGTATGGACTATATTTTCTTTTTTGCGCTATTCTTGGTCAGCTGGCACGCGTTTCTAAAAGTGCAAAAATGAAACCTTTGGGGAACAAACAGCTTCACAAAACTGAGTTGTTAAATTTTATTACAACATTTCTAAATTTTACATTATAAATACGGTCTATCCATTGGTGTATTTTTAGCTCTCTTATCACGAGAACGTGGGAACCACCTGTGCTTAGTGGTATGAGTTAGACGCATCAGCTCCTCTCGTGCCACTTCTGGATGCTTTTCTTTAAAAGCACTCATTGCAGTACGAATTGCTTCCTCTTTAATTATGTGCGAAGACTGTTTCTCAGAAGAAACTGGCAAAGGCTTTGTAAATTCATAAGGATATTCCGGATCACTATGCCAAGCCACAATAGTTTTGCCGTTTGCGGATATACCTACTGCTTCCACCAGATTCCGCCCTCCAATGGCATTTTTATTGATAGATAATTTCCAAGAATTGGTGGAAAATTTACGTAAAATATATAAAGCAGCCATCTAAATAACTTTTATTCTTCACGTTTTGGTGGTCAGCTGTTTAAATACGAGCAAGCATTCAATAATGTGTTATATATACAAAAGCAGATTTCTGTGCGAACTTGTCAAAAATATTAATTGGGCTTGGCAGTTCTCAGCACACGCCGTTATTTGATTCACGGTATAACAATATAATATAACTTTTAACTGGTTATGCTTAGAATAGAAGTATGTTTCTTATATATTTGCCAGTAATTGAAACACACAAAAAATTGCGATTTCTGTAAGGTCAATTCCTTAGTGATTTTTAGCCGTCCAATTCCTTCCATTCTGCTGGAATTCCTCCATAAGTTGAATTCTAAAAGTGAAAATACAATAAAATGGCAAAAACGTGATTAAAAGTAAATATGATGCTCGATTTGATAATTCCGTTCTTCTGGACGTCATCCTTTAATGGAACTTCAAATTTTTTTAAGCTGAACTCACGTTTATATTACTTTTTCTAGTCGAATGTGTCGATTCGTTGTTGTGCTCAGGAATTAGGACTTTATTACGGCACATTATGGCGTATTTTGCATTCAGATCTGTACCTACATCTATATAAAGTCCAGCTCACACAACAACTGAAGCTAGCTGACCATTTACAACTTCGTAGATACGTGGAAAGGGTGCTTGAACAACAGGCGGCGACAAGCGATTTTTCGAACCAAATTTTCTTCAGCGATGAAGTACATTTCTCACTCGGTGGGTGTGTTAATAAACAAAATTGTCGTGTAGAAGAGAGGCCATTCCCTCCAGAAAAAGTCACTGTTTGGTCCGCTCTTTGGTCCGAACACTTAAAAACCAACATTCGTCATGTTAGGGCTGAGATACCGCCCAATATGTATGAAAAAGTGGTCGAAAATGACCTCAAAAGAATCAATGCTTCCAACACCTCGCGTAGTGTTTAATTAAATGAAAAATGAGGGGAAAAAATTTTATATACATATGTATGTTTCATTTACGTTTACTTTTAAAACCGCAAAATGTATAACCCGTTATAAGCAATTTTGATGTATTAATATTGTATTTTCGGTTTCGCTTTTGAATTGAATTCAAAGAATATAATTGTTCAAAACATATTGAAGTGAATGAAATATATGTACATATAAGTTATTTGAGAAAATTTGATTATAAAATATGAATTCGGAAATATTTCCTATAACATAAATAAGTCTTTAACAGTTTTTCAATTTTATTTTTGGCATTCAGTTAAAAGAAACAAAAAGATAAAACCCTTTTAAATGAGAAAATTACCTCAAATTTTGGTATTGTTCTGTTGAATATCAAAACTGGGGAAATTTTATATATGTATGTATGTATATTAGCTTTTGTTCTTTTAGATTAAGTGCTTGTTTTTCATTTAAAATCATAAAATATTCTGATTTAATACATTCAATATCTAAGCGAAGAGTACTTCCCAACAATTTCTACTTGGGTTTTAAATTTTGCACACAAAACATGTTGCAGAATATTCGCAAGTAGAAGTTAGGAATTTCAAAACAATGAAACGTCCCCAAATAGGATTCTAAAACCACTATATCTGAATTTTTACTTTTTAACTCTTCCAGAGAAATACTCTCTTTTTTTAAATGAAAGATGCGTATACGATTTTGCCAAATTGCCAGGTAAATACATACATATGCACACATGCATATGGGAATGGAATGTATACATATTATATACATATTTTGTTTTAATTGTACGGTCACATCTCCATGTTACGATTTTCAATATATTATTTAATATATTAGAAGTTTCGGAAATTGAATAAAATCGCTATCAAAATGAAGCGAATTTGAAATGGAATCCAATTGCAAAGAAATTAATGTGATAAAAAATGTGTGGACGTTGAAACTTCCTCATAAAAAATGAGAAGTGAATAATTTGGTGTGTTATCGGTAGCTGTTGTTGTCGTTGTTCTGTAGTGTTGTCTGTTTTTATTTGTTTTAAGTAAATGCTCATAAGGGTTTTGTTACTGAGCTTTAAGATGGTTATTGATGTTGCGTTTGAAATTTGTTTTTGTACTTATGAACGAGTAAATAACAACAAATGTACACAGTTGACTTTTATATGTCATGATTTTTATTTTCCCTTTTGCTTTTTCTGTTTATTTTTGAGTTATTATTTCTTAGTGTTTATTGGTAAAAGATTATTAGATTATTCTTGATTATTAGATCTTCTTGATGCTCTTGCACGAAAGGATCTAATATTTTGTTTCATGATCGTGTAAAAACTCAAGAAACCTTTTATATTCATTCGTATACAAAGTATACACAGAGAAAACCGTATACTTTGTCGTAAGCAAATAACTTTTATAATTGTTATTTTTTTTCTTTTAAATTTGTTAGGTGCGCATATGGATGTAATATGGGAATCGAAAAAAACCTATTTAAATTACAGCTAAGCTAATTGTTTATAAAAAGTAAAGATCATATAACTTTTAATTAACCAGTGGATATAAATAATATATTTTAATATTTTAATAAATATTAATAAGGTTTTTTAACTGAAATTTACAAGTTAGGTTATAATATACATACAGAATTTATTTAATTTCGTGTTATATAAAAGAAAGTAAAAAAATATAAGCCAAAAAGAAAATCCTGAATTAAAGATTAAAAAAATGGTCAAAGAAGAGAAAGGAAAAAGTGTTGTATTTAAATTAAATTGAAGCTAATATAAATATGATTAAAAGAAATTGGAATTTATTAAAAAGAATTAACCATTTGATAAAGATAAAAATATTTAAGATGGTAATTAACCACAAAATATGACCTTTTTTTAATTAAATCTGCGTAAATATTTTAGTGTGAATATAAAATGCTTATATATACATATATGTATATGGATATGTATATTCAAAGTTTTTTTTTGATAAATGTTATCATGTGAAAGATTTGTTAAGATGTGTTTCAGGTTTAGTCGACTCTCCATCTGATATTATTATTGAACGCTCGAGATATTCCAAAAAGGTATGTGAAAAATTGAAAATTTTATTTACTTTTTGTAAATTACATACAGATATGTCGTCTTGTAATAAAAAAACGGTTTTAATTTATTTTGTATATAATTTGTTTATTTTTGATTGCAATAAGTTTTTATATTTTTGAATAAAAAATATGATTTATTTCTTTCTGGATTTCAGCAAATTTTCATAAAAACTTAATTTATTTTCAATATTTTGTACTTAAAATCGCTTATAATTTTCCTTCAGAGCCGATAAAATCTTTGGCAAAATATTGAAAAAATATTTTTTTTTTTGATTGAGACCGAAAACTTTCATAAACATCAATTCAATTTTTATTTATAAACTTATACTGTATAAGTACACCTAAATATTAATTCGTTAAGAGATTAATAGGAGGTAGAGTTTTATAGCTTTTTTTATTATGATTTAAAACTTAAGGTAAGTAAAGCAAAAAACGTATAACCTTTCTAGGAAACTAATATGTTTTGAAACATAAATGTACTATATAAAATATATTTACATAAAAAAAACAATTATTGGATTTTAACAGTTTTGTGTGACTTCATTTCTAGTAGGAGTTATTAAATCACTTTCAAGTTTGTTCAATGTATATGTGTGTTGTGTTTTGTGCGCTTTGCTTGCGTTTCATTTTCCCATACATACGCATAAATTAAAGCATGAAAATTTACTTACACACCGGTATGAGTATATCCTGAAAAGTAAAACATGTTAGAACCTCAAACAAGGGGGGAAATAAGAAATTAAAGCCATTTAATTTGATGAAACTTTTTTTTGTCACATTTGCTCTTTTATTGGTCAATATTTGTACTCCCCATATTTCGGTTGTCATCATATTTTATTTAATATTAATGATTCACAAATCTTGACCGAGGCCGAAGCTTAACATTTCTTACCAATTATTTATTGCGCTCATGTCGGATTGTGGAAGCCAGATAACATGCTAATATAATGCCCAATATTTGTATGAAGGCAATCCCAATGCCCACACCAATCAATATTATGGCGTTTTTGTCTATGCGCTCTTTTAACTTATTAACGCAACCCTCCTAAAAATAGAAATATGAAATACAAAAATGTTTAAGGAATACAACCAAACGAATGTATAACAATACAAAAATATCGCCTTCTGAAATGCGAAATAAGATAACTCTGTACGTTGTCTTCATTAGCATAAGTGGAGCGATGAATGGATGACATTTTACACGTATTTTCTTTAAGAAAATCACGCACTTGATGATTCGTTATTTTGAATTTTGCTTATAAATTGTGTATTTCTAATGATGGGGAATTAAAATGTTTCAATTTTGAATATTTTTTGATTACACCTGTACGTTGATTTTCATTGTGGTTGATAATATGAAAAAGTTAAAAGGAACTACAATTTACCTGATAATATTTATCCTTTCCTAACGCGGGCGATTCTGTGCAGTGGCCGATGCTCTCTTCAATATATTGTGGACGGCAACAGCTAGGTGGGAGTGTTTTCTCAGCACTCATCTCACGCCAATCGGAAGGATTGTCAACACCACAGCACATCAACTTACGTTGAATATTATCCCAAGCCATTGTATCTTCATTCGTTGAACGTTTAATAGAATCTTGCAACGAGTTTTTAATCATCATTTCTAAGTCTCTTTTAAAGACGCTGGCTGCTATGCCTACGGCCAATTCAACAATAAATATAATTCCAAGCAAAACAGCATACTAACGAGAATAACGTTATTAATCTACTGCTTAACAAAATTATGTAAGTTCTTAACTTACTAATAATAATAATGTTGGTGATTCTTTAATGGCACCAAAGCATCCCAGTGATGCAATCAGGAATATAATTAGACCAGTTACTATTAAGACAATTGGAGGAGCCGTAACTTTTCCCTCAATAAAGTGATTAAATTGATTAACATCAGCTAAAACAACTGCTCCAGTTATCAAGATACCCAAACCAGATATCTAAAAAAAATCGACAAAAATACTATTTAAAAGGAAATCATACAAATATATATATATATTCCCCATCCATCGAAGCGACAGTTTTATATAAAAAATTCTTTTATTTGACATCATTAAATTTTACGATATAATTTCTGCTGCATATTTGGCTCGCGTATAAGTTTTTTATAAAGATCAAAATAATGAATAAATTAAATAATCATTCGTGACTTAGTAGATATCTTACTAGGTTTCTTAGCAGCGTAGCGTGGAAGTTCTTTACGATTAAATCAATTTTTATAACGGCAGATATCGTTAACTTAAAAGCAGAACAGAAAGTCCGTTTTATGTTTGTTTTAAAATAAAATTTTAAAAATTATCCATGTTAAATTTTATAATGTTTCGTGTTTCCTATTTATAATGTTTCGTGCATGTTTAAGCTTGCCCTGGCAATGAATTCACAGAAATTTAAATGGAAACTTTTCGTATCCATCCTATTTGTATTTGAGCTAATAATATGTGTATTTGCTAATGGCATAGACACAGAACACACATGTTAGATGTATCACAGAAGAAATGAATCAATAAATGAAGAATCGAATCTTTAACGACGACTGGGAAGTTGCATTCCGACCGAGATGAAATTAAGAAAAAATGTAACTTGATGTACACATTTGTTTAGCTCCCTTTTTTTAGCTCCTACACTATCGCAACGAAGCAGTGTGAGAAATTTAACAAATTTTCAAGTCAGCTTATTCGCGAATGCACGGCACGATTTTCAAATAACACGTTTTAAAAAATTGCCTTTTTCCCACTTTTTAAGAATGTAAGCATGTGTGTATATATGCCGCGTAAAAAGAGGTTTATGTGTACATAAATAAAATATTCCTTTGCTTGATTTGAAAGACGCATTAAATAATGATAAAGTTGAAATATCTTTTGAACAAGTTTTGGGAACAAATTAACTTTAAGCGAAGAGTTTTTCTAGAAACCACTTCGCCAATATTTGGCGTAGACTAGATTCTTATTCAAAGTAGAGGAATTCAATTAATTCATATTAAAAAATACATGCATGTAAACTTATGAATGTGTAATTATTTGAATTCAAATCCTTAAAATGTTTTTGCTTTTATATCGTAAATATGAAAAAATAATGTTGCAAATAATTTTCATTTAAAAATATTTAAGGTAATTGATGAGTTCGTGAGCAGTGCCAAATATACTTACCGCGAACACCACATTAAAAGCAAACAATATGTATTTAATCAAACTCATTCCACAGGAACGCATTTTAAATTTCATTTGAAAAAATAAATTTCTCGATGTAATTGCTAATAAACTTTATCAGAAAACAATTCTTCTCAGAAAGCAAAAATTCGTTTTATTTTTTTCACAACCACAACCGCTGGAAATCTGTTCAAAATAGCGACCCAAATAGAACTGACCAAAAATCTAACAACTCGATTAACGACCAAAGTTGCGTTGGTGGCCACAACATAACTCGTTACTAGGACGTTACACACACTTATTACTTACAAAAACAAAAAAAAAAAGAAGAGTAAATAAATAAAATAGAGTTGACACTTTACAGCAAAGGGTAGGAAGTTAAAGACTTCTCAAGAAAATAACGTTTCTTTGGAGGAAACTGTCAGCTATTACATGTGGAAAAATAGGGCTGACCTAATTTGGTCATTATACAAAAAGCCCTAAATGTTGCATAAATATGTGTTATATACATGCACAATGTTACCTTAATGTAGAAAGGGCTTAACTAATTTTTTTTTTACAAAGGTTTTTAGTTGATGTTGGAATAAGTTATCGATAAGAAAATGCGTGTGCTCTACTGCTAGAAATGCAAGAAGGCAAATGCAAAACACTAATTATGAACCACATTTTTATTCCCCTATATATATTAAAAGAAACACGAGTTAGGGTATTTCTAAATTAAAGCAGCGGTATGTTCTCCATCTAATTCATTATAATTAAAGTAGAACTCTCCCTCTCAAGAGTGTGTTGTTTTCATTTAAATCAGCCCAAATACACATTATTTTTGTTACGAGATTTTTTTATTAGTAATAATATTTCTTAGTAGTTTCACATTTATTAGAACTTTATGCGATGGGCGATGGCTATTTGAAGGCATGAGTGCCTCTACAATTACATACCAAAAATTCGCCAGAATCATTAATTGTATTTTTATGCAGGATGGAAAAAACAGTGTTTTGATAATTTGTATGTTGCTGGGGTTACCCTTTACGATATTTCTTTTGGGGAAGGGGTATGCATTATATCATATTACGAGCGGCACGTAGCGGTGTCATTGTATTATAATTTTTGCTGCTTGCATCATCTAAGTCATATAGTCCAAAAGAAGGGGATTGGTAATTATCGATCTTTAAGCATGCCTTAATAACCATGTTAGCTTTTGTATAAGTTTTTAACTAAGATTTGGATAGAAGAAAGTTTTTATTTTAACAATTTGTCTATACAAGTTGGTTTGTTGCTGTATAAAAAGTGCAGCTCCAGAAAAATTCCGTAAATTCGATTTACTTACATTAACTACAATTTAATTGGTAGAACATTAGCAACTCTACATTATATTTTACTATAGAGGGGTAAGCAACAGCTTCCTTAGGGCGGGGATAGTCATGGAAATAGATAGTGGGTAGTTTTTTTTTTTCGTTTTGCACGCCATTTTTAATGCTTTGATCAACGTTCCGCAGAGACTGGTGATGCAGCATAGCAGTTATCAAGCTCATATAAGAAACTCCACAGCAAAAATTTAAAGTTTGTGTACAATATTAATATTAAAGTAAAAAATCATTTTAAAAATTAGTTGCATATAAGCATCAGTGTCAATAGGTTGCTTGTGATCCCTAAATGGGATTTCTTAGTATACGTTTTTTACAAAAACATTCCAAGGAATTCTAAAGCACAGAAGAAAAATGTATGCAAGCTAGTTTTTTCAGTTAACTACAGTTGAAGCTCAAACTCATTTTTTCAACAACATCCTGCTTTAGTAAAACCACTTAAAGAGGATCTCGTAATCGAAAAAAGTAAAGTTTAAATATAAAAACAAAAATAAATAAATAATTAGAATAGAGTAAAATAATTTGTTGATTTTAAATGTTATTATTTTAAATTTTCATACAAGTAAAAAAGAAAAAGAAAAACTTAAGACTAATAATAATTCAGTATTGTCGCAAATACAATGGGTAGAAGGAGGGAAAGGGACATGCCCATTGCAGAGGAGCCATCAGTACAAGGTGACACAAATTCTGCTTTGCTGTAATAAAGGGGATACGCATTTTTATAATATCCAATTGTCGCTTCGAATGAAAAGCAATTATTGAACTCAACACAAAGGCATGATTTTAGTGGCAAATACTATATAAGGATGAGGGCATGGTCATTGAAAACACATAATTATAACAATTATATATAAATTAAAATCATCAACATAAACAAAGTACGAAATTTTTATAGAAAAATTAGAAATTTTCAAATTCGTTTAAGAAGGACACACAGTTTGCTTTTTTTAATGCTTAGTGATAGTAATAAGGATGTGGTTGTGGGTAATGGTACGTTGGTGGATAAGGATAATGTAATGGATAGCCGGAAGATATTAAAGGATAAATAGCTTGGTCTTGTGGTTTATCATGAGGTACAAAAAATGTTGGTTGATGTTGAGATGATTTTGTAGAACATGAGATTGCAGCATTGGGTGAACTTATTCCACTGCAAAAGAGAAATAATTAAAAAAATACAGAATAACGAAAGATTATATAAAACTTTATTACTTTTATTTAATTCAAAAAAAAAAAAAAACATTCACACCCAAGTTAGCAAAACTAAGGTTAAATATAAAAGATACAAAAATATCTAGAGATACAAATAACAAAAATCTGCACAAAAAAATTTGTATTTTGTATTTCACTCTGTATGTAGTAAACCAAAAGCAACTAGTTGAGTATGTTTGTTAAAAAGGTTCCCTTTATGGTAATTGTAATCATAAGTAAATTTCTTTTGTTTCTAAAGTGTTCAATGGCTCTGATATTTTTAGAAATGATTCCAACAAATAAAGTGCGAATACGTAACTGTCACACTGTCCACAGATGCCACTTAAATATTATACAATAATTAACGGTTTGCAAAAGATTTAACGAGACATTTTAATTCACATATTATTTAGTCATAAAATGTTTATTTATTTGTAAATACTTTTTCAAAGTACCAGATCAGGCGGAGAGATGAGCTCGCTGTGTGGAACGAATACCATAAAAAAACTCAATTGTTTTAGTTAGTTCCCAGCGTGGCGCAATATTCACCAAGTCCAAACAACAAAACCAAAAATATAATTACGATGTTCCTCAGTCCAGAGCCACTTGTAAATACATGTAAAAAGCTTTATAAACACTACAAAACTTATGTCAATGCCCGAAAGATTACAATAAAGTATTGGAGTGAATGTGTTGTACCATGGCAAGCATGATCGAAACTTTAATAGAGTGGGTACAGCTTTTAGGTTTAGGTATTTAGGTTTCCAACTGAAGAAATGTTTGTGCTTTCAATTGTGAAAATAACAGTCGTGCTGCTATTTTTAGCAAAAGAAAGCAATTATTTTCAATCCAAAATACAGATATTAAGTTTTGCCTAATCTAACGAAAAGGTATGATCTCTTATTAAAGAGCAAATTTGTGTTGCACTGTGTAATTAATTTTGAAGTAAATTACAAGTTTATTGAAAATCACCCGACTTATTATCATAAAATATACTCGTACATAATTCAGTGGGAGAATATTCAATTTGAAGGTGATTATAACTCTAATTAATTCAGGTTAATATGTATAAGTATGTGTATGTATAGTATATCTTAAATTATTAAAATCTATCTTGAAATTGTAGGTATATTTTCATTTAAAAAAAAAAAACCATGAAAAAATTTAGTATGCAAACAATAAATTTACAGCGCACAACCTCTGTACATGCAATTCCGTTTCTTGTGAGACATTTAAAAAATATGTATATTACAAAATGTATAAATTTCTATTTAAACGTCTTCACTAAAAATGATAATTGTATGGTACAAAGTTGCATAGTGTAATTACGACAAGGGACGAAAACCACCAACACAACATTAAATACAATTTTTAAGTATTAATTTGTTAAAATTCTTGTTTAGTACTTTTGAAAATATATGCATGTAAGCACTTTCGAATTATGTTTGTAGTACAAATAAGCACACAACTTTCTACTTAAAAAGTATTGGAATGAGGACTGCATATTTACTTGATACCAATAACACCACAACCAGCACGTCCACCCGCATTGCCAGTTTTCTTCGAGTCAGGATGTGTCGTCTTACCCAAATCATCAACCATTTCGTGTACGACCAGACCACGACCGATAATCGTGAGTGGTCCCGTTAAACTAATTAAATGATCTGAAATAATTGTATCAACAATACCATCAGCATTGGCTTCAATATTTCCGAGGTCGCCGACGTGGCGAACTTCATCACCGGGTCCACCATGATCCATCTGAAATAGCAATAACAAAAATAATATTGAATTCAAATATTGATATGTTAATCGATGCCCCTTTTATGTGTGCAGGTACATATACAGTGGACAACACAAGTGGAACATAAACTTAGTATATACTAGTTGCTTTGAAATAAATTTAGACTCACTTTGTCGGGATTGAAATGACCGCCCATGCTTAAGCAACCGTTTGTCAAGTCTCCTTTTTCATGAACATGAAAACCATGCTTTCCCGGAGTTAAGCCAATGATGTAAACACGAACATGTACATTTTCCCCACAAGCATTTTGTACGAATGTAACATTCCCATTTACTTTCGCACCGTTTGGACTCGATATATAAGCAATTGCCTCAATACGTGAATTTTTCTAAATCATTTTTCATTATTATTCAACAAATTATTTATAATTTAATAAATTATACAGATGTGCACACATATACAAAGAACTAAATATTACCTCTGCTGCTAAAGTTGTGATCGTGCTAATCGCCAAAATGGTCACAAATAAATGCCAAGAACTCATTGTTTAGCTAAAATAGGGAAATGTGGAATGCATGAAAAACACACGGTCATTACAATAAATATTTGGTTTTATTAATAAAATGTAACACTATTATTTAGTTTACTAAAATTCGTATAGTTGAGTGTGTTTTCATCAATGAAAGCTAACTAGTGACGTCGAAAATGTTTTCAATGACAGCAAATTTTATAACAACTATCGCACTCCCATGCGATACACATTTAGTTTTTGTAAAAATTGTGTGCACAAACACATCCCGCCCAACCATAAGAGATGGAACGCCTCATAAATCTCATGCTCGAAAATGATGAACTTAAGCCAGCTTTTTTAAACATTGCCGTCCGGCAGTCCAACACCTTAAACCTTGTATAAACCACATAAACTTATAGAATCTTGTAGGCTATTGGGAAAATGCCAACACAATATTTCCTGTATATCGTATCCGGTTACTCGGTCTGAAAATAGCATACACTCTCTTCCGTGTAGAAAATTTTTCAAGAGGACTGTAACCTTTTTCGAATCACTCACTTCCATTGCGCTTTGATTGGTGCAACCAACATATTTATGATGAATGACACATTATTCACTTTACGTACGTATTTGTATATAAAAATAATTTTTGTTTTCTTTTACTATTGACCTCTTCAATTAAAAAGTTAGAATTTTATAACCTCGATATGATTTTGGGTTTACCCTCTGCTTTGAGGAATAATAATTGAAAGCATTTTTATTTTCAATGTCTCTTCACAGGGTGAAATGCGAGCTTTCATGATGAATAATTGAAATGTGCCTGTACAATGACGCTCAGTATGCCATTTGGAGGTAACATGTTGTTACAATTTTATAGAATTTTAATGAAATAAGAAATATTGAATTAATATAAAAGTGCATAGTTCGGTCATATGTGCATTAGTATGTACGTCCAGGTGTACATAGTAAGTGCATATAAAAAATGCTTTCCAACCGTACACAAAGTGTAATGTTGTCATGATTTTAAGGCTTTTGTGGAGCGTGACAACAACAGTGAGACGGAGCGCAATAGTGAGAATAATACTCAACAACCAAAATGAACAACTCCATTTGACGTCGAAAAACAACAGTGAAGCAAGTCAGTTAGCAGACCTTGTTGAATAGCCAAGAGGTATTACATAAAAGGGGCAAGTCAATCGTTTAACTTTTGCACTAGCCCGCTCTCTTCGCAAATAAATAATCAATAACACTTAAATAAAAAATTCTCATTCGGCGATTGGACTTTTTTCGAGTGTCTAACGTTCATGTGCATACATAAAATCGATTGTTAATAACAAGTTAAAGTTACGATCACTCAAGGCTGCTACAGCACATATTAAATGAAGATTAAAAGATTCGCTTCCAGTTTCTGGAAATGGTTGAAACTTTTAAACGCATAACCTGAATGGAAACCTAAAAAAAATGGTCATTGATATAAGTAATAAAATTAATTTATAGCACTAATCAAAATTAACTGGAATCTACTATTATCGCAGTGCTTTTCATTATTCAGGCTGCTTCATGCCAATTATAAACACATGCATACAAATAAAAATATAAGTATGTGATGTATGCATCCAAGTAAATATGTGCTTTTAGTTCACCTTTGTGAGGAGAAAAATGGCGATGGATTTGCATTTAATTCTGTTCCAATTTTGGTCAATTTAACTAGTTTGTTATAAAACAAAAATTCTTTCGATGTATTTGTAAAGATCGTGTACACCGAAATACCTGTTGTTTTGTTTTTTTTTTTTTTCTTGTTATTTTTATGCAGAGCAACTGGTTCTCCATTGTTTAAAATCAGAACTGACTCTTAATGTATGTAAACAATAACCATTAATTATTAATAATTCATTTAACCTGCCAATGAAGCAGAAGCTTCCAAACAAAGTTAAAAATACGCTTCACATCACACCTTCACTTAAAATTGTAGTATTCTTTTAATAAATTAATTCCAAATAAAAAAGCTGTTAAAACAACTTAAAGCACAAGTTATTTAAACGATTTTGCTTCTTACTGTGATTTGAACTTATATTTATTACTTTGCTTTTTATATTTGTAACTCAATTATTGTTTCAATTAAAAAATTTCCTACAAAATTTATATTTGCTTGCTGTATTAAGTATATGATGCAGAGATTTACGAGTACTTACCATATATATGGTTTTAATCTTGTTCGCAGCTGTATGCCTTTCCTTAATCGCCTGAAGAATAATCGATCAGTTCGAAACTCAACCGTTTAATTCAACAGTTAAAACGCAACTGTTCTCTTATAAGCAGAAGGTAGACAGACCTCTTTAGATCAGCCAAAAACAAACCATTCCGTACATATAAAGGCACGTTAAAGCTAAAAAGCTTACAATGAAATTTAACTTGTTATCTTACTCAAATAAATAAAAGCACTCAGCTCTAAATCAAAATAAAATTTATTAAAAACGTAATGCCAGAACACTGAGTTTATCTGCGTTCCCTTTTCCAATGTTGAAAATCTCAAAAATTGTTTATCGCACTCTGTCCTCGCATCAGTAATTGTGGGCATGCAATTGAAAGCAAAACACTTTATATAAAGTATATAAGAAGTTAACTTTTCTGAATAAAACTGCACCAAACTGATATGTTAAATGAAAAATTAAAATATGGTAATTATGAGAGAAAATTTGTTATAAAAAGTTTAATTAAAAGAGGATTAAATCTGTTAAATAGCTTTATTATTTAAAATTGTGTTTAGCTTTGAATATGAAATTTTATTGTAAGTACGCACGTACAAATTATTACAAGAATGTTTGTGATAAAAAAAAAACAGTTGCAATAACAATATATTCTTCTTGCCTTTGCACGTACGTTGTGATAATTTTTTCTTGTATTTCATTCAGATCTCTAAAATAGCTCGTTAGTCTCTGCAACTCATGGGAGGAGGATATGAATTATAATGAAAAAGAGCACCATGAAAAGTTTTGTTTCTATCAATTCAACTGTTTTAATGTGCACACACTGTTTGTGTTGAAGTGGAATTAGCGACAAGCTCTCAATGCTAAAAGGGGCTTGTGATCAATCAGTTATCAGGCCTTTATTGTTTTTTTTTTATCATAGAAATGTTTTAATAAAGAGAGATATACAGAATTTTGTTTTTGTCTTGATAAGCTTTGCAATTTGTTTGCATTGTGCATCCCATCACGATTATATTCGAATTTCAGAATTATCACAATTTATTGGTTACAGTGCCCTCAAAAAGTTTTCGACCTATTTACCTTATAGTTGCAACAGTTATAAATATTATTGATCAAACAGAATTCCGAAACTTTTATATTGTAGAAAAATTGGTTGTTAAGATTTAAAAAAAATAAACTTTTTTTTGGCTCTCTTAACAGTCGAACCATTTTTCAATATAATTTTTATAAATTCTCATTTTCTTTTCCTCCGAAGGTCTATATAGTTGTATATCGGTGTATATATATTTACATATTTATGTATGTACATGCATACACACATATTTATTTAATTGCTTTACACCACTCAGAAATTTATAATTGATTATTTTATAAAATATAAACCGAATATACATTCATATATTTGCATATATAATAACGTAATCTAATTAAATTTACTAACGATTTAAGTACATGCTATAAATAAAGCTAAAACCCATTTAAAGATATTATTCACGCATTTTTCTATTCAACTACTTTAAACTAGATCTCTTCTTGTACTCGAAAGAGATTATTCAGTAATTTTCATATATTATGCCGATGTCTGCCTAGAGACGACGTGTGCATGGGATGTATAGTACAATTTTCAATTAAAACGCCATTTGTATCTGGTTGATAATCGCCGTTTACTGTGGTGCTATTTTTGTTGTTCTTTATGTGAGCACGTTTCATGGGACGCTTACGTTCTGAGTCTGTATAATTCGAACTTAGCTCTACGGTCTGCAGACTTTGAGCTCTTTGCAAAGAGAGTCTTAAGGGCTTTTTAGGTGGAGTGGGGCGAACAGAACGAGCCTCCGACATGGAGTCACTATTTTGTGGTCGTACCTTCATTCGTATGTTTTCAGTTTCACCATCAAAGTCTAACGATTTGACACTGCGCATATCGGATGGCAAACGCGCCCTTAAAGTTTGGGCATCGGTAGCTCGATGCGTATCTCGGCGGCGTTCACAGTTTCTGTATGGAAAGATATAAAAAATGAAAGCAACTTGTTTTGTTTCTACGAAATTATTTCTTACACATTGTGATGATTAAGATGTTCTACACTTCGTGCTAGTATCTGAGCTTTGGTTAGAGATCCGTCATACCTTTCCTTCTCCCGATCTCTATGTCTGTCTTTATCTCTTTTATGAGACTGTTGTGACATAAAGCCAGAGTCGCTATTAATGGAAATTTTGGAAGCTGAGAGGGATTTGTTCGAAATCATAACATTTACATCGTGATTCATATTCTCTCTTATAAGGGTTTTTGTTATATGAGCTGCAGATTTACTTTTACACAAACTCTGTCGTTTATTATCATTTTCATAAGTGTCCTCCCCAATTAGCTCTATGGGCTTGCCTCCCACTAAAGTTGTTATGTAATTTCCTCGTTGATAAATTAAAGGTTTATCTGGTGGAGTGGAAGGAGCTGAAGAGATGCTGATGCTTGTAACATGACCATTATTTGCGCCCTGCGGCTGTGCATGCATATCTGCATTTATTTGCTGGTGGTGTTGCTGTTGCTCTTTCTGCTGTTGCTTTTGTTCCTGCTTCGCATATTGCAACTCTTTCACTTGCTCTTCGAGATATGAGATCCTGTGCTGTAAACGCATATTGTTTTCTTTCTCTTGGTCGAGTTGTTTTTGGGGTATCGCTGCTGGTTTCTTCCTCAGCACCACCATTTGGCATTTTCCGGTATTTCCAATAAGTTTTTGGAATTCATCTTTGGATTTAGATGAAACTAATTTCCCATTCAGTTCTAATATGCGATCTCCTTTGTATAAACCATCACCTTCTAAAGCCCACTCTACATAGAAAACGCCAGTTGTTTCAGGTGTTTCCTGAGCAGCCCATCGACCTGTGGTGGCTATGACAGCATGCAAACTAAGACTTACGCCATTATTAAGAACGCTTCAGAAAATTTTGTAAAATTAAACATATTAATTAATTATTCAAGATGTTTGCAAATTCTCAAGATGTTTGTCTTGCGTTTTCGTTCTCTGTTTAGAAAAAATTAAACTGTTATATTTACCTAAATAAACTTTGAGGTTCCAATTTTGATTTTTCCAACCTCGCCTGCAACGCTCTGGCTTCTTCAACAATTGACAGTAGTTGCAATTCCTCACGACCTAAAGCATATTCCAATTCCGCTTGCCTTATTCTAACGTCTATATTACTGTAAATTATTCCATAATTAATTCTTTATTCAATTTTAAAAGTTCGTTAAGGCAAAACTGACTCTGTAATATCAAGCTTTTCTAGGGCACCTTTTAAATTTCGTATTTTAATCTTTTTATTGTCGGCCTCGGTTCTTAGTTTCTGTAATTTCTGTTCGGCCGCAGGTTTGTCCGCTTCATCTAAAGGCGGACCACATGGCCGTGGCAATTTCCCTAAACAAAGTTGTATTCGTAAATTTTGTATGACAGATTCACGGTCCTGTAAAGCAGAACGCAATTCTTTCGAATCATTGCGAGTAGAACGTGATGATATTGTACCACTCAGTGAGGCACCCTTACGCCTGCGTCCGGTGGTACCGCAATGGGGTATGCTCGAACTAAGATTCGAATCAATATTCGATAAAGCTTTTGTACTTAAGTTGTCGTGTAATAAACTGTATTTCGTCGACGAATTGTTACAGTTTTTCGGATTTAATATAGTCTGGAATTTGCAAAAGAATGAATGCCATTAGTTAGTAATGCACACGCATATCCATATATTTATTTTATTGGAGCATTATACGGGCATTTTCACTTTTGATTGGACGAGCGTGCAGCAGTGCACCTCCATATTGCTTTTTAGATATTTTTTTAATTTCACAGTTGACTTCAGAATTTTATCTTAAAATCAAAGCAGTGTTTATAACGGCTGATATACAAATATACAAATAAGCGTACAAGTTCTTCGAAATAAAAAAAAAAAACTTTAATTTTTTCATTTTACAAAAATAGAAAGTTTTAATTGAAATATTTTATTAATTAAATTACTAAGATATATTATTTAGTTATACTTATTAATTTTAACATGTATTTATTAAGAAAGTCATAAAAATGTCCTTTGGTGCCCGCTTAACAGCATATCATATTAGTCTTTGGGTATATCGTAAACACCACATTCTCGATTAGCCGGTAATGATTTATCGATTTTCTTTGGATAAGGCAAATTTAAATTATTCATGATTTTAACAAATTCTTCCAGCGTCTTCGTCAACCGAGGATTATATTGCTTTTCCTCCCAAACAGTACTCTCCAATTGGCCTCTACAAAAAATCAAAGTATTAAAAAAATCACTTATGCATTATGCATACGATTCTGGAAACTTTACTTATAATCGTGGGCTGGATATATGCGATAATTGTCGGGCAAAGTAAAAATTTTTTTATGGACATTTTCATACAATAGTGTGGAGTTGCCTTCTTGGAAATCAGTCCGGCCACAACCTCTTATCAGCAAAGTATCACCTGTGAAAACACAACCTTGTCCGTGTGCCACAAAAGATAAACAACCATTCGTATGACCTGCGGTGCCTAACGCTTCCAGTTTATGTCGACCAAATTGAATCTTATCACCTTCACGTATGTGTATATCGGCTTTAGCACCGCTTGTAGCTGATATTATTGATTGGCAGCCAGGCAGCAATTGCTTCAGCCATCCGCTCCCAGTTATATGATCAGCATGCATATGAGTATTTACTAAAAATATGTGTGTAATTGAGTAAAAAAAAATTAAATAAAATAAGGCCCCATTAACATACTTATATTTTTTATCAAAAGTATAATTAAGATCTAATTGTGTGCATGCGGGTTTTCCTTGCCAGAGTTCTGACATACATACATACTAACAGTTTACAAGTAAAAATGTTCAACAATTTGAAAAGAATTTAAATTCACATAGAACACATAATTTCAACATTAACTTGTAAAATTTATCAAATTATAAAAAAGGTGGTGTGAGAATTTTATAATTTCATTTGCGCGAACATTCATAATGAATACCCACTTGCATATTTTAAGGTCAATCCCAAATCTTTTAGCAGCTGATAATCGCGCTTAGCTTGTTCTAATACGGGATCAATGATGATAGCTTCCTTGCTCTCAACATCAGCCAAGATGTAACTGTACGTTGAACTCTCGGTGTCGAATAACTGCAAATAATTCAATTAATTTAATGTGGACTTGATTTACTTGAATTTCACAAGTTGTTTTTAAAATTGAAATATATTTACATACTTACACACATCCATATGAATGTATGTACGTATGTATGTATGCACGTCTATAAGTATAGCATACATACGAGAATTTACTTACCTGGCGGAAAAAAAAATCGGTGGAAAATGAGATGCGAGATTTCATGGTCGCAGAGTAATTTTGTAAACGGAGATGTTGATATTGTTTTCTAATCAATAGCGGAGTGTGTTGCACCAATGACTGGCGAAAAGCAGAACATGTACTAAGCACTGCTTGATTCATTGTAAGCTTTCGTTATCGCGACAACAAATACTGGTACTGGTTTCTAATTTATCATTTATTATCCAAACATCACAAGTGATTATGCTGCATACACAGGTAAGTTTGTAAGTTTGTACGCAAAAATTATTTTGTTGCATTTGGTAGTGTCCGCGACATGTTATGAACTTTGTCAGGCAGCATTATAAATATACATATTTATCTTTATTAATAAAACAGATATATACACTTATTTAGTAAAAGCAAACACATTTTAAATATACTTTTAAGGTAAAGATCACATTTAAAACCATTTGATTTTAAAGTACAGACAACTTTATTTTCATTTCATTAACAAGATGCCAGTTTTTAGTGGCTTTTCCAGTGACCCACCGGTGTCATTAATTGAATGGGGTTTGTCTGAGTACCACTATAGCAGCGCACTAAAACAATTCTTTAATTCAACTACGCAAGTGCGTGTATTATACTCACCGTTTGCTTACAATTACTTCTTACAATTAAAATTTTGAATAATTGGACATGGAATTGCGAATAAGTTCCCTGTTTTATTTCACTTGGGAAATCAACATCCACAACAGCTGTTTCGTAACGTAAACGTGTGAACGTGTGTTGGTAAAATGTTATTAGTCAAAATATAGCAATTGATTGCAATACACAAACTTCCAAAATATTTTTAGTTTTGAAATTTGGTGTTCATTTAAAAAATTTAAAACGTATTCAATTATTATTAATAAAAGCACAAGAGCAGAAAAATCAAGCAAACTCTTGCGTCCACTTAACACTGATATACTTTGTTACAGATTTCTTTTCTCTTTCATTCTCCAATACTCAATAATGTACGAGCTGTCAATAAGAAAAGCTTTTTTTGTAAAAAGCTTCCAACTAAATAACAAACTGAAATTTAGTTTGTAGCTTTTAAAGTTTATTCACTTTGGGGTTCAGATCAGTTGTATTAAGATGATACGGTGAGTTTGCTTTCCATCACGATAATGAATTGTTATATCGTGGTGGCTATTAAAAATAACATTAATTTGTGTTGCATTAATTTCTTACCCTTGGCTTGTAGAATCTTATTTATTTTTACGTATCTATAAGTATACACATACATACGTATATACGAAAAGCTACGAAATTCATTAATGTAACGCAAGGAAATACAAAAATAGAAAACTATACAATAGCACTTAATGTACATACACACAAACGTGCATACTCCTCTTTGTTTAAATGTATATCGCCGCCTAAAATCGAAGATAACGTCTAATATACAAATTGCAGATTGCTGTTTCTATTGATTACACATACATATTTATTTTTTTACTCGTATGCATGTGTACAAAACTTTAAACCTCTGCTGTAAATTACCAAAGTTATAAATAAATAAAATTCGAGTGCAAGATTTTTTAAAAAAGTCTAACGTATTATCCACCAATTATGAGAATTGGAAGAAAAAGAAACAGAGTATTTGAGTATTTTTTCTATTCATGTTATGTTACTTTTACATTTCGTTGGATATACAAATAAATATCCACGGACAAATATTTGAAACCTCTTGAGATCAAGCTGTTGAAAATTCTAGAGACGCAAAACATATATGCATACACACACATATGTACGTATGGAAAAGTCAGGAGCCCATACAGCTTATTTTCTAATATTAGATTCTAATATTTAAAAAAAAAAATGTATCATTTCATATAAGAAAATGGATTTCTGCTGTTACAATTCACAAATCCAGTGAAAAACTCGTTTGTCAGAATTTGCAAAGTGGTTTAAGTTATAGCGTTTGGCAGGAAAGTCGTATTTCATAGTGTTTCGTTTAATAATACATTTTCCATTGGATGATGCTTCTATTTGAAAAAACTTTTTTACCTTGAACATACAGACGCAAATGTGTGCTGGTATTGTTCTCTTGAATATCTCCAACTGTTAATTATTACAAATAATACTTTTATTTTCAAGCAATAGGTGCATAATTATAAATAAATTATATGAGCAAAAAAAAAAATCGGCTAATAGACTTGGTTAACAAAGGAACTTTTATCTTCCCGTGTACTAAAAATGGTACGTTTCGTGATCACGCTAGTGGAACATTTTTGTTAATAAGTACTTTGTAAAATGTTTTTTGCCAATTTTAACAATTTCAAGTAATAATAATTACCTTCTTCACTTGCGATTAATATTGAATAAGCAACAATATATTTTGGAAATTGATTATCGTTTCCGGTCAATAGTCTGCGCTTTTATGTATTTAGATAGACATATGTATGTATATGTATGTATGTATGCATGTAAATATAAAAAAATCACAATGTATACATACTGAATTAAATTACCAATAAATAAAAAAGGGAAATGCGATAAATGAAATTTTTTGCAAATAGAAGTGGATACGTAATACATATATTTATATATACGTATGTGTGTCAGTCAAGCCACGCGTGCTTACCAATAAGGACAAAACTGAATTATTAAACTTAAGTCATGCATATTTACCCCCTATATATGCTATTATGCTGGAGAAATAAATATATAGTTATATATATATATATATATATGTATGTATGTATGTAAATCTAAAATATAAAGTTAAAAATACTCTGTGTGAACTGCTTGTAATGAACTGCTTTGAACTTCAAACATTTAACAACAACAAATTAAAGTAAAATATTTAACTGAATTAATAATACACTTCTCACAACAATGGGCAATGGATTTTATGTACAGAGTCGCGTGTCTAGGCACGCATGTATGGAAGTAGATGTCTTTCCAAAGTAAAGTTAATTTTTTTTTTGGTACTTTCCTCTACTTGGCAGATAGAGAGGGAAACTTGTGTAATAAGTGCTGCGCTAAAATTAATTTTGTTGAATTATTTAGACGTTGTTGTTCGATTCCTTGGTTGGTTGGTTAACTGGCGGTTTTGGCTTGTGCTGAACAAACACACTTGAAGTGCTTTGCGATCCAAATAATTAAAAAATAAACTGAATAACATATCAAAAGAAAAAAGATTAAACACTTTTACGGCGAAAGTAATTATAGAGGCATTTAATCGACGTTTCAAAAGTTTTTATTATCCATTGCCAACAATTAAATGAACACACATCCTTATTGAATAAATTGCACATGTATGTGTGAATGAAAGTGTTTACATTTTCTTTCGGCCAGTTGTTATTACTATTAGCAAATCGATTTGCCCACAACTAATTAACTAAACTGATATTCATTTTCAATCTCATTATATCCACCTAAATTTATAATAAGTTATTAAAGAGTGTTGAAGATGGCATTACCGCAATCTTCCAGGACTCTTTAGAGATTATAAAAACTATTAATTTCTCTGATGCATCAAGAAAAGGTCATAAAATAAATTTAAATAAAAAATTCTTTATAATTTTTTTAAGCAATTCCTTTACTTGGTTCGAAATAAATGAAAATCATGAAATCATTTTAAATCTTGGGGAATGTTCATATTAACTGAGAAAATGTTTTCTACAAATTAGAAATTTATTACTTCATTTAATGATTTTCCACCACAAGAAACTTTAATTTTGACTAAAATGATTTATGGTTTCTATATACCCTTAATTTTTATTCATTTCAAATGTTACCGAATTAAGGAAAGAAAGTTATAAACTAGTTTTTTTCATGGCCAACCAGCATATTTTCCACTTTCCTTTAAAGTGCACTGGAAGGAGGTGGGATGGTAAGAATGCTTGATTTGAGTTGAAAGATTAATGGCTTAAAGATCGCTTCAGCAATAAGATTTAGCTGTAAATTAATTTACAATTTAATAAAGTCGTATAAATAAGTATTGAATAAAATATTCATGAAATATAATAAAGTAGAAATATTGAAGAAATCAAAAAAAATTATGAAAAATTTCTTGAAAATCTACTCCAAGTTCACTGTAATTGTTAAAAATTCCTTAAAACTATTTTGGGAATTGCAGTAAAAGTTGGCAACAGCCACTTTGACCTTTTTCGCATTTTTATTTCAGTAAGTATGTAAGTACATTTTAAAACGACACAAGATATTCTACGGGGCTGTGTTTACTTCATATGTACAACGCTCACACATAAAAGGCAATTAGAAGCTGCAAATTTCCCTATTTAATTTCATAATTTCTAACTTACCATAGAAGCTGATTTTTGCTTCGCAAACGCACGATGAGCAGCAGAAATTGGTTCACTAATAACGCTACCCCCATCCATATGTTGCTTCAAAGAGATCTGAAATAGAAGCGAAAAAAGATATATATTTTTATTAAAAATCATTGCGAACTGGTTGCATATCTTAAGATTTCTTTTGAGTGATGCTTCAAAATTTTGCAAAAATACGTTGATTCAATGTTGCGGCCCCATATGGCGGTTCAAAAGAAATATCTGGATATATTAATTTCTCAATGGAACACCCTGGCGGATTCTTAGTTTTACTAATTGAAATTAGTAGAACCAATTACTAAAATCTTGTCTTTTCTTATGTAAGCCTCGAGTGAGTAGGGATTAATTTCATCATATCAGCTGCTGGTACAAGAAAAATTTTTCCCAATCGCATTGAAATTATGTATATGAGGCTAACAAATATTAGAAAAATCACTGGATGGTAGAACTCAAAAAATCAAGTTGATTCTACAGAAATTATAATTAATGCAAACTATCAAAAGCAAAAGAGAAAAGTCTATTTAAATTAATTTTGCGATAATATCTGGTCACGATCTGTACAAACGGCTCAGTTGAAATTTTTTCTTTGTTCAGTCTACGGCTTTATTAATGAATCGCAATTCTCATTTTAATGGCATAAATTTGTTTCCAAAAAAACAAATTGCCTCAAGCACACTACTCATTATATAGAAGTGGAGAATTGATAAAATGCTTTAATGCTGTAATGTTAGGCTGTAGACTGTGTTCGCCCGAAACTGGCTAAAAAGCCACATTTGTGTTTTTGTACTACAGACAAGATCTCTCGGATAAGGTTACAATGATACGGCTGTGTGATCACAAACATGTATTAATTATTTTCTGCAGAACTAAATGCGAAGTAACGATTTATATGTCTGTACCCACACCAACGTACAAACGTATCTACGATTTTACTACTTATCGTATTACATAAGTAACACCAGCAACGGCCTACCGGTGTTTTACCCCGCCAAACAATCTTCTCTTTGGCTAAATTTTATTTTATCATGTATGCATGACTGCATGCAAATAAATTTTATTTTATTTTTTTCATTATATTTTCAATGAAAATATTCCCACAACTCAGTTTAATTTTTTAGTTCAAACTGCTTAAAATGCATTTATGCCTCTGCAGGAAAAGATGTGAACGACTGTGTAGCAAAAAATATTCTTCCCGCTTCAGTTAAGGAAGCAAACAAGAAAGAAAGTTCAATTCCCACCGTCATCATAATCATCACCTGCAATGTTATTGTGTATTTTCTTCAGCAATTGAAACATACTCGCAACATTATAATTGTGGCCTGTTGTTGAAAGCATTGTGAGTGAAGCATTTACAACTTACAAATATGCCGCATGCTTAGGGCGCGTTCACACTTAAAATTGTTAATAAATTATTTGATAAACGAATATTAGAATGATTTTGTGGGTTTAAAACGTTAATAGGTTACAAAATGTTTGATGGAACAATTTCTCTTTAAAAGCAACCTATCCATGTTCGTATTGCCTTCACCCCATCCTCCTTGGCATTGTACTCGACAATTATTGCAAAATAGGGCATTGTTCGCACAACTTAATAATGCACGAATAACTACTTTGCTGAAGCTCCTTACAATTTGAGAAGTTAGACAGCAAAGATAGTTACATATCCATATGTAAAATTTCTCCCCCGAGGGATTGTACAATTAACGTCAATGTAAGATGAAAATATATAATAAGATCCATTGGCAGATGGCAACCATAGAGATTATATGAAGACAGACAGTAGAGCGTTGGTATCAACAGGCGTTTTTAATATCAAATTTAATTACGCTTTGCCAAGTTATCCTACTTTATTTTATATTTTGATTTTACTAGAGTGTGCATATTTTGCAGTGGTTCTAAATTTAGCCTCGTTTCGTTCTAAGCCAGTGAACCATGACCTCCGTACTGTTGGCTACATGAATTGTAAGTTACTTCGTTGGTTAAAGTTTTCCTACTGCTCATCAATTTACTTATTGTAATATTGCTCCGCTTTGGCTGCCTGCTTAAGCAATTAAAACCTTGTCTGCTTCATTTATTTATTTTCTTCTTTATAAAGTTACAAATTAACTAGGAGTTAAGGTGCTCTTTTAATCATACTGCATACGAAGTAAATACATTCTGTATGTTTAGTATGCTAACAAAGAACGATTGGCAATTGTTAATATAAATAACTATATTTTGAATGCCAACAGTTGAAGGAAAATAAAATAAGTGCAACCATTCGATGTACAATTGCTTAAATATCTCATTTGGATATTGTTGTTGGCTGGATGGCGCTATACACTGGTCATTTAAAATTGCGTCTGCAAATAATTTACCTTTACCTTTTAATTGATGAAATGCTACCAAAAACAGCTTAAAAGCATCTAGTTCTATACGATGCAAAAAACCACCCCCCGCCCCCATATTCTGAATTTTGGCAAGATGCACCTCAAGATTTGCTCGCGATAAATGTGAAAACTATTATATGTCTATAACTGCAATTACTATTCTATAACGATACGACATACAAATGGAAACAGTAGTAGTCAAAGGCCTAAGGGAAATCTGTGGGCAAGTGTCTCAAAGTCAAAACTTTTGTCTTCTATTTTAATTACTGCTTGGCGACACTGTCAAACATATATTTTTGCAATTACCTTTGATAGGATCAAACTGCAAAAGTTATTGACATAAACCTCAGAAAATTAATAAAAGCTGAGTCGAACATTGGTAAAATGTGCCAGTGAGTATCATTTATATATTATTTGGATGAATTAATAATACATAACATATATTCCCACATTTAGTACCTCAAGGAACTCTATCAATTTCAATACATTTTTTTATAGTTTGTATTGAAAGAATTAGTAATATAATTCGTCCTGGAACATTAGCAGAGCGATTAACAGCAAATATAATTACAGGACACTTATTATTAACTTTATTAGGAAAAACAGGACCTTCATTATCTTTAATATTTATAAGAATATTAATTATAATAAAATTATAATAAAACCTGTCACTACTTTCGGATAAAGCACTGGTGACTGCGTCAATAAAAAGTTAATAGAGTTTCCCTCTTGAAAATTCCTACAAGGTGTTAAAACGAATTTATTTTTATTTGAAAACACTCAGCCGCACACACATCCACATCCATATGTGTATATAAAAATTTGTATGTGTGGAAAATTCTTTCAGAAATTTAGGAAATAGACGAGCCGCTGTGTTTCATATTTAATTTCATTTTAATTAAGTTTCCACATGTTTTCCTTTGCTACTTACTGCAAGAAGGCAAGAGGAAATGAAAAAATATGTAATTGGATTGTTGTTTTCTTCTGCATTTCATTTATAACAATAAAAAGGGTTCTCTTTTATCCATTTCACAAAAAAAAAAAAAAAAAAAATAAAAAGAATTTGTAATAAAAGCGAAATAAAAATATTAATGTCACGCTCTGTTGATTTTAATATGAATACATGCATGCAAAATTGCCTGAAATTCAAGTTGAGTCTCTTTCTTCTTCTGATATTATTAAGTATATGCTCGTCTTGCAAGGCTTAAAGTCCGATTGTAAGTGATTAGTTTTCTTTAAATAGTATAAAAACATTTGCACACATCAAATTGCAACAGTCTTACGAAACTCTTAATATTTATTAATTAGTTTTTAAACACATAGGGCCTATTAAATTTATTAGTCGAAGAGAACTTTTTCCAAAAGAAGTCATTTCCGCTTATTTTCAGCGACCAGGTGTTACTTATGCATAATAGTAATTATGAATTTGTATTTTAAAAATTTATTTACATAAAAATAATTATTTTTTTGCGCTTTTTCAAAAAGCACATGCCCAAAAACCTACACATAATTAAACACTGAAATTAAGTTATATATAAGAAATAATAAATGCAGCATGACTGCATTCTGAATATGCAATGAAGCTGACTGATTGTCTCTACTGCCTCAACTGTTTGTACAATAAAAACTACAATCAAGTTGCAAAATAGAATGAGTGCGTCCGTATAAATGCTTTTTCTTAATGCCAAAAATTAAATTAAATAAGCGAAAAACAAAATTTTATTATCCGTAATTCACTATTGTTCGTGTGATGATCTCACGATACCTCTCTTTTATTTAAAATGTATTTGTTCGTTTTAGAAATAAATAACTTTTAACAGTCTGCAATCATCTTCATTAAAGTTCGCTTGCAGGCGTTTCATTACTTGTTTTCAAAATCAATTTGAAATTATTAATTAACTTGTTATTTAGTGGGTGTTTTAAGCTTCAAATCAATTCTCGCATATTGACTGATTTTCCATATTTGAAACTCTTCTTCACTCACATTATCAATTAAATAAATTAATTATTTTTATCAAACTAACAAGTTCAAAAATTTTACATTTTAAATTGCATTGGAATTATTCATATCTACAGAACTTACAGGCAAATAATTTTTTCAGCCATGGATAAGGTATGCATGTGTTTGGGTTTGCCTGTGGATACATGTGTGTATGAGAGAGTGTATGCACCGGCAGCTACAGATTTTCCTTCAATGCAATAGAATTACTCTTAGGATTTTCCATACATTTCCAAAAGCGATTTTAAGAAAGGCCCGGTATTGCGACCACATCCACCCCTTCACATAAAAGACTTATAAAATTGTATTTTTCTTTTATTTATTTTTAGGAATTGTCGCAGTTTTAGTTTTGTAAATTTCATAACTTGCTATTCAGCAGAAAATATTTTTTTTTTTCATTATAAAGATTTTAAAATTTCTTACAGATGGACATCAGATCAGCTCAATCTTATTTAATTATAATATTTTTGGTTGTCTTGACTAGAATTTTTTTTTTGTAATTTTATTGTTCAATAAAATTATTTACGTGAATAAATACTCGAAGGATACTTCTATTGAAATTCTTTGCAAGCGAATGGGAAGCGGAAACAAAATCAAACCAACCCATTTTTTTCTCACACCAACTACAACTCTGTCTGATCTTTAACTTTTTCAAACCAAAATTATAAAAGCAAACAAGACTGAAATTGTAATACAAGTCAAGTACTTTAAAACAACTTCTAATTAATTAATAATTAATTTTTGGGAATGATCAGGAATAAGAATATTTATTCAATGTTTTCGAGTTATTTAAAATAATCAAACTTATGTAAGTTTTTTAAATTTAAATAAAAGTTTGAAAATTATATCGCAAAATTTTGCAAGTGCCTCTTTAGCTCAGTGGTAGAGCACTGGTCTTGTAAACCAGGGGTCGTGAGTTCAATCCTCACAGGAGGCAAACCCTCAATTGGACTTGCCTTTTAAAAACATAAAAGGAAAAGAACATTCAATTATTTTTATATATTTGTAGTAAAGAGTTACTACTTCCAAAGAATAAAAACAAAATTGCTTTTCTAAAAATGAATTAAGTTTTATTTAGTCTATTTAATAATACATTTATTTATTATAACCATACCTAAAAATGAATTAGAAACAGCATTTAATGCTTCTATCCCGTATAACTGTTTCTCTACTTTTAACTGCTCTACTCCGTATAACTGTGTTTTTGACAACACATATTTGACAGAGTATAGTTATATTAAAGAAAATAGAGGCACAAGTGATGCCACAGGTACATTTTCTTTACATATTTATTTATTTATTGTTATTTATTACAGGTAACAATTTTATACTGTATTCTCTGAAGCTTTCGGCAATGATTATACCAATTAATTGAGTTTTTTTTTTTTTTAATTTTTCCTGATACCAGTCGTGTGTATGCTTATAGTATTGCCCTAATTTTCTTGTGTGTAATCCAACAATTGTAATTAAAGCAAAATAAACGAATTTAAGTTAATTATTCAAATTGTATATTTCGTGTACGATTTGTTTGCCTCCTGTAAATATTTCTGCCCGTGTGTCTGTATATGTGTATGCGCGTGTGTGCGTCGAAAGAACTGACCTTAATGTTTCACAAACAAATTGTATGCTTCATATTATTAAATTAGAATTTTTTATTACTATTTAATGTACTAAGATTTTCAAGCTGTCAATAAAATTAACAGGTTTTTAGGTGATTCTATTTTAGACTCTGTCGAAATGTTTTATTCAAATATTTAAAAAAGGTTTGAGAGGTCATGAAGTTAATAAATTCTAAAAATAAATAATACTAAATTACGTGTTTTACAATTATTTTTTTTTTTTTTTTTTTTTTGGAAAAATAAAATTTTTTTATGCTTATTATATTTGTAGGTGTTTTACATGAACAAAAACCTAATAATAATAAAAATGTACTCGTACAAAACTTGCAAATATATGGGACGGTTTTTTAGCATCATTCATTAATCATCAATCATTTTCAACAACTTTAAATGGTTGGAGATCAATATTTTTTTAAGTCAACCTTTTAAAAGCATTGTTGACATTAATCAGAATTATTTAAAGTTGGACTATGGATCAAATGAAGGAAAATACCGTCAAATGTCAAGAATTGCAGTTTCACTGTTGAAAAAGATATTCAATAATAGAAACTGTTAAGAGCTTCAATAGCAAAAGAAAAAATTAAAAACAAGTAGATAAAATTGGTGGAAAACAATAAGGAGGAAAATGAAGATGAAGTCCTTGTCAATATTGCATATTCTTTAAACCAGTCGGTTTCTCTATTTCTCTAAACGAAAAAGGTCAAGAGCGACGGTGAACCTTAAAGCAGCCAATGCAAAATCAAATTAAGATTACAGGTCATATCTATACTATTAGCTTGCTGTTCATAATTCGAAAAATGGAATCACATTTACAATATTTCGGTTAACTTTATCGAGATGCTACTGTACGTATATACATACTAACAAACTAAACAGGCTCTTAAGCAATTGCCGAAACTAATCACACACAAAACATACATATATTGTATTAAAGACGCATAAATTTTTCTTTTCCGGAATCATTTTTGCGATTGAAAGAACTGGAAAGAATATGATTTATTAAAAGGAACTTAAAATGCTAAGTGACATGATGATGCATGCATTTTTAACTTTCACCAAATACAGCTTCGGCTTTAATTTGTGTCGCCACATCAGGTGAGAATGATTTATTTTAAAAGTTAAGTAAAATGCGGTGAATTTGGCATTCAGGCGAATACTTCCAAATCTTATATGCGAAATGCCACTTAAAGTGAACTGTCCATCGAAATTACCCAATTCGAATTCGTCTTGCCAACTGATTTATACATTAATATGTATAGTCATGTGCATAAAATGTATATACATACAAGTCTGTGTGTGCTAATGTGCAATTTATGTGTACTTGTTGCTTTCTCAGATTATAAAAATTAAACTGTTATAAGTACACTTGGCAGGATGTCCCAGAACGAAAGCTTGCCATTTCCTAAATGAAAATCTAAAATTACAGCTATAAATATGTATGTACTCATATGTGTTTCCCAAAGAGAGCATAAAAATGTAACAAAAAAAAAACAAGATCTACAGTGTCATAAAAACTTATTTTGTTTTATGTCTTTGCCTCATGTTTCCATGTGAAGAAGTCTTTTTTTACCGTCGACTTGTTTGTTACAGTTTTCGAATGTTTTTAATTATTGTGAACGAACTTGCTGCCATTATTACCGCTTCTGCTTGTTTTTATATGTATTTAAAAAAAATGCACATTAAATGTGTCGTTAATCTAAAATAATTTTGTAATTGTACTAATTATATTGTTAGCTGGAACAGCAGAAGTAGTGGGGAGTAATAAAACTGCAAACACTGAGTTTAAAACACCAAACAACACAGAAACTTATAATAACGACAAGAGGAATCCAGCAACAAAAGTAAGAGAGCGGAGCCTGCACAAAGTGCATTGGAAAATTAAAAGACTGAATAAACAAACATGTTTATAAATGAAATCAACAGAGATTACACGCCCGTTTGAATAGTTTGAATTACACACTAACTTACGAATACATGCCTTGCATGTATGGATGTGTTTGTTTTCATCGTTCTATATTTTCTTGTTGGTGCTTCAGAGTTGCAAGATGGAATTGCATTTTGAAAATGCGACATTAAATTTATCTCCATTTAGACTTTCTGTGAAAAGAACAGAATAGCGAGAATCTTTGTAAAATGTATTAAGTTGCCACACACATTTCGCAAATATTTCTCTGGTGTGACAACTGCCAAATCTTACATCAATCTGCGGCTTTGCAAATTCACTAGGCCTTTGCTAATAAAAAACAAACTTTTACATCACACCAATTTGTTACATACATAATAGACTTTTACCTCACAAACACATACATAAATAAACCAATTCAAAAAGTATAACTGCTTCACCTGAGAAAAGCTAAACAATGAAATGAAATTAGGAAAGTTTATGCAAATATTTAGAGATCTTAAAATTAAAATAGAAACGAAAATATTAGAGCATTAGCAACAGACTGTTTTCATTTAAAACCTGTGGAGAAAATGTCATGGTGATCATATTGTAAATACATGCATGTATCTAAATTGAACACCATCAAATATTTAACATAAGCATTGTGCTTTTAAAGAGGTCCGTTTAAAGGCCATTCAAAATATGTAAAATATGCAGACGAGTCTACTAGCCATACATATTTAATTCGTTATTGTCTCTATTCTTTTCATCATTTATAAAGCTCATTGTCGCTTATTTTAAGACTGACTGACTAGCCCCTTTTATATTCTCATTGATATGATTTCACGTTTCTCCATTTATGCATACTATTATTATTTTTACACATTTTTTAATTATCAGTATTTATTTACTGGGAGAAGAGAGCAATTATTTAAATTAAATTGAATTTTATCAGATTTAAATATTTATCGTTTTTTTTTTTTATTTTATTTTGACTTGTTCCGAAAAGTGGCAGCTAAGGGCATACAAGATTTCCTTACAGCCGTTGGACATTGTAATACCTCGTTATGAGACTTAACAAAACAACAAGCAATATGAAAATTTGGGCTGGTGTGACAGTAATAAGTCGTGAAAGTGGAAAACACAACGGAAAGCAGATTCTTTAATGCAATAAAAACAAGATTTGAAAATCTCGTATCCATATTCCTTCTAGTCACATTATTTGTGGACATACAATAATGTATTTAGCTCTGTATGTTTACACATACATACAAACATACACAGTATCAGTTTTATATAAAATATATTTTTAATTATATCAGAAACAAATATATATCTGTAACCTTTTAAGCTTTATTTGAAAGAAATTCAGACAAGTACGTGCTACCTGAATTTGGTTTTCGTTTTTTATTGTTATTTTTTACAAATTTCATTCAAACGTAATACAGTAGACACTCGATAAAGAGAACTAGAATAATTATAATTGTATAATTATAATTACTTTGATTCTAATTTACGGACTTTGAATTACAAAAAAAAAAACATACCATAAAATAAATAGGCCTCCGTCCACAAAAGTGTTCGCGTTGTTCGGAATTATTTATTTACGACTTGTGTGTAATGAAGTCCTCTAAAGTTTGGATTTAGAATATTTGGTTGAAGTTTCAGCAAGAGCACATGACAACAGCAACAGAAAAGATCCAAGTATGTAGAAAAATATTTTTATATTTACGCTTAGAGAGATTTATGGAAGACTGTGAGTATGAATTGAACGAAACGAATGGCAGGAATTTTAATTGCAATTACAATAGTTTCATTGTTGTTATTTCTGTTGTAGGAATTTCAATACAAGTTCTTTCATTACTTATTTTTTAATTATAGTTTTTACACTTTTGATCTTATTGATAGATTGATTTGGTTACATTGGTAGCAACAATTTAGAGCATATAAAAGCAAAAAATTATTAAATGCTGCTACGGTTTCCGCTCGTAATTACAACTTCTAAGTGTTTCTTTGTTGTTGTTGCTGTACTTAATACTTTCAAATGAATTCGCAATTATAAATAAATTAACGTTAATTATATTAATAATTGTTACTCTTTCGAAATCGATTTTAACTTAAACAAGAAAAAAGATTGTCTTTTATTAAAATTTTTGTTTAATTATTCCATAAACACAGTTTAATATTTCGTTTCGAATTTTCACTCAACCACTTTTGTTTAGAATCAACACAAAATGACTGTACACATGCGCACCACCAATTTTTACATTTACCAAAGATAAATTCATCAACAAACATTTCATGTTGCCAGACAAATTCGAACTAAACGAATGGAACTCAGTTTTCTACAAGTAAACTCGTAGCGATAGACAATATCTCATACTATACAAATGAACATTAAAGTACACACTCTGCTTACGTACTCACACACATTTTATATGGAAATATTTAGAGAATAAGTTAGTGCATGGTTATACCCAACAAACATTCGATTTTGAAATGAATTGAAAAAGTTGCACCTTTAATTTGCGTCCCATCCATTTTATTATTTTTTCTTGTCAGTGTACTGAAAAAATTAATTATATAAAAATATTATTATTTATTAATATTTTGCGAACTCCTCATAGCACTAACCTCTAGGCATATCGTAGAATACTTATGTATCTATTAAAGCATTCAAGCTTGATGAGGCCACCTTATTAATATATATATATAATTGATTAATTATTATTTTGTTATATATATATAGAAAAAAAGTTTATAACAATTATTGTAATTAAATTTTTAATAATTAATTTAAAATAATTAAATTATTATTATTATATATATATTATTATATATATATTATTATATATATATTATTATATATATGCACATATGCACATATAAATAAATAGCAACAAATATATTAAAAAAATATTTTTTTTTTTGTATGTACTTATTTGGGACCTTTTAGGATTTTTTTTAAAGAAATTCAGAAATGTACATACCTGCTACCTAAATTTGTTATCTTTTTTTATTGTTATTTTTTACAAATTTCATTTTAATGTAATACAGTAGACACTCGATAAAGTGAATTATAATTATATTTTCTGCACCGTAAGATGCACGAAGTCATATGAGATATATATACATATATATATATATATATATATATATATATGTGGGTGTGTGTTACGATGTATGTTTGTGATTAATGTTATAAATTGTATTTTTTCAAAATTATATTTTTTTTTTTGATTTTAAATTACCAATTAATTAAATTTCAATGCCTCTGAATTACAAATAACATCGTCATCTACTTGAGAAGGAACAGTGAGCATTACATCTAATATTAAAAAATTAAACTTATTCATTGCAAACGTTGGATCTAATGTTTGTTGGCATGTGGCACACAGTATCCGCTTTTAGGTGGTTGCGTTATTAAGAGAATGAACATCGTTACGTTACAATGAGTACAGCTTACACAGAATGCCTACAAGAAATTACTATCAATTGTTTCTTTAAAACTCCTCAAATCTCCCATTTCTATTTTTATTATTAGGCCAATCATAAAGAAAATAAAAATGTTATTACTTTTAGTTGATAAATAATAAATAATTTGCAATAACAAAAATAAAGCTTAAATAATTTGATATTTAAAGCGCATTGAAATTCCAAAATTTACATTCAGCAGAATATTAAAATTTTAGTAAATTCCTTTCCTAAATATACATATATTAAAATTTTAGTTACAAATGCAGTGAAGCTAATTGTTATTGTATATCTGTTGGCTCCTGAGCTATTTCACTGCGCCTTATAAATGAAAGCATTTCTCTATAATTGACACAAATAAAGTAAAGTTTAAATACTAAAATAAAATAATACTGAAATGTTGTTATTGGAGGCAAGGACACACAAATATAGAAAATGTAAAACATTTCTTAGCTTATTTACTTTTTCTCTGCGTGTGTTTGGTATGAACATATACGCATACATACATATACTCTTACATACGTAATAAATGCACTTTAATTTACATAAAATATATAATAGTCCTCTTTTTGTGTTTGCGTACAAATGCCCATGTTGACAATTAAATATTTCTTGAAGGAATAATGCATTAATAGACATATATATGTGTATATGTATGTATGTATAGGTAAGTACGTATATCCGTTATAAATATATAGCGATTGCATTTAAATATCGAGTATGCGGACATATCCCAATCTATGAAGTATTTTAAGCGTGATTTGCCTCTATTATCAAATGTAAGTTGTTTTTCTGAAGCAATTTAAGTCGTTGTATGTATGTGTGCCCATGTCTCATTTCAATTTTCTTTTGCAAATGAATTTTTATCTTCTAAAACTTTTTGATGCAACAGTCACCCTAAAAGATATGATACGGTGCGCCGGAAAACGGTTCTCTAGTTAGCAAAAATGAATAAATTTTTCAGTTGATCATGTTACCTTCACGTCCTTCAAATCACTCTTTCATCGCGAATGCAGCCCCTGGCCGCCCAACTGCTTTTTATAAAAAACCTTTGTAAAAATCTATTGGCAGTGACATCTGGTTACTACCACTGCTTCTTACTTCTAAGTTCGTATTATTTCTTAAGATCGCTTTCGATAACAGCAGTGTAAAACTTACATGCACTTAAATGCACATATGCATGTTTGAACACATGTGTATAATTCCACATATTGGATACATACATGCATATGTATGTATGTGGATAGGCATTATTTTAAAACCGTTACAACTATTTTTTAAACGTTAAAAATAAGTTGCCACCAACCACCAGCCACTAAATATTCCTGCAGGAGTTCCTTCTGACGTTGTGTCAAAACTCATACAGAGACATTGACCACTGAGTCAAAACTGGTCTATACATAAACACATATGTACATATGTAAGTAAATGTAAGTGCATATGAAAATGTAGATCATGATAAGAGTAAGGTATACTTCATTCCCACTCAAATTTTCACCCACCCCTTTTTTTGGAACACCATTTTTTTTAAAGCGTAGAAATGAAGAATAATTGACATTTTAGTGGTTCTTACTTTTATATGAATTTGATAGATATACGGTATAGTCTACGCATATGACGCATGCGAGCACAGTTGGATACTTTTAATGCGTTTTTGCTTTTGGTCGTTTCCTCCTTTCGATAAAAAGTAACTATTTCATTCGATGCTGTAGCCAGAAGATGCAAAAAATTTGAGAAAAAGTATTTTTGCATTTTCCACAATTTTTATTTTGTATATTTTGCATTCTTATTATTTAATAACAAATAACCAAATAAGTATGTAAATTAAAAATATTTATGCGCGAATAAATACGTTTTGTGTATTTGCATATTTTTTTCGTGTACTATTCCAAAGTTCACACGTCCATATTTACCTTATAAATAAGGGATGTAGCCGCAAATGAAACTTGTACAGATATGCATACCCAGCAAGCAAAAAATAGTAAATGTAAAAAACGATTTAATCTTGTGATGCCGCCCGCCATACGTATTGAAAACAAGTTGTAGCGTTAATTTCAGACTTTTGCCGAATTTGAACACCGTTTACGTGTCTAATGTACTCCACTGCGGAGTATGTTCGAATTGAAATTTAAACAAAAATAATCCGTACCCAAATCTCTTGACGATTCCGAGATAACTCTCTCTTCTGAGCATTAAAACTACGGTATTAAACTCTGCGTAACAATTGCATAACACTCCAAAGTTTTTTCTTATTCGAAAGTTATAGAACTCCATGCTCGTAACTCAACTTAATATTTTAAATATTGATTTAAATGCGGAGTCGTTGGGCAAGTTTTATTATGGTCACACTTCTAAAAATGAAGATGAAGAGCTTAATAGCAAAATGCGTCTCGTAGTTGTTGGTAGTTGCATTCGTTTATTGTTCTAATGTAAAATCTAATTTAAATTATAAAAATTACCAAAATGTAGAAAACAATCTTTGAGATATTGTTGACATTGACAGAAATCAGCAAAAGGCGGTACTAGAACTTCATACATGATTTTGATCAAATCGATGTATTTATAGAGAGCCTTAGAATAGTCACCAGTATCATAAAGACGCTTGGCTGTGCGAGTCATCATTTCTGTATCCTGTAAAGATTATTTAATGAGAAAAATGTTTTTGCATAGCAATGGTCATAGTATGCATCGATATGCATTTATTTTTCAAATCCCACAATAACTTAAAAAACAGAAAATTAATTTTTAAAACGCCGACATGATTTTCCACAAAAAATGAACTAAAACCAAGTGAACTAGACACGATGAAAATTCTTGACACAAATAAAAACACCTCCATTTTCCATTAATTATAGTGGGGTTCTACTATAATTTTGGCTTTCTGGAAAACATCTTCTGCAGTTAAAAAGAAATTCCGAAATTCCGATATCCTTATTTGAGCATTTTTTGCAAAACCCGAATTTTTTTAGAGAGGAAATGCCGTTAGAATGCTTGATGCATAGAGGTTGCATTAAAAAACTGTTTTACTTGCATATTTTATTGCACTCGAGGACATATTGACTGTACATCATAACCGTAAGAGTAATTTATTTACCTGCATAACTTTTAGGCCCTTCAAAATATTTGTACTCTCCAAACATTTGGGACACTTGACCATAAAATCATTACAAGATGGTGGCACTTCAATCACAGCTGCACAGTTATTGGGGGCATCACAACGGAATCGTATTATATCCATCGGTAATTTGTCAAAAGTTGGCCAATCATCTAAGCAGGGGTCGCAGCAACATTCAAACTTGTACAAATCTAGCAATTTTGTTTTCCGCTCACTGCGATTTTCTTGTGTGTAAATGGGGCCATAATTTTCAGATATTTGCAGGCCAGCCTCAATCGGTTTAACAGTGTTAATGTGTATGGTGGTGCCTCGGAAATATCTGTAAAATTTCATTGTAGATATTGTGGACTTAATGAAATGTTGAACTTAATTCGCGTACCTCACAACGCTTGGATCACAAGAATGATTAAATAGAGCAAGGTTGGGATACAAAGCCGCACCTATAAACATGGTCTTTTCTGTTCCACATATTTGAGATTTATGCAATTCAGCCACTTCATGAGCATTGAATTGCAAAAATTGTAAACTCCTTAAAGCCAATGCTTCAATTTTAAAAATGTCTTCTTGATTAGGATTAACGCCAAAGTACTCCGACTTTAGCAAACATTTGATTAAAAAACGAGCCATTAAAGTATGTTGAAAGAAATTGGATGCGGATCTTGTGTCTTCGTGTCTCACCAAATGGGAAACTCTTCTGTAGTCATCTTTCGGCAGCCTGAAAATAATAAGGTACACACACAAAATAATATATAAAAAGTTTTACGGAATATCAGCGTCCAGCTGCAACTCCAAAAAATTAAAGTTGCTGGCAACATATCTGAACGCCAACCTGTTAAAACTATCAGCAATAATTGAACAAGAAATAATCTACGAAAAATAAAGATAAATAGTTAAAAAATGACTCTGTGGTCAACTTTTTCGAGATTCCGCTCACCAGTTCGCTAAAATTAAAACAAATGATACTACACAATGTACAATATCTTACAACAGATTATTAATATAATTTTCATACATAAGTTTCAGGTCAACCGGCAAGTTCTTGAGTGTTATCGATTTTATAGTGTTAACAAGAAATATATGTATATACTCGTTTACTGGAAGAGACTGAATTAATTTATTTCAAAGTCGAGTTATCGACTACCTGATTAAAATGAAAAATATCATGGAAGCAATAAAACATCAGTTAGGTCCTTTCTATATTAAGGTAAGGATATGTTTGTCAACCTATACGTGTGTCCACATATAAAAGTAAAATATTTTAAGTTGAACGCAGTAAGAATGGGTGGCAAATGGTAAAACTTGTGTAATTGACAAATGGCCTAAGGCAAAGCAAGCCAAGTGGAATATTAGATTAATATTTAAAATTAAATTTTCGTACTTTTTTATTTGTTCCATATGAAGTTTTACGTCTATTTCATCCGCTACTTGCAAAAATTCTTTCGCCGTTTTCTGAGCGAATATGCGTAGAGCCAAGTGACAATTAATTGAAGCCCCCGAGCCCCAAATTGTGGGTAATATACCACACTCGTATTTGTGGTATGATCGAATAGCTCGTTGCTGACATTTTTCGGAACAATATATTACATCGGCACAGTTGGGGCACGCCACTGGGATCGCAGTTCTGGAAATATTATGGGCAGTGCTGTATTAGTCTAAACTACATTTTGTAGCACATTAATATGACTTCATCATACCTTATGAAGCAATGCTCGCAATGAGATTTTGAAAACTTTTCCAGAAGTACAGCTACAAATGGCTGCTCAATTAAAATTTCTTCACCAACTTTAATATTGGCAGTAGCACGAGCAAACCGCCCCTCCTGTAGACTCTCATCAAACCGCACAGACGAACTAATAAATTCCTTCTCATCAGGTATTGTCAAAGAGGGAATCTCTTCAGCGGAAATGCCTCTCTTTTTTCGCAACTCGATTTGTTTGCTTGTACGAGGATCCCTTTGTAGCATATTTATCATGGTCATAGCGTCCAATATCATTTTTGAACGCTTCTCCGGTAGTAAAGAATCGGCTTCATCCAAAGCGGTAATAAACTTTCTGCAAAAGTATTTATCTCTGTATATTATAATAAACAAAGAATGAACGATAAGTAAGCATACTTAAAACAGTTTATGGTATTGGCATAATCTTTCTTTGCCATGTAGCATCTAGCCTGCCGTTCGTAAAGTTTGTACTGTAAATTCTTAGGATAGCACAAGTCCAGAGAGCGTTTCATGTCAATTAAAGTCTCGTCATACTTCTCCATATGATATAATGATGCCGAACGATTTGCCAATATGATGGCTATTTCGGCAACTGCAATTGGAGCGTCACAAACACAATTTTTTTTGTTTTAATTTTCTTTCTATGCTATTACTTACCTTGATCTTCCGGCAAAGCTATATAACTTTTAGTATATAAGACCATTGCCTCCAGCCATTGCTTCGCCTTAAATGCCAAATTACCCTTTTCCTTAAATTCAGCTGCGTGTGAAACATGTTTGCCTTCAAATTCTTTCCGTATACGCAATTTTTCATCTTGCTCTTGCAGACCCTCTATGCTTTCCACAAATATTACACGCTCCAGATCGGTTTTGCACAATTTGAATTTTTCAATTTCGTTATCGAAATTAATAATATAATTTTTTAAATGTATGTAATAATTTGCAAAGGAGCCACTTGCTGCTGTGCACGTCATATTTTCCTTAAATTGTACTTGAAAATATATTTACTTTTAATAAAATTCAACTAGAACTGCACTAATTTCAAAAAATAAAAAAAAACCCGTTGCCAACAGTGTGTAGAGGAGAACAACCGATAATAAAATACTTGTGCACTAGTATGTATTTATTTATGTTCTGGTATGTATGTGTGTGGTGCAACCGATACACATTCTTACTCATTAGCAGATATTTTTAGATCTGAAAGCATTTCCACTAGAGAAAATTCAACTTTAAGGGAATTTCAAATTGTATTTAAGAGTTTGAAATGCTGGATCAATTTTAACCAAGAGTGCATAGGAATTCAGATTTCCAGGCCCTGGGGATTACCAAAATTTTTAGTTACCAAATAAAATTTCGAAATCAATATTCATAGGAATATCCATTTTTGTAAGAATATCAATGTAAAGCTCCCTACTGTAGCATATTAAAACAATTTTTATATTTACTTAATTGATTAGAGAATATTTTTAAATTATTAGGAAATATATTCAATAGGCCATGGTAGCTGGCCCTTGGCCTCTTGTTTTATTATTATTTTTTTGTTTTGCAAGAAAATTCACTTGTCAAAGTATAATTTTAATTTTAATTATACTTTGTGGTGCTAAAAATATTTATTATTTGTTTTTTTTTGTTTAAAAATGTTTTTGAAATTGTAAAATGCGATTAGTTTATAAAGAAAAATGTATGTATTTAATAAACATGAATATGCATGCGATAATTCGACTAGCTGCCTCCTGTGAGGATTGAACTCACGACCCCTGGTTTACAAGACCAGTGCTCTGCCACTGAGCTAAAGAGGCACATATTTCTAGCTTCCTCCATTATAGTTTTCTCCATTTTTTATCGCGTTTCCTACTATGATTCAACTCTTATTATTTACTCTACGATGGCTGTTCTCGTTATAACCGCTTCATCAGCAAATGCACCACCTCATGGTCAGGCTACCAACTCACGGTTGGAAGGTTATGCCAAAGGTTCAAAATTGTGAAGAGTTAAATTTAAATTTATATTTCCTATATTTTCTACTTCTAGAAAAAAAAAAGTACAAAAGCTCCCAACACATGGAATAATGACACTTACCCTGCTCCCTTTTTTTTGCAATTATTTAAAATGAATAAATACTTTCTTTGTAAGGGGGTAGGCACATTTTATAAAGGTATGTGTTTGATTTATTTAAATTAAAAATTTTTAGCATTACAATTCGTGAATTTAAAATTATACACACATTTAGTTGGCCTTTTGGCAATTAGATAATTATATAATACATTTAGTTGTATGTTATAAGGTTTACAATAAATAAATCTGCAATTTTAAAACTTGGACGATGCCAATTTATTTGCATCCATCTTTCTCTTCATTCAAATTCAATTCGTTAAATGTTTCGCAATTTACTTTGCTACTTGAAAGAAAAAATTTCATAAACGATTATTAAAGTTTTCTATAACATCCAAAGTCATTCACGAACAGCATTGAAGGGATATTTAATTTTTAAAGTTTGGACAAAAATTCGATTAAATATTATTTATTCTTCTGCAACTTATTTTTTTGTTTTTAATTACAAACTTTACTATTACATATACATACATATATAGTACATTTGTTTATATATTTTAGTACGATATATAAATATATTACATTTGGTTTATATACTATCATACGACGATTGCCTCAAATTGACGTCTATTTGACTAATAAAAAATATAATCAGCATATTTTAAATTCTTCAGTTCTTTCTTCTATCAGGAGAATAGCATAGTTTCCATCACTCAGATATTTCATTAAAAAAAATAAATAAATATAAGATTTCAATTGCAAAAATAAAAAATTGTATAAAAGTAATAAGGAAACCCGGATATTTTTATTAAGAAACTTAAAAACTTTTCAATGCAGGTACGTTTCGATTAATTATTTTATTTTTGCCTTTATTTATCTCACGTATTTTAAGCACACGTTGTCGTATTTTGAGGCAGGCTGGTTCCTCCTGCAGCCGTGGAAGTTATGGATGAATCCAAGTTAAAGTCTTTCGTGTGGCAACACATTTCGCAAATATGTTTTTGTTCAGGATTTAGAAAAGTACAAAAAGAGCAACTCCACTCGTTTGCAATATTTTGTGTCAGAGGTGGCGGTGGTGCAGTTGCGAAAGTAGCCGATGGTGCCTTTTTTGTCATGCTGACTACCGATGTGTTCGACTTTTTGCGTTGCGTGGTCCCATTGCCAGAATTTTTGAGGTCATTATTGTTATTATTACTTCTCTTGGATAATGTATTATTGTCATTTGGCTTTGGTTGCGAATTATTAGAGTTCGTACTTTGTTTTGAGTTTGAATTAGTTTGTGGAGCAGCCGATTTTATCTTCTTTGTACTATTGTCAATTTGGATATTATTAATAGAAGTAGTACAAACAGAATTTTCCATTTTTACATTGTTTTTCGATAAATTTCTTGCAATGTCATTGGATTTTCTTTTTTGTTTCGATTCTACTAGTGGACAATGCGATTCACCCTTATTGGCATTTCCTGAATGGTAAGATTTCTTCTCAGATGAGCCACGTTGGCTGGCGGATGCATCACTGTTAATATTTAAAGTATTCAAGTCTAACGATTGAACTAATAAATCCGATCTTTCTAAAAACTCTTTAGAGCAGTCATGTTTTTCTAATTTTTGATATACATAATTCCATTCCTCATTTAAACAAACACCATCTTGATTCTTTTTAGATTGAGTTGTGGTTATACGCTCATTCCGGGCTACCCCATTTGCCAGGTTGCAAAAATCATCATTAGCTGATTCATAACTCACATCCGTTATTTCACCACGCTCTCCAGAATTGTACTGGTATTCTTGTAATCTTTGCGCATTCTGTGCGCGACTTTCTTTTGGATTTGGTTTAGCATAAACATCATTAGTTTTAGGGAATGTGGCATATCCACAATGCTGTTCGCGAGTAGGTATGGCGGGAGTTGGCTGCAGATTTACTATATTATTGCGCATGTTGCTATGTTTAGTCATCAAATGATTGGCCTCCTCAAAATGTTGACAGCATTTTATTTGGGGATCAAATTTTTTTTGCGACGTTGCTGGTGACAACATATTTGGTTCCTCAAAATTTATTAACTGTTCGGATTGAAAAGAACGTTGCCTCTGAATTGAGTCATTGAATGTAGCATGAACATTGTTACCCATTTTATTATTTTTTAATGAATTTTGCGATAATTTAGATACCGTCGAATACGTATGTGGTTCTGAAATAAAATCATATGTCGGCTCTTGAGGGCAGTTATAGTTACTAGGCGACATATTGTCATGGGCACACATTTGATTTGAAATATTTATTGGCAATGGAAAACGATTTCCAGATACGTTGTAAGGATGAGAGTACGTTGAAACAAAACTGCCGTCAATAAGTTGTTTCCCCGATCCAGAATTCGCAGCAACAGCATCATACGAAATATTGCTACTGCCGCCACCCAACGAATTGCCACCAATGCAATCATACGGTGCTTCATAAAAGTTCTTGTTGGGGTGAATTAGGTATTGATAAAAATGTTGATATTGTTGTGGTTGCGAATTGTGACACTGCAAATGTGCTGTGCATCCATGCTGCTGGTGGTCAAAAGAATGGCGATGTGGCAACATGCTGTTATGGTTTCCTCTTTCGCTATAATGTTCCAAACTTCTTGAATGAGACATTTGAGGAAATAGAACGGTACCCGTTTCGATTGGCCCTCCTGCATAGCGCATATTATGGTTTTGAGAGTGGTAAGGCTGAGTAGGATAATTTATATTACTGTAACCCAAATTCGTTTTTAATGACGGTTGTTGATGCTCGGGTATACAACAAATGTCATTTTGACGCGATGTTACGCGTTGGTTAGATAAGAGAGGTGCTTGCTGATAAAAATTCGACTGGCACTGAGCTGGGCAACGTCGCCTTATTGTTGATAAGTAATTTGACGGCTGTTGAACATCGACATAATTATAATTAGTGTATAATAATGGTTCTTGTTTAGAACGATAACTTTTCTCGTCCAAATAATATGCAAGATGTTCTAAAGCTTTAGAAGGTCCACCTGCAGGATAGTCAAATGAGTTTATAAAATTCTTTTTTAAAAATATAATTATTTCATATTTACCAGTATTCTTTTCACGATAACAATATATGTCGAACCAAGAACAATTAACACCGATAGCGGTAAGCCCTGTATATATTCGTTTTATTATTTGCAATTCAACATACGCGGTCATAGCGTCACGGGAAACATTTGTAACTTGGTCCGGACATATAGGACCGTCTAAAACTAAGGTATCTTCCGATAAACGGCGGTAACCCATCGCTTCAAATAGCACTTCCGCTTCAAGTAAATTTGACTTAATTTCGTGTTGATAGAACCCCGAATACATCTGAAAAAATATATTTAAAACACTGCACATCATTCAAATGTTGACAGATTCAGAAACTACCTTTAAAATTCGAAATTCTTTTCGCCATGGCTTTGAAAATAAATTATTGGAATATTGGCTAATCGATTCAAAAGCAGTCATTGCTTTTTGTGCGCTGAAATTTTCTAAATTTCGTATCGAATTTTTCAAAACCGATGCCGTTTCTGCTAAAAAGAATTTCATATCATGATGAACCTCACATAAGAATTCCCTTAAGCAATCTGTAATAATGAAAAATTAACAATTTAAAATGCAATGTAACTACAATATTGCTTACCTTCCAACTTTTCACGGTTTTCCAGCTTTATTATGCTTTCTTCGCTTTCAAAATAAATCCAGTGTTTGCTCAAAACTTCATTCCACAGCCTTGGAATATTTTCTCCCCTTATAAAGTCCGACATTCTAAATTTGTTATGAATGTAAATCGAATATAATCTAAAAAAAAAAGGGATTTTATCAGCATAGGTTGAAATAAATTCAAAAGATGTTTGGAATAGGAATGCTATAATGTATACCATCGACCTAGCCGTATTTAGTATAAAACACAAATATATATATATATATGTATGTATATTATATATCTCAATTTGTGAGAGGTTATTTAAAAATGATATATTTGTAATTAAATAGAGAAACCTTTGGAGGGAAACCAGCCGCATTAATTTACTATCTAAATGCTCCCTATTTGAACGCTTTATATATCTATGTGTAACGCTATACGAAATTGTGTGAAACATGGCATTGTGCTGCAAAATGACAATTAATGCTTTCCAAAAAAGCCATGTTTAATTGATTATATACATTTATAGCTTTATGTACATAAATAATATATACAAATAGATATGTATGCATAAATCTCCTTAAGTAACACAACTGACTTTAACATGCCCATGCTTGTGCGTATACATTTAGTAAAGAAAAATAATTTTTATAATTGGTATTTACACAATATTGCACATTTATACGTGCACACACATTCAGTTGATAGTTCATATTTAAAGAGAGCGATATTGCAATCTATATATAAGATTTAGCAACGAAAACGCAGAATGCGTTCTAGTAAAACATCCAGAGCAAAAGTTGGCAACGAGTCAAATGAACGAAAGTAGGCCTTTTTGTAAATCTTAAATCTAATAAAATGTTTATCACAGCGTTATGTCGAAAAAGTAGATGCACCAAAAATTCTTCTCTGAACCAAATAGTCAAATAATTAAACTTCATTGGATATCTTAAGAGAAATAGGAATAAGCACAAATATATCGACTGAATGTAACACATAAATAAAATAAAAAAGTATAAAACATAATTTAGGCTCAAAATTAAGAACTCATTAAATGTTGAGCAGTATTTATTTCGCATTTCGGCTGGTTTCTACGAAGATTGTAATTGGAACCTTATTCTTACTTCTGGAGCGATTGTGCTGTGGTTTCAAAGCACCACGCTGACTCATATCTCATAAATTTTGCCGCTTTTCTAATGTTGTTCTTGGATTTCTACAGCTAATTTCTGACAGCGCGATTTGCCATGGATACGTTAGTCTTATGTACGCAGTAATGACTGAGCATTACCACATTTAACAGGATCTACTAAACAACAGAATAGCTATTACATTACTCCGCCACAACTGATTTTTTAATATTTTCTTCTTAACAAACGTCAGTTGCACTTTGAGCTAAGCAGGCAGAGAATACATACTTAAACATACTTAAGTTTAGAATTACTATAATATTAAAAAATAATTTCACAGGGAAAAACGGAAGTTTTTAATACAACATAGCAACACACACACACGTAAGTATGGATGTGTATATCAGCATTATTAATTTGAGGATAAAAACCTACATCCATACTGAATTGATCAAACACTTAAAAAATTTTTTTTTTTTTTCATTGTAAATTCGTCAAATTTATACCTAAATTGTATTGTTGTATTAACTTGCGCATTTCATTTATTTATGAGAAGTGTGACTAATAAATGGTATTAGGTTCCTGTAAGTGGGGTAGGTGCAAGCTGCGTTAAAGTGGTTGTATATAATGTATAAGTACCTTCAAATAATTACACTCGCTGGTGGTACTGACTTTGTGACCGTCAGAATTCTTAGATACAACGTGCATACATATCCACTTCCAAGTAGGTATTTTTGTTTTTAAGATGATAACTTAATTACTTAAAAAAATACTCTTTCATAACACGCCTATGCATGTACGAAAGTAAGTGTGCATGTACATATGTACATATATAGCTCGGAAATTCACTTATAATTAAATACGCATAAACTTCTTTATAATTTCATATTTTCTACAGCTCAGGAAATGAACGTTTCCATTTAATCTTGTAACTCTTTTTAATTTTATGTTAAATACTTCGGAATATTCTCTTATAATTAAATAATTTTTACACAAATTCCTTTACATATTTTTCACTTTTTCCTGCTTTTATTTTTGTAATGCGATGTATGGATGCATGTTCGCATGTATAGTCTTTGGCAGGGAATTATTAATTTTTAATTATTTTTAGAACTTGTCGAGTTGAATGTAATATTTTATATTTCAGTGTAAAGCAGGCGTCGTTTAAAAGGGGATTTTTCAATTTACAAATTATTTTTGTTTGCGTTAAATCACAGGGTATTTTATATTGAATGTTTGTTGTAAGGAAAAATTTTCACATTCATATGTGTACGATTTTTAACCCTTAACGGTATTATACGCTCTGAAACACTTTAATCTTTGTACATCTTTATACCGCTATCAAAAATTCATGTATTTTATTTTTGTAACCTTAGCAAAAGTAGCGCCAACACATACAAGCAAAAAAAAATGTCAACTTAGCTAGCATATATGGTTATCACTTGGCGACATATCACCTAATAAATGAACACTAGTGAAACGAGACCTTTAAGATCTCGTTCCCCGTCTTCCACAGTTGTACGATTCATTCACTTGAAAATCTGATGATAGCCTTCCAATTAAAGAAATTACTTCAAAATGGCTGTGCTGGTGTCATACTATCATTTAAATGTAATACAAAAAAAATATGTTTTCTGGTTGTAAAATATAAGTAAATATTTTTAATTATATTTGATGCTTCAGAAAAGAATTGATTGCCATTTTTAAAAATATAAAAATATTAGAATATGAATTTTGCAAAAACTAAAACAATTAGTATATTACAACTTTTGGTAATTATATTCAAAATTATTACAACTAAAGAAGAAAAAGAAATTTTTAATAAACTACTCTATACACCAAACTTTAAAAAAACTAAATTTTCCCAAAATTTTTTCTTGTTTTTCGTCTTGTTTGCTTTGTTTTTTTTTTTTGGTTGTACTAAAATCAACTCTGATCGTATGAAAACTATCATTTACTGAAAATATTCATAAACTTTTGCAAATGGTATGATTTTTCGAACAAAATCGCACATTTTTATACTCCACTTTGTGTTTTTCAGCATTAACTGCCAAAGGTGAAATTAGGACTTTATACACTGTTTTTTGTTAATTAATATTAGTATCACCTTTAAAATTACAAGTTTTTATACATCAAATAAGAGGAATTACACATACGGATATTTTAATTTTTTATCTCGTTGAGATAGAGCATTTTCGATCGAAAGTTTATGGGTTAAAGACAAGCATATCAGTGCTACCATACTACTTATATATACCTTCCAGTTAATTTAAATAAATATTGCCCAAAAAAACAGAAGTAATATAAATTCAATATATAATGCATGTGATTTCAGCACACCACGAATGCGGCCAACTGTTAAAATTAATAATATATAGTAATATATTATATATTGCTTACATACATATATGTACATGGGGCAACAAAATGTGATCAACTTTTTACTAAAATTCAAAAAATTATATGACATCACATATGTAATTAATTCAACATCAAAGTCATATTTAATTTTAAAAAATATGACAAATGTGGTTTCAAGGAATTCCAGTTTATGCAAGTCACCATAGACTAATTTTGTAGATTTTACAACTAAGCCGAATTAGAATACAAACAAATAAAAATGAATTAAAGCGAATTCGAAGTTATGGATTAGCCCTTAATAATAATATTAGAAGTTGCCGATGTGGTACGCACAGCTTTGACGCCGTAATTTCTGTCGGCTCGGCTAAGCCCTACTACATTTGCTTGCGCATTGAAGATATATGCGGTTTAATATGAGTGAAATTGATCTTGGTTTTGCTGAACAATGTGAGAGTGAATGGCTCACAAATGTTTACTTTCCAAGTAAACTAGGTGGAAAACCGGCGTGGCTTCAGTTGGACAATTTGCCCACCAAAGAACAGTTAAAATGTACTAAGTGCAACCACCAAAAAAGTTTTTTGTGTCAGATTTATGCTCCTTTCTATGATGAATATAATTTCCATCGAACAATTTATGTGTTCATCTGTAGAATGGAGTCGTGTTGCATTAACAATGAGAATGGGTGAGTTATGCGAAGTACTGATAAATTATTATTAAATAGTTATTTTTAATAGGAACATTACCATTTTGCGAAGCCAACTTCCACTACACAATAAATTTTATCCCGACGTGCCAGCCTCTGAAGATTGTGACGCTGTGGTAAGTCCTCAAGTAGCTAGTTATTTACTAAATTACAGAATCCATAAATTTCTTCAAAGCCTGAAATTCTCCCAACCAATTTAAAATTGTGCATATCTTGTGGATGCGCCGCACCATTAAGATGTAGTCGTTGCAAAAAAGCTAACTATTGTTCACCACAACATCAACGCCTACATTGGCCATTTCATAAACTTTTATGTTCGCTTGATGAATTAAGCTCAGCTAAAGTGAACGATTTGCCTATTCCTCAAATTTTATTTCCAGAATGGGAAATTGTTATTAATTCTGCAGAAAGTCGTAATAACGTTAGTGGTTCAAAATCTGAAGTAGACGAAAACAAAGAATTACAAAAACTTGATCAAATTACAGTTTCTGGAGAAGCGGGTTCCTTGCAGGATTTACCTGATTCCGAATTGGAACAATATGCTCACTACTCTGGTGAAGTAGATGATAAATATTTTCGAAAATTTCGTAACGAATGCCAAACATATCCCTTACAAATTATTCGTTACAACAGAAGCGGTAAGGAATTGTGGATATCTGACACCGAAACCACTATAAAAGAACAACTGCAAAAAATACCCGCTTGCGAATTGTGTGGCAGAGATAGGGCTTTTGAATTTCAAATCATGCCACAAATGCTCAATTACTTAAAAGATACTAGTCTAGACTGGGGTGTAATAGCTGTTTACACATGCCCAAACAGCTGCCCTTTGCCACAAGACAAAGGCTATGTTGAGGAATCTTGCATCAAACAAGATATTGTAAATAAATAATAACATTTATGAAAAGCATTATTCCAATCAATTAGCAATTTTCTTTTTCAATTTTAAAATAATTAGTTTATTGTAACAAATTTAATATGTTTGTAATTACTCGTAAAAAACAAAACATTATAATATGCAATATAAGTTATCTATATATATAAAATAAAGTTGTAAAAAGTGTATGTAACCGATGTTAGCCTTAATGCGTTGACCGATTTTCAATTTTTTTTTTTTGGTTTTGCGGTGGTTCCTATAAATATGCGACATCTGTATCTCTTTTGGTTTGTTAGTTATGTGCGTTTGAAATTGCGTACCTGCTTATGGGCGTATACGTATATACGTATGCACAAATTTAGGCAGCCAAAGTTTACTTTGCAAAGTCCTGAAAGTGAGTGTGTGAGAGGAAAAGAGTATTGCGGTGGTACACACCGTGGTGTTCTCTCAAAGGTGTTTTGTTCTTTGTTTTATAGAGTTACAGTTTTCATGATTAAATTGTGTGTTTGTCATTGGTTTTAATTTCATAATTCGTTTTCTATAGTTAACAACAGTTGAATGTTCGATGTTTAAAAAAAAGTTTTCATTTTGTTGAAACATAGCAGACAAAAAATTAAACAAAGTTGTTGCTTTAAAAGTTTTCTTTATAAAAAATACATTAAAAATATAAGAAATTCAAAAAGAAAGTTGTTTTTTTAATAATTTTGCTTGTAATAAATACATTAAAGAATTTCAGAAGCGCAAGCAAGGAAATCAAGTTGAAGGTAATTCAAATATCTTTTCAAGTGATGCATTGAGACGCATCTATACTGTTCATCCAAATAATGCCGAATGTTATTATTTGCGATTGCTTTTAGTAAATATTCGTTGTCCAAAATCATTTCAATCATTGAGAACAGTAGATGGAGCAGAGTGTGCAACGTATCGTGAAGCATGTCAAAAATTGAATTAGTTAGAAAATGATACGCATTGGGATCAAACTCTAGCTGATGCAGCTGTTTCGCGCCATCCACACCAAATACGTGTTTTATTTGCAATCATTTTGTCATCATGTTTTCAGTCGAATCCTCCCGAATGGGTACTAAATATCAGGATTATTTATCTGAAGATATATACACCGGAAATTTACAATGAAGCTTTAATTCAAATTGAGGATTTATGTTTAGCAATTGCAAATAAGGCATTGATACAATTAGGGATGCCATCTCCAAATCGATCAATGAACGATGTACGCGAGTTTGAATTTAGACTTGAGCAGCAGTACGATCGGAACGATTTGAATTCATTGAAGCAAATCTAACGAAATTGAATGCCGAACAGAAAACGGCATATGATAAAATCATGCAAGTTGCTTCTAATGGTGTTGGTGGATTTTGTTTTCTGGATGCTCCGAGTGGAACTGGAAAATCGTTCTTAATTTCATTGTTACTGGCAACAATACGTGCATGAATTCTTTGCAATTGGCTGGATTACCACCACATAATCTACAATTGAAAGTTGGTGTCACCATTATTATGTTGCGTAATGTCAGCCGGCCGCGTTTATCTAATAGTACGAGACATGCAGTGAAAAATTTAATGGCAAATGTGATTGAAGCGACCATTTTAACTGGAAAGTTCAAAGGGGAAAATGTATTAATACCACGAATACCAATGAAACCATCTGATATTCCATTCGAGTTCAGGCGATTGCAGTTTCCAGTGCGTCTTGCGTTTGCAGTGACTATCAATAAATCATAAGGCCAGTCGTTTGCAGTTTGCGGTGTGAATTTAAAATATCAAGTATTTTCACATGGACAACTTTATGTTGCATGTTCACGCATTGGAAAGCCATCTGTTCTCTATGTATTCACAAACAATACAGATTCGAAAACGAGGAACGCTGTTTATCTTAGAGGACTTCAATAAAATCAGTAATAATCCATTTCATTTCAACAAAAATGTGTTTCATTTTTAGTATTGCTTCGATTAATTTTATTTCAATGCACTACAAAGTGTGAACAGGTATTGCACGCTAGTACAATATAATTTTTTTGAGTTGAAATGTATCATAGTATGCATTTAAAATATAAAGAAGATTGTATCATTACTAGTAAATAATAATGTGAGCTGAAGTATTCTATGTGAAACTATTCCACTACTTGTTGCATAATATTAGTAAGAAAATCTTGTTATGAATATTAAAATAAAATAAAACAACGAAGAATTTTCTAGAACTATATCATGTATTATTGAAAATTCAAAATTAGTGCTAATAATTTTTTTTAATATAAATCCAGAGTGATGCTGCGTTTTTAAAACATCAGCTTCAGTAGATTGTATAATGTTGTATGTTTATTTTTATATAACCCAGCGTCTTACATCACTTTGTGTCGTATCAGTTCAATTTTATAATAGGAAAATGACGGTGTCGACTAAAATCGAAGTCTGGCTGACGCTTTGTGTCCTTTTGATGTCCTTTTGCCAACACATTCATCACAACGTAATTTATTTTGGCAACTTGCAGTATGTCCAAGATCTATAGAACATATTTCTTGTAGAGATTTAAAAAAAACTAGGCATTATATGTACATAAATTCATACCTCTTGTTCTGGATTTAGTATTGCTTCCAAAGCATTTCGTGCTTGATCAAAATGTTTAGCTGCTAAATCATAAATTTCCGATGAAGGCGGAGTCATAATATTTTCCCTTATACTTTTGAATTCTTCGTATGATACTGGCGGGGGTGAAGTTAAGTTAGCAAAGGGAGCAAAACGGCGATTGAAACGGATTTCCTCATTGTCAAACTTTGACATTGGCTGACGTATTCGACCGTCCTTAGTCAAAGCACACATGGCCTTATAAAAGCCACCAAACATATTCAGAAGCCCATGGTAGAAGAAAATTTCCTGACGATATGATTTTTGTTGCTTCTTGTTCTTTTTTGGTTTGGCTTTATTACGATTCTTAGCTGATTGATTTGTTTGCAATTTACTGGTCTGCTCCTTTTCGTACTCTTCTTGTATCAATAGATTTTTTTCAGTTCTTGTTAGAGCCGAAACCATAAATCCTATGAGCAACTCGTATGGATACCAGTAAATATAAAGAAACTCATGCACTGAGTATAATTCTAATTCAAAGCCAGATAATAGATATAACATCATAGCCCGAAAGCAGTTATACAGCACCCATGTAGCAAACTGGGTACTATATTTTAGTGTTGTTGCTGCGGCCTCATTTCCCTCGGCCGCCTTTTCATTAGCGAGCATGCCGAGATGAGAATCCAAGCGTGCGGCTTCTACCTGTATACTATCAAAGCTTTCAATAAACCTACCAAGCTTGTCTCGTTGACGAGCACGATTAAAGCCGCAAATACGTATAAATTGTGTAAATGTGCTAATGCAATAGCGGAAAAATGAGTCCAAATTGAGCTGTATATCACGTTCCATAGCCAAGGCATTTTTAGGACTTAAAATTGGAGGTGAACTAAAAGCCCTAACTGAATCCCACAAAAAATCTCTTACAGGAATTGATCCAAATATTAACCGTCTACTTGATATAAAAAGGCCCTGGAGTACGCTGCGTGAAAGGATACACTGCCCAGACTTACGACTAAACTCTATAAAAAAGTTCTTTAACACAAAATAAAATATTAAAAATTATACAACCAGTATAAAACACATAATACGGGAATAGTTTTGCTTACCAGGGCGGAATAATAATCTCGCATACGTATTACCTTACACGCATATTTAAGGCGTTGTACTAATTCCTCTAAAAACATTATGCTTGATGGCCGATCTCGCATTTTAACGCTACGAGGAAATGTTGGTGGTTGACTCCTATCATGTATGCGGGTTGAAAATCCAATTGGGTTGGGCGAGTCAGCTAAATAGGAGAGACGGAAAATTTTAACTTTTTTTTTTTTCTTATCAAGCTAAATTTTTCTAATTTCTAAAATTTTTTTTTCTAGTTACCTCCCTCTTCAGGTTGAGTTCCCTTGTCAATAGTTCTTTTTATTTGTGGCGTTAATTCCAGCGAAATATTCAAGTGTTTATAAATCTCATTAATAACGGCTTCGTCAATGACATTGACCATAGCACAATCCAAACTGTAAATAGATTGATAGAAGTGCCGCATAAATCGCAGACGATAAACCACAGCCATAATATCGTCGGGTTGATTGGCTGTCTTACTTTGCTTCACCAAATCATCTTCGGCATTTTTAAGCATTGCGGGAATCAACGATGCTTGACTTGAATCCTCTGGAGCAAGGAGAGACGAATTTCCATATAGTTGAAAATCCTCCTCTTCATTGACACTGCTCGAAATTATGATATTTTTTATATGTATAATCAAATGTCTTACAGCATGGCAGAATGCATTTAGGGATTTTTCTTCTATTTTTCCAGGCGAATGTAAATAAAAACAGGTAAAAAGTACTTGGTCCATGGAATTGCCTTCAAGCCAGGATACCATACATGTAAATAAAGCGTCAAATACACCAATTAGTTCTTCATTTGATAGACCGCTCAACTTTAGAACACCAGCTTCCACCGCCGATTCAAAAGTATGTGGAATAGCATCATTTTTGTTATAACCCATTCCTACATCCATTTTTGGATCCATCATTTCAATGGCTGACATTGCTTCAAATAACCCAAAAAGCATATCTTGTGCCAATTCACCCAAATTCAATTCACTGCATGCTGATTTAAAACTTGATGTTATATCGACCCAACCGTATTTGGGATATTCACTTGTATCATCACTTCTAGTACGGAGTATGCGATGTATCTCAGAATCAATAAAACCACAACCTTCCGAGTGATATTGTCCTATTTCGGAGACATCCGAATCTATAGATTCCATAGTGGAAGCCAATTGAATATTACCCGTTGAAGCAGCTGCCGCAGCTGCAGCAGCCGTTGCCGCTTGAAATCCAGGCTCATTTAAACTGTTTATAATTTTAAAAAAAGTATATTAGTGTGCTCTATTCCAATACACTATTCCAATACTTACACGGGATGCATTAACTTCTCTTAGTGCTTCAAAATGCGATTTAGTTTTTCACTAATAATGATTTTTCCCCCTCTAATATTGTCAAATTTACAATATGCTTTTCGTTTTGAGCAGGGCTGCCATATATATTTTATACTACCACGACCACAAAAACTTGAACAATTTCTATAAATATGGCCGACGTACCATTCGAATTCGAAATTTTCATTTATATAAATTTGTAAAGTAAATTATTTCTAAATTTGACCGTTTAGCCGAATTAATTTTAAATTGCTGTATTAAGAGAAATTTGAGAAAATATTGCATTTAGAGTACAATTGAATAGGAAAAATTATGACTACACAGAGAAAATCTTCGAAATAAGCGCAAAAATTAACATGTTGTTTGATGATAAAAAAATTGGAAAGTTGGCTTCTAATGAAACTTATTATTTGGAACATTCCATTTTATATTATTCTAATTAAGAGACTGGATTTTTTTTCATTTTCTTCTTTCTCACGCGATTTAAAAAACTTCATATTTTACTTTGCTAAATATCTATAGTCAGATAGAAGAAAATCCACATTATTGAAAAAATACTGCAGTTGGTGTACTTCATTTAATTAAAATTTTAATTAATATTAATTTGAATATTTATTTCGGTATTTAAGCCATTTTAAGTAATTTAAGTATGTATGTTTTTTTTTTTTTATTAAATTATAGTTAAGAAAAAGTTTGCAAGTGTGTTCAATTGGTTTTAGCTGGTTCTATAATTTTAGTTAAAATTTGAAATAATAACAAACCCAACGCAAGTAGTTTCAACATGCGTAGAGCTATATAAAATATACAAATTATCAATCTCATTTCTTGGAGAATGATGTAAGAAAATAAATGTTATGTTAAAGGTTATAAGAATTTAGTTTATAGAACTCGCAAATTACATTATAATTGAAAATATAATAATAATAATATTAATGATAAATATTAACCAAATTCTTGATAAATTATGTTGATTAATGTCTGTATAAATGTTTAACAGATATATGTAAAGACTTGTACAACTATTACAATTATATGCTAAATTTATTATTAATGTATAAAATAATTTTCAGTTTACATGTTTGATTTTATTTTCTGCAAAAAAAACATATATTGTGTTGATTCTAATTAAAAGTTATTATCATAACTAATTGTTCATACATATTATAATTTAAGATGTTTTATCATTTAAAAGTAAATTTCCTTGCTGTTGCCTTTTGTAACGTTGTTCCTTACGCCAGGCATCGATGCGTTCCTTGAGTTCAATGTTTGGCACCAACATATCTTCCGTTAAATGTTGTCTATTGAAAGGATCTGTGTTGCTGTTCAGTAAGTGGCGCGTGATAATAGCGCGATCCATAATAGTACCCGATGGTAAGACTACTGGATCTGACATTAAAGTATCCATTAGAGGATCCTTAAATTCATCGGGTGCGTCAGCGCACTCATCATCAGATTGCTGATTGGCAACTTTAAAAAAAATTAATAAAACAATTTCAAAAATTTTTAAAAATGAGATACAAAAATATTTTTGCTGTAAATGCCATAATTAATTACCATAGATATCATGAGCTTTTGTTATTAAAGCTCTAAACTTTTCTACTTCTATTGCTGAGCGTATACTTAGACGCTCAATGCGATTGGCAGCATCATCAAATAAATGTTTTTGGAAAGATCGTTCGTCAGCAGCTAACGCTTGGGCAAATCTTTCACAGTCTAGATGTAAATATATGTCGAATATTTGACCCAACAAACGTCGGGGTTCCCACCCATACTTTGCTGGGTTGCGTACCTTTAAATCATTGCACTTCGGACCGCAAAGTTGATGCAAATTAAAATTTAACATGGAACTTAATCGATCTACCAGTTCGTCCCGCATAAAAGGTTCCTTAATATCATCCTAATTATGAAGAATTTAGATACTTTTTATATTTCAAATTAATCAGAAAAAATTACTTTCTTACTACTTACAGTCAAATAATAAAACATTTCTACAGTTTCCCTAGCCAATGTCAAATAAGATCGACATTGTCGTTCATCAGTAGATAATTGTGATAATCGGCTCTGTTGCTGTTCAGATCCTAAATTACTCCAACCCGTCTCATTAAGCATTAAGACCTTTATTAAAATATGGAACTAATTGCGTCTTTACAATTTGGCGTTTCATATTTAATGAACTAACCTGTGTCTGATGAATACGCTTCAGATTTTCTAAACATTCGTCCAACAGAAATGTGGTGTCGTTCATAAGCATATTAATAAATTTTACAAATTGTTTGCCATTGTTGGATTCATTTATCATAACTTGTCGATGAACTGGACTCTCCCACATTGATTTAAACAAGTGGCTTATGTGGTACCTAATAATATACCAATAATAATAACAATAATAATATAACAATAATAATTATGATAATAATAATATTATTTACTTCGTGAAATGTGTATCTATTAAGGCTTTCAATCAATTAGATCAAATATAACAATTATTTGTGTCACCTAACAAAATGATAATTAGTGGAAATAAAATTTTTGATGAAATACACAATGAGAAAATACTCTAAAGTTGAAAGCGACGTAATGTAAAAACGTTGGAAAATGAATTTTATATATAAATTCGACAAATTTTCTTTTAAAAAAATTATTTAAATTTAAATAGGAGTCTAATAAATTTAGGACTTTTTATATAAAAACTATATTAACATACCAATATCCATAGATTTTTTATTACCTTATAGTAAATTTATCATAAAATTCCGTACTTTGACCGGTAGTTTCTATATCGACATAGAACTTCATTAGGGAACTGCATAACACGGTTTGAGCCAAGTCATGGTTCCATATCTAATAATGCACAATTTTATTGAGAAATAGCAATACTACGAGTTTTCCACCTCTTAAACTTACCGAAATATTGAGAACATTTGCTGGCCCTAAGGAAAATACGAATAGTACCTCGACCAATTTGGCAGTAACGTAAGGGTTCTTTATCATATGCGGTGCACAAACACATGTCAATAACCACGTTATTATTGAATGATCGATTGCATGTCGAATATCATTTTGGGCATGTTGCATGGCAAATAAAATAAATTCGGCAATATCATCGATATACCACTCAGGTAGTGCAGAAAACGAATCAGTCGGTTGTAGTTGCTGCGGCGGCATTTGTGACATAAACGGACCTTCTATAACTCTGCCCTCCATTTGATATAGTAAATATTCGCATACCGAGGAGTAAAAAAATAGGCAAGCATTCAAGAGTTTAGGATCGAGCAGGCAAACTTCACTACATAGCTTCGATCTTGTCAACTTTTTCAGCTGTTTAAGCCAACGATCTCTAAATTGTTTGTTACGCGAGGCATATGCTGTATTTTCCCAATGCGATTTAGTGCGATCGATTTCATCAATCAATTTTTGCAATTCCTTTATGGCTCTCGACTTTTGCCTATATCTTTGGATAGCTGGCATAAAACCTAGGTGGTGAGACTGCAAAGTTAAAAACCAACAATGCGTTTGGAAATTGGCATTTGAATCGGTTGTGGAATAAACCTTATCTATAAATTTCTTGTATTCTTCGTCTGTAAAACGCAACTTTGTGTCTTGCTCTATAAAAATCAAAGAGTTCTTATAAAAGGGATAGTAGAGATCGATGCGATCCAATTTTATTTTAACTGATAACTGCTGAAGAACACACATTAAATTAATTGCGAAACCATCTCTAGCCAACAGCTTTTCATCGCTGGCGAATTGCACGCGTCGTTCATTGTGGCGTAATATTTGTGAAATATATTCAAGGGTCTTGGGGCGTGAGTTGACATTGACAAGCAATGACAGGAAAACCGAATGCATGAGACCACGCATTGTAAATAATTGCTGTTGTAACAAAAATAAATAATAATTAAAAATAAAACAAAAAAATTTGTGTTTGGAATCTTACCCATCTAAATTTACCGGAACTAGCCGCCAATGCATCAGATTTACCATGAGCTTCAGCGAACCTAACATTTTCTTCGGCAAAAAATGATACCGACAAGAACGGACCCAAATAACTACATTTAACAATTTCGCGTCCAGGTATATGTGTACATAAAGGCGGCAAAAAGTTCACTTGCTTGGCCAATAGATCACACATTGGTCTCGCTGTACCCACCTTGACTCCTATCAATTTTGCCAGCAAGTCCATGTGGCGCATTATAATAGTAGGTGAACATAAATTTCGCTGCATACCCAAAAAAAGACATCTCAACATTTGTGAGAATATAAATTCAAAATCTACCGTCTTTTCATAGCATTGAGCAATATATTCAAATAAAAATTCATCGGGTACTAGTTCGTGATAGTACAATTCTAATAAGGCAGAATGATCCATCACTATGTTGAGATTCTCATATATTCGATCTGTAAGAACCAGTGTAGTCATAAGAAAAATTTGATTTAACACCATTTTCAGCATTGACTGCATTATTTCTATGTCTTCAACTTTTTCTTGATTTATACTTGTGTTCAATTTATCACTCAATTGGCGATGACTCTTGTAGCACTTAACTAAATGTAATATAACATTATGTCTCGCTAATGCCATTGGCGTAAACATGTTTGTAGTTGGTGTTGGACAAGTCCCAATAAACTCCGAAGTATTCACGCCTAGAGGAAATGGTCCACAGTACTTTAATTAACTTCTAATATAAATCAAGTATTTAAAAAAAAATAAAGCAAATCTGGCAAAGTTTTTGGCTGGCAGGAGTTACATTTTTTTTTTAAATAAAATAATATTTATATAATTTTTAATATTAAGTAAATAATTTCAAATATATACGGAAATAAAATAACAATATGTTATTTTTCAATATGTTATTTTTAAATCCGTGGCAAACACAATTCCGTAATTGATATGGTCGTATAGTTTGAAATCTTCTAAATTATAAATAAATTTATACCTTTTTAAATCTGAAAGGTATGTTTACTTTTGGTACTTTAAAGCTTTTGCGCAAAAGCGTATTAAGGTCGGGAAATTTATCTGCGCAAATAGTTTACAATATTTAAAATTTTTAAAAATAAATTTTAAAAATATGCAATTAGTAATACAACACAATATTTTTACTTACCACTCTGTAGACCTCTAGACGTTGAAGGCTGATCATCAATAACGTTTGCCATAATTTCTTGAACTTCAGTATCATCACTCTTAATTTTTTTCGGTGTTGAATACGTTGGAATACTTTCCATTTTGTTAACAGATTTCGCGTCTGATATCGTTGTAACACCATTGGCACCGTCGAATTTCATATCTGCATCACTGTTGTAAAAAGCACTTTGCATTACACATTCGCCATCTTCGTCTCCGTTGTACAAACGCAGAACGCATTCCATGAGCACATTTGCAATTAGCGTTTCGAAATCAAATCGCTTTTTCGGATGTTGTTCCAGAAAACTAGCAGTATGTGGGCATATCATGGAACCGGAGCAATATTCATTCCACGTTGCGTTGAGCACTTGAGAAAGCACAGATTCAATGCGTTCATTAAGCGTTTTTTGTGGTTTTGCATTTAAAATTTCTAGAAATGGTTGACTTTGTGCCAGTGATTGCTGTTGCGATGTTTCCATATTTTCGATTGCTTCATCACCGTTTGTTGTCAACTTAGCTTTATTTTCACTATTAACTATTGACGAAGAGGAAACGTTACCTTCAACACAAATTGTGTTCATGTTATTTGTTGTATCTGATGGTGATTTAACAGTTAATGAATTGTTTTTTGTTGGTGTTGTAGAAACTGATTTCATTTCAACGTCAACATCTATTTTATGTTGCTCCCCAATAGGCAGTATTAATTCCTCTGATTCTACTGCCTTTGATGTGTTCTGACACGCATCATCTTTTAATGTGGACGAACTTGAGGTATTTAATTGCAGAGGTGCTTTGACCAATCGGGAAGAATTTGAAACATTAGTAGCAGCACGTTGACCTTAAGATTATATACACATTATTTAAAATGTATGTGCTCTGTTCGTTACACACAAACTTACCTTCTGCATTTTGTGTATTTGAGAAAACTGAACGTTCGTTGGATGTTGTGTTTGATGATTTTGCTAAAGTCCTTAACCTACGAGCCCGTATCTGTTGAGAATTTTTATTTATTTCGTGACTATTTATACTTATATATCAAAATTACCTCCTCTGCTGTTAATTCGCTAATTTTTGTTAAATTTCGTTCCTGCTCCGACATTTTGCAGCTACAAAACTTTTTTCTCCGTTCCTTTTTTGACGTATACCGTTTCTATTATTTTAGTTTCTTTTTGCCAGCTGATTTCTAAAACCTTGTTTCGATTGGAAATTTTATTTTTTCTATCAAGTGTTGAAAAATTTAACAAATTTTACTTTATACTATCACGCACAATATTCTTGCAATTAAATAGAATAATACCCCACAATCAGCTTCCTTTCACAATTAATTTATTTATACTATAACCATATATATTTTGTTTTACAAAGACTTTTTCCACCGTCCCAATCACAAAAGAAAATACAATGACAAACAATTTTTGCGAAATGGGGCTGCCAGATTAATTTTTTTCTACAAAAGCTTGCAACAGAACTCGAACAACCATTACATCTTGTAAAACTACATATCTATATATCAAGGCAACTTAAATTGCATTGACATATCCATACATAAATGCATATGCATTTATTTTGATTGTACAGAATAGATAGCGTCATATTCTAATTACCGTTATTCTT